>JAUMJM010000088.1:8400000-9000000 GCA_033558235.1 Neomorphus geoffroyi
GCACTGTTTTATATCCTGGCAACTAAGGTGGTTGGTGCGTTGTATATTGCATTGTGTAAGGTGTTGCCTACTTGCAGTTTGCATAATATTACAAATATGTTTTTCAGCTGACAGGAAAAAACTCAGCGATAAAGTCTTACTGATAAAAAAGCTTTAGAATGTACATGGAGAAAAATGATTTTACTGCAACTGATGACATTTATTCTAAAAAGCTCTATCTTACTAAGATTCATATGGATAAAAATGTCACATTCACTTTCTGAATTAATTTTCACAATGTTCAAATGCAGTATATACTTACAATGAAATTGTCAAGTGCTTGGCTTATAGTTAATAAAATTCTGGAAGTAGCAGTATGGCTATTTCAGATAGTTACTGCACTTCCGCTGATACAACAGAAGGTAAAACTCAACTCATGAAAAAGGTGTTGGGATTAGCGAGTTTTTATTTTGGCAAAGCTATCCAGGATTGGCCTCAAAAATTGTTTGTAAAATTCCAAATATATGCAAATAAGTGATTTCTCTTATTCAAGAAAAGAATTCCGTTACTAAGATTTACATGATAAATATGTTTGGGAGACAGCTAATCTTCAAAAAATAGTCTTTACATCTAACACATGGTATATAATTTGAATGCTTGAGCTAAATGTATGCAGTACATTATATTGACTATCTCCTCTGAAAACAGAAACACCACGAGAAATCCTATACTCATTTCATTAAAAAATATCCTCCCTGTCTCTCATAAAAATCAGTCTCCAAGAGTTACTTCCATAGTTCCTCCATGCTGAAGTTGTATCACAAAAAATATTCTGTACTCAAATATGGGTTAACAGTTGCTTGATTGAACACGTTGAACCTGTCCTTCTTTGTCTGCAATGGTTCTCAAGGGAATGCTCGCTCTGTTCCGTCTCCTGTGTGAGCCCAGGACCAAAGGTCGGGCAAGCAAAGGACCACCCGGAGTTTAAAGACGAAGAATTTAGTTCGGGGTGGTTGCATCCCAGGTCTCAGTGGAATGGGTTGAGTCTTATCCCACACCACAAGATGATGAGGGTAAGCTGCACATTGTACGGTGTGACAGGCACAGGCCTCAGGCACAGGACTGCAGACAGAGAATCACACGCTTCTTGCCCTGCACAGTGCCATGGGCTTTTCTCCAGCTCCCTGTATCTGGTGTGTGGGACCACAGAATTGGAGAGACCCTGACGTGCTGGGTTTTGTGGTCCAGTCTCTGAGTGTGGAAAAAACTGACAATCCTCACAATTCTCACTGTGTTCCATTCTCTTCCACTTTGATGTTGCTGTCTCTTACTTGAATGTTGTTATGTATTGCATGTCTACTAAAAACAAATAAACATGAAACGGGACACTGCTGCACACAGTTTTGCCGTTAGAAGAGAACAAAACCCCTGCAACACACAGTGGCCATATTGCTTATGCAATTAACTCTCCAATAGTTAGGGTATTAGTTCAACCAGAAACTAGCAGAGATAAGCATGTCATACTCTCTGTTTTGCCAACATCATCTCCAGCAAAAGACCCTTCCAGTAAAACACAAACTAAAATCTTCATAGGTCCATTACCCTTCCACAGCCAGAGAAATGTTCAAATGCAGTATTCCAACGTTATAGGTTATATGCCCAGGAACATATTCCAAACTAGCATCTAGAACAGGTCCTGTCAGGGGCTTGGAATGGCCAGCGGTAGCTGCCCCCATGAACTGAACTCAAGGTGAAGGTGCTGGGACAACTGCACTTGAACCTCCATCTGTTGAGGAACAAGCCTCACTGTATTAAGCATCACAGATCTTTTACTACCTCCGAAAGAAATGAATTGTGGAGTAGCACGAGGAACTAGAGTGCTGAGATCTCATGTACTGTATTTGCACCTGGGAATCGGTAGGTGTACGTTCATCAATAGCTAATGCAGAAGAGAAGCCCATCGTGGTCTTAATTTTACTGTTGAACTGCTCTGAGATCTTGTTCATCTTTCAGTATCTTACTTGGTTCTTCTGTAGCTCAGGGTATAACACACACTCCACCGAGGCTCTGAGGTCTGTAACAATAACCATGAACTGTTTGATAAGAGATGCTACTGAAAGACAAAGGTGTATTATTGCAAAATTTTGTGGGTTGGCAACTTAGCTGGTGGCACTGTATTGCATCCAGAACCCATTTAGCCCTCACAATGAAATGAGAGTGGGGGGAGAGGAAATCAGGTCAGAGTTTTTGGCAGACCTATTCAAGGTAAGCATAATCCAGCTGATTCATTATGTGCTGCAATCCTTGCTGGCAAAGACTCTGAAGTAAAGTAGCCTCCAGCCCTATTGCAGCTCAGCCTCTGTGTGTGGGTGTTGATGCTGCACATTAGAGAAGGGTGTCACTGGTGGATAAACTTAAGGGGGTGAGGGCTGGATGAAGGACGCAAAGAGCTTCACACAAATGTGCAATATCAGCCTAGTGTGCCCTGCTGAGCAGCCCACTCTAAAAATACTGTTCCTGCCTCCTATAAGACAGGGAGGAAAACTTCTGAGCAGACCCTTCTGATGACTAACGCAATCTATCTGTGTTTCATGAATCACTGGCATTGAGGTGTCCTTATGGCATAATCAGAGCTCTGGTTATTATACTCATTGATGATAAAACAAGTAAATCTTAATGAGTTGTGGGAAAGGAGACAATAGGGCTCTCTGCCAGGTCTCATTTACCTTGACAACACGCCTACAGCCCAAGTACAAAGATCGCTATTGTTTATCCTCAGTATTTGTGAAGGGGCCAGACAGTTCTCATTTCACTCCATCTGATGGTACTCTCTTTATCTCTGCCTTAGTTTTCTAAAGTACCTATCGCTGTGGTATCTAAGCACCTCAGCTTACGTCCAAGGTTAAATTTATGGTAAATAAACCACTTGGACAGCCTTTGAAGGTGAGAAACTGATGTATAGTTTAATAGTGGTAAAACATTCAGTTTACATAGTGCCTCTTCTTTGACTAAAAGGACAAGCAAAGACTTTGTTGTTCATATTGTAAACAAACCCTCTGTGTATGATTCAGATACTCAGTAACCGGGTCTGTTATCTCACTAACACAGCCAAGCCAACCCACCATGCCAGTAACACATGCCTGTATGGGCTCGGCTTCTGTCCTAGCTGGACTGTATTTACACCAGGGACTCTGGTCAGCTGACCTGTCTTGCTCAGGGTTACAGCTCGTTTCTCTCCTGAGCAGAAGAGCTACAGCAGTAGGATTATCTAGAAAAGAAAACAGATATGAGAAAAATGGACCTATTCCACCCAGCAATCTGTGTCCCTTGTGAATATTCTCGGTCAGAGCTGCTGTTCTCATTGTAGCTCCTGCCCTTCTGCTGCTGGCTGTTCTTGCAAAGCCAAAACCAGGGAAGTTTTCACCTGGTGCATGCATTATCTACAGCTTTGTCATCTACAGGTGCTTGGGAATTGTCAATGAAAAGGATTTTTGAACCGAAGAAAGAGATCTCTATCAATCTATATTTTTGTACATATTTTTTAGAGAAGTGTTTGTTAAAAAAGGCTTCCCAGATCCCAGCTGGATTTGAAAACAGCCACCCCTGAACAGTCAGCATTCCAGCAGCCAGGCACTTGCTAAGGGCAGGGGAGAACTGACATCGGCCCCAGCACTTCCTCATCCCAAAAGGCTGCCAGAATCACCAGTCTACTACTTATACCGGCACCGGTGTCTTCTATGGGTTTTGTGCAGAAAGGATAAGAAGATGTGTTCCAACTCAGTGTGGACACAGGAACATTCTCAAAATTTCTGAGAAGCTTGTCAGGATGGCAAAACACTTCCCATTCAGATCTGGAGATAAGTGCAGTTCTCAAGCAAGAAACAAAAGACAAACTCTGACATTTAGATCTCAGAGCGAGTTCCTTGGGACAGCAACAAGAGAAAAACATCTTTCTACTTGTGCTATAACTAAATCACATCAATTGCTGATTTATAATGCTGAGCTAGGAGAGCATTAAAAATAGTGTCTTTTTTTCCCCTCCGTGTTGCCAGCCACAGGGAATCACAGCTAAATTGGGGATTGTCTACTGTTTGCCTCTTTTAAACAACCATTTCTGTTGTCACATGTTCTCGCCCTGTTGGCTTCTTTTGCTGCTGTCGGCTGGAGTGCTGCTCCGTGACTCACTGTGCAGAAAGACAGATGACAAACCTTTCCTTTAGACAGTGTCACCCCCACAGCATACCTGTGCCTGCTGGATTCACACTGAGTCTCCAGTTCATGCTGCCTCCCTACAGTGACTTGATGCAAGTTTTTAACACGATGTTCTGATGTATAGCAGCAAGTGACAAGAGGGGGAAGAACAACAAAGGCATATACAGTAAGATCGTGGCAATAATTATCCAGAAAAGATCTCAGTAGGGCATATAGAATTGTGCTTTGGCAGGGAAGATTGCAAAATCAACCAGATGCTTTTCCATCACATGGGAACTGAACAGTCTAATATGGGAGGGGGACTACAGCCCTGTGATTTCCTTCCTCTTTCCTTTAAGAAGTCCATCCCTAGGCCTGACTGCTTTACAGGCATCTCACAAATGGGAGGACTTTCTTCCCATCATATCCTTGTGCAAAGAATCACCTCAGTCATGTTATTTACACCTATTGGAAACTTATTTACCGATGGAAGATGCTCAAGGAGTAAGAGCTTAACAAATGGTTTGAGTAGAAGGAACAAGGCTGAGATGGAGACCAACGCATACTGCCCCTGCCTGCTCACTTCTCATAGAAGCAATACCCTGAGTTCTCTTTTCACTGGCGTTGAAGTAAATTAATTAGCTCAGATAAGATTACATAGCTACAAAGCTTTCATAAGTGACAGGAGAATCAGATCCATTGTGTAAGTCAGAAAAATAATTGTAGTGCTCTCCTATGGAGCAAAACCACTCTCTGGCTCCCCTCTAGCTCCTTTCAGCCACAGGCAGTAAACAAACACACACAGTTTAACCCCTAGCAAGCTTTCAGTTCTCTAAAAGCTTCCATACTCACTTGTTACTTACACAGGATTCCCTTCAAAATCAGACACCAAAAGTCAGTGAGTTCTACCTTAGCAAGAGATGATCAATAAATAACAACAAAACCAACAAAACCAACAACAACAATAATAATAATAATATTAATAATAATTATGATGATGCTTCCCCACCTCATGTCCCTCAATATGCTGAAAAGATAGAAGTAATTTCTAGAGGAGTTCCCCTCCAGGTTATTGATTTGCTACAGATTTTCAGTTTGAGCTGCAGGGTAAAGAAAAGCTGTGGCTTCATCTATAACCCAAACTCTTTCTGCCTGCTTTTGCCAGATAGACTTAGTTTTGTGAACACTTAGAATGTCACAACGTATTTTTACATTCTTGAAGAAAATGAGCATGAATTGAAATATTTTGAGGACCTGGTTCAACTTTCCAAGAAGCTGCTGAACTATTGGAAAAATCCAGCCACTATCATCCCAGAAGGAGCTGCAAGGCATTGGCCGTTTTGACACTCAACTACAAAAGCCTCAGAATGAGAGAGGGGCTGCTTTGAAAATATAATAATTGCAAGTGTTGAACACTAGAAATCTGGATCCAGCCTGTTTTGAAATTTGGACTATCAGCACGTAACTACAGCTGTCAGGCAGGCAGCAGGCACGCAGCATTAGCAACAGCAAGGCTTTTCTGGTCAAAGTCAATAAAATGTCCTGACTAAGCCAGAGTAAAAGATCAGCAAAGAACATGAGAATCTTGAAAAACACCGTAAGCTAGTGAAACATTCAAACAGCTTAAATAACAACCCCCAGAGCATATAGCAAAGATCAGAACAGATCTGGGTCATTTCTGCTAATGGAGGACGGGGTCTTCAGCAGGATCAAGTGATACCAGAGGTAATCAGAACATTTCAATTGTGATGCTGTTTGCTCTGTGGGGACAGACGAGCATATCATGAAGTCAAAACTCAAGACTGCTTTCTAGGGTAAAAGTCAATGTCTGGACAGGCAGTGGGTATGGAATTCAAGTCTCACTTCTGAGGGAAGCTAGGATAGAGGCACATCTTACAGGAAGGTTAGCTTATTGTGTCCACAGATTGAGGCTTCATTCCTGAAGTCTTCTCATGCCAAATAAATTCACCAGACTACGTAAAAATCCTGAGTTGAGCCCTTGCCAATTTGTGCACACAGCTGTAGATACATGGTGTGTAATTGCATTTGCCAGCAGGGTAATTGTGCATGAAAAATTGTGCAATGAGTAAGTTGTACACATGGTTATGCTTTTAACTTTCCTTCATTTTTTCAAGAACCAAGCACTGTTTGAACAAATAATCAGGTAAAATAGTCAAAATTATTAAACATTATTTTGGCTTACTTTAATTATAAAGTCACAAGTGAACCACAATACTGTGTACTTAAATGACACAAAATAGTGCTACACCACATCACTGCTTTGTCATTAGGATCTGTTTGTACAGTTTTTTAGTTTGCTTGCAGAAAGATGGATCCCTTAGACTGAAGATAATTTGTTACACGTTGTCTGGAATCTAAACCCAGTTAAACACTGATCATATTTACTATGCAGTCCTTGGCAATTAACTTGCTATTTTTAAGGTTTCATTTAATTCCATAGTTGAAAAAAGCAAGGAAGGAACCCTTCTGGCAGAGAAAGCACCGATACTTCACAAAAAGTCCAAACTCATATAGATTTACACTCAGATACAAAGTGGCACTGGATATTTAAAGTAAGCATAGACCAATAGAGACAGCTTCAGCAGATCAAATGCAGTTCAACACTGAATATCTCAAGTAGCAGAATTCCCAGCTCCGATAAGAAATGGCAAGACTGGACAGAGATACCATTACATGGCAAACCCGTACTCTCAACATACGTTCCTCGACCCGATGCTATGAGCATTATTACAAAGCAGGCCTAGAAACAGCACAAACGCTGTTACTGGCCCTGGATGACACGACTGCTAAAAGCAAACTGTCAGCTAACAATACACCATGGCACTGCATCTGTGAACAGAAGATACCACTGAGTCCCCACAACAAGGCAGTTCATCCTACAAGAGCAACCAATGCTGTGAAATGCAACACTGCTGAGCACAGCACCTATTAGATGTGGCCAGGACATAATGAGTGGATACTGCAGTGCACAGCACGGGGCAGATAATAATCAGAGTCTTATTTCATAAATACACATACACCTATGCATACACACAGAGTATTGTCTGAAGGGAAACACAATTTCACTAGGCACAGAGAAATGTTTTTCTTTGAAAATTAAATGATGTAATACAAGATTCTTAGAGATGTTAAAACAACCAGATACCTAAAAGGGGAAACATCAACAACAAGAGATAGAAACAAGTGTAAGCACCCCAGTTAGGCAATCAGTTCTATCACTAGGATGGGCTAGGTGAAGTGCAGGTCTATTTAAAATCATAACTTCCAATGTCCCTACCAACCCCTTTCAGAGCTCAATCGCTGTAACTGCTGTGTCCAAGGAGGCTGGGATCTTTCCACATGCACATCCCATTTGTCACAGACAAGATTAAGAGGCACTCAGCCAAATGTCTGCTTGTACAATGCTAGTGAGCTCCCAGTTGCTTTCAGCCCTTGGGTTGCTACTGGACTCTACTGGTTGTTACTTTATGTTTAAGCCAATATAATTTAATAAACTGAACATAAGTGATGCAGAAGAGATATAGCCTTATCTTAACATCTGAGGTATAACCGTATCCAAAGGACATGATGCATTTAGAGCAGATTAAAGAATTCCAATATGGATGGAATAAAAACTGACGCTTTCCACTTTTCCACTTTTGTAAATACTTTGATGTAAATGCAGATAAGTTTTCAAAAAAGCAAGTGAGGCAAAACCTCACCGTTGCATAGAGAACTGTAGTTATCCTGCTCTAATCAGTAGTTCAGATTTGCGTAAGTTTTCACTTGGCATTATTATTATTTTGCCACTGGTCTATAGAAAATGAAAAAGCGTTATGGACGAGCCCCATCCACAGATATACGTGCAGGAAGCACATACACACAAACCCAGCTTCCTGCATGTGTAACACACAACTTCTACCACACGCTGACTTACAGTCACACAGAAATGTACAGATACACCCATATTTATTCAGAGCATATGCGCATAAACATAGGCATCACACATTTACGCACACACCTGTATAAACACACTTGCGTGCAAGCTTCGACACGCAGCGTACTCTGAAACACACATGGGTACGCACACGTATGTGCTTACATGGATACAAGCACACGCCCAGGGCTTGCTCAAGGCAGTGCAAATCAGCCCATGGCAGAGCCAAAACCAACCAAACAAAAAAGGGATTCCAAGGCCAGGAGTTTTCCCCGCAGCTGAAAGGACAATGCCTGCCCTCTGGTCCTCCCCTGCAGAAGGGGTGGGGTCTGTCTGCAGGCAGTCGTGCTCAGTTAGACACACACAAGAGCACAGGCTTGAGCCCAGACAAACACGCAGTCCCACTCATCCCATTATGCACCTTCCAATGGTGAAACATGCATGCCCTGCCACCACCCCTCCCTTCTCCTAATCCTTTATTTGTGCACAGCTCTCCATATCAATGTTTCCTTTTCCAAATAATGCATTTTTCACTTTTACAGCTGGGACACTGGCCTTGAGTCAGTCTCTATAACCATCTTGGCAAAGCCAGTCCTGTCTTGTTTGTTTGTTTTTGCAGTGACTGAGTGTGTAAGGAATATGGAGGGTGTAGGCGGCTCTACATGTCCCTTCACCTCTTGTGGGTTTTGGTGCATTCCTTTCATAAATAGTCTCTTTCAAATGCAGGGGACAGGATGCTTTGTTTATATAATCACTGCCTTTTGCTGAGGCTCAAACCATCCCAACACATCTCTCTCCAGGAGGCTTTTTAGAGGAGGTCCACGTTTCTGAGTTACCTATGGCCTGGACGCTGGGTAACAGCACAGCTTGGAGGGTTTCTGGAAAAGAGCCTAACCTCAGTCAGAACTAACTTCAGAAAGACCAAATTTAAGCTGGAATGTGATAGTTTAGCTCCTAATTTTCTCCAGCTTTCTCTTTACCTTAGCTGGCCCCGACTCTTGGTGGATGCTTTAGGAAATAGAAGCTTCCCAGGAACAGCTCTGACTGCTGATTCTCACGACCAGCAGACAGTTTCTGTGAAACTGTGCTGCTTTGACTGGTGGGAGTCCATCCAAGCTGTAAGGAGCAAGAAAGCAGAATAAGCAAGGATGGGTTACACACAGCCTACTGCATTAGTTAAAAAGGCTTTATTTAAACACACAAGCTGAAATGCTTGAGCTAACTCCAGCAATGATACCCTTTTCCCTCTTGTCTTCTTTTCCTCCTCCAAGGCATGGATATAATCCTACCTTCTACTCTGAAATAACTGTTTCCAATACCATTAGTTGTACGAGTTATTTCAGTGTAATCATTTCATTTTGCACTTTCACACCTGTAAAACTGTCTCTGCACAAACACTCATACGCAAACTCATAAACACTGCTGAATTAGAGCACATGCTCTGCAAATACCAGGTCTAAGTTAACTTGCCCTGGTAAGTTACACTCCCATACACAAGTGTAATGAGAGTTATCCTTGCTTTAGCTGTATAACTCCTAAGTTAAAGGGATACAAACAATCTCATTTTGAATTCCCTTCCTCACCTCATGTCTTCTAGTTTTCCTTTAGCTAAAGTAGTGGGCTGAATGTGCAGAACTAATAGCAGTAAGTGGAAATAACAAGGTGTCACCCCGCTGTGTCACCCACAGCAGGCACTTCTCTTACACGTCTCCTTACAGACCTATATGCTATAAAAAGCATATATTGGTATTGTTGGGCACAGATGATCATAACACAGGTTTTCAGTAATTTATCACGAATGTTTCATAATACTGAGTGGGAAGAAAAAAACATGAAACAGTTCTAGGGATTTTTCTAGTACCACATTGTAAGGAAGATCTGTTTCCCATAGCTAAATTAGAGACACAAACCAACCACTAACTTAACCACTTGAAGGGAAGTGAGTACACAGCTATCCAGGCCAAGGAGATGGCACCAGTAACACAGGTTGAACGTTGCCTCTCAGACACAGCAACAGACAACGAGACAATTTTCATAGGTTTCAGTGATTGCAAAACTTAAGTCTGTCCAGCATAGACTCAGGGCATTTCCACCAAAAAAAACCCCAAACCAAACCAAACCAAAAAAAAAAAAAAAAAAAAGAGAGAGCACTAGGAAAACAATTATGCAATTAAAGAAACAGTAACAAGGCCGAAACTCTAGAATGACACATATATTTAAAGCTAAAAGTTAACCTTTTTATTTAATAAACTTTGTTCTAACATCCATTCTAGAATTATACACATCACACACACTCCTAGAAGACCTATATTTCTACTCCTGCAGAATTAACAGGACTTCTCAAAGATGCATCATCTGCATTTACAGCCAGAAATAGGGAAACAAAAAAAAAAGTCAGAGTGATTTGTTCAAGTTCATTCAGACATCAGCAATTAAGAAGGCAGGAATACCTAAATCCCCTGTGTCAGCTCCATTCACTATGTATGGAACAGCAGTGTATTTGCACGCTAAATCATCTTCATTTGCTGCATCTTGTAAGATAGAAACATTTCGTTTTTATTTCCCAACACAGCAAGAAGTTGGAATCCCATTCATGATCTCATATAGTCAAGCGTTCAAACACAATAGCTTGGCTTGTATCTATACTGAAGATTCCCAAATGGTCTGCTATCCAAATAGTATGAGGACTGCTTAAAGTCCATCATCAGATGAGTTGAGTTCGCAGACTTAATCTAAAAAATAAAAAGCACAAATTCTCTGTGTACATGATTCTTCTTCACTGAAAACAGCAGACAAACTCATTAAGTGATTTCCTCTGTGTATTTATACTGTGACTGATACTGGCAGAGTTGAAAGCAGCGGCACCACGGTGATGTGGAATGCAGCATCTTCTAATCTGACCAACCTTTAATGTCTAAGATCTCTCTTTCTTCTAAAACAGATATTGAAAGCATATTTTACTGAAATAACTACCTGCTTACAAATGGCACTCTACAAAGTCTCATAGCCAGAAAAAATCCAAAATCAATCAGTCTTTCCAGGTAGTGGACAGACAGGTGTGTTAGAGTCCTTCAGAATGTGTGATTGCTGCTTCTGCAGTAACACATTTTCCTAGGGAAGGAAAATTCTCTTATTCCAAGAGAAGGGTCCCAGAATCAGGAATTAGTTAATTCCATAATCTATGAAAGAAAATGCTAAGAAACTGTTTGACTCTCAACTCTCATTCTCAGTCTCTCCACTTCGATTGCTCCTCACTCTCCTTGTAAATGGATTGTTGACACGCACCCATGTCCACTTTCATTAATGCATTTAATTTGCAAGCCTCACACGTATTCCAGCTACCCATACCTTTATGGTCTTTAAATAATATGCTTAGTGCAATAACACAATCCGATTAAAAACCAATAATTGGATTGCAGAGGTTTTAGGCAACCTTGGGGTCATTGGGAATGGATGACAAGATTGTTGTGCCATCTGTTTCAACCGGTCAAAGTTGCCTTGGCATGTTTTCTGTTATTCTTCTTGCACCTCTTTCTGGAGGGCAAGAGAAGATTATCTACTGTTTGAGTTTTCCTTTTTACCAGCGATGCATATGATGAAAGAGCCTTGTTTCAACTATTGTAGCTGGCATTCAGTCCCTGGTGGGCACAATCTCAACTGAAAAGAAGTGCCAGAGGTAGTCCGAATCTTTTCTAATCAATGTAGTTTGATAGCATCTTCCAGGGGCCACCAGCAGTCTACTGTACTTACAAACTTTAACAATTATCAGTTTGTAACAATTGCAAACCTATATGTAACTTTGTCTCTTTTTTTTCATAAGAGCTTTTAGGTAAGTCTTACATCCTCACACAACCTGTAAGAGCCGAATACTTCAGGAACTGACTTCTGCATTCCAAAATTGTCTGGTTTACAGTAAGTGAAATCACTTCCTTTCACACCTGCAAAGTATAGGTACATGGTTTAAGGCAAACCGCTATGTCCATCTTTCTTTCTGTGCTCAAAATACTCTTGTGATATCTCTGATACAATGGAAAACATTTGAGTGAGTACAAAACAGAAGAGTTATGACCACAAGAAAAAGGCTGATTTGCACGGTGAGATATTTTGATTTCTAAGCAGCAGCTTTAAAAATCTGCTTTAACTTTGGATTCTTTGAGTCCCAACTGGTTATTTGTACTGTTGTCCCCTGTCTGTATTCTTTGACCTTCTCAAATACAGTTACTGCAGTCTGTTGCATGTGTCCCCAAGCAGAAAGCAGATTGGAGAGAGATTAGATAACATCGCGGTGTACGGGTTGGGTACTTCTTTTTTTTCTTACCAGTTTCCTGTTGATAGAATCACACTGATAAGGAGTTTAGTTGGTAGTTGAAGTATGAAACTGCAAAAGGCTGCTTTTTAAAAGACGTGTTCCAACTGGGATGTAGATGTGGCCAAAAGATAGTTTGGTGTTGCTGTGCTCTGGTGCTTAGGCCCATCAATCTGAGTATTACACGGGAGCAATGAAGAGTTAAGGGGGATCAGTGTGGGTGCACAGTGCAAGGTTAAGCTTTTTCAAACCCGTTTACAAACATGGTTAGAGAAATACTGCAGAAACAAAGGGAGCTATTTGAGATATTAATTCACTCTGGCTACATCTTACCACTCTGTTTCTAAAAGTTATTGCTCCACGGTCCTTTAAGGAAAGATAAATTAGCAGAACAGTGTGCATTTGTCTCATCTGTTTCAGTACCAAGTCATCCAGGCTGCCTTCAACTATCACAAACAGATTAAGGTAAGGCAGCTGACTTTGCCTCAAGTGATGTGCAGCAATGCCACAACCAGTCCTGCCAGCTGAGATTCAGATCCATGAGCTCCGGCAGCAATGTGGGAACTAACAGGTGGTAAGCAGTGATGTTTTACATTGCCACAGTTCTATCTGCTATGACCATGCACAAATCCAGGGCATTCAAGGTCCATAACATTACCAGGAGACAAAACCTGAACCTCGAACAAACCAACCGATCACCTACACTTCAGTCTGGAGGCTTTTTATTTTAAATATCTGGACCTACTTGGTTGAAGAGCTACCGGATCTACAGAACCTGAAGACTCATCCTTATCTTCCACTACCTGCAAGAAAAATGAAGAACCAGCCAATGCCTTTGCCGTTAGTGGTTTGTTGGCATCACAGCATTTTTCAGTTGTAACGATGGAGGCTGTGGTTTCACATCCAGTGGCACAGGCAACACCCACCCTCCACACTCACTGTGCTGCTGGCACAGCTGTTTATGCAGCTGTGCAATCAACCAGAACAGCTGAAAAATTCCTTTCAGCTGACAGTTTGGTTTACTCCACAACCATGGAAAAAGGTGTGCTGATTCAAAACAGGGGCAGTGCAGGAACCGGGACAACTAGCTGTGGGGAGAGGAGTGGTCACCGAAAAAACTGACATGAATTCACAGCCTGAGAAACAGAGGGTGTCCTTGAAGATCTTGATAGGAAAGCTCAGCAAAGAAAGGGTCAGTCTACACATGCAGCTTCCTCTAAGGCAGAAGGGAGTCATAGATATGAATTGGGGGCTGTGCAGGCAGCAGTACAATGTAAAGCAGATTTTCTTTGATTAGCCATGGACTCTAATCTCTCCTGTGCCCCCCTGCAGCGAATTCCAGAGTTCAACAGCCCCCACTGGACTTTCCTGTTAAGGCTCAAATCATTAAAAGTATTTGTTTAGTAAAGGCTAAAGCACTCAGGTCCCAGTGCCTGAGAGCTTTGTGAGGTTAAATGTTGTCAACCTTTTGAACACAAGCCATATTCCACAGCGTCTCAGTGATTCACTGGTAGCGCTATATTGAAATCCGATCTCTATGCTTCACCCCAGCTCACTTCAGTAGCTACTGAAACTGCTTGGATAAAACAACCTAGCGTGGTCCCAAACACAATTCTGAATGTGTGGAAAAGCCTCTGCCAGAGTTTGCATGCCCAGTGGAGATATCAAAAGCTAATACCCAAAACGGGATCTTCAACTGGCTGAAAGCTGATAAGCCTCATGGCAACGTAGTGTGCAATTCTGTTGATCAAAACAGGTGTAACAAAGCCAGAAAAAAACCCCCTGACCTACTAAACTCTCCATCAGAAGACTTCCTCACCTTTAAAATGTCACATGTCTGAAATCAAGGATTTACACTGTCCTGGGACCAGACTTCTTTAGCCGAACCTGTTCTAGTGCTGATGATGTATTCCACATGAAGCAGCAAACATGGTCTGAATATCATGAGCCTGACCCACATCAGCTTTGACTCAGCACTGTTGCTTAGGGCAGAAAGTGTTCAGAGATGGGAAGAATCAGAGTGACCCAGGACTTAATTCATCTATAACTTGCAAAAGGATGAATATGTCTCACAGAACACTCCTAGTTATACCCTAAACAATATTCCTCAACGGGCCTCATTTCAATTCCAAAAGTTATTTTAGTGAAATCGCTATGAATTAGTGGATAAATTCACATTCCTGAAAAAGACTGATACCTTGAATTGAAGCTGAACATGATCTGGGGCAGCTGGAGAGTCTGCATACCTGCCCTCCAGGGAAAATGGCTGCCTGACCCTTGGAGGAGACAACATGTGGGAACCAGCAACCAAGCCTCCAGAGCTCAGAGCCCTGGGGGACTGCTGGTCCCACACAGCCTGCCTGGAGAACTATGGAGGGGTCAGGGTTAAACACTGCTCAGGAGCCCAAGCTTGGCAGGCTGCCCAGGAGCCAGAGATGGCAAAGATCCCAGCAGGTTACGAAGATCCCAGCAGGTTACGGGAGATCCATTCGCCTGGAAGACCTAGCTGGAAAAAGCCCAGTGATGGGCTGCACAGAGCTATAGCAATCACCCCTGTTAGAGCTCCAGAAGAGGGCCCAGGACAGCCCAGAGATGTGAAGAGCTGAAGAGATGAGTTGCTGGCTTTCGGTTCTCTGCCTGTCTGGAGTCTCCCTAGGAGCTGGGCGGGTGAGCTGGAAGGAGATCAAGCAGGTTTTCAAACCTGCCTGGCAGGCAGCGAAGATCCTACCGAGCTTCTGTCAATTTTGCAGAAAATTTCATACTCCTTCAAGCATCCAAGCTGAGATCAGCAGGAATTGCTTTTCTTTTCCTGTGAATATTTTGAGATTTGAAAAGCTTCCCTGATACCTACTTGGAAGGTTGATGATTTTTACAAACTGAAAATTGAGGGGAAAAAAAAAGGATGGGTCAATTTTTTCAAAAACATTTTCTTAATTATTTTTTTCCAAGACAAAACATTCACTGAAACCAATTCTACACCTCTGAATACTTGTATTTTAAAAATCTGACATATTCAAATGAATAAGATGTCCTGTTCAGTAACAATGGTACTCTTATTTTCAATGTCTGTCTGCGTCATTTAGCTATTACTGAGCATACAGAAAGTTGTAAAAACTTGGGATTTAGTTCTTAAGCCTATTTGTACCAGTGTTTATGTACAATGTCTATGATATTTCCAAGTAAACAACCTTGAAAGCCTAGACCTCACAGAAGTATCAGACCCTGCAGAACATTTTGCTGGCACTTAGACTTACTTGCCTGTAACAAGCAATCCCTTACTAAAAATTTCACACTGGCTATTACCTTGAAAAACAGCTAAGAATAATCTACTGAAGGTCTCTTTCACTCTGGTGAAGCAGGAAGGATTTGTTAGTCACGACCAGTTTCTTCCTTCTGTCACTTTGCCAGGTATCTAAAGAAAGGCTGCTCAATTCCAAATCCACGCTGCAATGCAGATTAACCTTCCAGTCTCCAGCCCGCCAAATCCTCCTGCCTGGCTTGCTTATATCCCAGATAATGCAGGGGTCTGGTGTTGGAAAGTGCTTACAATGAAACACGCCTCATTGAAGTTTGCAGCAATTTGGTACTCCTGAAAAATCACCTCAGAACGAGAAAAACATGTTAGATTTAAACCCCAGTCCAGGTGGTTACATTCAGACAGGCCGACTGTGGTATTAAAGGAGGATAATGTGGCCTCCCAGGGAGACAAAACCAACTTCCACTTTGAGCGTGTATTTGATGAGACAAATTACCAAAGAAATACCATGCTTTTGACCAAGACCTACTTTTTTCACTTCCTCTCTAGCTCAGCCCTGTGAAATACTCAAGTACAAGTTAATTTTACCTCCAAAAAGTACCATTATGTCTTTGACCTTTACAAACAAAACAAGAAAACAAACCACAGAGTGGCAGGCCACTCTTAAACAATGCTTGGGTTTGGTCCAGTCATTGCTTTCTGTCTGGAAAGGGACAGTAATCTCTGCAAATGCACAAACCAGTCATGTGTGTAAGCATGGAGGAGCAGGCAGGGCACTGCCACCAAAATCACCACCTAGTCCGGGCATTAAAGAGCAGTTTATGTCCATTACTTGTGATGGTCACCTGCACAAAACAATTAAGTGGTTAACTGTTTTTCTAAAGGACAGAAGGGTGATGATGCGGTACCCAAAGAGGTATTATTTGTTCTTCCTCGACTTGTAATTCTTCTCATTTTTATCTGGTAACAACTTGGTATGAGAACCATTTGAGAAAAAGAGCACCGCAGAGCTGGTTGTTTCACTTGGAAGCTGGAAAAGAATGATTTTTCTGAGTGTGGACAGAGCTGGACTCTTCTATTGTATAGTCTAGGGTGGGTTTTTTTGCTTTAAGCACTTGAGGAAAGAGAAGAGGAATTATCTTCCACAGAGAAATTTAAAAGGAATTTATTTCTTTCCATATAGGGAACCTAACCTTTAGTTCCCAAACCAGGCATATAAATGTGGGCAGTTTCACGTGACTATCTCTTCTCTAGTCATCCTGTGCTGATTTTGTACAGCTCCTATTTAGAGTTTTCTAGATGTGATGGACTTCTTGTTTGACCTTCTGCGTAACACAAGGCCATGGAATTTCACCCAGTTTTCACTGTAATAAGCTCATCTTAACAACATGGTGTCTGCATAACACTAACCAGAAACACGTTTAGAAATGCACAGCTATGGTCCCACGTGCCTGAGAAGGAAAGGGGCTGTAGAGAAGCAAGAAATGCCCACAGGTAGCATTTAAGATAATCAAGGCAGACACAGTTTAAAGAACCATTACACGGTCCTGTCCAACACCCACTGCGGTCCTTGGAAGTGGGCGCTGAATGGCAGCCCTAGGAATTCTAAAATGGGTTGCCATGGGGAAGCATGAAAAGATTCTCTAAATTAACAGGAATATGCCCATAGCATTGGGAGGGGCACACTGAACCCACTACCCAGACCAGGATAACTGTCTGGGCAAACGAAAAACAAGGAAGCCTTCCAGAACAAGTGGGGCCCCAGGCATACAGGAACACCTGGTGGTTTGGCATAGAGCTTAGATAAACAGTTCTCAGAGTATTCTGGGACCAGGGAGAGGATTCCCAGAATCTCATGTGGCATTTAAAATGGGATCTTGTGCCATAACGTTGTGTCTAGGGAGATAAAAGTCCCACTATCAGAGGGAGTATATACTCCACAGTCAGCACAGCAAGCAGCAAACCCAACGGCTGGTCTGTTTTACCTACAGTGGAAAGAGGTCTTGGCTGGAAGCCAGCTTACATGAGAGAGATTTTAACCATTGAAACATAACAATTTTAAGTCAAAATACCCCACAACATCCAAACCCCAAAATGAATCTGACCAAGCCCAAGTAATTTGTAGCCTATTTAATGGTGCTTTTATGATTGCCATTACTGTTTAACATGTATAGGGTAGTAGTGGTGACAAACATAGAATGGTTTTTATTGGAAGGGACCTTAAAGATCACCCAATTCCAACCCAACCCCTCTGCCATGGGCAGGGACACCTTCCACTGGATCAAGGGGCTCAAAGCCTCATCCTGTTTGGCCTTCAACACCTCTAGGGATGGAGCATCCATGACTTCTCTGGGCAGCCTGTGCCAGTGCCTCACCACCCTCACAGTAAGATACTTCCTAATATTTAGTGTTAATCTCCCCTCTTTCAGCTCAAACCCATTACGACTTGTCCTATCATTGTACTCCTGAAACATATCTGAAAACTCACTGGGCAAACCAGCTACTGCAAATATAGTGGCATAGTCAGGATGGCTTTGGAGTCATATTCACTGGTACATGTCAGAGTTACAGGAGGTGATGAAAAAAACCCCAATCCAACTCAAAATTACCTCTAGAAACTTTATTTCAAGATGCAAATTAAAACCAGTGGACTTTCCAGGACTTGTGGTGCAATCAGGTATTGGAAAGTGGTTTGATTTTGAAGTGGTCAGCTTTTCAAAGAGGACAAAGTGCTCATCAAGCAGCAAAGAAAATAAATAAGGCAAAAGCTAACATCAGCCTTCGATCATCCATGCCATGTACCAGCTCACAGGGCTGAGGTGATTTCACCACAGCGGAACTCTGCCAGGCTAAAACAAAGAAACCACAGAACTTATGGGCAGCCACAGCAAGGAGGTGGGGGTTGTTCAAGAGGTGTTGAGTATACAGCCTGCTCCCTGGATCGCAGGCTATGTGCTCCCAGAGTGACCGAGTGTTTGAACTGCATAGTGCAAATGAAAGTGCCGGGAGATGCAAGAAATCAGCACACCATGAATAAAACAAAAAACAAAAAGGGAAAAATCTAGACTCAAAGGGAAAGCACAGTCATTGACTCAGAGCAAATCAAAAATACAGATCCTCACAGCAATAACAAAGGCCAAATACTCTCCTTTCCTCAAGAGACAGCTTCGTGTCTCAAAGCAGAGTTGAGAAATACTCTTTACCGAACAGAAATCTTGTCCTAATAGGACCATGTCACACTTCAGTGGGACACAGTCACTTCAGTGTCGTAACAATGCGGGGATACATCAGCTTCACACCTCCTGTTTTGCTGGATGCAGCTAGCATTTCTATGTGCAGATCTGATTTGGAAAGGGATGCAACTAATGCCCACTACAGCGTGCCCAAGGTGGATTGTCATCAATGACATGACCTTGTGATAAGGCTTTGGTGGTCTACTTTACTAAGGAGAACTGATCTCTGGTTTTGCTGTTGTTGTCCCTAGCCTCCCCTGGTCTACTGGATCTGAACCAGAAAACACTTTCATCAAAAATGACCTTGGAAAAACATTCTTCCTTTATCCGGTTAAGAGAAAAGCTAGAAAACCAATAAAATCTTTGGAATGAACCATCACTAGGACCCTTTCCAGAGGCCAAACACGCACAGATGTTACACATCTGTACAACCCAGTCAGCCAGCCCTTTCAGCAATATCTATTTGTTGATAAAATAGTACAATTACAAACCCAGCTTAAATGATGGAGTTTGTTCTCTTTGATCAGGTTTCACCGCTTTGTTCTGGCTGGTTTTTCAGAAGTCTTCCACATACAGGGACATTTCTGTGGGATTATTTTCTACTTCACCGAAAGACTCCATTTTCTAGCTGATGGGATACCTTCTTTTCTTTCTACTGTGCATTATTCCCAAAGCAGGCAGTGACCTGAGGAACAAACAAGCCATATCACTTTTTTTCTGAGAGGAGACCAAAGAACTAGTGGCTAGAAACTTAAAAGTTTCTCCAAGCAGAACTGAAACTAGAATTATCACTGGAAATCAGATCAGAATGGCAGTGATTCATGCGTCTGTGTGCTAACCTAGGCCCCTGTGTCTCAGATGAACACAGTAATTGCCATTCTGCAACAGAATCTCATGAAGGCATGTGCTCCACCATCTTCCAAGAGTTGAACAGTGCCACAGAAACTATGGCCTGTGGGATATGAGGCTGAAGATGGAGGATGGCAAGGCCAAGCCTGACAATTTGCTAGAACAGGGCTTAATTTCATTCTTTTCAGAAAGGCATACGCTAACCACAGAGCATAGTAGTGTACTCTAGAGGTTGACATGATTCTCATCATAAGAAGCTTTGGTCTTCCACATGAAAGACTTTTCCAGCTTCCTACAGATTGATTCCTAATTGGAAATTGCAAAATCCATCCGTTAGCATTAACTCTGACAACCCTAGCCCACCTTAGGACACGCACCCGTGCCAGCTTGCTTTTGAAACTCACAGAGTTCTTGTCATAGAGAGCTCCAAGCTTAATGGCTCATGGAGTAAATATAAAATTTTTGTGTCCAAGCTTTGGAAGCAATATTTTGTACATGTGTAGGAGTTCCTAGAGGAATTTACTGGGATAGAATACCTTACGCAGTTCAGAAAGTTCTGTTCTGTTTTACTCTACTCCACAAAAATTAGGCACATATATTTGTGAAGTTCAGAAGCTGGGGTTGAGACCTGATGAACTGTTTGAATGACAGTCTGAAAAATGTCAGTGTTCAAAAGGTAGGAACTACCTGAAAAACAAGTTAAAAAAAGGCAGTATCGAGAGTTTCATCCCAGGTTACAGCAGAGTTATGTGTTGGCAAGTAGCCCATATGGGTCTTATGCTGGATTTCCCATAAGGGCGGCAAGGAGGAGAACAGCAGAGACTTGTACTGGTGGCCCAGAAGTAGAACAACTGCCTGGAAAGAAGAAGCTGCACAGATATATTGGACCAGCAAGCCCTCACTCTGGTAAGATGCCTGAAGCCAAGGCTGCCTGAAAAGGAGGGAATCTATGGCCCTACTTCAGAACAAAGAAGTGAAAAGGCCTTAGGCTGGGCCATGTCTCGTGAAAATGACAATGCATTCTTAAGCTAAACAGAAAAAAATAAATAAAGAAAAAGGAACAAGGAAAAGTCAGTCCACCCACTCTGCCATCCTTTCACACAAAAGAGTAACAGCACAGAGATGGGGCAAAATCTATTTATTTTTAGTGCTGCTGTTTCCTTAACTAACTGCAGCTCCCAAAAAAATGGGGTCACTGAGTTAAGAGACGGGTTATAATTTTTCCGCAAAGTTGTCACCCATGTGAAACTTGCTTCCCTTCTGGCTCCTGACATGAACACAAGTTTCAGAGATCTGGAAAGACAGAGTGACATTATCTCCCTTCTCCAAAGTACTTCAGAGTCCAGAGGATCTGATAGAAATACTTATCTAAAAAGAAGTGAGGAGAACTGCAGTTCTGGATTTTGCTGGGACCTTCAACACAAAATGGATGGCAGAGAGCTAAGGAAAGAGTGAAGGGAGGAAATCCAGATGGATAATGAAACTCTACTGACACTTAGGAGAGGCATAATGAAAACTGTCCCCTCAAGTATCCTTTAGCATTCAGGTTAGACAGTCTGGAGAGAGACTCACTGCAGAAGTGAGATGAAATGGTCTTCAGCTCCAAGAACATCAAGGCACACTTGGAGGGAGGAGGAGGAGGAAGTTCCTCAGACAGGTGTCACAGAAAAGGTTTTGCCTGAATTCCAGAATGCTAATAATGCCATTGGAGATGCTGAAAGAAACAGGCTGAGCTGTAATAGATCCTAGCCCTGAGTATTAGGAGCAGATTACACTCAAACCAGTGTTGCCACATTTAAATGCATGAATGAATGGGAAAGATAAAAGAATGGAGGCCATGGCTGTCCTAACAACCAGTGCTGTGTCCAAAGGAGCAGATGTGAGCATGAGAAGATTTTTTTTGACAGACCCTCACCAACTCTAGAGTGTGAACAAACAACAGGATGCCTTCCTTACTTGGAACTTTCCCCACCCACCGTAGTGCCCAGTTCCAGCCAAGAAACTCAGATGCATGTGTCGACAGATTCACCAACTCACAGGCTGTGTACAGTTGCACTTCCTTCTCCTTTTCATTTGCCGGAGGCCCCTGCCTTTACTAAGAAGCCTTTTCCTTCCCTGATATTTTGAGTTGCTGACCTAACGGTTTCCTTCCCCCCCCCCCCCCCCCCAGTGACAATATAGCAAAGAGGAGTAGTCCAAGTCTGACCATGGGGAAGAGGGGTGGATACATTACCAGAACTCTCTCTGAGACTCAGTTCCCCCATGACCATGATTCTCCCATGTGATGGTTTCCAAGGGAATACAGAGAAGAAGGAGGGCAACAAGGAGGGCAGATGAATGATGAAAATGGGGTTATTTGAGTCAGTGTGATTTCAGTGTCTGTTTTAGTTTCAATCTGAAACCAAAGGGAAGGGAGAAGGAAGGATAGTTAAGAAGTACTGAAGCCTGCTGCCATTTACCAAAGAAAAAGGTTCTGCCTTGAGCAGGAGCAAGAATTCCCCTAAAGATGAAGAAAACATCTTACCTACAGGAGACCTTAAACCCAATTAATGTGTACTCACTTCAGTACTACTGCCTCTCATTGCTGCAGATACATAAAAGGGAGGGGGGAAAAGGCAAGGTGTGTCTGTCAAAACTGCTAGTGCAATGCCCAGGAGAATGGAATTCAGTGCAAAGAACATAGGCCTGGAAAGTATTCCTGCATCACTGAGTCAGGCTCCTGCTATTACTGGTAGGCACAGTGTGAGCTAGGTAGCTGAAGGTTACTCCTGTATGTCCAAGTACCCTTTAGTCCTATATATATATGTTCCTCCTATAGACATGTTCCTCCTATATACTCACAGGAGGTCAATTAGTGGTCAGGTGCAATGACACCACTGCCTTCCCTTTGAGCCTCCCAAAACAAGTAAAAAGTAGCTACCTTGCAGGGCAAGGAGGAAGGATAGGGGGGGAAATGCCAGCCATGAGCGTTGGTCCAAAAAGGTACTTTCTGAGGCCATCAAACACAACATATTATTCTGCTCACCAAACCACAAGCTTAGGAAGTGGCTAAATCCTGAGGAGAGCATGATACTGCTCTCATCTGTGCATACAGTAATCACACGCACACCAGGGACAACAGCTGGGCGGTGGCTTCTGGGAAAGAACAGCACTGGCCTATGTTACTTACCATGGTCTCATCCCTTCTCCTCCCTACTGATGAAGCTTCAGAGTAGGCCATGAGCAGCAGATAACTCCCTTATTTGTTTATCTTCCCTTTTGTCATCCTTCGGAACAGTGGGAGGGAGGCCACAAACTCTGTCAACCTTGCCAATAAATGGCTCTAGAGTGCTAATGACCTTGGAGCCCAGCTGATCTAGATCAGACTGGAATGAGCCAACTGGAGCAACTGGGAAAGCATAATCTGTCATCTTTGGCTTGGGTTTGTCCTGAGCCATAGTTACGAAAACAGCTCATGATCTGAGACCGGTGACAGACCATTACTCACAGGCTGGCCTCTCTCAGCACTTAAGTCTGAACTCGTCATTCATCACCTACTTTGACCGCTCTTTTTGGTCAAATGGAGGAACACTTTGCCATAGGATACTGCAGCAGCTGGAGTTTGACAGCACTCGTGCATGAGATGTACACATGAGCATTAGCAACAGCCTCAAGTCATTAAGGAGAAAAAAAAATATTACTGTTCTGCTACAGTGCTTACCAAGACGTCTGAAGTTAGAGAGACACTTCCTCTTTCATACTGGGGTAGCTTCACGTTTACCACAGGGTAAAAGGAAGCACACAAGGCAAACCACAGTGTACATCGTATACAGCAACTTCACACCTTACCTTACCCCACAGTAACACAGTCACATCTTCATACCCCTAGAAATAATTATTTTTAATATCCCCTTAGGAATTTTGAGTAATGCTGTCTAGAAGAAGTTTAAAATAGTGTGATGTATCGCTGGTTTGGCCTGAAGAAAGCCTTTACGCTCACAGTGTTCTGACTGCTTGAAAGCTGTGACTACGAGCTAAGCAGTGCACTTCAAGTACCTCAGTCCCACCTTGCAGCACCTTTGTGACCCTAAAGAACCGTGGGATTCAAAACTTTATTGTGGAGGCAAAAGCTTCTCCTGATGAATTCCCTGTGTGGATGCTAATTTGGAATCCACTTTGGAAGCAAGCAGAATTAATTTGCATTACAACACTTATATCCTGGAAGAGCATCCATGCCAGTGACGAAGAGCGATCCATTTAAAATTCATACATAGCCTTAATCCAAATTAATGACGCTATTTAAACAAATCGGGTTTTATTCAGCCACAGGGAGAAAACAACCCATAACTCGTTTCCCAAGCCATTTCCGTAGGTAACACTGAACCTTCCGGAGGAGCGCGGCGGGCGAGCGAGCGCAGTACGGTCAGTGCCAACTTGTTGACAGCTGCTCCGGCAGCCCAGAGTGCCCTGGAGCTGCTGCTCGCGTCCCGGGCTCAGCGGGACCCCCGGCCCCGCTGCACCCCCCGTGCCGGTGTCGGTGTCCTGGGAGCCGGCGCCGCAGCTCCCTCTCCCGTCCCCGCGCGGCCGTCGCAGCCCCCGGATGCCGGCACGGCACCCCCCCCCCCGATGCCCCCAAACCCGCCCAGAGCCCCGCGCCGCCCCTCGCAGGGGATTTCCCGGGGCCCGGCTCCGCTCGGCTTCTGGTAAGCGGAGCGCGTGACTGTGCGGTGCGGCTGCTTCCCCGCCCCTGCAACCGGCACCGGGGGCAAGTGACACTGCTGCACCGCAGCAGCGCAGAGAGCGACTCTCGCCGCACCGCGGTGACTGCGGCTCAGCCTTGGCACCGCAGCCGGGGGGCCGCCCTGAGCCCTCCCTGCTGCCCACCCTGCGCCCGGCGGAGAGCGGTGCGGGATGCTCTGAGCCCCCCTGCTCCGCGGGCAGCAGAGAGGAAGGGGATGCCCTGCTCTCCTGCTCTCGCCCCCCCCCCCCCCCCTTGCTCCTGGGGGCGAAGGAGGGAAATGGGAGGGGTGCGGGATGCTCTGAGCCCCCGGAATGGGATGTCCCCCCCTGCTCCCGGCGGAAGCGGAGGGAAGGGGATGCCGAGCTCTGAGACCCTCCTGCTCCCGGGGAAGAGAAGGGGAGCGGTGCGGTGCGGGATGCTCTGAGCACCCACTGCTCCCAGGGGCGGAGGTAAGAGGAGCGGGCTGCCCTGCACTCAGCGCCCCCTGCTCCCGCAGGCGAAAGAAGAAAGGGATCGATGCGGGCTGCTGCACCCAGAGCCAGTGCGGCCGCGGAGCTCGGGGTACGTGGATGCACGCACACACCCCCAGCTCCTCTCCACGCGCACATCCAGTTCCACTCTCGCACCGGCACTCGCGTCCTGCCTCTTCCCATCCAGGCAGGGTGGCAGCCCTCGTTACTCACCGGAAAACACGAGTCACGCATGAGTGCTGGGGCTTTTTGCACTTGCAGGCTGACATGCCCTCCCCCTCCAGACGTGGGAATCTGATGGTACATGTGCTTTCACTTTTGCATTCAACTGACCTACATTTGAAGCATTCACTTGGAATCACATTGCTTTCCCAGCTGACTTTTGAGTCCAGTCTTTCAAAAACAAAACAGTGGCTTAATAGTTCTAATGTCCCTGCTGATGCGTGCGTGCCATCATTTGGGCAATCCCCAATGCAGAAACCTGCTGTTCTCGTTACACGGATCCTTGACATCAGTTCTGGCTTGGAGCCTGATCATGATGAGAAAAACATCGCATATGTCCTTGCAAGCATTTACATTATCACAAGGAAGAGGAACAGTTAAATCCAAAATATGCTCAAACACAAAATGACTGGATTCAGGCTCCTTCCAGTACTTCACACCTGCTGGATCACCAGCCTCAGGTGTTCACAGAAGGATGTGGAATGATCTGTTCATACAACCAGCTCACCGCCAGTCTGCACAATGGTTAAATTATAAGGAACAATAAGCAAGTTAGTAATAAATTGAATAAGGAGCTTGTTTGGTCTGTAACTGCCGTAGCTTGGAGCGCTGCGGTGTTCCAGTCAATCTCCAGCACAATCTGGGAAGAACAAAAAGGAAATGCATCAATTCAGCTGTGGATTGTGAGTTACTCAAATCTGGCAATGCTCGACAGGGAATGGGAAGAAGCGTCTTCATTTTCAAGCAGTGTTTCCCAAACCATTTGAAAATCCACTGAGTCCTGGAGTGCCGGCAAATTTCCATAGCAATTCTGCAGAGGTAGAACTTCAAAGGCAGCCTCTGCATGTGAGTAAGCCTCACATTTGCATGTGCAAACAGCACTGACACATACCAAACACAGGCCCGGGGTTTCAGAGCAGCATGCGTGCTTTATGCAGCCAGTATGCACATAAAATTACTGTAATTGTACTTCCATATTACAGGTATGTACCAGCCCTTTTAATTTGTGTAGAGATCACTGTTTAATTACCTGCACTAGGCTATAATCTAACTTCAAGAAAAATTGTGCTATAACAGTATATATAGGCACCTAAACACATATGTTTATACTGCCCGTAAATATGAGTATTAGCTGATGTACTCAATGTATCCAAAGGAAGTAAAGAAGTCGAAGGTCTGCATAGTATTTCACATTAAAAATATATCAAATTAGTACCAAAATTGAGCCTGTTTTTACAAAATACTTATTGTAGGGAGTGTCACTCAACATCTCTACCTTTTTTTTTTTTGGATGGTGAAGTGAGAGCTGAAGGAGAGGGCACCGTTCTGCTCTGGGAAAACAACTCTAGAATTCTGTGTGATAATTCTTGCAATGATACACACACATGTTAAGAAGAGAATTACTGAAGTTTGCACAGAAACCAAAGGACACTTCTGTACTTTTCTGGGAGTCCATAACAGCTCCACAGTTATATGGAAGGCCCATAACTGTTCAAGTTATGCTTGCTAAGGCTGAAATTAGAAGTCCGCTTGTTTCAAGAGATGACACTGATCCACCTAAACCACACTGTGGAAAGAATCCCTGATTTTAAGCCTTGCAATTGGTACTTGTGAATCCAAATATTAAACAATCACTTTGTTTATAATCTTTTCTCCTTATAGTATGAAGTGCTCACAAACATTAAAGAGGTTTCATACTACCTCAGAAAAGTCATCGCGGACAATATTCTTGGCACAGAAAGACAGGAATAGATTCTTGCTCTTGCAATACTGTTCCCAGGCTGTAGCTCCTCTCTTAAAGCTCTCTGTTGACAATTTAAGAATTGAAGGGCAGGCTGCCTTTCCAGAACTAGTTATACAGTTCCCAGTTCTGAAACATAATAAAAATATATTTTCCATACCAGTTAGAAGTTAACCACAGCCTGTCCAATATCCTGCCCCGTGCTGTAACCCCACACCCAACAGTTCAGACATCCCCTCGCTCAAGCATCTCTACTATTGTGCAATGACATAGACGGGGAAAATAATTCTGTCTTAACTCTAGCAGTTGAACTCTTTGCACTCTGCAGCATGAGACTGGATCAAACTGTTCATTATCTTATCTCTCTCAACTACATGTTACTAATGGTCTAAAAATTAGCCAGGCCTTCTGTAAAAATCCACCCACTCAGCTGGTACCTTTGACTCAGTTGAATGGCAGTGTTGAGGTTGACACATTCAAAAACCCCCATATATCTCTCTAGTGCAAAAACAAAGCACATGCTTACAGAACCAGTTGGTCAGGGACCAATTTTTGCGGTCTGCGCCTGTACTGCACCCAGCACAACTGAGTTCTGTTGGACAGCTGGGAGTCTTAAACGCCTTTATAGTACATACAAATAATTTAAACGCATGCTTAGGTGTGTTGGAGGGTATTCTCCAGTCTCAGCATACAATCATATATGACAATTTAACTTAGGAAGGTGCTGACTATTCCTAACGTGAAGCTCAGCACTATGGACTTCACTGGGAGATAAAGATGCCTTGTGTTCTAGAAGTATGCAAAACTAATCTCTAATCTCTTTGTTTTTCCAAAACTCAAAGCTGCAAATGAGTTGATTTGAAACCACAGCCCTTCAGTTTCAGCAGATTCCCTCTCACTGAGCAGGAAGCTCAAGCATAATATAACACTTTATGCTCTGTAGAAAGTGTGTTGTTCTTCAGGCCCAGAAACTAAACGATCCGTTTGGTCACTGGCAGTTTAATACAGCAGACAATTACTGTACTCAACACAACTAAATGAAGAAAACATCCAAGAAGGCAGTGAGAATACTGACTTGACATCATATGACTGTGCTTCTCCAGGTCTGTTCCCAGGTCCATTTTAAACTTTGTGGTGACATATACAATGATTTACTTTGGACCTGATATTCATGGCACTTGGAAAGCTCAAATGCTTGGGAAAAATACTGCAATACGTAAAAATCATGTAATTTCAGGCAAAAAATGTAACATATGATTAGCCATTCTGAAGTGTGGTTCCCACAAATCAACTATAGACAGCATGAAACCTTAGAGGAGGAAAGTTTTTTCATCTCACTCAGAGATCCATGCGAAGAGGTGACTAATACGGTGGAAAATCCTTAGGGTCCATATGCAACGTGCAAAGAAACCAGCTGAGGAGTTTTCTCACGTGTAGGAGAGATTCCTCCTGATTGGGGATAGGGGGCTCACTGATAGTGGGAAGCTGGACATCCGGCTGGCTCTGCAGCCTTCAGCCTCCCTGTTTAAGTTTAGTTTCTTGGACTAAACTTGGCTAATGTCTGTGTGTAGAAGGGAGTCTGCCCCTTTCTATCCTTTTGTTTGAAGTGAAGTTACTACCTTATTAGATTCTAATTTAACAAAAATATCGGTCTGAATAGGCTGAAAAACTGGTCTCTGGAATTGCCCCCAGGCCTCTGGGTAAGTCACAGGAAAGGAATGGGTCTTCAGATTGCTTCACTTGGGACAAAGATACCCGTCATTAGCTGATGCTGAACAACACCCAAAACTGCTCTCTGACTGATAAAGACGTACAATATGGTAGGTGGGGGAAAGGGCAGGGCCTGTGCTGTCTGGACAGGGCGTTGGTTGGTCCATACTGATTTCCTGTAACCAAAGGGCTCCACTTCTCCTTTCCTTCTCGTGGCTTTTGTCTAACAGGAAAGCTGCTTCTATGCCTTGTTTGGGCACTGTGATTGCTGAGCACAGGCCAATTGCATAAGCTTTAAGGGTACCTCTAGTACCTTAATCTGACCCCTTCCTCATTAGATGTGTGCTCATTGCCTCTTTTCCTTCCTCTTCTTCATTTCCTTGCTGTTGCAGAAGAGCAAACACTAAGTGAGTGGGGAAAGCATCCAGAAAGGAACTTCAGACAGGGAAGCATCCAGTGGTCCCTCTGCTATGGGTAACGTTTACGGAACCTGCTGTTAATCAGAGATGAAGGTTCTCTGTGCAGTGTCATACATCCCCTGTTGCTGCCTATTACTTAATCTTTGCTTCCTCAAATGGCACCCAGAATTGGGCAACAGCTTTCCTGAAGGTGACAGAAGCAAGGAAAAGATAGCACTTCAATGATAAAAATGAAAGGTTTATCAACAAGGGCTTTGACCCATATTCACTAATGAAAGAAGAAAGAAGTGGTCAAGTAGGTACCAGTGAATGTGAACTGGATTCATCAGAACTAGCTTAAGTTTTGCATAGACTCAGCCCGTCACAGGGTTAGTTGTCCTCTTATCTGTCTGCCTTCCTGAGCTCACTGAGACACGAACAAGCAAACTTCACACTTAAATGATGCCATTTTTTCATGTCTAGCCATTTTTGGTCAGTTCCATTTTGGGACAGTTAACTCAAGATGGAGAGTACCAGAGATGGGTAATTTTATCCTGAAATAACTCACTGAGAGCAGACTTAGTAGCCTGTTTCTTTTCACTGATGATAGCATTATGTGATTAAGGATCAGTAAACAGCTGACATTCTTTGTGCTCCTGAGTGGAGATTAAAACTTTCCAAAAGTGCTTTGACTTGCAGTATATTATTAATACATAAAAGTGCTATGAGCAGGTACAAATCTTCCTGATCCAGTGGCTGTAGACTAGGAAGCTTCAGGACTTTCCTAGATGACAAGGATGTTCAGTGCAGAAGTGGATGTTTCCCTTGGTCGATTTGACATTCAAAATGCCAAATATATTTTCCAGATGAAGCATTCGTTTGTGGACCTATTATTCCAAACCTCAGTCTTAATTTTACCAAAATATATCTGATTTGTTAAATGAATTTCATCAAGAGACTGGGGAAGTATGAAGAGAAATATCCAGAAAGCAGTAACATGCACTTTCCTTTAATATCAAGAAACTGAGCCCTCAGAAATAGTTAGCATTGAGAATCTAGAGATCAGTGTGTTAGAGAAAAGGATGGAAGGAGATACACTCTACACAGTTCTGTTGTGGCTTTGTGTGCCATTCACTGCACTTCCCTGGCTCTAATGGCTCAGTTTTCCCCACACAAGGAATGCCACGTTTTGCTTAGCATAACTGATTCCCACTGAGAAAGTGCATAGTATGGTTCCTAGTGGTGACTTTACTGTTACTTTTGTGTCCTTTAGTAAAAGAAGAAAAGCCTATTCTGACAATATGAGTTTCCACTTTCCATTTAGAAGAAAGTCATTTTTCAGTAGGGTTTTCAGTTCAACACTGTACAGAAATGCACTGGAATGCTGAGGAAGATTAAATGCATGAGGTGCACACCCACTAAGAGCACAAGGAAAGGTTAATTGTTGATATGGAAACACATGAAGAAAGTGCCGCGCTACCTGGCATAATGGTTTGACGGACAAGTTAACTCGTCTGTGATAGCAACAGTAAACGAGAGATTGAATGGCACATTTCCCTAACTACACATGCAAAGGAAAATGACTGCCATCAGGTGCAGCATCAGTGGCTAATCCTTTACAATTTACATACATCCCATACACGAACTCTTCTTCATTTTAAATTATTTTTTTCTACAGCAGCACAATGGGGGCGGGGTGTGTGTGTGAAAGGAGTGAATTTTAAAGAGATGTGACAGAAAACATTGGAACAGCATTCCTTCTTCAGGCTTACATCCTCCATGGGCTTTGAGGAAGTGGGGAAAGTACATCTTTACTCTCAGGAGGACTATGGAAATTGAAACACTGGAGGCATCTCTTCTCAGGTCTAAGAGGAGTAAACTCTGCTATGGAGAATAGCTCCTTGGTTGCCAGCAGCTCTAGGCAGAACAGGGAAGCACACAGCTTTTCATTCCTTGCACTTATTTATCAAGAATATCTTCCCAAGCTTTAGAATTTAGGGTGTTATAATGGGTTTTATTAGCAAACTGGGGACAGTGCATTGTATAGAAGCCAAGGCCACAGTCGAATAAAATAAGTCTTACCAACAGGAGTAAGTATGAAGTACCCCTGCAAACCCAACACATCTCAAAGCAGCTGCTTGTTCTTTTTCTTTGGCGTGTATTTTTTTGGAAATGAGACACCTTCATCTTCCTAACCCCAAAGAGAGAGAAGAATGGAACACACTGTGCCTATTGTGGGCCAGATCCTCTGCTGACATAAATCAGATTCTCTGCATTGAAATCAATAGAGCTGGTATGGTTGATACAGATTTAGACTCTGAGTTCTTACACCAGGCTCTCACACATCTAAGATATGGCTTCTCTTAACAGATTTCACTGTGCTTCACAAAATAACATAGGTCTAAACAGAAAGAGTTTACGGTCTACAAGGAGGCAGAATCAGTTGTCAATACTATGCAAAGACTTGCTGGTTTTTAAATTAATTTTTAGGTTTAAAACAGATTTTCCCAATATTCAAGACTCTGGGGAGACAGCAATGGCCAATATAACTTGGAATCTGATAAAACTAATCCTTGAAGTATGTGTGTCTCACTCAAAGATTCAGTTTGAGTCAGTATTGCCCTTACTTTACAATAAGAAAACAACAAAATAAGAAACTCTAATGTGTAAATTCATTATTTCCTATATAAACAGGTAGGTTTTTTACCTCAACTTCAGTGTAAAGACTTCCTGAGTTTAAAGATACAGTGCCCAGATATATTTGTTAAATTCTTGTTGGTCATAGAGGAAGCTGCCAGATTATTTGCATTTTTCTTGTTGCTTTTGAAAACACTGAGATCTTGCTTAAACAGCAAGGTCTGAGTTTCAGCTACTGAGACTCATTCTGCCAAGAATATGAAAAGAACAATCTATACTTGAGGACAGAAACAAGATCTAACATCTTTCGGCCTGGAAAGCAGACTGGAAGAAATAGTAAGAGGTCATCTTGGTCATCCCAACAGCTATGGTTGCTTATGTGAATGTCTGTTCAGGACTTGAGCGAGGTCTGTTGGTGTGCTGCCATCATCCTGACAGGATCTTGGCAGCATTTCCAAAGCTATTAATTAGCAGATTACTCATCAGTGGAGGTAGGACCTCCTGTAAACTGATGCCTCATTGACCCTGCTGAATTAATTTTCCATAAATAAAATGCAAACTTCACAGATTTTATTGGTCTTCCCAGGAGAAATTATTTTGCCTTCATTTTTCAAAGTTAAAGCAACTATTCAAAGTGGCATAAAAACACCTGCTCAGCACTTAGCAGGCAAAATAGCCTGAAAGTGGGTCTTACACAGAGTCCACACGTATGTCACTGAAACAAAGTATGTTAACTAGTCAGACAAATATGTCAATGCATTTGTAGGCTTCTGTAGTTTGCTTGTAGCATAGAACATGAGAATCTCATTTGTTTGGAGGGGAAACATTGACAAGGGCGCTAGGATTTACTCCCTGTTTCTTAAAAAAGTAAAAGAGGAGTTTTAGATAGAATACCTAATGGGCAGATGGATGGATCTTGCATTAGCCGAGCATCTTCCAAATAGCACACACAGCAGTGCATTGCTCTTACCGTATTGTGAATGCAACACGGGATACAAAGCTGAGCAAAATTTCACCTAAGACAACTGATGGTTAATTCTGTGCCAACAGTAATTAGCTTCTCTAAAGAGTTTATAACAAGAAACCACAAAACAGTTTTATTCTGATGAAACTGATGGGAAAAACTCATGTGCGTCTGTCCATGGGGTGTGAGCTCCAAGGCTTGGCAGAAGAATTGAGACGCAGGCTTTCAGGCCAAAGGCAAAAGAATGCTTCACTGAGCTACAGAGCAGCTTCCCTTTTAATACTCACTTGTATTAAAGTAAGTAGCAGCATCTTTAGTCCTAGTCAAGGATCTATGCTGCTGGTATTATGAGTGAAACGGCTAAATAGAAGTAGGACCTTGCTCCCAGGCACGCACAGTCTAGGGCCCTGATTTGGCCAACACAGCCACTTAAGGCAAACCTCTAGTATATTTATGTCAAGGAAACTGCTGTCAAAATTAGGTGAAATTTTACAGGATCAGGATCTTCGCCAATTATTAGTAAAAATAAGATAATCAATAGTATTGATCTTGAAAGAGCAGAGAGTATATGCTTAACTCTGCAGGTGGGACTAGTGGTATTCATTTCAGTGGGACTACACCCATTTATAAAACTAGAGAAACTCTTTCCAGTTTGTAGCATAAGGGCTTGGATTAACATCTCATTCATATCAGAACTATGCTGAAATAGGAATTCTGTTCCATTCTCTTTCTGGTAGCATATTGAAGCCCCTGGGCAAATATTGAAGCACTGGGCAAATACAAAGCTCCATATCTTACAATGGAAACAGATAAAGGGAAAGGAATCATGAATTTAACTCTAGTTAGGTATCTGTGGCCATGCATCAGGTGGATGCTGGGAATAGACATAAGGTCACCTGTATCATGGTTGTCATTAAAACACTTCAACAGCTAATTTTGCAAAATAATGAAGACATAAAAATACTCCATGTAATCCAGGTTTCTTGGAGAAAGCCTACTGAACAACAGGTTCTTGTTAGACTTCGAGAACTCAAAATCACATTGGATAAGGGAGGGTCAATGTTAACAAGGCTGGAAATTCCCAGTAGAGGAAGCCACTTCAGGAAGCGAGTACGACTGAGCTGCACTAGGGAAGAAACTCTTCAATCTTATGCCTGTGCTATGGGGGGATTGCACAAGCAGCGTGCTCCTGTTGTGACTGTGCTAGAGGCAGGGCTCACACACAGCCATCTCTGGAAGAGCGCTGCCTCAGTACTCGTTACAGGACGTTAACCGTGGACTTTTATTGCCACTGCCTTCAAGAAACCACGTTCTTAGAATTCGTTCCCGCTCAGCCCGACAGTTTGGCAATCTACACCACCTTTTGTGTAAGACACTGTATTAACCAACTTATTGCTCATTGGGTAAAACACCAGCCCTCCCTTCTGTTTCCTCAGCTCACCTCTCTTTAGGGACATGAAGTGTGTACGAGCACTCCAAAGGCCAAAACGCAAGCGCCAGGCTGGTTGCTAGCAAAGCCCTGAATAACGAATTAATAACATCAAAGTTCATTAATTCTACCACATGGATCAACAATCTGCTATACTAAACAAAAGCATGCTGAGGTTATCTGAATAAACCGTCCTGTAAAGACAAAAATGCAAGAGTAGCTGGAATCTTTACAATATCATGCCTTTGAATGTATCTATGCATCAAAAACTGGGGGAAGGAGTAATTGCAGGGTGTGCTGATCTGCCTGTGTGAGGCTAGTACAGCTTGGTAACAATAGCAGCAAAAAATGTGGCAATGTGGGTTTAACAGCCAGAGTATGTATGTAGAGTCTTTCAGTTTATAATCTGGTTACTAGCATGTTTAATACCTCTCAGCTGCATCTCTTTGGCTGTAGTTATTGATGCTAATTAGATTAAACTAGCAGAGATATTTTTGCCCATGCTACAAGCACACCTTCATTTTCCTGGGTGGAGTATGCGTATGCAGGGAAAGGTGTGAATAGGTACCCGAAGTTTCTCCTGAAGTGCAGATGGGACGGGCTGCTTCATCTCAGTAGTGCAGAAGTAAGGAGTTTAGCATTTCCATGATGAAGCAGCATACAGCAGCTCAACTCATAATTTAATGGAACAAGCCCTGGCATTGTACAAAAGGAAAATCTTAACTGAAACCTGTAATAACTTGGCCATAAATTCTGGATACGCACGTCTTTTTTAATACAAAAAGGAAGTGGGCAGTGTGGTAAAGTAAATGTACTCAGGAGATGTGGGTTCAGTACTTGGTTCTTCCTGATCAACTCTATCACCAGCTCTGCCATCCTGTTCAAATTATTTCCCCTCATTCTACTTTTGTTTCTTTTCTCACTGTTTCTCTTTCATTCATTCATGCTGCAGTTCTTCTTGACATGTTTTGAACAGTGCATAGCAACAGAGTTCCAGACTCAGTCTGAGATTTCAGGCACAATTGTAGCAGAAATAAACAGTAATTCAAATTTAATATTGTTGTTCCTTAGAGTGCATGCACTCCCTGCCTATTTAAAACAACAAGAAAAAAGAGCTTTTGTTTTTCTGCAATCTTGTGTGTTTAGGAGAGGAGCAGGTGATTAGGTCCTTGAGTTCCATACTAGTGGTCTGAGCAGGTTGGAATTGAGGACTCCTACGGATAACTTGTACCATTGTTCATGGGAAAGCCAGCTCACCGCTGTGCTTCTATATGCCATCACAAGCAGCCAGATTTGTCAATATTGTAAACGTGCTCCAGGTGTAAGTATTTTCTGTCCAACGTCCACAATGGCCCTATACCCGAAGTATGGAACTGAATTTATGTGACAACAGTGGAAGAGAGAAAGACTAGTGCTGGACCATCAGTCATGGGCTTGTTGCTATCAGATTTTACTAACGACGTGGCACTGGCACCTTGTTGTTCTGAAACTACTGGAAAGTCATTAACTGTGATTCCAAAGCCAAAACCTACTGCATTCCCTTTTAACATCAGCCAAGAGATTGTAATTAAAAAAGATGTATCATTAAAAAAGATTTAACAGGAAACTAAACAGAACCTCTAATCAGTGTAACCCTGGGCTTTATTCCACAGAGAAAATGAAAGAGAAAGGCTTTATCCTTTGTATGTTCTAAACAGTGTGCCATCAAATCTGGTCCCAGAAAGTGTCACAAGTAAGCAGGTGAGGAAAAGAGGGTAAGAAGCAGCAAATGGCTGAGTCCCTGAAGGTACAGAACAGGCTTCCTCCTATCTTTAGCTTCCAGGAGAGAAGGAGGGCCCTGTGTCGATCCTGCTGGAGGCATTCTGGCTTAGGGAGAGAGTATCTTCAAGGCTGTCCCATGAAAGGCACGATATTAGGCTTCTGGGAAGGATAATTTTTCCTGTTAGGAAAACATCAGAGTTAGTTCTGGGGAACAGGATCATCCTGCGTCATTCCAGGGAGGCTCCTCGTTCGGCCCTCAGAGAGAGGGAGGGATCAGCCTATTGCCCTCCAGTAACCTCCTCCAGCTCCACGCGGATGCTTTGTGTATAGTCACATCCCAGTACTCCAGATGGAAGAATGGGCCGGCCTTCAAGGAGAAAGAAGCAGACACAGGCAGGATGGACAAACCTAAGGAAAGATTTTTGTTACAAAATCATTAAATACTCCCCTAACTTAACAGCTTGAAATAAAGTATGTGCAGCCACTAGATTCATATCCTGAAAGATAAGGGACCATGGACCATGTGTGGGCCTGTCTCCTGACATTAGCCCAGCACTTATGGCCTATCCCTACTTCTTGTTGCATTTGTTAAAAAAACCCCAACAATCAGCCCAGATTCCTCAAAATAATTTTGGAAGAAGCAAAGAAGAGACTGATGTGAAGCAGCCCAGTGCCAGATCAACCCTTGCTGTGACTTCCCGAGTTCACTGAGTTGTGTGGCTGAGAAAGGCAGCTGTTGTCACTGCAGCTCAGAGCTGGTATGGACCATCTGCACTGGTACAAGCAGAGTGGGTTCCTCGCTGGACTAGACAGTATTTCACAGGTTGCAGGGCATCTACATGCTCTTCTGTGCTGCTTTGTGGTGTTGGTGGCCTGCTGAGTGACAGATCTTTGGAAACTTGGTTAGAGTTACCAGCTAGTCAGTCCTCTGTTAGTCTTTCTTGTGCAACATGTGTCTACGATGTTATTGCTAGGTTTTTATTATCCTCTTGCCAAGATGTGTCAATATGCAGGAAGCAGCTTTTGGGATAAATGGAGAATGATGCTGAGAATAACTTGAAAGGAAAAGAGGGCTAAAATATACAGTAGTGATGTTTCTAAGTAAATTAAGTTAAGAGCAATGGAAGCTCCTCTGGCGGGGATGTTAGTAGAGCCTCAGCTCATTAGTTTAGCACTAGCAAATCGGCATGTAACAGAAACAAGGCATTCAAAGTAAGGACGTGCTTCAACTAGGCACAAAGCTAAAGTTATTTAAGAAAAAGAAGTGGAGTTGGTTCCAGAGCGGTTAATTCATTTCTCCTTATCTTCCCTTAGCAGGGGCTAGCTGCTTAAAGACCACTTGATGTATGCTTGCTGCTTTCCTTCCCTCTCGCCTCACTTTTTTGCCTTGCAGAAAACAAAAATTAGTTCTGCTGAATATTACTCCAGTTCCCCATGAGCTGCAGAGAAGCAAATTGCAGCTTATTGGGCATCTGTGCGACATCCCAGCACTCTGAAGTGCATGGCGGTATTTGCACTTGGTCTAAGATCAGCTTTATACTAAAACATTTGCTGGAACGCAAATGCCAGTTAAATATTTTCTTTTCATTATGTTTCTGTATTGGTAAAAGGCCTAGCGAACACAGATATCCTGTCATAAACACACTTTTCAAGTATAACTTCGTTTGCTTAGTTAAACTCAACTGACCTCAAATTTTACTGCCTAAATAATTTTTTTGTGGAGTAAGCCCATTACAGACTTCAGGGAGATACTGAAAACAACAGGTTTGCTATCTTCAAAGTGTAACACTTCTTATTCTCTGGTAGTTAAATTAATTTTCTCAAAAATTCATTTAGCAGAACTAGTATTATATGGACAGAGATACTGGAACATCCTGCTAGACCATTTTGTTGTAAAATTAGTCCTGGTGTGTACTGATATTTAAAACAAAGTGGTCCCTGTGTATTATACCTTGTAGCTTAAGTTTCAAAACATGTCAGGGCTAAGGACCAGTTTAGGTCAAGCTGGGAATCAAGCTGGGTTAACCTTGTGACTTGAATCTCAGCAGCTATTCCAAATCTGATCTGTGCTGCCATAAAAAGTTGAGCTGTGTAACACCGGTGACTAATAAATATTCTGGTATCATGTTAAGCTCAGTCCTAATTATCACTATAGACCAGTGCTGCTAATGTTATCCTCTTCCTTTTGTTGTTCTGAGAAGATACTCTGTCAATTCACCAAGGCTACAGTCCTCTACTGCCTTCCTAAATCTAAAAAAGAAAGCACTCCTTCGCACCTCTTTCTCCAGCCGTTCCGTCACATCACGGTCATCCTTCGCTCATTTCTTGCTGCAGCTCTTGCCCAAATCACATACTGCCCCAAGTTGTGTACCTTGGTTTTCCAAGAGTCACGGAAAACAGAGGTGAGCATTCTTGCCAGAAGGGCTTCTCTGCTTCCCAGCTGTTCAGCCTGGCAGTATGCCAGTTCAGGATGATGCTCTTCTGGCTCTTTCACTAGGTTTTTGGAAAAGGTGGAAAAGAGGCTGACTCAGTTCATCCCTCCAAGTTTATGCTGAACTGACAACATGTCAGTGCAGATATTGTGAACTCAGCCTCTAGTTTGATAGTTCGGTGATTTCCAGTGAGTTTCCAAAAACCTTTCAGAAAACTCTTCTGCGTTATTCATAGCTCCAAGCTCCTCACTTTTTTTTTTCTATTATCACCTTTTATTTGTAGTCTCTTCAAACAGGGGACTAATTCTGTTCCGTTTGTCTAGTAATAAACTGACTGAATTTCCAGGACTGAGTAAAACTAAAATCACCTAGAACACAATCTTCAGCATTTTAAGAAAGGCAAAGTAGTGGCTACCTTTGAGTTATGAGGTAGAGAATCGACGGATTCTGCTACAAAAGCAGCATCCATGAATGACTCCTCAGCGGAAAATCTGGGTTGTCAGCTTATTGCTAGTGTCTGTTACAGCGATGACAGTGACATTTTAAAATACTGACCCCAGTTGGTAAGTTGCTATTTTTGAGCAGTTGTGTAAATTCAGCACACTTTCATCAGAACCAGACCATGCATCTAGCAAACATGAACTCCATGTCAGCAGTCAACATTTGTATAATGAATACAGATGTGCAACATGAGAGACTTCTGTGTCATTCTTTTGGTAACACTGGGCTGAAGAGGCCAGGTGCAAGAAAACATTTTATACCAGTTTTCTTGACTGAAAAGACAACTTCTTCCCTAAAAAAAGGTCCAGGTGTGCAAACCAGAAACCAGTAGTGACCTTGTCATATGTGATCTCAGTTAGGTGGCATCTTTCATGATGGTGAAAGAGCCGAACTTCTCACAAGGAGTGTGTGTATCGAGCCCTACAAGCTTTGAAATGCATAGACTAGAAAAATGTAAACAAACGTTAAATCTGTTGAGCTCTATGTTAACCTAAAGGCTGCAGCTTCGAGTGCCAGGAACACTTAAGAAGAATTTTCCTGCTCAGTTACACAAGCCAAAGGACTGAAGTAACTCAAGTACAGAACAGCAACAAACAGTACAGTCATAGAAGCCTTGGTATGAAACAGTTAAAAATACTTGAGTCATGTCTTTTCAAGAATTGAAGGACTAGCTGTGAAAAGCTCTACTGACTTCCAGGGAACCAGGCTGTAAACAACATGGCACAACTGAAGATGAGGACAATATAATATATCTGACGGCTACAAATCTTCCACATGGTCAGCATCAGGCGAGGTGCTTGTCAACAAGGCAGCCGCAGCTGTTCCGTTTGCAGGCTGTTTACTCTACAGGAGGATTTACCATCTGTGCAGAAAAACAATGCACACCCCAGAAATCAGTGTCTGTCAGATGAAGCCTAGTCTCGTGGCTGAAGCACAGGACAAGCAGTCAGGAGATTTAGATTCTATTTATGGCTCTCCTTAGTGGCTCCCAGAGCAAATAAGGGGAAATCACTTGTTTGCTTTGTGTCTTGTTTTCCTCCAAGATACTGCTTTACCTTATTAGTGGGACGTGCACCCATTGTTTGTGTTTAGAAAGTGGTTTTTGTTCTTTGGATTGCAGAACTAACAAGATGTATTTCCAAAGCATTTCTGCTTCAAGAATAGCAGCTCAACCTTTCCACTGCAGCAGAACTACAGGTCCATAAGCTGTATCACAAACAACTCAAAACCAGTCCAAGAGTCTTTGTGCTCATCTCTCCATCACACTTAGTAGCACAAAAGAAACAATCCTCTAGAGATCACGGCATGGGAACACTAGAAGTACTTGACAAAAGAGATAGAAAGATCAAATCTGTTCTGAGATGAGCCAATACTAATGACCACAAACTTAGAGGATTTGGGGATTTTACTCTGAATTTTTCAGCTTGTTATTGGCATTAACAATTAATGGCATGGAAAAGTCAAATTATCCCTTTATATAATAAATTTTCTTCTTCAGAATAAGTCTTTACAAGTTTTTTTTTCTAAATAAAAGCACTGCAGCTGTGCAGGGCTCAGCATTTCATGTCAGATTTCTGCGAAAAGCCCTGAGTTCAGAATGTACAGTTCCTCGCGCTGCTGGGCTTTGGAAGCACAATAACTTCACAAATTGTCCCAATAGAGTCATATGAAATTGAGTTCTAGTTTGCTTAAATATTTCAAGAGTTTCCTGGATTGCCCTTACTCTGGGATTAGCCTTGAGTCTAAATCAAAATTATGAAGGGCATCATGGCTGATAACACTTCTCTAAAGCCTAACGATAGTGCTTGATAAAATGCATTTATGGAGCAAGACTGAGGATGGAGGATAAATGCTGTTGTCTGTTCCACTGATATAACTTGGTAGGATGTGCATGGAGTTATGTTCCTTTATGGCACTTAAGAAAAAAATCTTTGTCCCACTAAAATTAACATGGTTGCCAAAGTACTGTAGTATTATAATTCAGACTTTCTGAATTTTCTGCCTTCCACTGAAAAACTGTGATTAGTTCTACTCCTTGCCTATCTCAGTGTGGTTGATTGTATATAGAAAGAAAACATTTTTGTGTTTCCTTTTAATTCTTCTGTTATTATTGAGTTCTAAATGGTCTTGTTTTTGTTTTTGCTGCTCTGTAATGAGTCACTGGCTTATTTAATTTAATTTTATTGTAATTGTTATCTTTTCATTCTTGTTTTTTTCCAGTCAGTTACTCATAAGACCACAAGATATAAACAGGACACTGTTGCTTGGACAACTTCTGAGGGTAAGTTTTTTCACTGTTGCCCAAATCCAAAGCAAGTTTCTGAATGGTCCTAAGAACTTTCACGTCAGTCCATGCGTATATTCCCACATGTCATATTTCTATTGATCCTTATGTTTTCCAATTGGACTTTCTAATCATGCCTGATCTAAAACCTTCCATGGAAATTTTAGTGATAGAAAATAAAATTTAATTTTATATAATTTCTTTTGCAGCAAATAAATTTTGCCAAAAACTAGGTTTCAATTGAAAATTTGGGAGAAACCTCTGTCCAGTGAAATGTCGCATATTCCTTTGCCATCTCCCCTGTTTTCATGCTAACTTCATCTTCAGTGAAATTTTCTGTAATGACTCTTTCTTGCTGTTCTTCTTATCTTTAACCTGATTTCCTAAGGAAGTGGGCTTTATGGGATTGTGCTATCCTTGTATATGTTACACATATATGTCTCTTTATCTATCAATTTGTTGGATAACATATATAATTTTGAAGCAACTGGTAGGTTTCTATTAAATCTGATATAAAGACAAATATAAATTATGTTAAGATTTCATGTTTCACTATAGTAGTCAGATAGAGAAGAGATTTTATTAATCTATCTATGAAGGGAAAACTCCAGAGAAGTGACCTTGTATTCAATACCACAAAAAGCAGATGAGAAAGAACAGCAAATGCCCAGCTATGGGAAAATCTCCCCATGGAGGTCCCACCCATCAGAGCACGCACCACAGGACATGCAGGCACAGAAACCCAAGACTAGTTCCACTACTTGTGCTTTGTTTCCTATGAGGCTGAAAATCCTAGGGAACTGTGAGACTGTTTATAAATGTGCAACACGTTCGATTAGAATTGGTTCATATTTGAGGGTAAAGAAATTATTTAGTGCTTTTGTTTAAGCTGATCTGCAGCTCTGAAGCTGCGCATGCCTTATTGGTACCCAGAGAACCAGTAGACTTACAAAGACTTAGAAAGTGTGAATCTATGTCAGCGTGCCTCCATGTCTTCTATTACCTGTGCCACCTAAGGTAAAAGAACTTCAGAGGTCCCGTATGTGCCGCAATTACACCTTCCAGTCACAGCTTGAGGCATACCCTATGATGCAAATTCGCTGGCAGGAAAAAGCATCTTTTGCATATCTATTTGCAGCTTTTACATGATGTAAAGTTTATGGAGTATTCCGTAGTACCACAGAACTTCAACAGCCTCTGAAAATAATCTGCATTAGACCAGAAATTATTAATACAGATGTCACAGAACTGCTACAGATATTAGACATTGCCCTGCAGCATTCGACAGACTGGATATGCCATGCCTCAAAAAGCTTTTCTAACGAGACGCCTTGAAGTAGCCGTGACAAGTGGCGGCAGCTTTTAGGCAAAAGCTGTGTTAAAATCCAAGTGGTGTGGAAGCGGCCTTAGAGATTAATAAAACAGTGATTTTCTCTGAGTAAGCAATGAGCCAGCCTAACTCCTCACAGCAGGAGGTACCAGGATGTTTGGAAAGCTACCCATAGCACAAGAGGTCAAACTGAACTTCTGACCAGTGTGATCATTGAAAAATTTGTGGCTGCTTTTGCAAGAGTTAACACCAGTCAACTGAAGTCAGATCCCAGCTTGGGTAATTCCATTCTCCCTCTCTAAAATTCCCCGTTTATTTCAAACAGATGCAATATTTTTTCACTTCCTCCATTAAAGACTACCAAGTAGTTTTGTACATTTTGTTGAGTACTTCTCATGTTTTACCTCAAAGGGAGCTACAGTGCCCAGTGAACAACCGAGTGCAGAGCTTGGGTGCGTTCAGTACTAATTGTGGGGAAAATTTTGTTCTGTGTGTTGATAATCAGAACGGCTAAACATTGGTATAGGGAGCTATGGCTTGTAGCAAGCAGCCAGCGAAAGCTAGCACTGAGAAGATTTTGTCCTGTGGACAGTACGATATGAAGCAGACCCAACCTCTACTTCTAGTTCTTCTGTTTATCTCAAGTAGGAACTTGGTCATGTTGCTTCACTTTCTAGTAAGGCAAAAAACCACCTTAATTTTACTTCAAAATAAGTTGGCTTGGACCATTAATTTCTGTGCCTCAGTACTCATTAGTAATAGTAGAACAGCCATGCTCATTAATGTATCATTCTTATTTACTATAATGGATGCTTTACGGTCACTTTCAAAGGGAGGTGTATTCCTATTGCCTATTTCTTCTGACACATCTGAGTTGATGAATGAACAAACCGATCAATTTATACCACACACAGTGCTAGACAACTCATAGTGCTTGATGGCAGTAAAAGGAAACACAGAAGTAAAACCAGAAATACTAATTAAAAGCATGTTCATTGAGACAGAACTGTAGGTTGGTCTTAACAAGAGTGCAGTAGAGATAATGTAAAAGCAATTACTTTAGCAGAGGCAATTTACTGAAAAATTATGTTTTACTGAGCCACAACTGATTCAGTTCACAGGCTTGGTGCCAGGAAACAGAGCCAATTAGTGCCACTGACTATGGGGACACTGAGATGTGGCCACCTGCCTGCTGAGACTCACCCCGTATCTTTTCACCACGCCACACAATTCCTCCATGTCAATATGTGTGCGCTTTCCAACCTATTCGTAGCAATATGCATTGACATGGCATCTGTCATCCTCATCCTAAATGATAGCTCTGAACTTCACTAGTGTAATAAACTAATCCACAACTTCTGCCTCTCTTTTTAACCATGATGTCTGACATGCCTACAGTGAGCTTAACAGTAGTGTGAGATATATTGGTGTAAATCTAGGATTTCTCCACTAATTTCTCTATTTCCACCTGTATAAGTGAGGCGATAATCTGATCCTACAGTTGTGGTGCTCTTCTAGGACTGAGGTTCAGATAACCCTACACTTTACCAACAAACTGGAAGGGTAACTGAAAAATGAAAATGAAGGGTGCGTTCAGCATTCCTTATCAAGGACAACTGTAAACTAGCAGAGACATAAAAATCAGCTGGAAGAAAAGATAACCCTCTGTGCTTTTTCTGCCATTCATAGGATTTCTAAATTCAAGTAACACTCACAAAGTTTTTGCAAAAAACCTAAATGTGCAGCCTTTTGGTTGCAATTCAAGTTCTAATAAAACTGTTTATTGAACTCCTTGACCCCTTCCTGGAATCTGCTTGCGCTTCCCAGAACTTTGTGTCATGTGGTTCTCGGTCATTAATAACTAAGTATGACACAGCAGTTTAGACGCACAGCAGCCTTCTCTCCGTTCAAGCAGGCGCCAGGACAGAGCACAGAGAACACAAACAGCTTAGCCCAGGCTTCAAGAGCCAGTCCCAGAGCAGCGCTGCCGTGATGCAGCAGCAAGCAAAAAGGGCAAAGGCAGGAAGTGATTCATCTGAGTACAGTACAACGTGTGGGACATGATCAAAAAGATCCCAGCCTTCAGTTGGGACAAGTACAGTACTGGGCAAACGGCTCCCGGCTCCGTCCTGGATATTAGATCCATCTGCCACTCTGTTTACATTGAAATCCTCCTCCACCAGCCAGCTGTGCATTAAAGGCAGCGCCTGGTGCGAAAGAGGGTCAGTGAATCGAAAGACCTCTGAGCACACGGCTGATCTATCCTGTCCACCCACTCATTTACATTTATGTAGCCCTTCTGGCTTTTGCCTGGAAATGTTTGGCTTTCAAACCAGAGAGCTCTCCAACATTTCTCCTCCATCTTTTGGACTACTTTACAGTTCCTTGAATCTATTTAGCCATTTCCCTGCCAGTACCCAACTCCTCAGCCCTCCTGTCCTGCCCCAGCCCCATGGCTGATTAATCATCTCTTATGACAACTGGACTGAAGCTAAGAAATTCTGATTGCCAGTTTCCAAAGGGCAGAGCTGTTGTGTCTGCTGCAGCAAGAGACATTCCAGCTACATTCTAACTCACCGATTATAGGCTTAAAAGAAAGAAAGGGACAAGGATATTGATGTATGAAGAAGCTAATCACGTTCTAGTGTGAGATGATGTGCTTCAGCTACAGTGGGATGACTGAGACTCATTGTGAATTGATACAGAAGTGACATATTTGCCACATTTGGATTTAGTTACACACATGCATCTCCTATAAACCAAAGAAAAAACTTGTATGTACCTATGGGGAAATTAATTTCAGTCGAGTTCCTTGCACTGCCAATCACTGTAATGTCACTGCAGTGGCTCAAAACTTATTGTAGGAACTTGGGTGCTGAGAGAGAGGGAGGAGAGAAAACTGAAATCTCAAATTAGGTGGGAAGTAATGCATTACATCAAATTAATATGCTTTTTGTTTCATATTTGTGTCCTAAGCTGCTTCTGCTTACTTCTCCCTGTCTCTCTCCACTGTATCTACAATACATATTTGCAAACTCCAGTGCCTTGCATGTTCAGTTCAGTTACAGTTCATTTGTTAAGAAGCAGAGGTGTCCCTGAATCCCTGGAGTAACCTCTCCAGCACCATAAGCCCATTATTACCTTCTACTCCAAGCATCAGGAATGCTTTGACCCACCTTCTCAAACACACAGTGCAGGTATGTTATTTTCAACAAAACAAGTCTACAGAAATTAAAACATTTGCCTGCACTCACCCCTCCAGGAAGAGAATAAGAGGATGAACTGCATATGGCAGTTTTGCTTTATGCAAGGTTGGAAGGTGTTCAGAAAGTATAGTGATGAGACTGGTACTGACACCACTTTAGAAAGGACCTAGTATTTATTTCAGAGAACTAAAGCCCTCATCTAGACAATGAGATATTTAATATTTTAGTACATCTAACTATGTTAATTTAAAACAAGACAAAGGCTCGCTGTCTTATCTGTTCTACTGTTATCTGATGTTAGCTAACACATTCCACATCCTGGTACAGAGAAAGCCTAGCAAGGAAAGCAATCAAATGACGATTGGAATAAGGACTGTACCAGACAGAAAAAAATTGAAGGGAGACACTGCGAGAAAAGAAGCACAAAGAGGAAAACAATGAAATGGAAAAAAAATAACACTATCATTATAATGAACAGGACCAGCTGAGCTTTCGAGGGGTGCTCTTCTTCCTAATCCATAACACATGCTGCTTCTTAACTCCAGTTATGTGTTTGTTTATTTGTTGTGTGTTTTTGTAAAATGAATCACCCTTAGAAAAAAAACCCATGGATTTAAATTACAGAGAGCAAAAATCTCATTGTACGTCAACTACTTTGGCAAACCCCATAGGTAGTTCAAGAGGAAAAGCTACTTGGGAATTTTCCGATGAAATGTTTCTCTAGTTTCTTTTTAAAGGAAAATTATACTATGTTGAACTTGAAACTTTTTATGGGAACATGGCACTGGAGCTGTCCTGTTTTGTATAAATAATACATATACATTGAACTTGGTGTCCCACATCCCACAGAAGTATTCTGACCATTGTGGCTCAAAATTCCATATTTATTTAGGTTCAGTGATCTGCTGAATTTTAAATCAAAATAGAACAGCACCACAGGAGAGCCCTAAAGTAACCGCTGGTCTGGTGATTAATACCCTCACATTAGACTTGGGGCACGAGTTCTACTTCTGGTTTGACCTAGGAAACCTCTCACATCCCAGGCAATTGCCTTACCTACCTGGCTATTAATTATTTTGAGGTAATGCTTGCATGTTTTTCAAGGACAATTTAGGAAGGAGATGTTGGTTCCTACTGAAAGCTCTTGAGAACAGTAAGCTTTGGTCTTTCATGACCAGGTGGCCAGACGTTTTCAAGTGACTGAAATGGAACCACTGCCCTCCTACGTTAGCACAAGGATGTTCTGTTGTAATATGGGATCTATTCTGGTCACATAACCTAACCAAAGAATTACTCCTATGTTATCAGATACAAAACCCATCTGTGATTTTGTCCTATGACAGAGACATCTATCATTCAATACAGGATAGAGAGCGGAGAACAGGCTGAAGACCACTCAAGTTAGGCACTGGGCTCATGGTCATCTTCCAGACAATGTGTGTCCTCAGGAGAAGCGGTAGCGGGAAGTAGGCATCAGGGCACGGGAACTGTTCCAGAAAGTTCACTTAATAGTTAAAACCTCCATGTGAATGAAGCCTTGAGCCTGTTTTACTTCAAACAATATTCCATTCAAATTATGACTCAACTTTTAGGGCCTGATCCCAAGCCTACTAAAGACAATGAGAGTTTTTCCATTGATTCGAGCAGCCTTTGGATGAGGACCTTGATTCTGATCCTGAAAGCCTCTTTCACATGAGAAAGGCTACACAAAAAAATCACATCCATAAATCCTTGTTGAGATTGTACACAGTCTTTCCCTAGGTAAGTATTCCAAGTTAAACCAATTAAGCCAATTTAGTTTTACTGTGTTCCCACTGCCCTGAACTTCACATAACATTTGATGATCGCGGGGATTTATAAGGATAAATCCTTGGTCCCACACTTCTGCAGAAGTGTTCGTGTTTGCAGAGCCAATAAACTGTTTTTCTTCTCTCTGGATTTTATTTTCTCTAGGAGTGTTTATCAGAATGTAATTCATGAACCATTTAGTATAGACTTCATTATATGCTACGCAGTTCATGTTAAAGCCTAAGGTCCAGTTATACTTACAAGTGGTGTCTTCATTACAGAAGGCTAAGGTGTTCAAACGGTAATGTAGGTAAAATAAGTAGCACTTACTTTTAGTAGCTAATGCTTTCATATGCTGTTTTTGAGGGGCAGTGTTCTGGGTTTTTTTAGTAGAAAAGGCATAAACTTTTCCAGCCACTTTTGAAGATATATCTTATGTTTGAATGAGATGTCTTTAAGCACCAGTATTCAAGCATAAAGGAAGAAAAAGACCAAATAGCGCAACATTTGAGCTTTGCAACTTCCTCAATATAAGTGATATTTTTGAAGTAAATAAATGCTTTTATCTTTATGGTTTACATTAACTTCACAAGGGAAATATGGTATATGGGAAAAATATTTATCTTTTGCTTGTATAACCATGTCTACAGCCTGGCTGCTGCCATGGGACTATTTTGATCAACACAGTGTATGATACAGCGTTGATGTGAATGGGATCCAACGTGACAAAGAGAACAAGCAATAAAGTGAGGAGTGCTCCTGAGGAGAATGGAGATAACACAGCTCCTTTACCTCCACATTCAGCTTTGCAGAAAATCTACTTTGGTGATTTCTGGCAAAGCTATGCTGCCATTTGTAAACAGAGCCAAAACTTAGGATTGCCTCACAGAACTGAGTGCTCCAGGATCCGTAAACGTCATTTCCCAGGGTAATCCGTGACTTTTGTTTGAGTCTATTATTTCCCACTTAATGCCCACAGCTTTTAAATTGGTTATTATTATTTCTTATTATATTTTAAAGTTTTAAGAGTCTCTTAAGAAGCAAACAAGGGGACATAATTAAAGAAAAATGCAGAGAATAATCCAAATCCAGTGTGACTTTACAGATGCGACAGACATTGATTCTTGCCCCTGGGAAGGGAGACAGGAAGCTGTGGTGGGCCAGAGCTCTCAGCCATCATTTGACTACAAAATATTCCCTTAGGACCAACTTTGTAAAATACAGTCACACAATAACCATTCAGTAGCATGCGAACTCTGTGACATAGACTGTACTGTTGCTGTGTTTAAGCTGGGATGATCTTCCACATTATTTTGATGCCAATGTAATACAATGGACATTTATTTACTTCATTTTGAAACCGATCATTAACCTGCCACATGACTTAAGCAAGTTACTTTTGTGTGCTGTTTTTTATCTTCTGATAGTCTCTCAGACCTTTAGTTCCTCTTTTAATCCTAGATAAAAGTATAAACAGTGACGACAAGAAAAGGAAAAGATGCAATATGAGTACTGAAGCAACATTGAGACTGAAGAAGGTGATACAACACAATCAATTTTCAAACAGCATCTGCACTCAGACTTAATACAAAATCAGACTAATCATACATGTATGGTTTCTCTTGCACTCTGTTTTGGATGATTAGCTCTTTTGATTGGTTTGCTAGGTCAGTTGATACACTGTCATTCCAAGTAGTAAGTACAAGCCTCCACTAGAAGTTAGATTATCATTAAAAATAAATAGGGATTAATATAACACTCCTAACCATTGACTTTGGTTCATGTAAAGATGAGATTTCTACATCCTAACTGGTACAAACTTTCATATGCTATAGTAAAGACTTAATTATAGCTTATCATCATTAGACTTAAGGACATGCACAGACAGTTCCTTGAATGCCAAATCTCCTACTCAGTGGGCTCTGCACGACAGCCAGACATGCTGTATAGGATCTATAAGATATCCTGATCATACTGTTGATTAAAATTCAAGATAGCTTTCAAAATACAGCTTTGAGACAGAAATATCACTTATCTTGAAGTGAGGATCTGTAAAAACAGAAATGGGAAGACAGTGTGGATAAGACTGGACTGTACAAAGGGTCTCCAAGTGGCTCCCGGTGCTGGAAAGACCCTAGCCTGAACAATCCAAGATGGGTGACTTGGTTATAAAAAAGGTGGTAAACAGGAAAACATCATGGAGGGAAAAAACCCCAACTATACAGTGCTCAAATAAGACTGATACAGAAATCCCATGCACTAGTTGATGTTAATAGTGTCTGTGTGACACATCCACACCATAACAGGGTGGGTGGGGCTGGGGTTTGATCATTGCCTGATTGACGTTAATGACATTCTTCCAATGGCTGTGGCTTTCCTCATACCACATCCAGGAGGGGTCAGAGGCACATTCCTCCCAAGTATTAATGTGAAAAAACATAATTTTACTCAAGTTGTTAAATGATGCCAGGTGTTTGTTCTGGTTGCCTTAACTAATCTACCATAGTCAAAGCTTAGCCTGTATTTCCCAACAATGTGTAACAGCTCTTGAGATTGCACCAGCTATCTGTTTTTAATCCAAACCCAGCTAATAAATTGATTATACTCATCCCTACGATAGTGCTTCCTATGCAGTGGAAGACAGCAACATCTGTGAGTGTGGACGCAAGCCCAGCAGAACACTGTGAGTTGTCGTGTTTATTTGTGTTGCCTAGAAGCCCCGTTTACAGATCAGGAGCGTGTGTGACAGACATAAAACAAAAGCATTGCACTTTCCATGGGAGGATTATTTACCTCTGCTGCTTTTGTTCTGTCTGCCATGAAAAGCCTTCCTTCTGCCAGTGAAAAAAAGCACCAAAAATGGAAACAGGCGTGGGTCCACTGCCTTTAGCACAGCAGAGTAAGATCTCAAGCACTCATCCAGTCCAGATTATCAAAGCGGTCTGCAAAACGGAAGCCTTATAACAAGCGAAACTCCAAGCTTCTGAGCCCAGTTCCCAAGGCCACTGAAAACCTCCAAGTAACGGTAAAAAAGAACCATAACCTCTTAAGAAAAAGTCTATATAAATGCATTGCTTGCTTTGAAAGTGAAAGTTGATGTTTTCAGATGCCGTCTGCCTAAATAAGAGGTCACACAGCCATCCTGAACATGCAGCAGTTCCCAAGAAAGCTAATGGCAATTGTTAAATACCCAAGATAGATACTTATGTAAACATGGAGAGGAAAAAAAGGCAAATCTCTAAATTACTTAAAACACATTCTGAAAGAATGAGAACTTTCATACTGGTATTCTGGATTAATTTCCTGGACAATATTTTCTAAGTCAGTCTTCAAACAGTCTGCCTCCTTCCAAACTTTGCAATTTTTATTTTTTGTCCATTTCTCTGGTGACCCAGACACAGATACACATTTTCTCAGGATTACCACAGTGATTCCTTCACGATGATGGTTCTGTTCTGCACTTTATAGTGAGGCTAAACACTGAGATTCAGCAGAATGTTAAACACACAAAAAAGAATAACAGAATAATCAGTGGTTGCTTCTAGAGCAGCAAAGTTGCAGATCAGCTGCTGAGAACATATACCGGACACGAACAGGCTTCAGAAGAACTGAGTCTTGAAATACTTAAACGCGATATGTTTCCCTCCACATGGCCCTTTGAGGTCACAATCTTTTCAAAAACAAAACAACTTCCATACAGAACACACTCAATGCCTATGTCAGGCCTTTCCAGAGGAAAATGGGGATGGGGCACAGCATCCACTGGGCAGCAGGGCTGTCACGGGAACTCACCAACCTCACCACTTGACTGAAAACTTTTGTCCAAGTCATTCCAATAAGCAGCTGTATGCATTTTCAGCTTCATCATATTCATTGATCATGTTTAATCAATTAAACTAAACTCAAAATGTAACACTGGAATTTTGTGTTCAGGCAGGTATTAAAGAGAAAAAAGGTTTATTATTGCTTCTATGCTAGCAGGGTCTGCAGACTAATGAAAGACTGGGAACCATAAAATTGCGTTTCAGGCACACAGGTAGTATAAAGAATTTCAGGAAGCCTTGCTTAGGGTGTAAAGGACATGCCAGAAGAAAAGAAAAGTAGAATAGCTGAGGGATTATTATCCACAGCTGTGGAATTATAATCTACAGCTAGGCAAAATGAAGCACAAAGACTTAAGGATGTAGGAGCAGGATAGTCTATCTTTAAATGTCCTGTAATTTCTTATTTGTGCTCAAAATGATCTAGGTCTAGAAGAACTTCTTACAGAGCAGAAACAGAGCATGGGCTTGTCATGTCTTCGCATCAATTTCATTGTATGGGCAGGAAAAACACAGCACACTGAGTGGGAAACTCAGGAAGCCTGTGACCAGAGTGGGTTCCCAGGTCTTCTAACATACTCTAGGGTAACTGAACCATGACAGTATTTTTGGGGTCCAGTCAGACAGACTGCTCTGTACTACAGCAATGTGCTACATAAGACTGGAAACAGAAGTAATTCACATCCAATCTATACTTCCTGAGTGTGGCTTCTCCTGCAGACCAAAAATCCTTCATTTAGCAGCTTTGGTGGAGTCACTTTACAAGTTACACTGATGACAGGAGATCTGGCAGGTTTGTGAGCTGTCTCTTCTCATTGCCTTGCAAATCTGAGTCAGTCACAGGAATAAGAGAGAGACAGGAAAAAAATAGAAAGGGAGAAGTGGTTAAGGCATTCCTCTGTGACGCAAAAGGCAGTGATGTCAGAATTGGAGACCACAGAGACCTCTGCCAAAATGAATGAGATTCCAGCAGGCTCCAGCTGGTCTCATGGTTTGTGCATTCTGTGCTGTTTCCTGGATACTAGCAATTCCCAGCTGTAAACTGAACAAACATTAACCCCTTCCCTGTTGTGGGTTTCCAGGCAGTCACTCAGAGGGGGAAGTTTTTCCCTTCCTAGTGAAAGATTCCAATATTTCATAATCGGGCATCTTGTATGAATCAATGCCTGCTTTAAAAATAACCCCTTGACCTGAGCTGTCTGGAAGAGCCATCAGAGCAATGAAAGACGCTTTCATACAAAGCAACATTTCTTATCTGATTCCTCAACTGCTTCCCTGCACACTTGAGCTTCATTCTCCATTTACCCATGTGACCTACCACCTTCTTCACTTTCCCAGGGTCTGATTTGTCCTTTCATACTTTTTCTTCCTTCTTTTTTCCATCCTCCTTCATGCTCATTTTTTGTCCTTCCTATCTCTGGAAGGAGAAGATGAGGCAAAGCTTTAGCTCTGAACTTACGTTGGAAATGCATCTGAAATCCTGGACCTGACATACAACTCCCAGAAATTTTTGTGAGGGAAAGCATCCAAATTCTTAATCTAGTGGCTGAGTCCCTCCTGGCACAAGCTGAAAACCTAATTTTGGATCTCAAACCCCTGAACTTCCCGAAAGTAAAAATCTAGGCATGGATTCTTTTGGCTGAATCAACCCTCTCACTGCTGGGAGTAAACAAGAGTCCGAACTCAGGCCAGACCTAAATAATCAAACATCTAATTTATTAATCAATATTAATCAAATTGCATTAAATCTGCATGCGCAGGTCCTACCACTCTGCTCTTCTCTCTGTGCACTGAATAAAAGAATAGGCAACCTACAAAAACCATAACACAGACTGAGACACCAGACCAAATCTCCTCAACTGAGCACTCACCTTCAGAGTAGGAAGTGTGAGTTAGTTTGAAAATTGCCATGCATTCAAGTGAAAAGATAAACACAACATCAGAGCAAGTTAAAATACAGTTATTACATTTTTCAATGGAGAGAGGGTATTGTCCAAAATTTAAAAATTTAAAATAACTCCACTAAGAGCTAAATTCCATTTCTAGCCTGATCAGCACAAACTGCTGCTGTTGTCACACCAGGCCCTTATCTGACCAGAAATAGAGGTCAGTGATTCCCAATCAATAAGCATTACAGTCCTGCTTGAGACGGGCTCTTGGTGCTATGCTTGTGCTGTTGCAATGAAGGACAGGCTCTCCGTCACCATGGCTTGGCACTATCAGGACAGCCAGCCTCACCTGCGTGTTTCAAACTGGCTTAACCAGCAGAGAGTTTAAACAGGGAAAAAGCTGGGTTCTTTTTATCTCCTTTCTAAGTTTTGAGCTTTTATGATTCATGCATTCAAATATTCCTCTACTAACATGAAAACTGGTAATTCTCATACAGCTGGGATTGTTCAACTTTAAGGAAAATAATAAGGTATGAAATCTGGAAATGTTGGTTCTACAACATCATCAGTGATCAGATCCCCGTTCACAAAATGGGCCTCAGCCCCCAGCAGTGTATCCCAGGACAACTTTTGTGGAAGCTGAGCACAAAGACAACCATTCTGGTGACACTGGAGCGAGCGGTTCGGCCACCACCCCCCATCTTCCATAAGCCTACAGCAGTCCAGCTCACAGCAAGACTGCAATATAGTTAGACTCATGTTTTTCTCTTCCAACTTCTAAACCAATATGCATTTACCTCTTTGAAAAGATAAGAATCAGTAGACCTTCTACAATTCTGTAGAACATTTTATTTCTTCCTGCACTGCTACATATTATTTAGCGTGAGCTCAAGCAATGGGAATTGTAATTCCAATCTCTCAAGTCATCTTTAGAAATAATGAAGATCAATTTTCCTTCAGCAAGATACAAGAATGAAGGTCAGTGAACTTATCAAAATGAAGAGTGAAAAAAGAATATTATTTCTGCTTATAAATACATCAACAGAAAAAAGGAATGGAAGGAAAAGAACAGTTTAAGTTAACTGTCATTTCTGGTGTAAGAGCAAATAGGCATGAATGGACCACTAATAAACTAAGACTGAAAATCAGAAGGTTCCCAATCAATTCCATGACATGGTTTTAGTGTTGTCAAACATCGGAATAGTAGACAGTAAAAGTAAAACTCTTAAGGCAACGAGAACAATTGTACAACATGCATCTTCTGAGAAGTCACTTGAGTCGGCATCCCAAACAGTCCTTCCTAGGCCTGTATTTCTGAAAGTTTCCCTTCTCTTTTTAGCTGCTTTAGCGTAGCAGACAAGCATTTCATTCGCATTTCACTTGCAGTAGTGTTTTCATTTTTGACACCAAAGAGGAAGAGGAGAGGTTGCGTTGCAGTCCAGGGGCTAAGACACAAACCACTTGGCCAGTTTGGCTTCTCGCCTACTCAGTCATTAACTTTTTGCATGACCCATGATCATTCTGTTTCCATGCATTTTGATTCAGTTTATACCAGATCAGAGCTAAAAATAGATACATATCTTTATTGTTTTTACTGTAGCCGTGCCACAGAGCCAAACATTACATTTCATATGGAATACAATGACCATACTCCAACGTATTTATTACTAGGTACATATAATAAGCAAATATTGAGAGTAAGCATAAGTCAAAAGGAGTTGATATTCATCAATACTTATCCTTACTAGCTTTGGAAAGACCTTTGGGATCTTTGAATCTCAGAAAATTGGCACCATTAATACAGGTTCAATTATCTCTGCAAAGCCTAAAGATGCACGCTTAAGGCACTAATGGTAAACAACTAATATTAAATATGAAACCATGATAATGTAAACAGTGTAAAAATCTGAATTGTAGAATTAGAGAATAATATAGATTAGAAGACACCTCAGGAGGTCATCTAGTCCACCCCGTCACTCGCAGCAGGTTGCTCAAATCAAACTGAATAGAACAGATCTCCAACAAGGCAGTCGTGCCAGAATAGGTCTTTTCAATTCTATGATTGCCAAAAAGCTACTGTCCTGCATGGACCCAGCAGCTCCTGTGCCAAAGGTTCTTTGATATTCACTATGATGTTTACACAGACCTCTGGGTTTCCCAGCTTGATGGAATTTAATTTCATTTGAGACTTGCTCTTAGAATCATTGGTTGTCCTATGATAATTATCAACAAGGAAGCCCATAGGAAGATGCTGCAAAAGGCCGGTCAGATTAGCAGTATCAAGCTGCGTTAAAGAGCAGCCAGTCCAGCACACCATTATTAGTCACAGCAGAGATTAAACAAACCTGCTTGGCCTCTTTCCCCTTTGCTTTGTACTGATGTTCACAGATAAACCTATGCAGGAGAAGCTGAAAGAACTGAATGTCCTGTGGGAGCTCTTATCAAGACCAGGGAGTGAACAGTGAGTAACCACTCAGCAAGTGACCTTCTAAGTTTAAAAAACAGCTTGTTGTTTCAAAGCATGCTAGTCATCAACATATTGGCTGGAATGTTCTTGATTCCCTCGGTTCCCCCTCTCCAATCTCTCTCTGCTGGGATTAGCTAGCTGGTTTTCCTTATGATTTTTTTATGGACAAGAACAAAAATATTTTGCCAGTTTTTAGAATCTTATTTGTGTCATTTGGAAGGGTAACGTATGTTTGTTCTAACATGTTTGTCCTTCCTCCTTGAACTGCAAGCTCTTGGGACAGGGACTTTTTGTCATCCAGTATTCGTCCAGCATTCATCTTCATCAGAGCCTTCCTCCATTCCTGGCATACAAACTATGGCTCCAAGCTACCTTATTTTCTTCTGTGATTCTTCACCAGTGGAACTAGAATCACCTTCCGGCAACTAGATCCTGAGCAGCAAAGACCACCATCAAGGTCAGCCCAGGGCATCTAAGGAGATGTCTGAGATGTGGGACAGAGTTCTGACTGTGCCCTTCTTTCTACAGTCTCACTTGTGCACAAAGATAGATTTCCCCATATAATACACACTCACTTCTTTTTTTCACATCTCTGTTATTTACAAACAATTGTGTATGTCATCTACATAAGACTGATCAATTGAGACCTCTCTTAAAATGTGAATTCAAAAACACAGGATTAATTTCTATCATATAGCCGAGCTGACCGCAAACAGCAGAGCAGACCCTACCCCACTCCACTGCCATTACTCCACTAACAGTGATTCCTGTATCAGCTTTCCTATTCTCAATTCATTCTGGTTTCAACTCCACAGCACTAAAACTTTCTAATGTTCCTTTTTCTTTACAATTCCCTTCTGACCTTCCAGTAAAAAGAAAAATTAATTAAAGACCTTTTTGTCTGTATTCTATCAGGTCACCAGGGTATCCAATGTTGTTACTCTTTACTATTATTACTCATCTGTAATTTTAGAGGTACAGGTGGTTTGCTTAGCAAGCACAAAACACAGAATTGTTTGGGACAGTAGGAGGTAGATAATTAGCAAACATCTCTACTCGTAGTTCTGATCATGGTTAATTCTTCGGAGTAGCTTCTTATCAACACTGCAACCGCTGATTTTATTTTTTTTTTAGTGTGCCAATTTGGTTATAGCATTAGACTCCAACTTGACATCAGGATCAACTCCTCTTAGGGAAAATGCCACCACTGCCCTCTCCTGTCCTTTCCTTGTCTTCTGTTTTCATTCCTTCTTTTCCCAATTTTTCATTAACTCTGGATCTACAATCTCATGGAGATGACAGAGAAGAATGCCTAGGAAATTTTGTGTGCCCTCTTCTTTGCCATATTTAGAAGCCCTCAAGACAAGAATTGTCTCTTTTCTGCATTCCCTTGTTTGGCACTCAAGCAGAAGAGGTCTTGCCAGGGGCACTGACTACCACCATGGTGTAACATCCACTCCTATGGCTATAGCACACTCTGCATAACTTTCCAGCTCTCATTCTCACTACGGTTAAAATAAGTTCAATGATATAAAATTGGCAGCATTGGATTGTTGTTTATCTGGCATTTCATACCAATATCTACTTCTGAAAGTTTCTGTACTAGGTTGTGGAGGAACTTTGGGCAAGCCCGTGTACTTTATGGAGCAAGAAGAATTTTCTAAGAGTGAAGACAAGTTTTGGGTAGCATCCATTCTCCCATTAATCCCTAAATGTTTGGGTCTGTGCAGAATATTGATCAGTGTTGCTGAGAAATTTGACAAGTTATGAAATCTGCGATAGATACTGATAGCACAAACCCCTGAAAATTCATAGGCTAAATATGCTATGAAATCAGAGGTCAATGAGCATGCAACCATGTAGGCAGTGATTGCAAACACAACAAAGCACGCAAACAGGTAATTCTGATACCATACATGGACAAAGAGCTTTAGCCATACAAAATGTGGGAATCTCATGTAAAACTAGGCATGGGGTTGTTTACATATAACACAGAGTGTGTGCTATGCCTGCCCAGTGCCTGCCTGCTGAAGGATTACCCTAAAATTATCAAAGCCTCAGAATCAAAGTTCACTGAAGATAGAAGTTGTTACACACAGACAGACTATTTGGAATAATTAGGAAAATATTAATCAGGCATAATATGTTCACAGTCTCATTCTATCCTGCCTTTATATAAAGGAAAGACTTAGCATTTTAGTCTAGCCTTCTTCAAAACAGTTGAGAAATAGCAGATTCCACATTCCACTACTATGACATTGACCGATAAAATAAAAGATACAGATGTGAAGAATGTATGTAAAGATCTGTTCCTTCTGCCTGTGAAAAGCTGGACAAAATAATGTAAATGTAATTTCATGCTAGGGCCAACAGGAGATCAAGACATAGTCTAAACATCACACCCTTTAAGAAGTCATTTCACCTGAAATGTACGAATGTAATTAAACAATAAACTATTTATGTTTATCCTCAATTTCATAAGCAGGATTTACTAAAGAGGAAAAAATATCAAGAGACCAGTTATGACCGCATTAACACCAAATCCAATATACAGGCAGACAGAAGAAGGCATCTAAGTTCCTGGACATGTTTCTGAGAATGGGAAGGATGAAGATCATTACAGACAACATCTGGACGTGAAGTCCAGGCATGTGGGCACACTATTCATCACTACCACACTGATTCAGTGTGACTTATTGGCTGGAAATAGCAGGAAGTAGCAGGGAAATGGTCACTCCATCCCACTCCAAGGATCCTTCCCCTGCTTTTTCAGGTATCTGGATCCCAAGTCTTTCTTCATTTGGAGTAGTGGGCACTGGTAATGTCATGTGTCCAAGCCCAGGTAAGAGCGGTCACGCATCACTTAGATAATAACGAATCCGGGAGTATCAGCAGTGAGGACAAGGATAAAAGGAAATCGGAGGTCTAAGTCCTGGAGGCTACAAAATATGTAAAAATCAAATTCTCCTTCAGCAACACAAGGCAGTCAGCTCCACAGGGTATCCTGAAAGACTCAGCCATCCCAGCACATCAGCCTCCATCCCCACAGAAGTTTATCTGAAGTGGATTTATAGGTTTAAAGGCTGAAAGACCCAGAAGGGAATATCATGATCCTCCAATTTGACCTGAAAACAGAGGCTGTAAGTCTTAAGCCTAAACATGTATTCTTGAAAGACATCTAATCTCATCTTAAATGTTCAAAAACTGGTAAACCACTCTGTCCCTGATAAACAACTACAATGTTTAATTACCTTCATTGGTAGAAAGTGGTGTATTATTTATTTTAAAAATACAGTTTTTTAGAATTTTTACTTCTAGCACAGAATTTTGCCGTGTCTTTGTCTGCACAACTGAAATGCTCTGACCATTTCACGTCTTCCATTGCAAGTAGCTATTCAGGGTGGTCAAGTAATTGCTAAAATCCTTTCTTTGGGATGAATTCATTTTCCAAAGCCAGCTACTGGATTGTTTTTGTCTTTTCAGTCTCCCTTCGGGATTTTTGCATCCAACTTTGAGTAAGTGGACATCAGAACTAAATACTGTGTTTAAATAACTGTGTTACTAACACAGAATAATTTTTGTTCTTTTGGAGGTCTAATGGCTTCATAAGGTGATGCATAACTGTGTAACTTAAGGTGACAGTCTAGCTCTTCAGCCACTCCTGTTTTCTGATCCTGTGTGTTTAATTTATGTTGTTTTGGGGAGTTTCTTTTTTCAAAAATTTTCCTTTCTTCTCAGACTTTTTTTTTTTTGAGTTCTATGGAAAGAGGCTCTTCATGAAAAATTAGTGGAGAACAATCGCCCTTGGCTTCTCTCCAGTTCCTGGAGGTAAAAGCACTACAAGCAACATTAATCCATAAAACTGACAAATAATCTTTGCCAGAATTTTCCCAATTAGAGCCTATTGATGTTTACAATGAAGCCCTTTATTCACCCATAAACAAAGTCCAGTTGTACCTCAGTAGGAAAAAGGAAGGGCAGGTGCACATACATTCATAATATGAGCACTACTAAGATGGGAGGGCTTTGCTTTTAACTCTCTTAACTCTTTGTATGTCACAGCTGTGTTGCAATAACAGTAACTTAACTCTGGATAACTGACCAAAGAGCCACTGCTGAACTTTGATGATACCCATCACCCAAAAGCATAGTGTACCAAATCATATCTTGTGTGGTATTTACCAAAAGAGTTTCTAGCAGTTTATACCATCAATATCTGTGCAATGGACACCTGAACACATAAATGGAGTGGTTAGAAAGTTCTAGGACAGTTAGAACGTTCTGCTGCTACAGTCACCTCCAAGCTCTTCATCAGATAGTTGACTTGTCACTGTTGTCAGGGTAGATGTACTCTCAGAGATGTACTCTTTGTTCTCCCTAATATAACAGTTCTGGATGCCAAGGGAAAATCAGGAAAATGGACTTTGGAAAGTGGCCAAGCTTATGGCTTCCCCTGAAAACCATCTCCTTTTTCTGTTATCACAGACTATTATTGGACTGGACTAGGAGGGGATTTCTTATGCTAAAAAGTTTTTATTCAGAAGTTAATTATTATACACAATGTATCCAGAGAGCTTTGTGTCCCAGTTGTCGTATTTCAGGTGTAATATTCATTTCAGTGAATAGTTCAATTTGAAATTATTTTTAAGGTACAAAAGTTTTTGCGACTGTCTTCTGTCATTGTGATTCACCACTTTACTAGTACAGACCATGATTCATTTGGTCTATGTTTTGTATTATGAGTTTTATTTTAGCAACCTGTATGTCCTTAATCCATTGGGATTACATTTGATTACAGAACTAATACACTGGATAACTATAACCTGTCACATAAAACAACTATTCACAGTCATATCACTGATGGTGCGTTTTATTGTAGCTTATTGAAAAATTACAGTGCATTTTTTCTCACTTTTGCTTTCTATGTGTCACATGGTAAAAGAAAACATTACATTGCATGAGCTATTAAAATGAAATTCTTCTTTTCCTTCTTTATATACAGAAAGAAATTTACTTCACTGCAAGTGGAAAGTGTTCAGCATTTCTAAGGCGCAAGGCCACAGGTTGAAATTAGATACATCAAACCCAAAATTTCCTGAGTTACTATGGGACTACAGCAGATTTGCGTGTTAGTCCTCTACATCTGGAACCACACAGCTGGGAGAGAAAATTAAAACCAGAAGTTAAGCAAGTTGTAGCTTCTCAACTATGCAGCTAGAATTTCCAAAGTGACAGGATGTTGTGGTATCTCCCTGAAAGCTGTCCTCACCTTGCTGATGAATTACAGTTTCTGTAATTTTTGGCCACGTGGCATCATGTGATCCTATGATGTCCAATAATTTCACCAAGACAATCACAGTAGGATAACCCGATTTGGCTTCTAGTGACTACAAAAAGTCTGGCTAACCACTAATTTAGAATGTGCGTGTCAAAACATCTACTACCTATGACATTTGTGTGACTAGGTTTCTCCTTTTTAAGAAACTAAATATGGATTTAAATGCACAGGGTACTTTACTGAGGCAAAGTAATAGTGTCTTGAATCAGAAGTGGCAGTGGAATTCCAAACATATAGTTATTCCCACTGATTCGATCGGATTTCTGTGCCTACTGGGTTAGCAAAAGAAATAATAAAAAGGAAGCGGTGAGATGCAGGCAGCTCATGTTGCTCACAGCCTGATGGCAAGAGTTTACACACATTATCAGGAAACATAGGACTACGCATTCTTTGTCTTCTTTTTTTTAATGATAAAAACTAAAAGAGGGAAGGAAAATGATAAATTGTGTATTTCATTACTTACCTTGGCAAGGGCCTAATAGCCTGGCTTACCTAGTACAGAATCTGACTGCTCAAGACAGCTTTTTATGAAAAAATTGAATTAAGAACTGCTGCTCTAACAAACACACTGCTATAAGTACCTGAGAACGGTGTCACACTTCATTACACCTCCTCAGGGCTCTGGGTTCTGTAAAACGATGGGGACAGCCCAGGTTGCCTTTGCCAAGGGAACCGCAGGAGGGGATGTCTCTACTGAAACAGGAATAGAACAACTTAATAGTTTCATAATTTGGACAGTGGCGCGAGGAGCTTGAGCACTTTTACAACAGGACTTTGAAATCAGGGCCACAGAGAGAGAGATCAGGTTAGGGTTAACTACAGTATCCCAGCTCCGAAAATGTCAGGCTTCTTAGATTTCATATTTTTCTGTAAACAATACTGGTCTAGGAAGAAGCGATGTAATCTAGCAGATCACATGCTGGAGCGCAAGTTGGGAGAGGTGTAGCTTATGCCGGCTTCTATTACTGAGCACAACCGAACAAGTCTCTTGCCTCTCCAGCCCTGCTTCCTCTCCTGATGTTTTGGTAACAAAGCAGATGATGGTCTCTTACTCAGTCTTGAACAATGACGAAGCTCCTGAGGACAGGTCCTGCCTGAATCAGCTGGAGACTCTCTGGCATCAGAGGACAAATTAGTAAGTTTAATACAATAGAGGTTTTGCTTTTCTGGTAGCCAAGCAGGAGCAGCTGCTCTTCCACAGCAATAGGCAGCGTAGAAGTGAAGTGAGTTTACCCCAAACAAAGGTTTTGTAACACAACATACATAAGCTTCCCTTTCTCTTGCCTAACAAAGCAAGCTCAGACTCCATGAGGTTTCCCACTCTCGCCAAAGCAAGATTTTTATACTATGAGTGTTTTAATTTTGTACAGAATAATGGCAAGATAGTTAGGAAATATTGGACTGAAGTGTTGTATTCCCCTTCATAACATGACGTGTACACTGTAGAGTGTCACAGAAAAGCCTGTGAATAATTCCTACAGAGTTCCATATGAAAACAGAATTTGCAAACAATCTTCTCACCCCCCCAGCACTCCAGGCAAGAGTAAGGCATTATTCAGAGAGGAAGCATACTCGTAAAACAGTCAAAGGATATTGGGTTTAGTCCTGTTTATGCCATAAACACTCAGTGTGACTTCGGAGAAATCATTTAAATCTAATTTTTATTGTTTGTTATGGACTTCTGTGACAGCCAGTATCTCTTTGATTTGTCCTTAGTTTCTGTATTTTTTCCTTTTTAAAAAAAAAAGTGACTGGATCTGAAGAAATCCTGTGGAGGGAGTGAGAAATTGCTTCTTCCCTTGAGGAGAAATTGAGACTGATCTGGGACAGAAGCTTCCAGACCAGCAGAAAGAATATGACAGATAAATGGAAGCAAGACAGTCACAGCAAGGAGCTCTGAGCCTGCGGCCTAAATAGACTACTGAGAGAGTTGTGCAAGCACCCAGGGCTAAGAGGTGATGGGAATAGACTGGAGGAGCCACTGCCCATGGAGTGGGCAGGGAGACTTGTTTATATGTTCTTTTTATTTCTATTCTGTCTTAGCTTATTATTTGGAGTTTTCTTCCTTTAAAAGGTTAAATACTTCACAGTCTAACACAACTTGGCTGTTCTGGGTTTCTTTTGTTCTCGCTAGGCTGGGTCATTTGGTAACAAGCTCAAAAAGAGCTACCACAATTTACAGAGTAACGCTAAGGATTCATTAGTGTTTCAGTGATGGTTAAGCTCTGCAGATGGAAAAGCCTGACTTCTCTGGCCTCTGCTTCTTCCTGCAGGAGCACAAACTCCGAATACTGATCGTGATAAGAAATAATAGTTTGTACCATGATCAGAGTCCTCAGTTTTGGTTTCTTTTCTCTGCAACTGTCCATCATTGGTGCTGGTTTCTATTACTAAGATGACATGAAATGTTGCAACAAATTTATGACAGAACTGAGCTGAATCTAGGATGAAGGTCTGTGCAGGTTTTTTAAAGCCTTCTGTCATTGTTCTTTTTTCCTTGCTCTTCAAACTGACTGATACAGTTCCACTAAAATGTCTTGGAGCATCCAGGCATGGCTGTATTTTTTACCTCAGTGATAGAAGGCACCATGTTGAAGGACCCACCATAATTTTACACTCCAGCCACACAAAAGCCTCAAAGCATTGGAAGACTAGTTCTCCAGCTGATGTTAACAAGCATTTCTCCATGAATTTCAACTTATTCTACCAGTGGAATTCCAATTCAAGTTCCCATAGGAAATAAAAGCTAAATTTAGTTATTTTAGGTGAAAGAATATCGGCTATAAGGAAAACTTTTCCAAATGCATAAAATCAGACATGCTCACTAAAGTAATTTGCAGCATATAATGCTAAACCACAAAACTGTCACACCGGTTAACATAGGAAGATGTGACCTGCAGCACAAGATAGTTTGCAATAACAAAGAGAGTTGACATCATGCCTACGTCATTATTCCTGGAGGTCCCGCAAAGAAGAGAAACAAATTGAAAAGACATGCTGACAGCAGAAAGCATCAAAGCAGAGTTATTCAGAGGAAAAAGATAATTTGACAAGATCTCATCACTGATTCCAAAGCCAAAAGAGTCATCACGTATGAAACATTCAAAACAAAGAAAGGCCATGTCTTGGTTATTCAAGGATAGTACGTTAAATGGAAAGAGCTCTGTTAGGACTAATGGCCAACCTTTGTTATTTGATACTTCATTTCACTGAATTGCTTCTTTGTGTTTTCCCAGTTGGAATATCACTCCAGCTACTAATAACTTTCTTATCCCAAAACTCAAATAAGAAACAAATAGGATTTTACGATGATATAAAAATTACATTATGATAAAAGAAATTTTTTACATTTACTTGTTCTAAATATTCAAAGAAAAACATTTTGGTTTTGTAAGAAACTCCAAATGGAATTCAACGTGAACAAAATTTCTAATTAGAAAGATGTAGGATAACATGTAAGTGTTTACCATGGGCTTAAATCTACCTGAAGTGAGTTATATATAACTGCATTCTTAAAATTAAGCTCATGATGCAGTGCTGAACTGAGCAGCTAAGTACACGCTTTGGTACTTTCCTGAATCAGGGCCACAGTCTGTGGGATCCTCTCTTTCATTAACTGATTCTTAAAAAGGCATGTACACACACCTGAGCCTTCCCTGCTGGCATACCCGTCAGCAGTTATGAAAACCAGCATCTAACACTTTAGAACACCTGGACAAATAATCTTTCATAGTAAAACCCTTCAACTGTTTTACTTTATGCACCACATATGACTGTTTATTTTCTTTGGCACTGCCCTGATTAAACTATGAACTAGGACAATCTCTCGGTACTAGGTTAATTTTTTACCGAGAAGTATTGTTAGTCCAGAACTGAACTATCTTCATTGTTAGGTTCTTCTGTAACACAGAATATTTTGGGTTGTGTCATTTTAAATTACTATGGAAAGTTGTATGCCATGGATCCTAGATATTACAGGAATCAGCAAAACCTGAAGTTAAGATACCACTCTGGACACACACATCACTGCTGTCTCTATCAGTCACTGCAGTGTTATTGCTTTGTTGAGATCCCGGTATAAATCAAGTGACAAATAGACTTAAAGGATTAATTCCCTGATATCATCTAATACAAGACAGAAGTAGTAGTGAGGCTAAAAGCACAACGTGTCTCAGAAGTTTTATTAATCGGAGAAAGATAGGAAGAAGCTTTGAGAAAGGTAAGCAGACTGCAAACTGTTTAGGCTCCATCTCTCTTTCACCCCTTCTGTACCAGCTCAGCTCCAGCCATCGATGAGTGCTTGTGTGTGTTGTGCAAGAGACTGGTTTTGTGTGTATTGGGTATGGAGAACAAGGCCAGAGCCGTCAGAAAAGGACTTTACCAGTACAGGTAACCAGGTGAGGTGAAGAATATGACAGCAGTGGCCCTAACATGGGCTGACCCGAGATTTATATGGAGTGAAAATTGGGAGAAGGACAGATTCCATTTTAAATTCTACTGTACCTTGTTCTGTCCTCACTGACTGAGGCTAATAGAGTCTCTTAATAATATTCTTCATCTTGAATCACTCCTTAATCAGTGCAGGTTCCAAAGAAACCATTTCCATCGCACTTGAAGTAAAACCAGGCCATGTTTGCTTCGGTAACTGATACAGATATAACCTTTTTCCTGCTTGTCTGAGCAACTGTGTGAGGGATGTAAAGAACTGAATGGAAATAACTATTACACTAGTTGTTATGTATCCCTCAGAGAACGTTAGCCAAAAAATCACAGTAGCTGAATAGACACTGGCCATCTCCCAGTCTGGGCCATGTGCCATGTCAGTTATTAAATCATGTGTGTTGATCCATCATTCAGTTGTTTTCAGGAAAAATGATGTAAGGCACAAAAATGCCACATGGCAATAAAGCTTATGTTAATCCCTTAGTGTCTGGCAGGGGAGAGAGCTGCAAGTGATGTATTAATATACTATGTTGGAAAATCCAGGTTTGCAACAGGAAAAGATTGCAAAATCCTAAATTTGGTACTGACTCAGATTTTGAGCCAACTATAGCAGGGTAGTCAGCATCCTTTACCAGATTATCGGACGCTGTGCTCTGTGGCAGACTGGATTGCTGTATTTTCTGTTGGTGCTTACACAGTAATGTAGGCTGTCCAGTTCACACAGCTCTCAGTTGTACCCTGAGGATGTACTGTTTACAACTGTCATTCTGGGTGCACAATACAAGCCCTAGGTGATATGGTCTAAGCCAAAACATAAATTTCTTCACTTTTGCAAGGGAATTTTCTCACAAAGATCTTGAATGCTTGGTTACCCAACTGTTCCTACGTGTTATAACGAGACACTGAACTAACAGTGGAATAAGTTCTTAACTGAGGCAGATGGGCAGTTAAGCTACTTAATATCTACAAATAAATAAAACCATAGAAACTACAAAGGACCGCTGGAGGTTATGGCACCCCGTCTCCTGCTCAGAGCAGGACTAAATCAGGTTGGCTGTGATTTTGTCTAAGTCTTGAAAACCTCCAAGGATGAAGATATCCAAACCTCTCTAGGTAACCTGTTCCTGAGTGAAAAAGTTCTTCCCATGTCTGTTTCGAACCTTCCATGCTACAATTCACGATCATTTCCCTTTCCTATATTGCCTGCCACTACAGAAGAGTTTGCCTCTGCCAGCTTCACAATTCCCTTTATATTAGTTTTAAGCTGGTATGAGATCCCCTCCCTCCCCTCCCCTTTGTCAGGTTCAGGTTTATATAGCGAATAGCTTTGCAGGCAAGCACAGGGATGCCATCCTAGTGTCTTTTCTGTCCTTTGTACAAACAATCAGTATAATTCAAAATCTGAACACAATGATGAAATAAAACATGAGTTTTGTGGGATTAACATGTGAGCAGCATGACATATCACCCCTAGGTGCATGTGTGGTCTGCATTTTAAAGCATGATCAGCAGTTATAATCTAATCAGGTCTAACTGGGGCTTAGACCAACAGAAAGACACTTTCATTTGTTAAAATTGTCTGTGGGAAATTTCAACTTTGATAACACGGCATTTTCCAACCGTAATTAGTCTCTGACGTAGGGAGACAGTGTACCCTTTTCACATTATACATTCAGCCCACGATCTTGCAGTCAGACACCGACACAAATGCAAGGTTGAGTCTGAGGCTGTTGGTGGCTTGCGTGATAGAGACTCAATTTCAATTTCAAATCTCAATTTCAACTTGTTCTTCCTCTAATATCTTGAAATACAATGTCCTGAGCAAACTAGGAACCTTGAGCAGAAGCTAGACCCACTATGATTTCAAAGTCAAGCACAAGTACTCCCCACCACAAACAAAAGACTCTCAGTGAGAAACAATGATCCCGTAAAAGCAATATGAACATGGAGCAGCTCTTATTGTGCAGAATAAAGTTAGTGAATGAAACCACACTAAGGGCTGTTATTTCTTTCTGTCTGTCAATCTGAAGTATCTGGTAAACCAGATAGAGCCTGAAAGTTTAGGAAGGCCATGAAAACTTTTCCTTTTGGCAGTTAAACTTACCAAAAAACATTTCTGCATTCTTCATAAAAACTGTGTGAGTTGTTCTTACAGACAAGTTACTAAAAATCCCCCAACACCACACCTGCTTGATTTCCTGCTCACTCCTTTTATCCACCAAAGTTTCACACTGAGTGGTGATAAAGAACCATAACCACAGAAAAGGAAAAGGTAAATCTTAACATCTGTAGCCATTCACACAGCATAGAAAGATCATCCCTTCTAGCTGCACAAGGGGGGCATGGTGGATGGTATCAGACACAATCATTCTATTTTATGCACACAGTCTAATAATGAAACTAAGTTATTCGCTCATATGATGTACTTAAGGTATGTTATGATTTTTTTCAGATGCTTTTTAAGACTGAACACTAAGAATACACTATATGATCAGGCACTATAAATACCAGCAGGTTAAGGACTGCATAGAGAACTTCTTCTTCACCAGCTGCCACTTTTGCTTGAAAGTTGTACAGTTTTCAAAAGAAAAATTCCATTTTTCCTGTAGAACATACGCAGTAATCTAACATTCTATACAATCCATATACACCTCTTATAAAGTCCTCTTTCCAGTATAGCAAGCATTAGAGTGGGACAGCTGGAACAATCAGGGCTGAGTTTCAGCCATAGATCCTGTATTTGCCTTGCACATCGGTATGAAGGCATAGCTCCTCAAATCTGCAAATAATTTTGTAATGTGCAAAGTAAAATCAGAGTGGAACTTCCAAAGACATCACCTCAGGAGAATTCTGCTGCATCCTTCCAGGTCTTCACAAGCATCTTATCACAGAATTCATTACACTCCAGGTTTTTACAACACAAGTGACCAGAGCTGATATTTAAAATTTGTGAATCTTTATTCAACAGCAGCATTATTAAATGTAGCAGCATAAAAAAAATACGGCTGTCCCTGCATAGCAATAAGAAGACTGCTGTAATTTCAAATGCACATACAAAGTGGCTGTCAAAGGTAGAAATAATTTTCTCCACAGAAATACAATTCATGGCTTGTTTTCTGATTAGACACTTCTTGGATCCCTTGTTCTTTTATTCAATATGGAAGCAAAAATCAAAACCTTCTTGATTAAATGCAAAATAAGCATTGGAAAAAATTAATGCAACTATTGTTTATCCTTTTCTCAAATACTTTTAAATGTGGGCTTGATCCCCTTCCACAAAAGGGAATGTTGAAACTGTCTGACAGGTGCTTTAACCTGTTACTCCTCAGTGCTTCTCTCCTTCGCCTGAGCGAGCCGCCTACACACCTCCTCCTTGCCAGCAGGGCATTAAGAAGGTGTGTCCCTGAGTCCCAGCCATCACTGTAATTCAGAATAAGCTTTTGAAATGAAAATACCATTAGAGCAATGAAACAGCCAGTGCTGTCAGCACACCAATTAAGATGTCAGGATTTTGATGTCTACTGCTTTCTACATAATCATTAACTGTTTAGTTTCTTCCTTGCATAAAATCTAAATTTTACTGTAAACTGTAAAAACACTACAGGAAACTTTACTAGCCCAGATGAAATAATTTTAATTTCAAGTGCCATTGGTTTCCTGTGACTACAGTCTACTGCAAATTCATTGACTTAATAGGGTATTCCATTTCGCGTGCAGCTTAACAGACAAGGATTCTTTAGGCTCCTCCATACCAAAATTTCCAGTCAAAATGCCTTCTGGTTTAGATTAGGGGAATAATACAACAGGAGAAAACAAACAGAGCATAAGGGAAGAGGATAAATTTAGTATACATTTAGTATACATTAGTATAAATTTAGTATACTTTTAACACGGTGCCATCACAAATGAAGATTACAGGCCAGCCTTGGATCATGATCCAAGGTTAGGTGGTTTTGTCTCAAAAGAGTTTATGACATAAAACAGAGCAGATAGCATATGGTCTCTGTGTGGCACACACAGGTAATTCCTCTCTGGGAGAAGCTGTGAGTGGGAATTTCTCTGGATGTGTCAGCTTCTTCCTAGTGATGTAATTTTTCAGGTGCTTTCAGTCCTCAGCTGGAGATAGATGTGCTCACTAAAAGTGCATTTGTGGGACAGTTGCTCTGTAAACACATGCCCAGTAAATTTGGCACTTCAGACGTACCACCTGCTTAGCAAGTCTCCTGACTCCAGGGAATGTCATCTGATAGAAAAGCCATGGGACAGAGCCTGGGTCTGCAACCACATTAAAAGTGCACAGGCCCTTAACCAGAAACCCTCGGCGGGCTAAAGAGCCAGCTATGACTCGAGGTATAGTGGCATAAAAGGGAACGCTCTGATCAGAGTGAGGACAATGAAAGCAAAGGTGCAACCATCTATTCTACAGTTGCTAAGAAGTCTGAAAAAGAAACATTCATTTTTTCTTTACATAAGAAAACCTCTAAATGTCAGGTTTTTGGGGTTTCTTTCCCTAAGTATTTGGAACAAAATTTCTAGAGATGAAATCTCACTTCTGCAATCTGAAGCGATGCATACACAGATAAAATGTGGGACAAGGACTGCTGTGTAAGGGGAATAAAAGAACAGGAAGAGTGAAGAAGAGCATCCTATAGAACTGCATAATTATCGTGACATCAGGAAATGAAAAAGGCTAGCAGTTCAGTCTTCTTGCAGAAGGAAAATGGTGCGAGTTCCATTCAAAGTAACGTCTGGTAAAACAATCTTCTCAGTATCAAATAAAGTGGTAGGTGCTCGCACTTGTACTTTATACATCCCAGCTGAGAAGTGGAATGAATGGATTGTACAGTACAGGGGAAGATAAACACCCAAAAGCAAACACTCCCCTCTTAACTGCCTCACTCTCTGTCAACTAAAAGGTGCCGTGAAATGCTTCAGTCAGCATGTCTTAAAGATAAATACATATTTTAAGCTAGCATCTGATCCAACAAGATTTATGCCAGCAAATATTCATTATTCCAATTCTGTTACAGATCAGGAGAATACTTTTCATTCTGGAAATATTTTACATCAAAAGGTAGAAGTACCAAAGTAGATCCTCAGCTTGAGTAAGAAAACATTGCTGCAGTAGAGCTAATAGCTCTATACTGCTTGACTGATGGAAAATCTGGCCACACCAAAGTTACAATTGAATAATAGTATTCTTCTATATGAGCTAGGGGAGGACTGAGATCATTATCTTTTTCTTATAGATATAAACAATATTTAAGAATTCATTTGCAAAATAAAACACACAGGCTGATGAGCTATTCTGTGGAGGAGGAATAGACCTTATATCTGCGATCTCTGACCATTCACTTTCACTGCCTTCACTTCATGAAGTGCTGCTTGTACCTTAAGATACATATAAATAATCTTTTATGTCAGTCAGTCACACTAAGGAAAACTATAAGCCAATATACAGTCAAGAGTACTAGATGAAAAATACTGATGTCCTTGTTATTGTAATTCTGTACTGTAAATTTTGCTGAAATATTGCAAGAATATAAGTTTTTTGCTTCTTCATTGCTGGAAATGGAAGATGTGAAAGATAACTGTGCATTTTGTCCATATTCATGTGAAGGGGTCTATGTAGAAAAGGGAATTATGATAATCCTGGAGTTCTAGACAGACTCATCAATTCTGGAAAGTGAACTGCAGCAATTATGCTGCTACTATCCAGCTACCATCCTTTGTGCAATTAGTTTAAGAATTGTTTTCTAAGTACTTCTTGGGCCATTACTATAATAGGCAAGAAATTCATTAGAGAGCAAATTCTTATATGCAGTTGCTGAGTTTGAGGTTTAGCTGTAACTAATTGTAATCAGCTGAACAAGACAAAACCAGTATATAATGCAAAACAGAGCCTGGCAATGAGGTTGACAGGCAATAGGGTCAAGCAAGTATAAAAATAGCTTGAAACCAAAAACCTCCTGCCAAAGGAAATGAGTTAAAAAGGGTTAAAGAGAAAAGGAAATGTTGATAAGACTCACACCAAACCTGGGGGAGGGGAAAAACTGCGCAGATTTGCTGCAGATTTTATTTCAAAGCATTACTGTCAAGAGCTGTTAGAAGCATTCTTAGAAAGCACCGAATGCAACAGCTAAAAAGTAAAGGACTAACAATGGAATTGGGATTTAAGATTTGCCTTCACCTGAATTAATTGTCCTCAAGTGAAATTCTGAAGAAAGCCACTTGTTTTCTGTGCTGTATGCAATGTAAACCATGACTGCTTGCCTGCAAGCCTAGCTGCTTCTTCACAGGGAGGGAAATATTTCCAGAGGTTGTCATTTCCAGTTCCTCCATGTGCCAACAGGCTGAGTTCCTCATGTCTGTCTCCTTCAAACTCTTCCCCACCGCACAACCTCTGCCCTCCAAACTCATGAATTGCTACACCTTTCCTTTTAAGAAATTACATTGTTCATATTTTTGTTTAAGTGCTGGCTTGTCAAAAACCCCACAGATCAGAATCAAGCAATCTGTCATAAAAATCATTCCCATGGTAACATGGGGTTGTATCTTACAAGATGATGCTCTTCAAATCAGCCTCTTCCTCCTTGTTTCTGTTACTGGTGTTGATTCAGGGTGTGTTTTCACTTTTACCACTTCCCCCATCCTATTCTGTGTGGTCTAACTGGTCCTGTCCTGCCGGTTGGTCGTATGATCTTTACAAAAAGATTTGCTGATGGTAGAAGATCTTTCGGTGCCCTCTCTGGTCTCACCTATGTGGCCTTTCTGTCTGCTACTGTTTAGCAGATGGCTCCAAAGGAGAAATATATTTGGTTTCCTGACAATCAGCCTTGTTTGCCCTGGTGCCTCCTGCCCCTTCCAGTGCTCCTGTGTTGTGAGAAAGTAATTCCTTCGTGTCTGCTCTACTTTCATCATTAATCTTTTGGATATATTTACTGTTGACTCAGCCTTATATTTATCTTATTGAACATAGAGATCTGTTTCTAAATTCAGACTTTCCCTCAAGCTGTTTTCCTCCCATCCTCTTCTTAAATGCTGGCAAGAACGCACAGTAACTATTCTCTCTGATTTCATACAGAGAATTTTCTGACATTGCAGTGCAACCACACTTGTTTGCACAATCAAAGGTTATAGATATATATGTCAACAACCATAAACTTCAGGTGATAACATCTTTTTATTTCCAGTTTTCTTATCAACACGCAATATTTGTCTACTAACCTCAGAGCTGCTTTATTGTGAACCCTAGCAGTCAATCATGTTTCTTCAGTATGGTTTATGTTTATTGTGCTGCTGAGATTGCATCGCAGCTGGCTCTAAAATTTAGCTAGAATCACACTGGTCATTGATGAAAGAACATAGCTGCAAACACAGGAGTCATATCACTGGCACCTTCTTTTGTACTGTGTATTCACTGGCACATTTTGTGTTGTGTATGCACTGGCAAGACCTTGGAGTCGGTAAAACCACATTACTGACAGCTGCTTCTTCATGGGAAATTCCTGCATTCTAGGTCATTGTACCTGCTGCTGCTTTATTTCAGGTGAGGCTGCTGTGGCACTGGGACATAACGTGATGTTTTTCCACACAGCATGCATTGCTGCTGATGAAACAGACAGTAACATTTCCATATTCTAGGTTTTTTTCTATAGCACATGTTCTAGAACACAATAGATGCTTTAGGATGAGCTGTATTTCAGGAAGAGTGAAACATACAGGACATAAAAATATAAATATGTTTACAGTATTAGGCAAAATCGTGACTGCAATGAGATTCACTGAGATCATACCCTACCATACCTAATCGCCAAAGGATTTGGCTGCAATTATACATTAAGATAAACAATAGAACTGGAGTCTGAGGATGAGTGTTTTGGACTTTGAGAGACAGTGAAGCTGAAACTTGAGTATATACCTATATTTAATGTCACTATTGGCAATACCCATAGCTGGGTATTGGCAGCTGGCTGAAAACTCTGTAAATACAGCGTAAGCTACCTACTAACACCTGAATCACAGTAATCAAAGTGTGAACATTCTTGCTCTGCCCTAAGTAAACCCATTTGTTGAAGCCATTGTGACAGCAGTTGGGGATCACAGGTATTTTTTCTCTAGTTCTCTGTTTTCTCTAGTATGGTTTACTCTTTGTCTTAGTTTGAAGGTAAGACCTTCTACTTCCACGCCAGTGCATTTAACCAGTCATTGATGAACGCCAAGTCCGTCACACAGCATTAAGGAAGCCTCCATTCAGGCTTTCTCCAATGAGAAAAGGATCAGCCCTAATCAATATAATTAAACAAACTATGACCATAATTAAATTTAAATAAGATATTTTGTAGCATAATCATAAGCATCAATTTACTCTTGTTTGGACCAATACTAGGTAGATAATCAGAGCATTTGGGGGGAGGTATGAGGAAGAGGAAAAACAAAAAACAAGACTGAAAAGCCAAAACCGAAGAGGCTTTTTGCAACAGCAGTTTATAGGCACAAATTCTAATTAATGACAGCCATAGAAAGCCTCAAGGAAAGGCTAAGACAAATCCAACAGGTCACAACAGAATAAGGAAAAAATTCACAGAATGCAATGAGTCTGGTATGTGTTTTGATTACATTTGCTGTTCTTGTTGTTTGCATCAGCTTATTTTTAATTGCTGGTTTGAGTGTGCTACTGTGGCTTCAGTGTGATTTCCCACAAACCAGGATTTCACCTAAAAGGCTTTTTAGGCAGGCGAAGCAGAAGTTATTCTGTTATAGAAGACAGGAAAGGAACTATACAATTTTAAGGAAATATTCTTTCTGTAATTAAAGACAAATTAAGCGTAATTTGGGTATATGTAAAATACATGCTAGATTATATAAATCTAAGCTGTGTGAACCCACGTGTATAATAAGAAAACCATAGCAGAGATTAGGGATTTAGAGTGTTTGGTACAGTGTGTGTATAGATACCTGTAGATACACATATATACAGATATTCATTCATGCATATATATGTATGCCAGATACATTTAAGCACATATCTGATGATACTTCAGAAACCTGTGCTACTTTTGTCCTTCTATATTGTCCTAAATTCTACTTCAAGATATAACAGTGCAAAGAGTAATCATATTGAAATACAGGTAACTGAGAATAGAATATTGTTCTGAATCTCTGTTGCTTCTGATGACTTTTAATACTAAAGACAGTAAAGCAAAATAAACACACATTGCATCGGTATGTCTACTTATATTCTCTCCATCTGTACAGGTGAATTTTCAGGAGTGACAGAAATTATTGCAGCAATTGTGAAAAAAAGGTAAAAACGATACTCAGATTGCAGGCAATTACAATAATGATGCAAAACTCAGGAAATCGTTTTTGTCCATCTTGTAGTTTTGACCTATTAACCTTTGATTTTAAAATTCACTCTCACCCTTCTGAGCTTTGCACCACAATTCATACCGTCAGCTCCCAAGAAACAGAGAAACACAGAGGTGCTTATTCACACTTCTGCCTATTTCTCAATCTCCTATATCAATCAATCCTATATCCACATTTTCCCAGAACATCATTTCTGCTCTATCCCATCACATGGTCCTTTTTGTCTTGTTGGGTTCCGTTAGTCCTCTCCACAACAGGTATTGCAACAAGGATGAACACGAAGAGTGACCCCTGAAAATCTCAGAAGTGAGGAAGAGAAGTGAAATTGCCCTAGATTCTGTTTTTCCTTTCTCTTTTTGTAAGAAAGGTCCCTAATGGATAGAAAAGATTTCAGTCTACCTGTCTTTCCCAATATTCTGAGAGTTTGCCCGGAGGCGGGTCTGATATATTACAGAGGGCAAAGCTTCTAATATGACAGGTTTTGACTAGGTCCAGCCACAGCCAAATCCTGCCACTCACAAAACAAGAAAATAAATCATGAACATTTACAGCAGTGCTGGCATTCCCTGTACTAAAACTCTGTGGATGATAAATTGTCTTGCTGGAATCTCGAACTACTGTTATTATATTACAGATATTGAACATACAGAAATTCCAATAGCACTGTTTCTATCAGTGTAAATAAGCAATGGTTTCCAAAATAAAAACTAAATAAACAATGTTGAAAATAATTTGTAACATATTCTGTGCTGACAAGTAAACATATTTAATTCACTAAGGAATGCAACCAGATGAAGAATGAAGACATAAAGCACGTATGACTCGAAGCTGATGGAAACAGATTAATCAAATGAATACTTGCCAGTAGTATTCACCCAGCTCTTGGCCAGATAACTCATGGTTTTGTCCTCAGTCTGGCAATATTTTAGTGTTTTTGTAAACGTGATGCCCCAGAAATGTCCAGTGAGTTCTTGGACATAAGCTACTTTCACAATTCAAGATTCAGACGTGGAAACAATCCTGCACAAGATCTGTTCAATATATGGTATACAAAGTAGGAGCACATTTTCTTCTGCCAATATGTTGCATGTTTTGCCTATCTTCAGCCATTCTCACAAACCACATAAAGTTCCTTTGTAAGTCATATGGATAGTGAGCAACAGATTAGCCTCTTCGGTCGTATGAATACAGAAACTAACAGAAACCCTATTTTTCCTTTAAAGAGTCTAGTTTGCACGAATGAAGAGTAATAATTTAAATCAATCTTCAAACTCCAAATACTGAAGGTAAAGAACAAAAATCCATTATTGTTATCATTAAAATACCTTAAGATTTTGGATTCAATCAAAATATGACGAGCCAGGCTCCTGCAATTGGAGAAGGGCTGGCTCGCTACATTTAATCCCTACACTTGGCGATATTTCTCATAGTACAAAAACAAGTCTTGACACACATCTCAGCTCCCCCGGCTGTTTTGCTCTCCATGCTGCCAGCAGGTCCAGGCATGGGTTGTTTTTTTGTGTACAAAGGGTGGTATTGATGGAAACAAACAGCTGAGGCTTGTGGGACAAGTTCTTCAGGTGGCTTATGGGAAGGTGCTTGGGATTTTCCCTGTTCCTCTTCCTCCTCATTGTTAGAGTTGACCTTTTCTATCCTCAGCACAATTTACATTAGATTCAATCCATACCAGAAATGCTCTGCTATGCCTACAGGAATTTGGAGGTAGCTTGTAAGACTTAACTATTAGATCTTTATCAAAACATGGCTGTTTTAGCAATTTAAAGTCAGATGTTTGCTAAATAGGGCTTTCTCTTTCCCCTTGTTAGGATTTCTCTCATTGTGATTCTTTTAGCTGTAATTTCCTCAGATACAATTAATCCTCTCCTTAATGAACAACTTGCATTAGGCATTATTTGCACCTTTTAATGGTTTTGCTATAAATTCCAACCTGAAGTTTCACTAGTTTACATTCACATGACTCAAAGGCAGAAAAGGCTAACCCTGTCCTAGTCTGACCCCTTTACATCTCATAGGTCATTCAATATCACCCCAGTAAACACTTTAATGAGACTAGTAATGTGATTTGGCTACAGCAAGTCTTTCAGAAGGGTATCCAGTATTCTTCAGAAGACAAGCCCTGGAGAATCTTCCTCTGTGTCTGACAGTTTGTCCCAATGCTTTCAATAGCCATTGCTTATAATATATATGTCTTATACTTGAATGTCTGATTTCATCTTTTACTCAGTTCTTATGCTTTGCATCTTAAATATTCTACTACTTACTCTTTTTTCCCTCCAAATTATATATGGCAAACCTTAGTCTTTTTTTTTTTTGATCCAAGAATAATTTCTGTAGCAGTTTTATAAAAACTTCATACAACATCAACAACTTTTCAAAATGTGGATACCAGACCTAATGGTATATTCCATTCCCAGAGACATTTCTTTTGCACCATGTTTGGAATCTAGGCGAATAATCTACTACAAAGCAACAGAGGTAGGTGCACACCTGCCAACCAGCTTTTTAATATCAGCCTTTGTGCTGAATATCACAAGTAGCGTGGAGCAGTAGTATAACCCATGTCATCACATCTGTTCCAGTTGATTACACACCATATGCAGTTTGCCTGAATGCTTACCACAACTGTAGTCACAGTTCTTGTATAAAGCATTGCCTGTACTTAAACAACGACAAGTTCAAAAAGCAGTGGGAAAAAAAATCTTACTTCTGTGACCAAGGAGAAACCTGTAATTTCTTAAGGTGTCTGGAAGAATAACTGAAGAACACGGAGATTTGCTATTTGATGCCATAAATTAGATGACATTTGATATGCCAGTAGACACATTTTTTTTAAAACATAGTCCTTAGAGAATACATAGGCTTCAAAGTATCATACTTATACATAACTGTATAAGGCCTTCCATATCTCCTGAAGAGCAATAATTTTCGCTTTGAAATGATTCTTAGCTGCACAAATACATTCTTCAGTGATAATATTTATTCACTAGGACCTAGTTTGCAGTTTTAGTATGACATTATATATTCCAGTCCTAAGAAACAATAGCCCTTTCCCTTCCCTTCCCTTCCCTTCCCTTCCCTTCCCTTCCCTTCCCTTCCCTTCCCTTCCCTTCCCTTCCCTTCCCTTCCCTTCCCTTCCCTTCCCTTCCCTTCCCTTCCCTTCCCTTCCCTTCCCTTCCCTTCCCTTCCCTTCCCTTCCCTTCCCTTCCCTTCCCTTCCCTTCCCTTCCCTTCCCTTCCCTTCCCTTCCCTTCCCTTCCCTTCCCTTCCCCTTCCCCTTTCCTTTCCTCTTTTGCTAGGAGATGCTTAAGATCAGGTCCTCCAGGGAAGGGAAAGTTTGGCCTCTAATGTTATTTATTTCAGACTCTGATTCCATTTATAGTTGCACTTCCACCCAACTTGAGTGTGTTTTTGCTGAGCTATGTGATTTACCATGCTAAATACAAAGCCTGGATCTGTTTCTCTCAATCCTTTTTTCTAGAAATGTGACAGTAATTGTTTTGTTTTAAAAAATGTGAAAGTAAGGAAACAAACAGGAGAACCTCCCTGGCAGAAGAAATAAAGCTCTATTGGAGATGTCACATGCTGAATGCCAGGTGATTTTTGTATTCTTCATGTCTGTTTTTCTCTCTGAAATACCTGTAGAGTATTGTTGTCTCTACCTCGATCCACAGCAGATTATAGTAAATTATCCATATTTCTAATTAGCAATATAAATAACTAGGCAACAGTACATGACAAGAAAATTACATTTTGAGCTACTGATGACATACCTTTGGTAGTGTTGGCAGAAGCATATTATTGCGAAATGGAATTTAAAGTTGAAAAAACGCAGTGAGAAGAACTGGAGAGAGCACAGTTTGTTCAACGCCAGGTAACGCTGCCGTGAGTGTGGATTTCCCAACAGCCAGTCACAAAGTCTCTGCTCACATCAAGCAGGAGATGCTGCTGTGTGATACTGTAGAACCTGCTGAGCACGCAACGGTACAGGATGCATACTGTGTTCATATAATAGGAATCAGCAGTTGGGGACAAATTCTGCACAGGTTCAGCCCCTTCTATAGGAAGCAGACATGAGAATCTATGCAACTGTGACAGTTCTACTGGAAGCAAGATGGGTATTGAAAACCCCCAGGTGACAGAAAAATTTGTGATGTTTTTATAGTTGTAAAGTTGGAGAGAAGGAAGGTGTTTGGAGAATTCAGGCATTACTCTAGCTCACTGACAGCGAGTACAGGCAGGTAAGAGCCACAGAATGCTCGTAAGCTCTTAAAAAAGAAGCAATATTGGTGTGATGATTGCTGATCATTAGGACCAGGAAGGCTGGCCGTGCCACTTAGTCCAATTCCCGGCCACTGCAGACAACCATGCCATGTGACCCTGTTCACATACTGACCAAACTCCATCTTAAAATCACCGAAGTCCTCTGCCTTCCCTATTTTTATAAGGAGTAGTTTTGATTTTCACCTGGCCGATAATTACACGCTTTCTTCAATTTCAGATCCAGATTTCTTTCTATCCAAACTATGTTCATAGTCCTTAAGGCAGTTATTCTTTCTCCTTTCGTACTGTTTGCTCCCTGAAGACAACAATCATCTGCCTCAACCTCAATTTTGCTAGACGAAGGACCTTGCTTTAGACATTTAGATATCTTTTGTAATTCAGGTGCTCTGTTCCCCTGCTCATCCTTTCTTTGCACTTCACCTGCCTTTAATGCATGGGCAACCAGGGGCATCGAAGGCATTCAATATGTCATTTTGTTAATCCACTTCACAGTAGTTTCAATATATTATTATGTCCACTGAAAATACTTCTCTCAGCACATCACAGCACTATGCTGTTTTCATAGCCAGAAATTATGAAACAGATGTATATCCCCCATCAAAACCCTGACATTTTGAATGGGGAGACTAGCTGTTGACCTGCTTTTGTCCTATAAATGTGAATCAATTCATTGCTACCGAATACAGAATAACTTAGTACAATTTTTATTTAATATAGATTACCTCTAAAACATAAACTCCATTGATTCAACAGCCATGGGAAAAGGATTTTTTTATGAATTCAAAGAACAATGAGGATGTAATACTATTTGCAGCACTTCATATTCAATCTACATCTGAGAAATTAATGTCTCCAACTATAATAGAATAAAAAAATGCACAATGCAAAATTCACTTTCCCCACCACAGTTATCTGATCCTTTCATTTGCAGCCCTGCGTTAGATTCAGCTATCCCAAACTGTGATTTGGATCTTTAGAGCTATACTACATCTTCTCCATGTTCCTTTCTTGCAGCTTGTGTGTCGTGTCACTTCATTTTAGATTTCATCCTATTTTGGGGTGATAAGCAAGGTAACGATAGAGAAGTTGTAAAGCACTCTATATACATCCATACATTACTCCTTTGTTGCCTACTCAGAGACACAGGGTGAATTCTTGTTTAGAGTGTGACCACAGAATAAGCTGAAATAAGACTAATGGATACGAAGCAGATGAGAGACTTTTTCCTTTAAGTAAATACTGCATCAGTTTCTCATCAGAATCTTGCAGTTATACTATACCCAAGGATAACTGGATGCACTGGCTGCACCTTGGGCATTACCTCACAGACATAATGCTTGTCTTAGAGAGCTCAAAATCTAGATGAGTGCATGAAATCTGAGCAAAAGACGCAGAGCAAGTGTTTATTTCAGAAAGTTCTGCTCTGTTTTAAGCCACAAGGCCACATTGTAAATAAACAGTGAGGACAAGTCAAGGCTGTCATCACACGAGTACAAGTGTATAGAATTAGGTGTTTCTACTTGTGACCTTACGGAGCGCCCCTACCGTCTCCCCAAAAAAGCAAAAGCCTTTTAACAAACAAGAGAGTGAGCACTGCAGCTACTAGTCAGCAGCACAGTGAACAATTATCCACTGTATGGTAGTTCTGCTTTTAATCAACAGACATCTTATGAATGCTGGCTACAATGTTACTCCCCTCCCAAAACTGTAATGTATGTTGATTTTCTAATTGTGGTCAGCAAATGGTACAACACTTTCCTGGCCCTTAGGACCATGCGGGATGATTATTCAGCAAAGGAAGGTGTCTGCAAGATGCTGTATTGCATTTTGTGCTTTCCTCTGCTATGAAAATGTTTCTCTGAGGCTTTCAAAAGAGCAGGAAAACCTTAATTAATCTATTCTCTGCTCTGGTCTGAAAAGCAGGCCAGAGAGATTAGTCAAGGGCCTGCCACAGATTTGCGGAATGCTCTGTGTCACTGAGGAAAAGCAGTCTCATGATGATCTGTATACCAGCAATGTCCCCAAACCACGGTAAACAGCAGCAACATGACTATTCGAAGACAATGACATGATTTATGTCATTCAGTATTTTCCTACAGCACATTCACAGGGCTCACACAGCACCATCCCATGCTATTGAACTGTTTCAGTAGTTATAGGTGAAAAAGAAAAGGATATTATTTCCTTATATTAAATGAAAAAAGAGCTCTGGAACTGCAGTTCTGTCTGAAGTATTTCATAAGCAAGCACCTCTGGCACAAACGCGTTCAGGTATCCAGTACTTTCCAACTTTGTACTTTCATCTGTTCCAAATAATCTCTTCCACTGACTGTGCAAAAATGTATTCATCCCACAGGGATATAAGTGGAGCAGCAAACACTTTAGGAGAACAGATTTGGTTTTTTTTTTTCGTGATTATCAGTTTCAAGGCAATAAAACCAGACCAGGAATGAGATTAGCCTGGAGGAAAGGAGCTCATACAAACCATTGTAAACCCTTGGTTTCACTGGAGAATTCTGGTTGCTCTCAAGTGAAGAGGGACTCAAAAGCTATTTTGTTGTTTTGGAAAGAGTGTCAGTCACTGCTGTCATGCAGACCACGTGGAAAACCTCAGCCATTCCTGGCAAGTTCTAGTTCCAGAAACACCAGAAGCCTGGCTTAGAAAAAAGTTCAAAAAATAAGGTAAAGTGTTACATGGGGCTGCTTTGTTGTATTGAGAGAGACTGCAGAGAGACAAGCTTGTTCCAGCTGCTGAGATGCTTATCATGGAGCCTGATTATTTACCATGACTACACCACAGTATTCTCTGGCAGATGTTTCTCTTTGCTTTGCACCTTTCCCTTTCCCACTGCCAATAAATTTCCTCTTTTTCACAGAGAACACAGCATCACAGGTTTCCAAGAGTTAATGATTTACATTAAATAAATAAGAGCATATCACTGAAAATGTTACCAAAACGCCTCAAAAATGCCACACACACGTCTGATTGTTGCATGATTTGGAGACTGAAAGATCTGCTTGAATATTGAGGGCTTTTGGCATCAACTGTGACCTTAGATGGAAGTCCCATCTAGTGTCGGATTGCAGCAATGTCGTACGATACATAGTCTTCTGGAACAAGCTACAAGTCCTGACGTTTTCTGTGGCATATTGCTAACCTTAGGAGTCCTTGCCCAGTTCAAGGAGTGGCCTGGGGAGTGCACTTCATTCTATTGTATTACAGCCAACTGATTACTAATCTCATTTCCTGAACCAAATAAAAATGAATGTTTCATTTTCGAGTCATTATCACAAGTGTTATGGTTTTTAAACAAGTTTCTCGTAGCTTTTACTCTGATCATTCTGTTTAACTAATGTTAAGGACCTTTCCAATTGGCTTGATGCTAAGTATAAGGGGAATCTGAATGTAAGATCAAGACACTCACAAGCTTCAGTGATGTTTTATTAGAATTCTATTAGATGTGAAGTTTAAATCTTTGTCCATTAATGCTCTCTATCAACAAATTGTAGATCAAAACTAATGTGAACAAAACTGATTCAGCTGCGATTCTGCATGTGTACAGCAACTAGAATTTTTTTCTCCATGTTATTTGGGGTTTCCAAGATATGATGAGAACACAAACAATATGGAATAGATACATACAGAAAGGATAAGGTAAGTTTCCATAGTTGCTATTTTTACTCCACTCTTCAAAGTTCATATGTTTGTCAAATAGCTTCATAAAGTTATAGCCAATTTGAGCTTTTTAATCTGCTCTAAGGTTCAAGGAAAACAGGTATAATGAGTCTGTGGCTTCCTTTGGTACTATTGACTGCTTGGCAGCACACAAACCTCACAAGCCAACAACTGTCATTTGTTTACCGAAGAGGTGGCCTCCAGAGGGTGACATCAACACGCTGTGCACACTCACGTAGCTAGATTACGGTGAAATTATGTCTTTGAGGTTACCTTCGGTGGAAGCTGACTCCTAGTACCACAAGCCTACACTGCCCCTCTCTAGTACAAGGTTTCTGTGTTGACACTGATGATTTCAGATTTTATCACATATGAACATTTGGCTTCTGAACAGATGTAGCCTCAAGATTTCCAATTTTACGTCAAAATAATGTAAATTTGAAAGGTTTCTCTACTGGTTTTACATGGCTTCACCATTTTGTTTTATTCTCTTCAGACCTTCATAATGAATCCTTAACTCCAGTATGTGAAAATGCAGCCAGATAAACAGCTGAAAGTCAGTATTAGCTGTTACAAATCAAGTAAACAGAAATATTTATAAACACATGTAAGGAGTCTTGAAAAGCCAACTCAGATCGTCTGTATATCTCAAATACCAGTCTATCTTGGATAATGAAACAAACACTTCACAAAAAGCTAGTTTGCTGATCTACCAACAAAAACAAACCAACCAAACGAAAACCCACACATAAAGGGCAAAAGACAACTAAAAGGTTTTAATTTGACAGGAATAACAAACTATTTAAGTTGCTTGCCTTTCCATGTGAAGACAGTTTCATCTTGTTTCATCTAACTTTGACATTTTGGTTCCATCTTCCAATTATGTCTAGAAATTTTCCTTGAAAACTTGTTTTATAAGTAAAATATATGAATGTTAAATGATACTATCAGGTTCTAGCTGTCTGTGAAGTAGTTGCAGATAAGCATTTGCAAGTCTCCAGAACCAAGACTATTCATCTCTGAATATTAGTGAAATCATTTATGTTTTATCATTTATAACAACTGATGCATTTATATTTTCCCAAACAAGGCATTCTGGCTAGATTTGCTAGCTTTGTGCACGTGCTGCCCTTTGATTACTGGGTGCGATGCACACAGCATCCCCTTCATCTGCTCAGTGTCTAAAGAAAAGAAAGTTCACATCTACCAAGACATTTCTGATGACTATCATTTTTATCATTGATAGGATGAAGAGCAGCCATGAAAACAGACTAATTATTGGGAAGAATAATTTCTTGCGATAATTTATCACAGAGCCTGTAAATGTGGCAGACGCTGTAGATACACTGTTGTCCTGGAAGAGCTGAGTATCACTCAAATCTGGAAGGTTATGCATATGAAAGGTTCCCTCAGGATGCAGAAATAAACCACCAATTCAGTGTAGTTGCCAACTGAATCAGGTGACTAAAGCTTGATTCATTGTGCACTTGATATGGATTAACAGACACAAAGAAAAAATGAGAGTATGACTTCCTTGTCCACTCTAACTGCCTTTACTCTTCAATCTTGCTGTAGCACTTGAAAAAGGTGCTAGGCTGATTGGAGCCTTCTACACGTTCTTGGCACAGGACAAGACGTAATATATTATATCAATCTGCACAACTAGACTGCCATTAAAAGAACCTCTTCTAGATGTTTCTAAGCATATTAGCAGGTCAAAAGGTCATACTGCAGTTACTTAACCTCATCTACTACATAAAATAAGTTATTGGATTTCATTGAGCTAATTCCTCCATCAGTAACTGCAATTGAAGTTGAATATATGTATTTTAGAAGAATAATTCTTGAACTGTGTAGGAAAAAATCTAATAAAATGCTAGGTAATTTTTTGAACTGTTAAAAATATTTCATATTACTCATTGAATGTCTTACTTCAGATCCAGATATTGATTCATATTGTATATCATATATTGTAGGGAGGAACCCTAAATTAGGTCCAAATTCGTTTTGGATAAGTGAAATAAATAAAGTGTTATGTATTTGTTCTTTAGGACACTTAGCTTTTTCTGAATTCCCTGGGTTTTTTTCAATTTTTAGAAATACTTATTTTATAATATGGACACCTTAAGCCTCTAGGAAGAGAAGCAAGACCAACGTTGTCATTTCTGTAGGGTACAAAATAGACGTTCAATGAAGATTGCCATTTAGATAATTGCTGATTGAATTATAATTTATAAGCTACATACAAAAAAGCTGTCTAATCTGTTATCAAGACTACTGAGCCAGTTGTTCTCCAGCAGACATTTTACATTTATTCTGTGAAAATATTTTCCTTCCTAAAACTCACTTTGGAAAATTCTTATTTATGAACTGGATCAATCTTTAATTAAGAAAATTGTTGAACTCCAAATCCAGGGCATACTCTTTGCATCTGAGACAGACAAGAGAAACAATTTTAAAGCCACATGCCCCTTATGGCAGATAAAGATTTCACTAGAAAGAGCAATCTAGTGTTTCCTTCCTTTGTTCTAATTTAAAACCAGAGAAACACTAAAAACCCCCACCTGATACATAGCTCTTCCATTGAGGTCATTATCGAACCTGTACCTAGTTTCTGACTTGAAAGGATGTCACAAATGTTCTCCCAAGTGAACAGGAAACTGTGTGAATACTTCTCATGGTTTTGAGTTTCACATCACACTATTGGCAATATAGAAAAGACGCGTTGCCTTTACACTGTTTTTTTTCCAGTCAATGACCTATTTTCTAGAATAGTGCAACTAAATAGCTTTATTAAATTTCTGCACTGCAAAGACACAATTACAATAAGTTACCATCAGCCATGGGAAAGTAGAGGTATGAAATCCAATACAACCCATCATTTGCATACATCCACCAAGTAACCAATGTGCTTAGACAATCTTTTGTAAAGTTTATGCTGCCATTCCATCATTGCTATTGTTTAAAAGTAGCTTAACCATGCCTGTACACGTTGCATTTGTGCCTCTGACTTAGTGTAGACATACCCTCAGGGCTTGTTTGAATTAGGATCTCAGCCATGATTATAGCTGAGTAAAGTCCAAGCCCCTAGTGTAGACGTGACCTAAAATCGTGCTGTGCTGGCTTGAATTGCTGCAGTTTTCCTGATACAACTCTACTCGCTTGTAAAATTTGGTTCCAGTAACACAGCATATTGGACTTAATGACTACTAATGCCAATTGCAATGTTGCCTCAGCAGAGACTAAGGTTAAACCTGCTAAAAAGGAGTGATTAGAGTGGGAGTCTTTCTGATACAAATCACTGTCCCAATGCTGACAAACTGACTGCTTGGATGTTTTTGCTAAAAATGAGTGCAGGCAATATATTTGGCACCAGATTACTACTCTGCATCTTCTTACTTTCAAAATACAATTTCAGAAGTGCATCACCGTCACATCCTTCCCTCTTTGCTCATTACTCAGTGACAGAACACTCACTAGTCCTGCCATGAACAGCTCATGATCTTTGTCATTTATGCAACCTTCACGTGTTATGGCATATGTTCACATTTCCTGCAACACACAAAGCAATTCTCCCCCCAGAGTGGCAGCCTCCAATAGAGAAGAAAATGCAGAGCATGAGCATTTGGCAATGCTCCACATGAGAACTGCACACAAATCAACGAAGAACGAACACTATTCAGAACCTGATCTGTAGACAGCAAACTTAGGACAAAAGCCCTGCTTGCATAGGGGTGGGAATTTTTGGCAGATAACTTTGAATAAGTTATCTAGGGAGGTGGTCGAGTCACCATCCCTGAAGGTGTTCGAAGAGAATTTGGATGAGGCACTTAGTGACATGGCGTAGTTGACAAGTAGGAGTAGGTGTAGGTGTAGGTGTTGGGTCATAGGTTGGACTCGATGATCTCAAAGGTCTTTTCCAACCTTACGATACTGTGGTATTGTGAAAAAGCCGAATCAGTTTAAAATAAGAAAGAAAATACAACAAGAAAGCCACCAGTTAAGCACAGAGGTACAAACTTCCTAACCATTTGAGTCACCTAGAATTTTCACAGAACTGAGGATTGCACCTGTCTTTGTCCTCATAGTGTCTCTACTCTACACAGACTCCACCTCTATATTATCCTTTACTGCTACCTTCCTAAATCCCATTGTCCTCCCTTTGCCATTCCATAGTCCCTATGTCTGAAGACAATTCCCTTCTCACAAAGAACGAATTCTCAGGCTGTGAAGTTCACAGAAATAAAGAAGCAGTTACCTATCAGGGGCACCATTCCCTGAAGTGACACTTGCAGCAGCTGGGGACATCAAAAGGGTGGGAAGGAGTGACCAAGGCAGGGAAAAGGAATAGGAGACCATGCTTTTTGAAGGTAACAGTGCAGCCAAAACATTATTTATGATCACTGTATCTTCAGAGTAACAAGAGAGCAAAAAGCAACCAAGGACAAGTTTTCAGGAGCAGCTGAGGATCATCATCATTACATAAAGAACTCTGTACAACAGACGGTGCAGCTGATTTTCCATCACAGACTTCTTGATCCTCCTTAGAGGTGGCAGAGCAAGGAAAGTACTGCCAGAGGTAGAATGAAGTATAAACCAGCTTCCTGGAACAAAACACGGTTTAATATGCAATCCTTATGCAAAGGTCTACAGCTAACTACTCCGAGTTACATCCAGGACTGTTCTGCATTTTGTGTTTCAGGGAACCGAAAGAGAGGTTAATTCTCCCCTACCTGCCAGTTGCAAACTCAGCATAACTGAGGATATAGCCCCTTGACCTCTCTCTGGTTTAGTCCCAGAACACTGCCTTTGCCAGCCAATGACCCTGAGCTATGTATTTAGAAGAAGAGCTGGAGCACTCTGTAGAACATTCCTATGAATCACATAACCCAAAAAGAATGCAGTTTTACAATCTTTTTTACCAGTGGGGGAAGAATTTACTGGCACCAAAACTTGAATCCAGATGTTTTCATCAGGCACAATTTTGTTTTTCTTTGCATTCAGTCATGACATTGAATACTTCTTACAGTTGCATTAAATGAATGCAGTTACAAACAGGCAACAATCCTTACACATTTTCATTTACTTTGCAATATGCATTTACTTAATTCCAGCAACACAGCAATTCTGGCACCATTTCATCTTAACAGTTTAAAAAGACTGAAATCTAGTTAATGGTACATTTCAAAGTAATTTTTCCTGCATTTTCACTTTATGTAAGCCCCACTGATGACCGCATACAAAGGCATATAGATGTGCCTTCACAAACAAAGATTTATAAACTGAATAGCCATTTAAAACTCAATAAAAAATTAATTCTTGTTCCAAAATCCAGCAGCTGCGCAGACTGAAGCAGATCTGACATCCCATAAAAAGTGACCGTCAGTGGGATTACCCCTACAAAGTTAAATACACACACTGTGGCCTGCCAGTTCAGTCTTGAGAGAATAAACTTCAAATTCAGTTTCCAAGTGGATCTGGACTGGTAACATTCCACAGAAAATCTTCCCAGGAACCCTTACTGCACAGGCACAAAATGACCAACTGAAAGACATTTAATGACCAAACCAAATTAATTCAGAAGTGATGGGAATAATATATCCAAATATTTCATTTTTTTTTGTTGAGCTAATAAAAAGTTAGGAAAAAGTTGTTGGTATCTAAGTTTTTTCGTTTGTTTTTTGCACAGAACAGCAGAAAACAATGTTTGTTTCAAGTACTTCTAAGAAATGGAAATGCATTGACAACAGCCAGTTGTACAAAGCTGCCTAACCCCTTGGAGAACGCAGAGTTTACCCTCTCAAAGCTGTATCTTAACAACAAGGTCGTATCGTGTGTTGGCACTGCAGTAAGATTTTATGTTGCAGTTTTCATGTACAGTGTGAGACATTAAACAGGCGCTCAGAGAGAGTTCAACTGGAAAATGTTTTCTATTGATGAGCATGAAGATTAATAGAAGTTGGATGTGTCCATATATCCATCTTTCACTACATCTGCATTGGGAAGGCATGGCACAACAGAAGCAAGTCAGTTGAGTGGGGCCATTTAACAGAAACGATTGGCGTGGAGGATGCAGCAGACCCACTGCGTGTCCGTCAGGAGTTTACTTTGGGTTCCTTCTCATGAACCAAGTTCCCATTCACAGTTGGAGTCACCCACTGTGCTCCCAAAGTATGTCTTCAATCCCATTTCATCTGAAAGAAAGCCAGTATATGCACTATAAGACTACCCTGTAGCAAGAGCCAGAGTGCGAGTGGCAAGAGTTGGGAGATATACTTCAAAACCAGATTTCTCATCTTGCCCATAGTATCAACATAAGTGCATCCTTTTAATTTTCCAGAATAAGAATAATTATATTACATGAAGAACACAAGGTATCTAAGATGTGGATGTAGGGCGACTAACCACATAATATGTATGGAACAAAGAAACCTTGGAAGAAACTCAAACAGATGTCCACAACAGAATTAATTAAAAATTGTTGTGAATTGTGGCTGCTGTTTTTCATGTATTCTTGCCAATATTTACTTTCTATGAAAAGGTGTTTTTTACCAGTGGGTAGTGATATACAGATTAAGTGCACCTTCTTGGACATTTTACATAAATTATCAAGAAGCAAGATAATAGTTTGAAGATAAGCAGTATAATTGGGACAGATGGTAATGCCAGCCAATAAAGCGATGAGATAGAGAATAAATTAAAAGCTACCTTCATTTTAAAAGCTAATAACTTGTCCATCTTTCATTTGAATTACTCAGCTGGACTTTGCATATGGTATGATCTCAATTATAGATAAATTCTGAAGAAGCAACTTACAGAGCAGGTAACTTCTGCACTAATGTATTGTGGTACTCTATAGAAGATGTACCAGGTATAAATGCAGCATTGTTTGTACAGTGATGTCAATCTACCTTCTTTTCTCAGAGATTCTGAGAATGTATAAATTGTTCTGATGGCTTCCTCAAACGAGTTGCAACTAGTCTTTAATGAGACAGAAAAAATAAGCCTTAATAAATCTAGTGTTTATGCAGAAAATTACTTCCCTATTATTCAAGCTGTACCCTGGCTGAATTCAGAACTGGTCTGTGCTTGCGCTAAATGCACTGAGTGCTAATAAAAACCATCTTGGATTAGAAATAGGACTCTTTATTCAGCATTCCAAATGGAAACATTCAGATGACTGAACAGTTAATTTAGTGCTTTGATTTTATTCAGAAACATTGTTTCCACTGCATGCATTTATGAACTGGCAAAAAACTCCATCCCAGGACTGTACAATTATGTTTTCCTCGCTGTTTCATCCATGCCAGTAAAAATTATCTCATAAACACAAATATCCACAGTATATAGTACAAATAGAAGCTTCATCATTTGGTATGTGCTCAGTTGCAGCAGGGCTTACTTTCCACCACATTAGGACGCTTTAATGCATTTACTGTAGTGGGCAGGGAGAGCTATGTCAATTTTCTTGAATTTAGTCTAAAACTAAACTTGAATTTTGCATAAATGCAGCTTTTCAGCAGTATTTTTTCTTCTTTTTTGATGTTTATTTTAGCAACACTTCTGCTTGCACACGCTGAAGCCCTCTGTAGGCAATCTCAACATTTCATAGCAATTTTCCAGGAAATCACTAAGGCCCATTTCTCCTTTCATTTACATTGCTCTAAATTAGGGTGGCTTCAAAGTACTAATTAAAGCTATACATGTAGAAATCCAGTATAAGTGATTGGAAAATAAGCCCTAACATTTTTTTAACTGCTTGTAAACTAAAGAAATCTTAATATAGAGTGGAAAAATCTGTCTCAAGTGTCACTTGGTATAGGCAACATTGGATGCAGGCCCGAGGGAACTTAGCCTTTTTTCACCAAGTGACTAACAGGAACCACAAACTGAAATAAACAAACTTATCACTCACCTAAGTTACTCTGTGTTCTGGGAGTGCAGCACATATAAATAGTTATTCATTACTTCATCGTGTAATTATTTTTAATTAAATATATAGATTGAGCAGCAACACGAATGTCAGAAAATCAGAGGTAACGTCTCAATGCCACTCTACAACCTTACAAAAATATTCTGTAAAAAAAATGCTGTTATCCAAACTGTTACACAAATTAACACTAAAATACAAAAATAGTGAGGATTGTTCACTTCAACACAGTGTTGTCCCCAGAAGAAAGTACTGAATCATGTATTTACAAAGTAAATTCATTCGCTTTTAGAGTTAGAAATAAAACGTTCAACATACAATATTAGAACACATTAGATCATCCTCTGTTTTCTTTGATGGAGAAAATTGTCTTAAACATATTCTGTGGTGAAAGTACATTATTATGACCAATATTCCTGGAATTATATTGGTACAAGATCAAGTAGACAGTCACTCTGATATATTCAGAGTAAAGTAGGTTTAGCTAAAACGCCTTAGGGGATGAGCTACACACTGCTCCTTCTACAGGCTGTTGAAAGAAGCATACGATGTTCCTCACAGCTTCTGTCACTGGATGTTGGCAAGCTGCCCACCCAATCCAGCTGGCCCCACTCTTTTGGGATTGTGCAGTGAAACCCATATGCCTGCTGTTTGCCACAATAGCAAAATGTAAAAATAATTCTTCTTGCAGGGTTCAGGCATGTTCCTGACCTTTTAATAGGTGAAGGCAAGCCCTGGGGTTGCAGCAGGGCTTGAAAATGCCACAAGCAGTCTAGTTCAGACTCCTTTTCTCATTGAAATCTTGGCAATCCAAAACAACTGAAAGTATCTCATAGTTTAGGCAGGAATATACTGAATAGTTAAAATTATGCTGGCTCACTTTATCATACATATCTGTAAATGCTACTATTGCTCTGACCACTCACTGTCAAATAGCTCAGCATTTTCAGCTGTACAGTGGCTTCCCAAAGCTTGAAGCTACACAGTACAGTAAACTAACTCGTCCTGTTTCAATCAAGAGGTTGAACAAGTTTATCAGTAAAGGTCCCTTCCAATCAGTATCTCTTAGTCTCTTAAATAAACACAAGATCGACATCTTGAAGTCAAGACAAAACCAAATTTTATGTGTCAATAAAAACAAATAATCATGTGTCAATATAGCACAACAATATTGGGTGGGAAACAGACATGCAGCCTCATTTGAGTAAAACCCAAACACAGTCTGAAAATCACGTGGTCTAAAATATTGCCAGTTCTCATCCATTCTGAGATGGATCTACATTTTTATTTCAAGGCTAGCCAGGTTGCAAGTCTTATAAATACTATACAGATCACCATAATTACGTGTTGGCATTTGAACACTGTCTGTGGGTAAGCTTATACTTTGCACTGAACTTCAAAGCACCAGCTGCTCTTGACTGCGTTGAAAATCTTTACCAAGCTTTTTAAAATCACCCTGTACTTGGGGCTCAATCAAATCTTCCCAACATAGCACCACGCTCATTATCATTCTCCTTCTTAAACATTCCCTCCCTCTCAACCTCCACCCATTTTTATCTTCCCACAAGGTACACACCTGTGTAACTCTTAAGATAGAAAAGCAAAGTAAACAAGCTCATAGCATCGTGATTGAACTCCCAGGGTACAGTATGTACGGCGCTTGCAGATCTGACAGCTGACAGTACTTCTTTTGGACACATTTGCTGATAAGGACAAAAGAGTTTGTACATTTCCTTAAAAACTCCACATTCCATTAATAAGCACCTGAGAGGAATGACCAGTCTAGCAATAATCCTGACACCCCATTCCACTCCTCAACTTCTTGAAGTACACATTTTAGTGAACTGTCTAGTTTTCCCATCAAGATCACATGAATACTTTGCCTGGTTATCTCTGGTGCATTTTCTGTCTTACTGCAGAATAAAGCTTTTGATTGTAAAGCAGCATCTCTCAGAAGAAGAGGTTGAGAGGTTGTAACACATTTCAGGCATATGGTTTAAGCCTATGAAGGTCTCATGTATATATAAAATTATTTCACATTTTTAATCACTTCAGGGTCAGATAATTTCTGTTTCTACGATGCAATTGATATTAAAAGGTAGTAGTTTGAATTGCAATCCCTTATTTTACATCCTCTATTTCTTCTTGGGCCTTCAGAGGAACTTTGATCACTGACGAATCAGAAATTTCCAAAAGTAAGATGTAAGCAGAGTTTAAAAGGGTATTCAACAAACGATATCAGTATCAAAAATCTACATGGAAAAAAATTCCAGTTTTCCATTACAATTCCTATCTATGGACAATGTTGCTATGCTGCTGTGCAATTTGTATCTCTGGAGACAAGTTTGTATTAAAAAACTAAAATATTAATGGAACAACTCCTAAAAAACAGAGAGAAGGCAGTGAGTAATAATGAAGTGCACCATTGGGTGGCAGAGTCAAACAGATATGAAGTCCAAAAAATGTCATTTTTCTCTTTGATCTTCCTGTGTATCCTATACAGACTCTGTAGATATAACTAACATAAATGGTGGAAAAATATGCCAAAGACTGTTAAAAGAAACATAAGGCAGAAATAGTCTATCCAACATCCCCAATTAATTCAGTGGTAGTCAGAAATACCCTTGAAATTTTTCACATCACAAGTTGGTGACACATTACCTCCACTCGAGACAAAAATCCAAATATTAATCTGAATTCTGAAGTTCCTGCTCTATCCGAGTCCTACTTTGAGCTGGGGAGCTGGACGCAATGACCTCCAGAAGTTCCTTGCAGCCACAAATATTCTATGATTCTGTGATTCCTTCACAAAAAAAATCCCAAACTCCTAACTAAGCAAATTATGCTGATTTAACAGCAATTATTTTAAGTAATATTTACTAAAAATGAGCAGAAGATTAGGAAATCACAAACATTAAAGAAATACACATGGTTTTTCACTATAAGTATATGCATGATGTTCTGACAGTGAGCGATTTCTGTTTGTGTAGAGTGTGGGTTTTCAGGAACCTGTCCCTCCAACCAAACCTGGCTTTTCCAGAAACACATTTGCAATAGGGTAACTTTTTGCATTGGCCTTGCCCACTCAAGCCCTGCAGATCCTCAGGATCCCTTCAAATGCACTCAATCTTTACCCAAGGACATTTTTCTGACGTAATTTTTTAAACCATACATGCAAACACATATTTGCTTACAACACAAAACTTAGAGGGCCTAACCTATGAACTGAACAGTCCTTAGAATTTCTCTACATACACAGAGCTAAAAAATCAGAAGATTGTTTTCTTCATCCTTATTTAAAAGAATCAGGGCAGTCCTTGATGAAGCCCATTCATCTAAAAACAAGCAGTTCTGATTCAGCGTTCAGTTTTCTCAGGACAAATTTCAATATGCAGAGTTTACCTTCGAATGCTGCAGCAGGATAAAGAGGCATAAGGCATACAGGCCTCAAAGAGAGGAATTGTTCTTTATCTCATTTATCATCTCATCCATAAAATTTACATTTTTTCAGCAGAGATTTTTAAAGCAGGACACAGATAATTAAATGTTTCAGCTTTTCATAGGACCTGCCCAGTTAATTTTTGTACATTTTGTTTGAGCACCTAAGTATGTGAGGTTCATCTGGTGATAAGAAATGAATGTTATGCTGAATGATCAAGGAAGGAAGGAATTCTAGTTTGGTTGAGAGAAGGTGAAACACGGACGCAGTGACAGAATCCAAGGTGAAGAAATTAAATTGCTTCTGATGTTGTGCTCTTCGGACTCTCACTGGGTCAATGCAGAACACAGAGTCACTGTGATTTAGCTCGTTTGATTGTTGTAGTGTTTGTACTGCTGTAGTGTCCCAGTGTCCCAGGGAGACTCCACAAAATGATTTCTAATCCTGACATGGAGGCATATAAGATTCTCAAAAAAAGCACATATAGAATAATATATCAAACAAAACAAAACAGGGGTTCTGTATCTTTTATGCTAAGGCCCCCTTAGATAATTTCCTCTCTGTAGAACCTTGCCTTGGAATACTGTAAACAAATTGCTTCTCTTTATGCTGCACTGAAGCATGAAAGGAAATCTTCCTGGATGATGTTGTTGTAGGTAATTCAGCCCTCTTTGAAATTAGTGATAAGTGAAGTTTTATATCTCTCCCTCCAGGAGTTTTACCTGATGCTGATTAGCTTCCCTGTTGCTCTACTTAAGATTCAGCTTGCTTGTAAGTTACAACACAGAATATTCACCGAGCAGCCATCAGTGAAGGCTAGCATAAGCCAACCTTTTTAAAATGCCAGCCTTAACTTCCACAGAGATTTGCTACTTTTATAAGAGGTACACTTGACAAACAGAAATAATGATATATATTCACACCTGTAAAGGCTTTGGCAAACTGAAATTGAGCAGCACAAGGATAAATAATATCATTATTATTTTTTACAAATATAAATTATGAGACCATGTAGAGTTACCAAAGAAATCTCAATCAGCTACCTCTCTTAACACGTTTCAAACACTTGCATTTCTTCTTTTCCCAGCTCTGCATTCTCTGGAGGACATAAATTAATTATAATTTATTGTCTTAAGTCATATTTGGTATTTAGTGCCTGCAGAAGCTTGTGGAAAAAAGACCTGTTTGTTACATGAAAATGAAAACATGTTGTGGTTTCACCTCAATTTCTTTCTTTCTTTCTCCCCCACTTCTAAAGAGGAGAAAATTTAAAAGCAGGAAAGGCAAACAAATAAGATACACAAAAATTTACAAACACAAATACAAACAAAACCAACTCAGAAGTTAGGAAAAAACTGGAACTTCTGCCTGGGGTAAAGTGTGTAAAAAGTAGTGATTTGTTCAAGGGCAGAATTTTGGCATTTTTGTCTTCAAGTAAATAAATGAGGCAAAGAAAAGTCTTTTCATTTGATTGTTTTGCACTGCCTGGGGCTATGTACATTGGACACTGTTCGCAACTGTTTTCATTTAGGGAGGAGTGAAGTGGTTCAATTAAAACATGAGCAGCTCTGAACCTTTGCTGTGAATAAAACAGAATATTTCTGAGGAGGTTCAAGGAAGTCCAGTTAATTGTCATTATTTACCTCTTTGTACTTACGCGCTGTGACTCTGTTTGGATTCAAAACTGCCACCATATAAGCCAGTCCTATTATATTGTGCTTAATTCTGCAGATCAAAACAATTCCAATTGGTTGGGCTAAGCAGCATGGAAATTTTGGGGAACTAACCCAACTAAAATGTGAAGTTTTGAGGTCCACCCATTGCTAAGTTCCCACACCCGCTACTGTGCCCTTCACTTCTGTTGGAAAAAAAAAAGGGCTGCTGCAATTTCTGAGGAAGAGCACTGCAGCATTAAAGCCTCAGGTTAGGTCTACACTGCAGACCACTGGAGGAATATGTAGGTGAGAGGTGTGAAGATGTGCATGAGATATGCTAGGAGAAATCCATAATATAGAAACAAATCGGTAAAACAGCACTTCACAGCTATGAGCTGGTTTTCTCCAGGAGGACAGTTACATTTGTATTTTGTTTCACTGCACTGCTTTAGTACAAAGCACCGGCACAGTCACAATTACACTAGAAACACATGTGACTCTACGGCTGATCAGTATTTCTTCCCAGTACAAGCTTCTTATTGGAGGCATAAGTAGTGCTGCTGTACTGCTTTGAAGCCAGGTATCTCAGCAAGCTACAATCAATGGAACATTCTCCTTGGTTCTGTAATCGATTTGTGATAGTTGTGTCCCACATCATGATACAAGTCCATTGCATCCCTGTCCGCTCACAGAAAGCTGCAAAAAAAAGGGCTCAAAGCTACAATGTCGAAACTCTTTGAAAACTAAAGACATGCAAAGAGACAGAACTGCAAGCCCATCGGATCCCAACTTTGACAGCTCAATAAATTCTTCTGGTTCCATTGGATTTGACTTGAGATCGCCTGACACTGCAAGTCTTGTTAAAACATGATGTATCCATAGGCATCCCAGCCAGATTTGTCATAAATCATATTAAATTGGCATTTTTTTACTGACAGTACCCTCAGAGAGGATGTACTGAACAATTTTGCTTTGTTTACTGCTGCAGTACCCATGAAGAGAGAGCTGACTCTGGCTTAGCCTAGACAAGAGGCAGCTTGAGGTACCTTCAAATAGCTGAGAGCAGATAACAGAGAATCTAGAGCAAGGCTCTTTACTGAGGTGCATGGTGGGAAAAGACAGAGGCCAAAATCACAACAGGAGCTTCTGACTAGATGTACAGAAAACCTTTTCCACTGAGAGAGTAATTAAGCACTGGAACAGACTGTTCAGAGAAGTTATGGCATCTCCATCCTTGGAGGTTTTCAAAACCAAACAGAAGAAAGCAAACCTGTTGAAATTCAATGCTGATTCTGCTTTGAGCAGGAACTGGGCTAGAGACTTCCCCAGGTGTTTTCCAACCTGAATGATTCTATGATTTGATGACTGTGTGGTAGAGGGTGTGGTTAAGACCTCAGAGACTAAATAAAAACCCTTCATCTCTCTCTATTATAGCTCACACTGCTTAAGTACTACATCAAACCAGGATTTGCACCATGCTGCCATCAAGTAACAAGAGAACTTCTGTGACGCGGCTTTAGCTACACTTTGTTCTCTGGGACTAATTAGTACAATACTGATCATCTACCACCGAATAATTTCTAAACTGGAAAAGAAATGCTGTCAATGTACCTTATTCTTCCTCCTCCTGGAAGGACTTAATTGTCAGGAAATCATGAAAATGAACTGGCAGTAAATTGAACATTATCTGTCAGTTGAGACAGTAATTTTATGAGAGGAATTTCAAAAAAATCAGAATAAAAACTCAGGGTCAAAATTTTATCAGCGTTTTGGGATTACTGAATTTACAGTGGTAAATTCTGATTTGAATTATAATTTTGATCCTCCGTTTTCCAAATGTACCGATCAAAGAAGTGTATTGTCGTGCAGAGTAAAGGATATATTATTTTTCAAGGAAATGCATACCACATGAGCTCACAGAAATGTTAATAATTTGGAATTTGTCCTCTCCTTCTCTTTCTGAACACTAGATAGTAACTATTCCAGGGACAGTGTTCTTTCTTTTACTATATTTAGAAGGTATTGAATCACATCTTTCTTCCTTCACAGTTCTAGTGACAGTTCTGAACTTTATCACAATATTTTCCCTGAGTTGCTGTATATATCATGACCCTGCTCTGAAATTCCTTCAATCTCTATTCAGAAACACTGATAAATTTACATTAGCCAGTCGACTGAATATTACATGAAGATTCCTGGCTCCAAAAGAGGCAACTACAATGTGAATTGAAAAATCCATTCATTCATTCACTCCTTCCCAGCAGCATTCCTTGGCCTGGAGCCAGATACCATTTGACGTCATGGCTCTAACCAGGAACATAATGTGCTGGCACTGGGACAAAAGTTTTACTATGGAAAAACCCAGCAATAAGTAGAAACTTATCACAGTAGTTGGGGAGAGGGAGTTAAGAAAAGGACAATGGGGGCAAATCAGCAGAAAATGGAATGAACCATGACAAGTCTAATATTTTGGTTTTCTTCGTAGCACCTTCTTAATACTCAAAAGTACTATTCTTACTAAAACAAATAGCACACACAGGGAAAAGTTGTCCTGAAATACTTATTATTTCCCATTCCACTCTTTGTAGCAGTTGTTGAATTATTACAAAAGGTCTTTTCTTTCATGTTTTTTACTTTAAATGATTTGAAACAAAACAATCCAGAGATTTTTTGGCCTGCAATAGCTAGTTTTGTATAAAAAAAAAATCTCAGTTCTGTTTATTTGAGTTAAATATTAAACAAGTCTTTAAGTAGAGACTGAAAAAGTTTGCAGTGTTAATACGCAAAATCCAAAAAGCAGTTTAAGGACAGAAAAACAAACTTTTCAGTCTTTTCACATCCACAATTAAGTTGCTGGGACAAAATGAAGGCCAGCAAGTTTCCAAAATACTGCTAAGCATGGAAAAAAATAAAAAAAGATAACAAAATATTGAAAAGACTAGGAAATATTTGGATAGCCACAAATAAAATTGATGTTGCTGATATAAATTTAGAACGCTAGACTGACAATCCCCAACTCACAACTGGTGAGGAACACTAAAGGTTTCCCAGTGTGGCCCTGCTGGATCTTGAGCATCTGCTGAGAGAGTTCAGATCCAAGTTCAAGCTGGAGACAGAAAGACATTGTTCCAATTTGAGGTTCGTTTTTAAGAGCTGTAATCCCGGTGGGTGCTACACTGAAGTGAGACGCCCATCACTTACACTCTATTTCTGAATTGTCACTGACAAGCAATCCGATTTTTGGGAAGTACGTTTACCTCTCTACAATTCAGATTTTAACTAAAAATGGGATTAATTTTCCTTACAAAACACTTCAAGAGCCAAAAATTCTATACAAGAACTAAAATTACTATTAGTGCATGTAGTACTAGATTGTTTTCATAGCATGAAGCTAACTAGAAACTAGGCTGAGGTTTAAGAAGCCTCACATCTATCACACATCACACTGAGTAATGGTCACATTTATATTTCTGTCACTGCTAGATTCAAACCTGTGACGTACAGATAAGATTCTGATCCAGATCCTGTCATGGGACATCATTGTCCCGCAACTTGTGGTAAAACTGAGGAACTTTACAGCTGAGGATGTTCTTTTCATGCATGGTACCTCCCATTGGATTCTCCTTATAGATTCTAGATAGAGAAATTTCAGGGGTAGGACTGCTTGAAGAGTAGGAAGCACAATGAGAGATCTGTCATACTATAAAAATATTTAGATCTGACATACTATAAAAATAAAAACTTGTGAACCTAAATTGCACAAATCACCAAACTGGCCAATGAAACCTAGCAGAATTTTCTTCTAGAGAGAATTAGCAGAGCCTATTGCCCAGAGCTGTGTTTTACACTCATCGCTGTGTTTTGTTTCCTTCAAAACATTTAATTTCATACATTACAAGGACATTTTCAAATCACTCCACACCAGCAATTTTATTTAACAAAATGTAGTTTTCTTCATGTCTAGCCACATAGTTTATACATGTATATTTGCTTTCTAAGTGTTTCTAGATTCATTAATTAACTGATTTAAAATGTGTCTTTAGAGGGGGGTTTGTGAAGAATACTTGTGCAGTTCAAAAGCAGGTACTTGATTCATCTAAGTCACTGCTATACAAGAGAATATTTAGAAACATGACCTAAAAGTGTTAAGTATGTCTGATGTAGACTGCTATTCATTTGCAATTTAATAAATCTGCACAGTGAATACTTAAAACACCCACTGAAGCAGTCTTACAAGCTCTACCATCCTTCAGAATACTGACATTAAAAATTATATTGCTTTCAGTCCAAAACTTTGATCCGTGGACTCAGTATCCAAGTGCTCAATTACTGTACGTGGCATCGAGTACCTAGTTCTTGGAATCCAAGCCTACAATTTATGTCCAAAGCATTAAATCAGATTTTGGCTCAACCTTGTACTCTGCACCTGGAGAACTTTGAGGACATCAAGAACACAATGCAGGCTTGTACAATTTGTTAGAAACTTGAGTGCTGATTCTGAAAATCATTCTGGAATTCTAAATAGCACCTTAGAAAAATTTTAAAAAGTGTTAATTTGAAATGACTGTTCCAGAATCTTCCACAGAACAGATAACTAGCCGAGCAGCCCCAAAGACTGCTAAGCAGACAATGGGGCCTTCATGAGAATTTTAATAGCACCAAAATATTAACTCATTGCTTTTTTTGGTGAGTTCCAGTCACTAATACCCAAAGTTGCATCATTCCAGCCACTGACTTCTAGAAGTTTAGAGGAGAAACTTCCTGAACTGTCTATAAATGTTACAGTAGTCTAACATGGAATTGATTTTGCAAAGAGAATATGTATTTGGCGGTGATTTAAAACTTAATTCTCAAGAAAATCTTCTTCTGAAGATGTCCATCACCTTCCTGTTCATTGGAATTCTTCAGCTCTTCACGGAAAACATTGAGTTTCACTACACTGGAATTTGAGGCTGCCCAGCAAACATCACCAGACATCTCCTGTATTTCACTGTCTCTTCAAGGATTATATTCCTGCTCAATTCAAAACACGAAGGACATATTGGGAATGAGCTATGTATGGCTGGTTTGAAGCCAAACTAGAATCACGCACAGGACATTGCACGTACGTTCCAGAAGCCAATTTCACCATTTTCATTTGGCCTAGGTCATGACCATCAGACTTACAGCATTACTAAGTGGAGTGTTCAGATCCCTATTCAGCTGAATATACCCAGTCATTAGAGACATATAAAGTGGAAAAAGTTCACAAACATCGTGTTTTGTTGAAATCTGGAACTACTTAGGCTGAAATTAGACAAACATGGACAATAGCATACCCACTCTGCATGGAAAAAACGCCCTGCCCCAAGTACAGATATCTGTTCCATGCAGAGTTTCAAATAGGGTACCAGTGTCTAATAAATCTCTCATATATCTTAGTTTTCTCATTATCTCTGCAACCTGATAATAAGCAGTAGCAAATTAGGCATATTTAACTATGCCAATTGATAAAAATCCCAGTGCTAAAGTTCAGTACTGCTAAAATACCATCCTATCTGGTCAGAGGGCCAGTCTCTATGATATGAGCTATAAGCTACACCTCGCCACACCTATAAATGTATTAATTAAAGTAAATTTTTATCAAGTCATACTATCACTGTTATCATTTGTAATAGATATTCTGCTCGCTTCACATCTCATGAGGCCACTTGTATTTGACCAAAGTTTTATTTACAATTGTTTGGGCAATAGTTCTGTACTTCTTCCATGTCTGGCTTTACATTGATATAAGCAGCTTCACAGGACTGAAAAAATTAATAATTCCCAAACTTATTCAATTCAACATATTCCACAATCCTCTGGACTTCTAAGCTCTAATGCAAATTTCTGACCTCACTTCAGCTGGATTTTGCCTGAGAACAGTCTGGATTTTGTCTAATCCTTTAAAAACTGCTCTACTGCAAAAACAATTGGTTGGATGCTGCTTGTGAACTCATTAATTTGACAAGATCTATGATATTTTGAATGACTTATTTAATGCATTTTCTCTTCTTCATTATTTATTTGGGATCAATGGCTTATGTACAGAATGTGCAAACCATCTTATTGTCCAAACACGCATTTTTCGGGTTTGGGTGTACACAGCTCCATCTATTGTAACCAATGATATACTGACAGAATGTCAAGCCATTAGGTGGGTCGCCCATCCCATTGCACGTTTCATCTGGGCAACAGATGTAAGAGAAATGTGATATGAACATAAACTAAAGAAGGAAGAGAGAAATTAAGATGTTAAGAAGTCATTGTATTGAAACTACTATTTAAACTACTTACGGCTGGACTGGAAAAAATATCTGAGAAAAATCCTGAAGTATCAACATTTAGCTGTGTTCTAAACTAGAAAAAACTGAGGACCTTCCAAATCTTTTTCCAAGAGGAGAATATGAGCACATTACCCTTGTATAGGCAGCCAAATTTTAAACAGCCATTTCTTCAAGGCATTTAGGAGACAAAAGTTAAAGTGTCTGGTGTGAATGACAGTGCTAACCACTGGAGTTCTTGATTTTTCAAAAATGGGACAGAGTCTCACATTCTCTTACTTTGACTAGATATTCCGTTCTGGATCTCAGAAGATTTTATAAAGAAGTGCAACATGTCCACAAGGGTTTTCTCTTCTAACAAAACAAAGAATGTTTTGCTAAAAAATTCTCAACCAGTACTGAATAATTCCTCTTACAAGCTTAGCCTTATATTTCTATTTCAGATAAGGAAAATAAAATCTTGAACCACAGATTTTGGGGATTCACTGAAATATTGCATGGTGGAGTGCATTTCATAGATCTGCATGCTACTCTGCACAAAAATAGTCCCATTTTCTGTGAAGATACTGCCTTTTCCAGCACTTAATGCTATGCTCTGGCAGCAGAGATTATTCACCTCATAAAACAAGATGTTCTAATACTTGAAAATGCTTTGCTGTAGCACAAATGAAGTCCCTTGTTCCATCTTAAAAGTTCCTTGTAAAAAAACACCAAAACCAACCTCCCAGGCCCCCATGCTAATACAGCCCTGAAACCAACCGTAAAACAGTTACTTTAAATTTTCATTTAACAAATGAATATTTGATCTGATTTTGCTGACTCTGAAAGCCATGCACAGTCATACAAAGATCTTTCAAAAGGAATTTTGTTTGTTTGATTCCCTTTTGGATTTCTTGGCAGTTTTATTAGAACAAATGAATTACTCCTTTAAGGAAATATTTGCCCAAGTCTCTTAATCTCTAATAAGAACTCAGTTTCATTTTCATCAAAATCTGCAGCAAATGGCCACAAATGGGAGCACATCACAGCAAATCAGGAATTATGAATTTATTATAAAAAAAAGAGGTGGAAATTCATATTACTGACTTATGCACAATGAAATGGATAGATAAATGGAAAGTTAGCTGTCCTTACTTATTCTACTTATTCCTGTCTTTGGAACACAATTCAGTGCATCTAGCTCTAGATTGCCATATTTTCCTATTTACTGAACAGGCAATTAAAGGCCGAGTATGTTTTTGGACTGTAAGATGCTTGCCTTCCTTATTAACTAAGCACTAAAAAACCTGTAATCAAAAAAAGCAAGAATATTTATAAACAATAATGTTAACATTTTATTAGAGAATTTATACTGAACATTTGTATCTTTGAAACAATTTCTCATTGCATTGAGAAATTATCACAGCTTCTGTTTCATGAGTTGTTCTTGATATTTGTCAATGTTCTTTTATGCTGGAAGTAATAAATGCATTTGCAAGATTTTATATGCGTGCACACACACATATATGTAACAGAACTGAGAGCCAAATCTTAATCAAATTTAAAGCTCTATCAATGAAGTTGTAAAGAGCTATCAAAATATAGGTTATAGATAATGAAATTTCTGCACTATGTCAACTTGTCAATAAACAAATTCTTTGCACAACTGGACATAGGTTAATCAAATGTTCATAATCTATAGGTGATAAAGGAGGTTTTAATTTTCATTTTGGTCAACAAGTGGCCAGCTAACACCCAACAGTGTCATTTGATTCTTCCTATGGGCATCGTGTTTGCTCAATGCAATTCACATATTCCTAAATTTCTGTAGCCAAACAATCAATTCAGTGAAATATAGCCAAACAATTCAGTGGACCTAATTAAGCATTATTTCCTTCTTCATCCTTTCTTTTCTTTTGGGAAAACAAAATTTTTCCTCTCCTGATGTTATTATTTAATAACCTGACTCTTGTTACATAGTTAAATCAGGAGTAACACTAGTAGAGTTGATTCAGTTACAAAACCTAGTGAGAAAAAGGCAATGAACCTCCTTTCTTCCTATCCTGTCAGATGCGAATCAATTTTCTTGCAAATCACAACATTACAACTGTTAGTATGGAATTTACAACAAGAAAAACAAGCAAATACAGAATAGCAGCTTAAGGTATTTAAGTCTTTAAACAAGATCTAACATGAACAACCATCACCAGCATTTGATTTATTGATTATAACACGGCACAGGACAGGTCTCAGTAGCAATGGCTTTCTATACTAAGCATTAGAAGGCAGCCCATGTGATATCTATTACAGAGGTGAGAGTTTGCATCTCTGTCCCCATTACTAAGAGGATCAACATAAGTAGGTTTTCCCAGAAACCTCCCTATGCACAAAGCTCTGGAGAAAGAATTGGAATTGATCCAGCAGACATCTTGCAAAACATACTGTACTACATGTAAATCCCACAACACGTAAACCAGACACTCCTAGCTCTGTGAGGATACCAGAGATTTCCAGATGGCAGGTAGTAAAAATGATGTCTGTATACACATACCAGAAACTCTAAACCTTTAAAACTATCATAGTTTTGGTTAATTGTGGATTATCTGCCATGCATTTCAAATTTCAAAAGGATAATAACCTCCGCTCCTATGGAGTTCCTGTCTCAGTCGTTAGTCTTGCAAATAATGCAATTAAAGTAAACTTTGTAGGTGCATGCAAATGGCTACTACCTCCTTCCATTAAAGTAGCCACAAGTAGTTCAGAAGTGCATGTGGACTGCCGCTATGCATTGTCTTTTATAAGCTCCTTGAAGGGTCCTCCCATTTAATTTCCTATTTAAGATCTACACCAATCTACAAGAACACAATCAAGATAACTAAAATGGACTAGACTCTAGACCTCCAAAAGTTAATACTAGGCCATACCTTTAACCTTCATAGTGATCTAATCTAGCACATTTTACTATGGAATTGGCACAAGTTAAAAATTACTTCCTGATCAATGACTACAGCTCAGCACATAGACAACAATTTATGGGACATGGCGACTCTTGACTGCTCTGGGTGATGTCGCTGCATCTTAACTGTGACATCGTACTTTGTGCCTTTCCAGCACCTGAACCAAAAAGAGATGGAGAGCTGTGATAAAAAAATCATTATTAAACGATTAGGAATTTGAAGTTTGTTGGATGAGAAATATTTACAAGAACTGGTTATGATGATTCAGATTCATATTTGTGCCAGATTTTCCCATGTACTTCAGGGTTTTACTCAGCTGGTGTAGCATCATCAGTAGAAGATCAGACTCAGAGGAATCTGATTATAGTTTTAACTGCTTGATCCTTTGGGTGGACGAGAACAGATTAATCTTTCCATCTTGTTTCTTATTTATTGAATACTATATTTGGTTGTGATGTACAGTACAGTATCTTAATATGTAATAGAAGATGCGGCAAAAATTAGAGTATGTATTCCATATTACATTTTAAGCAAATTAATTTTCAGAATTTTGACTAATTCTGCAAACCTGCTAGGCACGTTAAGTCTGAGAATATATCATACAGTCAAATATTTTCCTGAATTTGCTCTTGCATAGGAAATTGAAATTAGTATCAAATGAAAAGTTTTCAGAAGGAAACAAACCCAGAGAACTTTTTCTACATTTGGGCCTCTTAAAATTTCTTTAAAACATAGTAAGATAGTCATTTGACAAAAACAGTGGCACAAGTAATAAAGAATACATACTTCTAGATTAAATATGCCTGACTGTATCGAGGAAAGTTTCACTTCTGCTACAATGCAAAGTTATAAGAAGCCATCTTAATACAATATCATTCAACCTATCTGATATAAATGATCCTGTTGGAAGCAGGTAAACCATGGATAAAGGTGGTTTGTGTTCTTTTTAAGAATTTTAGATACATATTAGTTTTGGTTGTCACACAGACCTGCTCTCTGGAAGGTTACTGTGACCCATTCATATTGATCTACATGCAGATAGGAGTGAAATGTTGACATTTTGTAAGTACTTTTATATTTTCACAGACAATATTTTTAATAGGAACCAGAATAAATTGGTTTGGTTAGATTTCTTCCTATTTGATTAGTTACCTACTTTTAACTCTTGATATCTGTTCCGACCAAGCTTTAAAACTATTCCTCTTTCATGTAAGATAAAGCCGAATTGCAGCTAGTCAGTTTGTATAAAACATATTCGAAAATTCACAAGCTGCCAGTTTTGCCCGAACCCTAGTTCTTGTAAGATATGTGAAGAAGCAAAATGTGGGCAAGACATTATCATAATTCTGCAATAAAAATGACATATGGATTATTTAGACTCCTAAATAAGAACAGAAGTGGATCTGTCTGCTGCTAGACAGACCATAGGCAGAATTATAGCAATGTTTTAATTTTGTAACAGTGCTTCAACTTATCACTTTTATGTACTTGAAATAAAATTCAAATACAAGATTATAATTCCTTGTTGAATTCTTGCTCAATCCATCCAAAACTTATACAAGAAAATACATTTCTCTGTGCTACCCTATACAATTCACACAAAAGGGAGTAGTAGCAAAGCAGGAGCTTGCATCTTGCTCTTTTTTCTTGATCACAGAGCTGATAACACAAACCAAAAGGGACAGGGCTGAATCACGAATGGTTATGCCAAACAATTTATACTCTGCACCGATATTACGGATGTTGGGAGGAATTACATCTCAAGACACAATAATTCTCGGAGCTTCCTTTGGAACAGAGTAACTTTGAAAAATGGTGGTAATTGGTGCTTAAACAGCAAACTATTCCAAGAGCATCAGCCCTTGTAGCTTTAATTTATTGAATGTAATGGCTTATAAGGTGTTAATAGACTGAAAGAGAATTTTACAGATCAAATACTACAATTTTCATCTAAATACAGGGTTAAGAGAGTTTGACGGTTGGGAGAACATCTGATTCAGGTGGGGAAGGTACAGAACAGATAATCAGTCTCTCAATCATCAGGCAGATCTGGATGAAAGCAACATTAAGGTACCTCTCCTCAGACAGCAAGACAGGAGGGAAGTTCACAAAATGTTCCTCAAATGATAAAGGATTTTGGTGTGTCTGGACCAGCGTAAGAGTAATCACTGAGAGGGTTCACAGGATTTCAGACACTTTGGAGTACTGCACAGTCAGCAAAGCTTATTTTTAGTACTACTCTTGTTGTTGTTGTTTTAAATATTTTAAAATATTAACAGACAAATACCTGAAAATTCAGTTTCTGTTTTTATACATTTCAGAAGGCATTTTTCAGGCTTTGTTGAATCAGATAACTAGCATGCAGTAATGACAAAGCTATTCTTTAATTTATACTAACTATTGTTTCATCTACCTGTCAAGGTAAGATAGAATACTGGCCCCCAGACACACGCCAGCAGCTCTCCACCACCACAATTATATATTGTGCAATTTCATTGTCATTTGAGAAAACAGTGTATACTTCCAAGAGGATTTCAGAAGAGTCAATGTAGGTTAAAACATTCCCTCCCCAATCCCACCACCCTCTCCGTTCTCCACCCCAACACCTCCTCCTGCACACGCACAACTTCTCCCTTCTGTTTATTTTTGGTCTTAAACACTCTAAGCAAAAATTGACTTTGGCTGCTCTTCCTGAACTCTGAAGTGTTTGAGCAGATAAGATTCAGATAATAAGTTAGAAGAAAGTTTCATAGGTCTCTTTTCTCCTGGCAGGCAGTCACCAAGGCCAACTGTGCACTCAGGTTTCTTTCCCCTATAGCAGTATTTTTCTGGCTTGTCTGCTTATTAAACTAGGCCAGATTTGAAATTTTAACTATATCTGACTTGGAAAAAATATTTCAGCTGCAAGATACTTGTTTATATACCATGCTGAGGAAATTTACCATGTCTAAATTTATCTACTGTCATCCCAAACATGGCATTTGTTCCTCAAGCAGTTTTACTGAGCCCTTCTCCTTTGCCTTTATGGGAAAAAAAATAAGAGCAACAAAACTTTACAAAAGAAATAACATATACCCCCAGAAATAACTGCTTTTTAGAAGACAATATGAAAAGAGTCACACTTGTTTCAATGAAATACTGGTTAAAATGGATGTACTCTTATTTTTGCATCACTATTTTTCCACCTGAAACTAGAAGGTTCTCATTCAACTCCTAGGGAAAAAGAATTTCAGGGTATAAGGAATTTTCTTTCACTACAGTTGCGTATGGAAGGAGCTCCAAACAGAATTATTTAAAATATGACTTTATCTTAATTTAAAACACAGCTTACTCTCAATCACTGCAATTGTAGATTTAATTGCGGTGTCTTAGGATTAAGTCTTTACTGGCAATACTGGCTTATAGTATTGATATTTGCTTTCTGTAATATTCCTGCATCAGCATCAATGTACTTGGTTGTTCTAGAAAAATTGTTTGTGTAGCCATGTTGTTTGCTATACTAGAGACCTAATCTTTCTTAAAAATAACTGAAAAGAAAACCTAGTATTTTTTTTAAGTACATGAGTTCCCAGCTCCACTTCCAAGTGCAGCTGCATAAATAGTTGGGCTGGCACAACTGAAGGGGTGGTATACCACAGAAACCAGCAGCAGGTGGCAAAGGAGGTGAGGCTAGGTCAATATTGCTGCCAAACACTTTGCCTTTGGATACACAGCCTCCAGTCAGCAGTTCATATATATAACTCACCTAGCTTCAAACTAAGTGTACTGGCAGCAGTGATCTCAGAACAGACTGCAAAACCCTACAGGAAACTCAGGTACATTTGGAACTGGCTTGCTTGCACTCAGTGCCATGCTATGGTCATAGTGAAACCAAGGACATAACTGTCTCTTTAAACTAATGGGGTACCAATAACTCAGGTTTAAGCTAACGCTTTCTTGCATACACAAAACCAGTAGCCACAACTTTGAATGAACAGCAGACATTGCCTTGAATGCTTGTCTTAAACTTGAGGTGAAAAATATTGATGCTTGCAAGACCACTGGTCCACAGACTTAAACATTCGCCCTAGGACACACAGGTAAAGGTGATTCCAAACTCAGATATGCCATATCTGCTGTAAGGAAAAAGGATTATTTAAAGAAATTGTTGCTGAAAACATTCACTCATTAATATGAGACATTGCATAAAGCAGAAAACAGTGAGTGAAAGCCTTGGGGTAAAATACCCTATAATCACAAAACACACCCGAACCATCTTCTCTGACATTAGAGAGAGCACACAGTACCTGAGTCTCATTTGACAGAATCAACTGCATTTTGAAACCTTTATTTAGAAGACAAAGCAATCTGGCAAGATTTCAACATAGGCTTCCTAAAATCTAATGCTGCAAAGCTAAAGTCAGCTCTGCAAGTGTAATTTTATTTTACTAACATCACACTGGCCACAAAAAAAGTCTTTCCAGTAACAATTTCCCTATCAGTTGCTGCTTGACCTAAAATTCTTATGAGAAGTAAAATTATTGAGAGCTGTGATTACTATGAGCAGTAAGGACTACAGTGCCATCCAATGGTAAGATGGTCTCTAGCAGCTATGATTTCCTTACAAATTGCTGCTTCTGCCACAGGATGACATTAAACTTAAACACACTTTGCAAAACACAAGAAAGGTGAAAAATATCAGAAGCAGCAGAAGGCACATGTGCTCACACTTATCACTTCTCCCATAGGCATATTTTGTCACACCATCACTGACAACTCAAATTTCAATGTATAGATAACAGGTAACTATCCTTTCTTTCTTTTTACATACAAATCCAACAAATTATTTCTTAAGCCTAGTTTAGTGTAAACTAAACTTTTTGTACTGTGCAAAAAAGAAGTTATTCTTACTCTCAGAGACAGTAAGCAGAATTTTTTGTATCCTGCTCCATATTTGCAACTTTATTTATCAAATTGCTTCAATCTATGGAGAATGAAGAGAGGATATGAAAAGTATGGGTTTAGACAAGCACTTTCTTTTTTGTTAAGTGGAATAAGTAACAAGATCCAGTGCTTTCTTTTGGATTCTCATTTTCTTTTCAAATGCCAGGTTCTAATGGACAACTAAAACCCCTGATCAGAGTATATTGGGATGAAAAAGCAATGTGCCTCAGGTTACTTAGGTTGGAATTATTTTGGAGAGGGATTGCCTTCCTCTCTAAAGTGCAAGAAGAGTTGTGTCCTGAGATCACAGAACATTTTCAGTTACCTAATCCTCCATTATTACAAGGATCTCAGTCACTATTAATGCTTTTAATCTTTTCTCGTTTGTTTTTTTTTTTCTTGCAATGCTTTACAGATTTTGTAACTCCCAGTATTTTGTAAGGTAGGTTGTAAATTTCATATGGGCTGTTAGGAAATGTTTTGCTGCCCTGATCAGTGTGGAGAGTGCATTCTGAGAACTAAATATCTGTTAAATAGTTGTACACATTTGTAGGGCACAGGTCTCTATGATCCAAGTGGCTCTTTTCATAGAATCACAGAATGGTTTGGGTTGGAAGGGGCTTTAAAGCCCATCCACTTCCACCACCCATGCCATGGGCAGGCACACCTTCCACTGGACAAGGTTGCTCAAAGCCTCATCCAATCTGGCCTTGAGCACCTTCAGGGAGGGGGCATCTATGTCTTCTCTGGGCAACCTATGCTTCACCACTCTCCCAGTAAAAGAATTCTTCCTAATATCTCATCTGAACCTCCTCTCTTTCAGTTTAAAACCATTCTGCCTTGTCCTATCACTACACTCCCTGCTAAAAAGCCCCTCCCCAGCTTTCCTGTAGGCCTCCTTTAAGTACTGGAAGGCTGCTATAAGGTCTCCCAGAAGCCTTTTCTTCTCCAGGCTGAACAATCCCATCTTCCTCAGCCTGTCCTGAGGTGCTCCAGCCCTCTGGTAGTCTTCATGGCCTCCTCTGGACTTGCTCTAACAGATCCATCTCCTTCCTATGCTGAGGAGTCCAGAACTGAATGCAGGACTCCAGGTGAGGTCTCACAAGAGCAGAGTGGAGGGGGAGAATCACTTCCCTCATCCTGTTGGTCAGCACTTCTTTTGATGCAGCCCAAGATACAAGTCGGCTTTCTCGGCTGCAAAGGCACACTGCCAGCTCATGTTGAGTTTTTCATCCACCAGTACCCAAAGTCTGGGCTGCACTCAATCCATTCTCTGCCCAGCCTGTAAATGTGCTTTGGATTGCCATGACTCAGGTGCAGGACCTTGCATTTGGGCTTGCTGAACTTCATGAGATTCACACAGGCCCACCTCAACCCTAGGTGCCTCTAGATGGTATCTCTTCTCTCCAGCATGTTGACTGTGCCTCACAGCTTGGTGTCAAAAGCAGACTTCCTGAGGGTGCACTCAATCCCACTGTCCATGTCTCCAACCAAAATGTTAAACAACACTGTCCCAATACTGACCTCTGAGGAACGCCACTTGTCACTAGTATCCACTTGGACATTGAGTCGTTTACCACAATTCTTTGAGTGTGACCATCCAGTCAAATCCTCATCCACCAATCGTTGCATCCATCAAATCCATGTCTCCAAATTAGAGACAAAAATGTTGTGCAGGACAGTGTTGAATGCTTTGCACAACGTTCATGGTGTCAGTTACTCTTCCCTTATCCATTATCCCTGTTGTACAAGACGATCAAATTAATCTAGTCCATATTCATATTCATCCCATATTCTTGACTGGAACTTATTTAAGACCTTTGATTCCACTGCGACAGGCATCCAAAAGCATGCAGTCTATCAGGTCCGACTCAGCATTAGGGTAAACAGGTATGGCCCCTTTGGCTTCAACTGAAACTATAAATCCAGAGATTAATTTACCTTCTTTACATTGCAAGCCAGGACTGGAAATATTATGAACCCAGATTTTCTTATAAAAATTCCGATCCAGTCATTCCTAAACCCACTCTATTCTATCCCAGTCATTACCAGATTGTGATAATTTTTTTTTTTAAAAAAACCCTTCCTTAATAACCTTCCTCTGATATTTACAGCAAAGTTTTTGAAAAGCAACTAACAGTGTTAAGACCCTATACTGAAGGAAAATAAAATAGGACTTTAATTATTACTTGATTAAATGGGTCAAGGACAGTCTTTTCATCCTGCTTTCATGCAGGCGCTAATTTAGAAAGGAACTGTATATGCTTGAGATCATTTACACATGAGACCCTACAGCTTTGCTGCAACAATAATTTTGTGCTAAATTTTGTATTTTTCATAAAATGAAAAATGATAGTCATAGTTCCCATACAGAAAACAGCGATTGCTCTAGTATTTGTCCTAGAGCTAAGAAATGAGTTGCTATGACATGCAGCGGTGCTGCAGCCTTTCACTAGTATATCTGCCCAAAGTTTAGATGTCATATCTACTCAGATTCTAAATCTCAGCCTCATCCCTGGAGATTCAGAGGCACTGCCATGAGTAACACAAAATTCTGATATAATTATCTTACAGAAAATATTTCATTTCAAAGAGGAAGACAGTTGTTTCATTATATGAGCTGCTCTCCTACCCAACTGTCTACAGTAATGATTCCAAAGGAGAAACCAACTGGGTAAACAATTTCAAAATTGTCCCTAACTTCACACAGTATTAACTATGGAAGAGTGACACCAAGCGGTTACTTTTAATGGCACACACATATCTTGTTGTTATAGGTAGTTTTCTCAACAGCCTATCAGAGATCATTTGGGGGCCCAGTTTAATTACTAGTTTCAGAAGCACTTAAGAGTCATGCAATGAGTTAGGCCGAGGTAAATGGCTACTGAACTCCATGTAAATGTGTGAATTACATCACGACATGTTGACATTAACCTTCTGAAACTGAAGATGATGCTGACCCACTGTTACAGAGTAGACACCCTGGATGACAAACTCAGCAAAAACATTTGGCATGTGAGATACAAACACAGTGACCTTCCTCAGCTCAGAAAACAAGTCCTGAGGTGTGGCCGGTAAAGCGCTTCTGCAGGTGGATGGTGCCATCCCAAACGTTAGCATACGTGTGACCTGCACTGTGAGAATGGGACTCTGGCTTTTAAATCCAGTTTTGAATTCAATGTGCCATCAGAAATATATGTTTTTCCATTTGCATCTCCTTTTCATTACTATTATCTACCCTCATTTCCATTCTGCAGCTTCTTTCATTCCTGATCCAGCTGAATTCCTACGTCAGGTTGGTTCCAGCCATCGTGTAAAGCCATCCCATTCCAGTCAGGCTGCCCATGAGGCCACCTCAATGCACCAAATAAAGTGAAATCAACTCCTGATGCCTGCTACTGCTCTCCAGCTGATTAGGCAATGAAAAGTCTGGCAAACCAGGCCAATTCCATGTTGGATTCTTTCCCAGCCATCCATGAAGATGCTGATTCTCTCTCAGACTGGATACCTGAAGCTTGTGAACCCATGTGCCTTTCTTCTCCACAGCCATGTTCTCCTCCTTCCACCAAGGACTTTGTTTTGAGTTGCACTGCACGCATCACCTAAGATGCTTCATTGCAGTGGAACTTCAGTGATTCTGTAGCATTTAGGTTTTAAGGCCTCAATCCTGAAACACTTTGGAGCAAGGATTTTTGACATCTGTATATCCAACAAAATCTTCTGTTGCACACTGACAAACTGCAATTTGGTTTCTCACACTCTTGTCGTCCTCCCACTGTCCTCAGTTTATCTCTGCTTTCGCACAAAGTTTAGCCTTTAGACTATCACCCGCTCTTATCAGAAGACAAGGTCAAGTAGACCACTTACTTCATACAGATTAGGACACACAGGAGGGGTTACCCTGCTGCAAAGTAATGCAACCTTTTCCTAAGAGATTTTAGAAAGAGACTGTCCTTATTACAAAGATGTCAAGTATTCTTCCCAAGAGATTCAACTTTAAGCTGTCATAAGGAAGTCCTTCTTCCCGATAGTTCAAGGTGCTTGTTCCTCTCTCTGACTATGAATGAAGACAGAAAAAACAAGCCAAGATCACAAATAATTTTTCTGGAGTGCTGCAGATTCAAGACAGCTTATACACAACTAGATCTTTCAGTAGACATATAGACATATATGCATTAAAATCTGCTACATTCACATCCTCTTCTCTTGATCTGAAGGAGCTGTTAAGAAATAACATGAAGCATCCTTGCTTCTGAATGCAAAAGATATTAGTCATTGCAGAAACAGATACTCACCCTCCCTCTTGGTCTTTCAGAAAGGGCAAAATTCTAATTAGTTCCCACATGACTTACACATCATGGGGAGCTTCACTGTCCACTGAGCCAGATAATTTTAGGATCCTCCATCCTTATCTTGTTGAAGACTTATTAAGAACTGCAGGATAAGGACACCAGCAGGAATACCAGAAGAAGACGACTCCTCTCCCCACCATCTTACCCTGTACAGTTTTCTGTAAATTTAGCACCAATCAGTGATGCAAACATTTTCAAGCTTTTTTTTTTTTTTTTAAACTGAGACTAATTGATTAATTCAACTTTTCCGCTGGCCCTCTCTGTCGTGAGGTGTTTGGGAAGAGTTTATTTCAGTATCCTCTTCCCAGCAAATGCTTATTCTTTAATCTTGGAATAAAGAGACATCAGGAAAGCCAGACAGAAGAAAATGATTCCTATGATGTGAGGAGGAAAGAGAGGACACAGGGATACAAGCCAGACTGAAGCCTGACACTCTGATTCTACCACTGTCTGAGTCACAATAGTTAAGTCCTTTCATTGCATCTTCACTGAGAAATTGTGAATGGTTTCTGACAACAGCACCCTATTACAGTGTCCCTGTGCAGTGTGTAACATAATATGAATCCTTTATCCGATTACAAAGTCTTTTAGGTGCCCAGCCTAAAACTTGGGAGTCTAAAACTCTCTACTTGACCTCTTAGCATGCACAAAAATCCCTCAGTTTTGACACAGCTGCATAAATCAGAATTTCTCTTTAGTTTAAGTCCCTAGCTCACAAATAGGTTTTCTATACTTACATTCCTTGAGAAATCTGGTCCTGAAGACATATCCAAAGCACCAGCAGACCACATTCTGGAAACAAAGAAAGGAGCTGTGGATGGGAACTGCCTTTCAACTAATACCTCAGTGGTTAGACATCTTAATACAATGGGATGTGGCAGACCTACCTGAGGGAAACACATCTTTCACACTTCAGCAGTGTCCTAACCATGAGGTCACAGAGTCTGGTGTGGACATCTTTTAGCCTCCTGAACATATGTGAAACAGTTTTGCACAGACATTCACCACTAGCAGGATTACAACCTGACTGTCCTTTCTGATGAGTTGACTAAGACTTGGGCTATAGTAAATTTGTCCTTAACTCATGTCCATTATAACATTTTCTCTTTCTGTTAAAAAAGCAATGTGACTTGTGTCTCTCAGTCCTGAAAGTGTCTCAGATCTGTGAACTCAGAAATACACACTTTCCTGAACCCTTAAATGAGATGCCTAAGCTTCCTAGATGTATATGAGCTAAAATATTTAATAGTTCCCTATTATGGCTACTTCCTATTGTAGTCTCTCATCCTGAGTCTCTACTAAGCACACTATATTTTGTAAGTTCCACCAGACCAACACAGGTTAATATGGCCACACATATTGCAACTGAGATAGACAGAGATTTATGAAGAATTGTAAGATATACTGGCAGCTTTTACAAGTCTCTTATTTTCTGGGTTACTCTGTCAAGTGCTCTGCTGAATATCAATTTGTTCAGGACAATATATGAGTTTTTGTCATTCAAGGCAATTATTTCCGTGACACAATACACACTTAGCAGAATATATGGCTGATGAATCACTGACCGAAGAACTTGTAGTGATCTTATTTACCATGCCCATTCAGGTGACACAAGCATAAAAGAGTGTATGCTATCTTCCTTCATAAAATGCTTACGCACTGCAGTAATCTTGTTGCACTTAGCTCTAGCATCACAGCTTTGACCTATTCTAGGTAGGATCAGGCTTTTATCTCCATGAAAAATGGCCATCCACAGGAACTACTCTTTGGTGACATTATAAAGACTTATCTCTTGGTATGGAATCACTGAAACACCACAAGACTCCCCAAACACATTCATAATTCATGACCCTGAAATAACAGGGAAAGAGGAAAGAAAGCAAACTTGTTAAATTTGTCTTTATGTCTCCAGGTCCAGTAGGTTAAAAATTCACCACCTGGACTCAAGGATACAGACCAGCAAGACAAGACTGGGAGAGAAGACACAGTCCCATATGCACTGCTTTTTGAAATGCAGAAGCAGGTCTCAATAAGTGGAAACCTTTTCATTCATGGTAATAATGCATTTGTCTAGTTTCAAAAATCAGGTCAAGAGAAAGCCCATGCAGTAAGAAGGGAAAAAAAACTTTTTAATACCATCTGCTAATGCCTTTATGCCACATGCAGCAGCTGACTAGAGAATAATGTTTCATTGTTTACCTAGGTTAAGTCTTTTACCCTATTAAGCGGCTTTATACAGCTTGCCTTTACTGTGGCAGCTACTATTGACCCTCCCCAAAATTCTGGGCCCCTCAGCTCACATCTCTGACTACTTCTCTCTTCTCAGAAAGCATTTATTTGCAGTTCAGTAGCCTAATAAGCAAGTTTTGAACGGGCATTCTGGAGCTGAACACTGAAAGGGAACTTCTTCCAAAGACTACACAGTAAAAAGATTAGGAAAAGCAAGAGAAAAGCTTTCTCTAGCAGGAACAGCTGAGTGGTGCAAGGGCTGCAGCTAAGCTATGAAATACTTCTGTCTTCAGCAACGTTGACATATCTTGCCTGTTGAGAACTCTACCACTCTCGCTGTCTTAAATCCATGCTGTGCTTAGGGCACTTATATTCAAATTCACTCATGAGAAATGCTGATCCTACAAACTTTAGTTTGGGTCAGCGCTCACGCCACAGAGACACCAGGTATGCCAAGCCTACATCAGCCCTCAGAAGAATAAAATGAAGAATAAAATCCTTTGTTTTGGAAACAAATTGTGCTCTAGCACATGGGATAACTACATCCATATGTTTGGAACGTCTGCTCTTGAAACTTCGGAGGAAAGATGTTCTGTGTTCAGTTCTGGAGTCCTCAGAACAGGAAGGGCATGGATCTGTTAGAGCAAGTCCAGAGGAGGACACAAAGATGATCCAAGGACTGGAGAACCTCCCGTATGAGGACAGGCTGAGAGATGGGATTGTTTAGCCTGGAGAAGAGAAGACTCCAAGGAGAACTCATAGCAGCCCTCCAGTACTGAAAGGGTGCCTATAGGAAAGTTTGGGGTGGGGACTCTTTACCTTGGGAGTGCAGGGACAGGATGAGCGGAAACAGTTTTAAGCTGAAAGAGGGAAACTTCAGATATTAGGGAGAAATATTTTACTGTGCAGGTGATGAGGCCCTCACACAGGTTGCTCAGAGCAGTGGTGGCTGCCCCCTCCCTGGAGGTGTTCCAGGCCAGGCTGGATGGGGCTTTGAGCCCCCGATCCAGTGGCAGGTGTCCCTGCCCACGGCAGGGGGTTGGAACTGGACGATTTTTAAGGTCCCGTCCAACCCAAACCATTCTATGGTTTCAAGATCAGCAACTCCAACATCAGACGTGACTCAAGTTCTTCCTGACTGCGCAGGGACTGGGACAGACCAGCCTGGGGCCCCAGGCTCTGCCCCCTGGGCTCCTTTCCCAGGCAGATCCCATGTCCCAGTGCAGCCCGGGTCTCCCCGCTACTGCCCCGCCTGGGGCCGCCCCACCCGAGCGGGAGGGGGCGCCGCAGCCCGCCCTGTTCTCTGCCTGCAGCCTCAGGAGCGGCGGGGACGGCAGCGCCGGGGGCCGGGACTGGGGAGGAAGGCGCTACCTCACCTGCTGGGCAAGCGACACCGCAGCCCCTCCACGGGGCGCTCAGGGGGAGGGGAGGAAGGCGCTGCCTCCCCTGCCCGGCAGCCCGTACACAGCCCCGCCGCAGGGCGCTCACAGCCACCGGTACCGGCTGTCGCCACCCTGCAGCCCCTCCGCAGGGTGCTCCGGGGAGGAGGAGGAAGGAGGGCGCAGGGCGCTGCCTCCCCTACCCGGCAGCCCCTCCGCAGGGCGCTCCCAGGGAGAACGGCGCTGCCTCCCCCGCCTGGCAGCCGCCCCGGAGGGCACTCGGAGCCACCGGTGCTGCTGCCGCCACCCGCGCGCCCCCACTTCCACAGCCCCTGCGCAGGGCGCTCCCGGCGGGGAGGAGGAAGGAGGGCGCTGCCTCCCCTGCCCGGCAGCCGTCCCGCAGCCCCGGCACCGCCCGCCGCCCCCGCTCAGCCGCCCCGCATGCCGCGGCCGCCCCGGACGTGGCGTGTGGTGCCCGCGCTGCGCAGTTCCGGCGGGGAGCGGAGCGGGGCGGGGTGGGTGCAGAGCCGGGAGCCGCGGCCTCGGGAGCAGCGGGAGCTGCCGGTGGGAGCGGAGCCGGGGCGGGGGGGGCAGGCCTGGCGCGGTGCCCCCGCCATGGAGATCGAGAAGGAGTTCCACCGGCTCGACCAGGCTGGCAGCTGGGCCGCCATCTACCAGGTGAGGGGCAGCGCCTGCGGGGAGCCCCTTCCCCACCCGCTCTGCTTCTGCCCCCCTAGCCCCGCCGCCGGGGGCTCCGTGGGGGAAGCGCTGCCCTCGCCTCCCCCTGGGCCGAGCTTTCCCTTCCCGTAACTATCCTGGTGCTCCGCTCTGCGCTCCTTTTCCTCTCCCCTGGGTGGTGCCGGGACCCCTGCTGTGCCACCCCCTCCCCCCGGGGTTGTGGTTGGGGCTCCCCTTTGCGGGGTTGGGGACGGGGGAAGGGGTCCCTCTGCGAGGCTTGGGGAGGGGGTGTCCCCTGTACGGAGAAGGGGGTTCCTCAGCTGCCCCCTGTTTGTACTCCCTGTTCTCCTTCGAGTTAAGCAGGGTCGGGAATGCTCTGCGACCCCTTAAAGCCGCCCCCTTCCTCCCCTCGAGGCGGTAAATCTTGAGTATGGTGTTCGCCTTTTTCTTATAGAAAATCAGCGATGGGCAGCACTGCCTGCGCCCAGCCCTTCGGTCACTTTAGTGCTAGAAGAACGGCTTGGTAGTCATCCTTGTGCAGTTATCTGGTGCTATCGTTTATGATTTCATTTACTGCATTTTCTGCTGACATTTTAGGAAACCCGTGTGGCAGACGCGAATGCCTGTAAGGATATTTGCTGACTGCATCGAGCTTCACACATAGAAGCAACAAAAATAGGGCTTTTCTCTTTACAGAGTTCTTTGTGTGTTGATCTAAAATGAAGTTTAAAAGAAGATGCAGTACCTGAGTGGTTGGGCGGATGTGTTCAGTCAGATCAGGCAGCATTACTGTGAAATCCATTTGAATAGTTAAACTGACTTATTGCATAAACTAATGAGTTTTAAGTTCATATTTGCAACATAGTAGTTAGGCTTTGTTTCCCTTTCGCTGTGAATTTCTCTAGCAATAGGCATTTAAAAGAAGGATCGAGTTATAAAAGTGAAATAAATGAACTCCAGTTTCACAGTCACAGCAGGTGGGTTTTAAACGTAGTAGCTTGCAGGGTGAACATCTCCAGTTGTTTGGCAATTAGAGAATAAGCATGAAATTTTGAGCATGCTTTTCTGAAGGTCCATTTCTTGTTAGTATTTCATTTCCTGCAGAGTTTCAGTGCTTGCTAACTGTATCAGTTGAAAGTCATGTGCATGTATGACGTTATGTTTTTGCTAAGTTATTCTTGACGATTTGGTATGTTGCAGGTTTAGTGCTCAGGAAATTATTTTGAGTAATACAGCTCTGTAATGAAGGTGATGTATTTCTACAGTTACAATTTAATTACAGAAGTGAAATGTATAAGGAGAAAGAGGGATAGTGGCATATTTCAATGTGGGATTGGCATTCAGTGATATTTTTGTCCTACTTCCTTCAAATAGATGGACTCAGTAGCCTGTTCAGACTGTGGCACAGCTTAAGGTTTGATTGAGGACTAAAATCGAACTCTTAAAAAAAGATGAAAGCGATTCTTTGATTTGCATCCAACTATTGACAAACATGAGAGGTGGGGGCTTTGCTTGTGGGTTTTTTTCCCTTAAAATTGGTTAGTTAGTATGTGCGTCTATGTCACGTAAGTCAGTTTCTCAACTGCATCCTGCTTTTAAATGTCATCTGTTGAAAATGTCATCTTGGCAGATCATGTACATCTGGAAGAACAATGTATTTCACTATAATCCATGCTTTGGTGTCTGGACTGTGGCATTAACACTGCCATTTTCTTACAAATACAGATATTTGCCTGAAGAATGGAGTAAGTAGAATAATGTATGTTATTGGTGCAGAAAGAAGTCTTCCCCCAAGTTAATTTTACCACAGGCTTCTAGTATTTAAGTGTTATGTTGTAACTTAAAATCCAAAAGTGTTCACCAGTTTTCCAAATGGTGCATAATGCAGCTTAATAACAGTTGCCTCCTCTTGTTTCTTGTCTAAATCTGTTGTTGAGAGATACAGAACTGCGTGGCATCTAAGAGAGGAATTACGAATACTACAGGGAAGTGAAGGTAGTTGGAAGAATTGCTGCAAGGAGACTTGTCTGTGTGCCACGTGACTTTGAAGGGTTAAAATTGTCCGGGCTTCTTTTTTTTGGACAAGGGGAAGCTGTGTTCAGCTATGATAATAGTGCAGTTGTGAAGGGATAAAATTTAGGTTACATTTTTTAAAGTGTAAATAATCACAGGATGGAGACAAAAACATTTTTAAATGGAGACCTTGTGTTGGTGATTTTATGACAATCATGTCTTGGGCACTGCTTGTATAGTGGAACTATTTTCTGCTGTTGCCGGTCAAAACAGGGTGAACACTGATGAAATTCTGCATGGTTTGTTGAGTTTGGGTTTTGGTTTGTTTTTTAGTACCCAATGCTGTCCCTTACTTTCATCTAGATATACTTGCTGAAAAAACTTAGAGCCATGAGATCCTGTAAAGGTTGTTCAGAGACCCAGTAGGTAAAAAGGACTGATCTGGTTCAGGCCATTGCTTGTATTGTAGAGAAGTATACTTAGAAGATAACTAATAAAATGAGACCTGATGTAAGCATAAGAAATGCCCATTCAGATTAAAGTCTTCTTCCATAAAACAATAAGTTAAACGAAAATGGGCAGCTAATTAAATGTGAGCTTTGCGGCGTGATACTGTGGTAAAGGTATGCAACAGAAAGCAAATGCTTAAGGGTAAGTGAATGATACGCGCCCTGCATAAATATCAATAGTATCAATAGGAATGAAAAGCATTCACTCTGGAGATGTCACAACAGAAAAGCAATAGCCCAAAGCTAAGAAAAGCACAGTTTAGGTTTGCTGTCAGAGCAGGGGAGAAGGATGCAGATATTTGTCCAGTGTGCTAAAGAAACATTGCATTTTCATTTACTTGCAGTGGGTGCAATATCAGGATTTCATAGTAATTTTATATGCAGTAGCCTTTCAGAATTTTAAAAGTCATTTCAGTTTCTGACGTCATCCACATGGTGATAGAAAGAGATACTATCTTAAAAACACAGCCCTAATTTACAGGTAGAGTTGCTTCTTGTGTTTATATAAACTAGATATGTTGACACCCTGAGTAGGTTGGCTAATGATAATAACTTTGATGTGCTTATCAGTAACAATAAAGATACCTCTGAATAATTTACTCATCAACCCTTCAACCAGGGATTCCTTAAATGTGGATCAAGGCAGAGCTGACACTTGGGTGTTAGAGAAACATCTATGGGGATGGCTTATACAGTTTTCCATGTGAAGGTAGCAGAATTAAACTAAAATGCATATTCTTCTAATTTTTATAGTCAGTAGACTATAAAATAAGAAAGAACTGTGTATAGTCTAGGTTTTCAAATATGTTTGGAAGTGAGTGTAATGAAAACAGAACTAACTGTAGTTCTGTGTGTGCTCTCGAAAGCTGAAGTGTAGTTACTGTTTGGTCTGAGGCCTCTAAGGGACACATAACTGTTCTCAGTGTCTTTATTAATTTTTAAGGTTGTTTTAAACAAATACAAATGTGAATTTTACTTTTTTTCCCAGACCCCTGCAAGATAAACTAAAGTACTACAAAATATGAACGTTAGTAAGCTTTACCCTGATTATGGGAGGAACTGCCTTGGACAATTTGAGTATCTTTGTCGAGAAAAGAGGCCTGGGAAGTTTTTTATGTCACTGCCTCTGGAAAAATATTTGTAGAATATGTAGGTAGATTGTAATGTTGAAAGTAAACTGTGAAATGATTGACCCTGAAGACTTGTAATAGTGTGGTTGTGTTGTGTATTTAAAGTAAATGAACAGGAAGTTCTCGTAGTGTTTTTGGTTTATAAGCTGCAGCGAGAGTTCATACTTTGTGCTGTTGCAGTCTGAAGGCGTTTGGGTTACTTTTTTGCTCTGGTGCTAGAGGACTTTAAACTTTGCAGCAGATCAATTGTGGCATGAGCATGACTTATTATAAATGCATCTTTGTGCTTTATTCTGCCAGTTCTTGCTACTTGAAAATGCAAGTCTCTGCATGCATGCCTTGCCACTTCTTAATTCATGCTATGTTGATTCATTCGAGGTTTAGCTTAATTGGCTCTGGTTATGGAAAGCTGTTATAGTTTAGAACTGATAGTTGCAGGGAGTCTCTTTTTTCTTTCAGTGCAGATGAAGATATTCTATCTTTTCCAGTGCTATGCAGACACTGAATCTTGATACTTGAAGTGTGGGAGAGTCTAACAGTGATGAAGTACCTAAGTCTCTGTGGCTTGTGAAGTCAATATCCTGTCCATGAAAATCAGAGTTTACTTTCAAGTGTAAATGCCAGTATGTTTGTGCTGCTGAGAATGTTTCAGGGCACTGCTGCGTTGGTTAGTTATGCTTCTAACTTTTTCAGATCAAGACCAATTGTGTGTGATAGCAAACGTGAAATTGTGCAAGTCCCATTATATGGAGCTAGAGCCACTCAGTTGTGCTTGGGTTTCAGACTACAGAGTTCAAAATCTAAGTAGTTGAATCCAAATCTGTGATAGTGTTGCTGTTAAGTAGAACATTGGAAAATAGAGCATGATATGGCTTACACTTAAGGGGATATCATTTCCTGAAGTCTAGAAATCATACAACATGCAGATAGTACTGCACCTGCTTCTCAGTACCTTCAGAAGGTTTTTATGGTTTCAGTATGTTCTTCTACATGTTATTTATTCCTCTTTCTTTCTCTGCCGTAAGAGTGTATATATATAGAAGGAAACAGACAGTTGAGGAGAATGCATTGTTGGCCACATGCCAAATGATGTTAAATTCAAATAGAAACAGCCTTTGTAAGTAGAGAATAAAATGCAATAGTGGTAGACTAAGTATTTTTGAAACTAAAATAACTTTCTAAATATTCTGGGTAGGTTTGCATTATCAGTTCATCCTATAGTTAACTAAACATTAAAAAGAAATTTTTCTTGTAATACTTGCTTTGCAAATGGACTTTCTTCAAAGGTTCTTTTTAGCTGAGACTTTCCAAGCTATGGTTTACACTGAAATATCACTGCTACTTTTCTATAAATGTATGAGTTTTCAGATTTTAGGTCAGCATCACTAGCATGACATTATAATCTATTTGGATTTTAAATTTAGTCTCATTAAATATCTGAGTATGCTGACTGATTCCTTTAAAATTTGGAATTTGTGTATGATTCAAAATGGACATCTTTTAATTAAATTAAAATGCTGGAGGAGAGAGAGTTTACAAACAAAAAAAAAAAAATCTATAAAAAGGAGTAAAAGTTTGAAGATTTGCTGTCACTTGTACTCCTGTGAATGTAAGAAATGGGGTGGGTTGTTTCAGTCACCAGATATGCCAATGGATTTGTTCTCCCATAGTCAGATAAACTGCTGTTTTCTTTAGTGTCCCCATATGCAAAGTGAGATTTTATTTTCAGTAAAGTGTTAGAGAGTGCCTTTTGTAACATAGAAGGGAAGGAACCAAAAACATTCATACAGTATCAGTATTCTGTTACCGTTGGCTTTCTAGTAGAGTTTTGGTGTTTGTGTGTTTTGGTTCTTTATAAGTATCTGTAAATTATGTTAGCACTGTATGAAAAAAAGCTCAGCTCCAGTTATGCTTCAGGTAACTGAACATCATAGGAGGCTTTTCTCCTGTGACCTACTCTTTCTTGCAATTTTATCCTCCTCTTTTAAAATCAAAGGCCTGTTGTCCAGCCATGGAAAGGATAAGATCTCTGCATAGACTGAGAGGTTTATAAAGTACGAGTTGAGTAGAATGCTTAGTAACAACAAATTGATAAATACTTGAAAATTTAATATTGTACCATAAACCTAACAAATTAACAAAACAAACAAAACCCCTTAGCTGAAGTGGTTAGTTCGAATGTTTCTCAGTGTAGGACTTTAATATTAAACTTTGCATAATTCTGCTTATTTCTGGAATACTGATTTAGAAAAAGATTAGTATAAACTGAGATGCAGGACAAACATTAGAGGATTGCCTAAGTTTTTGTATCATCTGCAGTGTTGATCTGCGGTCTGTATTCCGACATTTTACATAATTACATCAATGTAAAACTTTGTTATATGTGAAGTATTAGGCTAGACTAGAATGTCTGTATCTGTGAATCTCTGAAAAAGTGTACAGCATCACAGAGGAAAGCAGCCCATGTGAGCAATGTGCATTTTTTCCTAAAACAAGTAAGTTTATGAAAATGTAGAAACAAATTCTCTGTAACGTTCAGAATTCATAATGTAAACTAGATCTGATCTGTAAGCTTTGATGTTCACAGCACTTACTATTGAGATATGGGGTTTTTTTAGTCATTGGTGAACTTGTTTCATGTTGATTTGCACAAGAAACATTTTTTTGTTTATCTTTCTGGTGCCAGTAGACATGCCCTTGCTGGTTTGGCTGGGAGAGGCACTATGATACAGCATCAGAATGCCTTTGTGTGTTCGCTTTGTAGATCATGTAGTAGAAATGCCAATTCATTTTCTACCAAACCCTGTGAAATTAGATGTGCTTTTTCTCTCACCCACGCAAAACACAGCTAAGATTCAACAGCTTGCCTGTCATGTTATGCTAAGAAAAAGTGATAAAAACGGTTCTTAGAAATTCATGTGATTCTGCTAATAGTGATAGCTGATCTACTTTCAGTTTGGGTTTGTGCTTTATACATTAAGAAGAAATGTTCATAGGAAAGCAATGAAAAATCTGATGTCCTTCTTGGGAAGGAAAATAAGCTAGTGTAATATGAAACTTTTGGAAAGGTTTTTAACTAATATTTTTCTTATTTCTAATTTTGTATGTTCTGTTTCCATATGCTTTCGCTTTGTCCAGAATAGGGACTGATAAACATGTCATTTTCAGAAGCTATTGGTTTTGTATTCATAAGTAGTGGAGTAACAAGTTGATAAAGACCATCTACTTGTGGAAGCAACATAAATACAGCCAACTTACTTCAGAGATCTATGTTTTTAGCCATTGTAGCTAGAGTCTGCCTATGCTTTCCAGCTCAAAATATTTATCATCAACACCAAGTTAGATGTGATTCCTCCCAAATTGTGTGTGTTTCATTTTTTTTTTCGGTTGCTTTTATTTTTAATGGATACGCTCTTGCTGTCCCCTGCCTTTCATTGTCGACATGATAAATGATACTATACTTTTAAGCAGAATTTTTTTTGTATCACTGACAGTGAATATGCACCTTATTTAGTTGCTATTTGTTAACCTCTGGAATGAAAAATGTATTTGGATAGTCCTGCTTCCTAGTTGGGCATATCTTCCATGGAAGAAAGGGAGATAAACAACCCCTTTCTGCTGAATCCAGCATTAATCTCATATTGGATTTACTTAAGTAGCATACAGATACCTATATTAAAGGTCTGTTTCAGAGGCCTGTTTGCGTTGTTAGGGGCTAAATCTGGATTTCTACTTTGCATATATGACATCTTATTTCCTTCTGTGGTAGAGTCCAGGTCTTTATGTAGTTCCATAGTTGTCTCACCTCGTGGTTGTTGTGGATGCTTTGGGAACACATGGTTCGAGGGTAAAAAGCCACCTACAGCACCCAAGGTGAAGAGATCTATAACGAGGAGGATCTACTTGTCTCACCAACTGTTAAGAGATTGTTGAAACAGATTTGGATCATGTGTTGCAGTCTTTTTCCTGTACAAAAAGGAAGATTAAAAGGTTTGCAGTCTGCCAGTAAATGCAATTATAGAAGAACTTACATGCTGTACCAGTGGTGAGGGTGGAGCTACGCAGATGACACTGCAGGCAGAGGAAACTGTCCCCTCTCAGCAGAAAGCACACTATGCTTTTTGTACGAAAATAAATGCTTGTTACAAATGCTACTAAATAGTAGTATTTTAAACTTAAAGTAGCTCTTTTATTTGTGATCTTTCAGGTGTTTTTTCTTGTCTCTCAATTTCCCAGAATTTTATGCTGGTTCTGTGAAGTGCTTGATTCATCAAGTACTCGATGCTGTGAGCCATTCTACAAAAGGCACTCTGTGCCTTGCTTCTTTATATTTATTTGGAACAAGAACAAGGGGTCTACACATAGAGAGGCATGTCCTCATAACCTTTTTCCCTTGTGCACATTTGAATGAGAATTGCTTGTTTATGTCATTTTTAATCCCACAGTAACAGGTTACAGTAGCGTAAACAGTGTGACCTTTTAATGCGATCACAGGAAGTAAAATGTGAAATCTATTTTAAATATGCATCTTCGACTAGGGAAGAGTATACTTCCTTTTTCTGACGGGAAAAATAACGCATACTAGCTCAGAAATCTCTCTTCCACTTTACTGTGCAGGGTCTGTTTTTTCCACTGTCTTCTGTACAGTCATTGCTTGAAGCAGGACTAAACCTCTGCCATCCTTGTATAATACTGCATATCCCTGCTCTGTGTTGTGCAGGCGTAAATGACTAAAGATGGGGGCTACTGGAAAATCAGAACTCTGACCCAAGCAAAAGGTTGGAAAGAAGGAGAGGGTGGGTCACTGGAGCAAGAACTGGAAAAATAATGCATAGCTTATTAAACAGCCAAAATACATACACACATTTTAGAAATTTTCTGAATATTTCCAGAAATGGCAGAAAAATGGGGGAGTTTTAATCAGCAAAGAATGGGGGAGCGGACAGCTACCCAAACTCTAAAAAATGTTCTTGGTTATTCCCTTTACAGGTTAATTAAGTGACAGTGTTGTTTTCCAGTTTGCTTCTTAAACTTCTGACAATGGAGAATTTCCTCATTAAATCGCATTTGCTACTTAGCACTGTGCAGTTCCCAGCAGTGCCTGTAGTATGACATGAACAAGAATCTTGTTCCAACTTGTACAATGTTTTCATTCCCAGTATTGATATCTTCTCAGAATTGGCCTGAAGTGTTCCATGGCCAGAACAGATCTGCCCTTGTACTGTTTCAAAACTAGTATAGTAAATATGTGAAGGACATGCGCTGTGAACCAACAGACCCATCCTTTTTATCCTTTTGTATTACAACACTAGCTGTGCTTGAATTGGTAGTGTACAGAAGAATGCAATATTGAGTTGGAGAGGATGGGTGTTTGATTTGCCAGTGAGCAATGTGACACAGATGGCTCAGGAATAATTTCCCTTTAGATAGCAATTGCTTTCAGTTCCTCTACAATAATCACTCTGTTGATTGGCACCTATCTACACGCAGCTGAACTGTGACAGAGTGCGTGGCAAGTGGAGACACAGGTGGATGGTGAGCACAGGGGATTTCGGCTCGGGGAAGGGGAGAGTCCAAGCAGCCTAAGGTTCAAAACTTGAAGGTGGTCAGCTGTACTCTGTACGTAGGCTCAGGAACAGGGCCTTTCTGGGGGGTTACCCTCAGGTTCTAGAGCTTGTTTGTTCTGCGTCCATCAGAGTTGTCTTGTTTTCAGTAGAGGGTGAAAGACTGAAACAGGAGGTTGAATATATGCAAAATCTTTACAGCTGCTAAGTTACTGGATTTGTTAGGCGACGTGAGAGCATTAGTGGAGTGGCCTAATCTTCCAAGTCTTTTTTAGAGCTTGCCAAGAAGCAGGCAGAGCAGAAGGACTTCAAGGAAGCTGACTTATGGCTTATTTGTCCTTGGTATCTTGTTTAAAATTTGTGTTAAGCTTACCATTAAGAACCCCCATCAGGAGCAAGTCCATTACCCTAGACTTCACTTGGTTGCCTTAGACCGTCCAGTGTACAGGGTGCTTTTCTATGACTGACCTCAGGAAATTCCTTAATTGCTGTTGTGTCTGCTGAGTTCTCTGCCACATGAAGTGGGGATTTTGGGTGATGAAACTGTTATATGCTTAGAGTAGATAAACAAGTTAATATTGCTGCCTACTTAGGAGCAAGCGTTCAAACATTTATTGTTTTCATGTAATAGTATCTACATCTTTAGGGGTTTTTGTACTAAAGTCATTGCAAACAACGTGTTCTCCATATAAGACTTTCTCTACCCACAAAATTCTATCTTGGAATACTTAAAAAGAATCCGATGTTTTGTAAAAGTGCTGTGCCCTCAGCACTGTGTATGTAAGAGGTAGCACTTGTGTGTGATTCTAATAGTCGATAACTATTGTGGATCAGTGCTCAGAAGCTTTCAGTGTAACAGTATTTTAGGGGACAGGGGAATGGAAAGGGATGTGATAGGGGTGAAGGATTTTTTCAAGGTCTTTGGAAGTTACTGCGTTTTATACATTTGGTTTGGGGTTTTTTTTGCTGTAAGCTTTCAGGATAGGTGCTAAAACTGCAAATGAGGGTTTGAGATAGCCACCAAATTTTAAAGCATGTTTAGTCAATACCAGTAACTGGCTCCACCTCCAGGAAGTGGAACGTGATGAGCCAGAGCCTGGTGGAGCTGTGGGGTGTGGTGCTTTAGGTACAGCAGTGTCTGGGCTGTGAAAGAGGGGTATGGGGTGTCATGGGAGTTATGCCTTTCTAGGGAGGATGCTGTCATTATAGGGTTAGAAGTTATGATAGTCGCCTGGCTTTGCTAAATCAATTAGTGTTCTCAGAGTGAATTATTTTAAACTAGCCGTGTTAGTAGATGCATGAGTTGGCAAAACATTGTTTATCTCATCTGATCCACGCAACTTACTTTCACTCACAAATCTGTTTCATTATCACGAGGAGGATTAAATAGTCCTTTGAAGGCCTAGCTTGTCGAGTTTTGCAGTCTCTTTCATGTACTGGAGTGCAGAGTGCTAATCTGTCCTCCATTAGGATGTCTGTAAAAGCTTATCTTGATTATTTGATGTGCCTGTTTAACATTGACATTTGTTTTTTAAACTCTGAGTCACTTTCAGGTGGGGAGAAGGCGACCTGCACAGCTGGAGGTGAAAGCTCTTTCCCACTGCGATGACAGTTAATCTTCAGTAACATAGGATTGGTTCTATCACTGTCTTAAAGTACTGCTTTGCAACTTGGAGAAATAGTATAGAATAAATGTTAGTCTTTAAGGTAATGGTTGCTTTGGGGTTAAGGGAAAGGTTGTATCTTTCAACAGGAGGTTCTCAGGCTTGTTGGCCATAGGTAGATTTTCTTACTCATTTTTTTTTCTGTAGACGTACTTTTATTCACCTTTCCCGTGTGACACCTAAATGCTGACACACACTAGAAGCTTTGCTTATAAGTAAAATGCAGTATGGATATCTACTGTGACTAAAGACTCAATATGTATAATTGTCTATGTGTGAAGGGCGGCTAGTAGATCAAAATGCTCAAAACCCTTCCTCAGATATAAGTAGTTTCTCTGAATGTCAGTTCAGTAGACCTGGCGTCTCTGCTGTCATAATTTAAGGGTTAAGTTTCTGTTTCCAAAAAGCTATTGATTTTCTTTTTTTTTTTTTTTCTTAGAAATTTACTACTCTGGAAGTAGCGGTGTAAACATTCAACTCTAAGTGCAACTTCTTCTGTGAAAGCTTGGTGTAGAGCAGAGGTACCAACCATTCTGTCCTAGAGCCACGTGAAGGTTGGACAGCCTGTTCTGTCCCCACTGTATTTGTCACAGGGCCTGATCAGCCCTTGTGTGGCCTGACAGTCACATTGTCAGGTACACAAATGTGTAGGCTTGTGTCTGTGGGGATAAGGGACATGGCATCAGTCTGACTTATCTTTAAAACTGTGCTTGGTCCATAGATTTTGAGCTGATCATCTCAGGTTTAAAACACTGTAAGCTTTAATATTAAACGAGCTTAGCTTAGATTGGTTTCCTAAGTACGTATTAGAGTCATGTGAGAAAACAGGAGTATCCTAATTCTGCTGTATCTAACATCTGTTTTCAGCAGAACTGTTTGTTCTCAACAGGTTATTGTGTACATTGCAGTAGCTTGGCAACCTGTAGGTTGAACCATTCAATGAATTCAGTATGCTTTTAATAATCACTAAAATTTTCCTTTCCAAATTTGAATATTATAAGTACAGTGAAATGGACATCTGTTGATTATAACAGCAACAGCCGTGTAAAACAGATACCAACTGAAACAAACTGTTAAGAGTGAATTTGTAATCCAGTGTATTTCTTCAAAATTCAGTCCAAAAGTCTTTCTTTAAATTAATTCAAGAAAGGATATTTGTAAATTATTTCTGGGAACAGTATTTAAGCACTTACAGCTACTTAAAGTTCCCAAATACAGGTATGGACAGTGTGCTGAAAAACATAACTACTAAAAGCATGACTATTTGCTGGTTCTGTTGTAGGAGCAGAGCTCGAGTTTAGCCTTTCTTTGCACGTAGAGGCATGAACCTGGTTTGTGCAATCCTCTTAATTGTACATTCTCTTTAAACTTGAATCTCAGTATGCCAGAAATGGTACAAAGTGTTTGCTAACAGTATAATGAGTGTACGTTGGCAGAGTGAATCTTTAGTTCCATTGCCTGTCTTCTTACTAACGCCTGAGAGTGAAGTGTTCTTATGCCATAGATTAGAACTTGCTGGGATTTTCTATTATACTCTAATTTGTAGGGAAGAAACAGAATGCGGGAGGGAAACCCACTTACATTATGGAGCTGCTACCTGTTGTAACATATGGTTCATAATTTTGAATGAACAGGGTTTCTTGATACTAAATAAATTTAGTAATTTCCATCACACTTTTAACCTAATTATTGCATCTCAAGAATGCCAATAAAACAACATATGGTACAAACATCTTCAAGGAGATGATGTTTACAGCTAAATAAGATGTAGATATCTTTTTTCTTTCTTTTTTTTTTTTTTTAAATAGGTAATTCAGAGTTCACAGCTTCCTACTTAACAATTCCTGCCATTTCCTTCCTCGTGTGTTTTAGTACTTCCTCTACATAAAAGCTCATAACTTTGAGAATTTCAGTGGAATTAGTAGAAAGTTGGAAGTCTGGCTGTTGCCTGTCCCATAATATACTAAACACAAAAGTAATACTGTCATGGTCTGAGTGCATGCCACATCATAGGAATGGTGTGACTTTATTTCCTCAACTTTTGCAGGTGTATTAGAAAATTTTAGTTAGCTTTTAGATAACTGGAGTACCCAAAGCGAGTGGAATAATTATGCAGAGTAAGATAATTATCCTTAGCCATGAGAGGAAAAAAATATTCCTTTAAAGTCTGACTGCAGTTGCTTAGTGTTTCAAAGTCGTGAACAGAGTTTACTGGAGTTACAACGGGGTCCTTTTTCATATTGAACATTTACTGGTACTGCTTTGTTTCTTCTTTTGAAGATTTAACAGAGATTTTATGTTGTTTTTTTAGTTGTCTGTAGAAAAAGTAGGCTTCAAAATATGCCTTCATCAATATAAATGTGTTTTAAGAAATTATTCTTTTACATTTCTGGTAATAAAATACTAGTGAAATAATTGACAATACATGTAAATGAAAACTGTGATGGCTTACGTATAACATTTTGTCAATGCTAATTTTAAATGCACTGTTATGATGCAGGTTCCTCATCTTCATCACTGATATACCTGTTTCTGCAGAGTAGGAATCGGGTACATGTAGAGACAATCTGACTGTTATTTCATATTCAAGCATATTCTACATTGGCCTGCAGCTACTTCTGCCATGTAAATCCAATGATTCAGTCAATTGACTGTTGGAGGGACAGTCAGAATTTTGAAAATCACACCTCTGTAGTGGAATGTATTCAGAAGATCATCTAGCAGAAACTTGAGCTGTCTGACAAATATACAGTACTACATGTACACTTCAGCTAAAAAAGCACCTTTCATTCCTAATGGCACCTTCTGTCATCTGAACCAACCTCTGTGCCTCTCTGTCTAAAACACAGGGCTCACAAAAAAACTTCATGGTAGTTCTGGTGTGTTATGTTTGAGATGTTCAGGTCCATCTGTTTCACCATTTTGCTGCTGAATAGAAATGGGAGCTACGTGAACACTTTTGTGCATTGATTACTAAAACTACAGATCAGAGCTCCTTAACAAGGAGTACATGTCCATAAGCAAGCAGCTATCAACTGCACCTTTTCTTTTCCTTTCAAGACAGGCTCTCCTGAATGCTCCAAATAGAGAGGAGATTGATTGCCTTTACCTTATCAAATAAGAATGTATGCCTTTATAAATGAAACATTACAGAAAAAATAGTGGTAAGTCTCTAAAGTCTGAGTGCTGTTGCATTTGATATGGTAACAGTATTGTGCTGTGAAGATTAATTTAGTAAATTTCTGAGAAGGAAATAACCTTTGGAACTCTTATAATATGCAAACTAATTAGAAGTTACAAAGAACACAGCTGTTTCGGCCAAGCTGACTAACCTAGGAATTCAAATTACTATTTTTAACCAGTTTATGATGTCTCTAGTTCTCAACAGTACCCATGTTGTTACTTTTAAAAATTATATTAATGTGTATATATCCCACTGACAAATGAGGTGTAACCAGCATTTTTAGTGCAACCGATCTCCCTTATATAAGAATTTATTGTATGCTACTGTTTGCATTCAAAAATGCTTTTCTTTTTATCCTCAAGATGTGATCAATGTACAGCTCTTGTAAAAATGACAGTGAATTCTGTCCTGAAATCTAAAAATCATTGCAGTTAACTGTAGTCTGCAGTCTATGAAATAACTGCACTAACAAAAATTAGGAAAACAATGCCACTGCGGGTTATTTTGTCTGCAGTGTTTACAGTTCTATGAGATATTGCCAAGATTAACTTCAGAATTGCATTCTGAACTAGTTCCTTTTTTTCTGATAAACTTTATTTGGTATTTTCTGCAAAGATTACTAGCTGAGCAAAAGCATTCCTGAAAGTCTTTGTGTACTGAATAGACACACTTCATGCATAAATTTGTTGCTTTTTTTAAAAAAAAATAATCTAATTTTAACATAACATATGGCAAGCTGTTGTTTAAAACTACTTTAACTGACTGTACTTTTTAAAGACGTATACAACTAGTTCAACTTCAGATGAGAATTAAGTCTAAGACAAACTACTTTAATTCCTATTTGCTTTTATTCACTTGCTTACCCTGTCCTCTAAATTACCGTAGATGGGATCTGAGTTTAGTTTTAATCACTGTTGGGTGTAGAAGATAATACTTGCAAATTAATCCTGTTTTCATAAACTCCTGTTTTTCGTGATAGTGAGAGACTTTCAGATCAACTCAAATCAAGAAAATAAAAACTAGGCAGACTCCAGAAGTTCTGATTCCTAAGTCGTAATCTGTTTGTTTCTGATTTTGTGCCAACATGGAAAATAGGGCATTGGCAATTGATCTAGAAGTGCTTTTATATTTAGAAAGACTTCCTCACTGAAAACGTAAAGGAAGTGCATAATTTCTAGATCTGGCTCCCATGGCTCTGTATGATGTCTGCTTCCAGTGACAGTTCTTGCTATAGTGCTAATGATGGGGTAGGGGAGCTTACCTAAAACTTTCTTCCCTTTGCTCTAGAGACCAGGGAAGACAAAAGCATTCCTGCAAGAGCCTTAAAAATTTGCTCAAATAGCCTCCCTTATGAAAGGAGAAATATGTAGTTGTTCCAACACAGCTGTTAACCCAAGAGCGCAGTGGTTGGAGTCCTAAAATGGTAGTGAGAAATATTGACTCCTAAGTTAGAAACGTGATCAGTTTGAGCGTTGCGGGTGAAAACTAATCTGCTTGGAGAACACAAGCAGCATCCATAATAGCAACGAAGAGGTGTCTTCTGACAGTCTTCAGTGGGTGAATTCCTTAACTGATGCATTTCCACTACTCTTGAAGGAGGACACAACTGGGTATTTGGACAAGACGGGATAGATCAAAATCACTAGTCTAGCGTAAAGACCTGTCTCTTTCTCATTGAAACCCTTCAATGTTTTAACTGTCCAAGTTGACTTAAATGTTTATTTTGGAATGTAATGCCAGCAACAACAACAAACTTCCGATTAGGGCATCAAAAGGACAATAGCAGTGATCTGAAAAAATGTATAATATTTTCCTTTTTAAGTCTTAGAAGGATGTTATTATAGCTTTAAGTCTCTAATGAACTTGCAAAGGATTATGTGCGTGCGTATTCTTACAGACAATCTATCTTCCCTTTGCATGCAAATTCTAATGTCATCTTAACAGCATAACAAAAATGAATTGATGATAAATCTTGGAGTGTGCAAAGTCTCCTGGTTTTCCTATTACTCATTGCATTAACTGTGGTTTCCAAGTTGTTGGATTTGTAAAGAGCTCGGTAAGTAGATAGGAGAACTACCCTGGAGCTCTTTAAAAACTAAGATTTTCTGTTGTCAGGCACATCAAGTGCTGTGAGACTTCTCTGACATTGGTGAATTTTTTTGCTTTTGATCAAATCGTCTCTGTGTAGCCATCTCTCATTCCACCTAGATTTTAATGCTCATTTTCAGCACCCACCAAAATTTCTGAGGTCATCTTATTTCCTGGTTTCAGGTAGTATTTGTAAACTGTTGTTGGTCTTCATTACTAGTAAATTGGATTACTCCACTTTAATGTGGATATGGCACTATTCGAGAGAGATGTGTGGTTTTTTCCTGTTTAAACCTCATCATCCATTTGCAACAGAAAGTAGTGCTGCAGAACAAGCTGAGAACTGTAAAAAGCATGTTCCTATTTGCTGAATCTAGCGTTAAAAATACTTGTGATCTTATTCAGGGAATCAGATGTCTTCCGGGAGATTGTCCTGGTGCTAAATGTATGGGTATAAAATTAAACTCTCTGAAGAAAAAACCCCCCACCTTTTCCACTAGGAGACTGTCTAAAGAAAACACCTTTTCTTCCTCTGACTTGTTAGGATTACCTTGAGGATTAGAACTATAAAATACCCTAAACCTTGGCAAATAAATTTTTTACCTCTACTGGATAGGCAAAATGATGGATTTAGGAGAGATGTCAATTCTCCCCACATCACAAGTCCTAAGGTTTTGTGTATTTTGTAGATATTTAACTGTTGCTTAGGACCATTTCATGGTTTTGCTCCTGACTAAAATCCTTCATGCTTCATGGATGCTATTCAATTAGTTTCAATTAGGGAGTAAAAGGAAAGCTAATTTTTCAGTGAGGATGTGTTCTCAGCTTATTTGTGGTTGGTGTTTTGTCATTTCCCTTAAGAGCCTTTCCCAGGATAGGCCTTTGATTTAGTGGGCTCATAACTCAGGGCTGTCAGCTCCTGTGCTCTGGCTTCATGGCAAAATTGCCTTTCTGTAGGGGAGGTGGCATGATACATGCATCATACCAATTGGAACGTCTGGGGAATCACCCTTTGTTTGGAAGTTCTGATTTGTGTTGGGCTCTCATGAATAATTTCATAAATACATCAGGAAAGGGGCTGTGCGAGCTTCTTGTTTGGGCCTTGTTGTTGAAATGTACCCTGCAGTGGAAGTGCATCTTTTAAACTTAGAGCAGTGGCTTGCTGAGATGCTGTTCTAATGCTGACTTTGTTTTTCTCTGGTAATTTCTAGCAGTGGTGTGTGCTAGGCAATGAGATCTCTATCTTGCGTATGATATCTTAATTTCAAAATTACCTTGACAAAGTTAAGATCTCTTAGTAGCCTGTCTTTTTGACGGTTGTGTTATTTTAGAAAGTTCTGCATGTTATTGATGAGCTTATTCCCTGAAGACAGGGAATACCGGACTTGACTAGTTTTCTAGTTGGTTAATGTGACCAATAATCTTTAGATACCAGTTAGTAATCTAGTTGTGTTTAACTCATGGCAACTATGAAAGAATTAAAATAATGCTATGGTAGTTCTGCCATGGTGTATGTTTAAAATGCCACTAAGACAAATACACAAATGTTGGCATTTCTTTTTAAAAAAATAAATCCATTATTTGTAATCTTGTTTCTTTAAAATATTGTCCCAAGCAAAATGACTGCACTGTTTGTCTATTAAGTAGCTGAAGTGCTGTGCTGTTTGTTTGGCTTTTATTCAACATATTTTCCAAGAAAAGGTGAAAGGACACAAATACCGCAGACGAGTTTCGTTTGTAGTGCAGTGAATATGAAGTCTATGTTTTAATCTTAAATGGAGTCTCTCAAAAAAAACGAGGCTTAGTAGGAAGACCCAAGCTTCACCTCTTCAACTAAGCAGGGCTGCTTGCTTTCAAACTTGAAAAGTGTGATATTACTCATCACACCACAGAGCTTGTTCTGTGTTTGGATCCCCCGAGTCCTTTGGTAATTGTAGTAGTTCTGTTACAGTTCATTAGATGAGCGTGTTAAGAGTCTCCCAGCTGATTTAGAGAGCCTTAAACAGTAACAGTAGATCCAGTACTGAACAGCTGCCTGGAGCTTCTCTTTAGGCAGAAGATTATATTGTCCTTCTGTATTGGTACCTTACCTCCTAGTACCTTAGGAGCCTCTTAAATTCCTTGTTAGCAGTGGTAATAAAAATGCCAGATATTCTGAACGTTTACATTCTTTTTAGTGGGCTTGCCCAAGTAAATGAAGAGCAGGATGTGTTCAGAACCAAACGTCTTGGAGTACCTCTACACTGGGGGCAAAAATGGGAGATAAGGAAAAAAATCAAGATCTGTTCAGCTTTTAACTCATAAAGACCTTGAATCTGTTGCTTGGTGGGGGCACTTGGGTAGTGGTAGAGATGGAGGTGTTGTTTTTGTCAGAATTAAGAAAACGGTTTGTCAGAGTGGGCACCTCAAGGAAGGAGGAAAGACAACTTCTGACAGAGGCTGGTAATGGCTTTCGTTGCTTAATACTGTGTTGTACAGCCAATGGGAATTAGGAATGTGATTATTAGTAAATTTTTGTCCCTACACCAGAGCTGTGATGCCCCGTACCTGCCTTCTGTGTGAAGGGAGGAGATGGTAAGTTATGAGATGGAACTGTGCGCCTGTATTCATTTACAGGAACATTGTTCTGCTTCAAGATTTTAAACATGCCAGTTTTAGCGAACTGAAATCAGTTTACGGGAAGTTGGACTCAACTGATTCACCTTCTGCATATTGATTTCTGCCCAAAGTGAATCTTCTGATATTAACAAAGCATGGGTGGTTTTTATTTTTTTGTTTTAGACATCACTCGAAGTGACTGAAAATAATAAAGCTTTTTTTCTTATTCTTGAAAGTTGTGGGTTTTTAAAGGTGAGATTTAAATGTGAATAAGAATGATTCTGGGTAATTCCTGTAATGGTGATGAAGTTTACAACTGATTTATACTTATATGGAACAAGAATTTTCACTGTGTTCCTGCCTTTATTTCAGTACCTTTTCTTGATCTTCTGAAAATGAATTAGCCACTGTCTGGTAGAACAACTACTTTGAGGGCTCCAAGAACTGGCTATCCATAGGTCAATCATGACAGGTAACGAAGCACCACATGATGAGAGGTCCTGAAACAGTGAAAAATTTGAAAGGATAATACTTCAGTTTATTTCTTCTGTCTCTTTGATTCTGTTCCGCTAAGGTTTAGGGATGGACAAGACTAATTTTTTTTTTTCTCGTGTCTTCTCCTTCCCCTTTTTTAATAGAAAATAAGTTTTGAGATTTTTTTCCTAGTTTTGTTCTACAGGATATAGAACAGGATGTAAAAATTAAATTTAGGAATTTGTGTGAAATTGTTGGTTTGCAGTGAAAAGGGTTTATAACTAAGTATGTTGGTAGTGTCGATCACTTCAATATTTTTCTGAGAGAACATCTGCTAAGACATTGCATAGATTAATGATGCAGGGTCATGTTAGAGCTCTATTGCATTGAGGCACAAAAACTTTATATGGAGAATGAAATATTCCTTCTCTTGATTACTATAAATCTTGTGCTTGTTGACAGCATACTGACACAATCAGAATTGCTCAACTCCTCCAGATTTCACCAGATGGAACATTTTTTTGAGTGTCTTTATTATTGAACAAGTTTGACTCAACTGGTGGTCCTTTTCATAGATCTATTACTCTATGTACCATGATTCGTATAAAGCCCTCCTTAAATCCTATTCTTCTGTAGCTACTTTCAAGCTGCTTTTATCACACTCCCAAACAGTATAGCCCAGGTTATAAAAAAGTGATCGTGGATTGATGATCATTTTGTAGGTTCTTCTACTTGCCTGGTCATCTTGAAAACTTAATCAGAAGTAGGTTTATCCTTTTCCTGTCTAGAGATTTTCATCTGTCAAATTACCTGGTTAAATTCAGAGCAAAATCTAGGTTTTATTTTGCTAATTGTAACTGAAGATGATGTGGATTTTCACAGCTTATTCAGATGCCTGTTACATAAAAAATACTTTATCCTTCTGCCAAAGGGTTTTTGGATAAAACTGTTACAGATTAAACCATGTCAACATGGCATTGCCTTCTACTATCTTTTAGTAAATAGTACTCTGCTTGCTGAGAGATATAGTGTCAATTGGTTGTTGTTAGACAGCTATTAGGAAGTTTTTATTTTAATCTCAGTTTTATTGTGGATTTTTACAAAATAAATTATTTCTATAAGCCAGATTTTTTTTTCAAATGTTGGAAATTCATACATGAGAGCCAGTGGTATTAACGATGCAAACTAAGCTAATGAGCTTTTCTCTGAATTTGCTGCCCTTGTTCTAGCACAATCCTTGAAATTGTTTAAATAAAGGATTATCTCAAACTGGAGAAAGATTGGATTTTTTTTTCCCCTGTGCAGAACACTGCACTTTATAGATGAGTCAGGCTTTGTGGATTTATGCATAGAACTTCTAATAATGAGCTTCAGTTTTCAATGAACATTGATTAGTGTTAATACACCAATGTTCAAATTGGTATATTAACCTGAGCTGCTTTCTGAGACCCAGGTAAGTTAATTTAAATACTTGAAAGTCTAGCAAGTGTTTGAAAATATTTACGTAATTTTGAGGGAGTTGAGGAGGGAGAAAAGAAGTAGCTGCTTGGTGATTTTAAAAAAAAACAAACAAAAACAAACCAAAACCCCAAACCAAAAACACAACTCCAAAACAAACCAATCTTCATGAAAGTAAATCTTGAAATCCTTAAAATATCAGTGACTAATGACCATGAAGGTGGACAGTGGATCTATACAAATGTTGCAACTGAGCAAGTGATGTTGATGCAGATAGCTTGAAACTTGCTGTATCCCATTATAAACCTTGCTGAAAAAGGGGCACTCAAAAGCACAGGAGTCTTACATTTTATTATCTAATTTATTCATTTACTTTTTTAATTGAATGAACTCATTTATCTTAAGATTAAATGGTGATAACTGGGGCAATAGTGCAGTCTTGCTTTCTTACCATTAGTGGAGGTTATTAGCTCTGTATGTAGTATCTCTGAAAGATAGTAGAGGATTCTGAGGGAGTATAAATAAAAAGTCATTCCATGGTTCCTGTTTTGTGTAGTCAGAGAACCTCTTGCGCAACTTTTAACTATCTGCAGTGGTTCCAAGGGCATCTCTTGTCCTTTTGTTTCCAGTTTGCAGCTTGTCACTTGCAGCCTGAATAAAGTCTAGAAAATATCTTGGTTTGCTGTGAAAAGGTGCGAGAAGAAGCTTTTCTCATCCCTCTCGCACATTCTAGTACTTAGAGCTTTTATATCTTTTTTTTTCCTTCCCCTCTCCACCCTCCGTGAAGCCTGCAAAGTCTACACACGTGGTCTTGACCTCCTTATTGGGAGGTTTTTGGGTGTGTGGTGGTAGCTCTGTAAAATTTATAGTGCTGTTGGGTGGCTTGTGAGATGTCAGAATGAAAATATTAGGTAACTAGGAAAGGAAGACTGTTTATATCCGTAGTTGTCAATTTATGAAGCCTGGAATACCCTACAAGCCAGGAATTACACATTTTTAAACTCATACAAAACCCATACTGTAAAAAATCAAGGTCTGGATTTCCTACAGTGGCTAACTCCTTTAGGAGATACGTAGGTATCTGGACTGTCAGATGCACTAGTCTATTTGAGATGAGGTTAAACCAGAACACTTTATCAGGAGACCTCTAATGTTTGGGCAAATCAAGATCTGGATCATATCTCCATGATTATTTTTCTTACAGGAGAAGAGTAACTGAGTTAGAACCTCTCGACACTTTAATGAGACTGTGGTTTGTTTCCTGGCAATGACTTTGATGATACAGATCCCAAAGCTTTTCTTTTGCACAACAGCTGTCAAGAAAAAGACATTTTATCTTCTCTAAAGTCTCTGTCCTTCCAATAATGTCTTAAGATGTACTTCTGGAGCAGATGGAATATCTGGGAGGGAAAAAATAGAGATGGACGTGAAGAAGGAGGGAACTTCAGTTGTTTTCTTGTACTGACCCCTCCATTCAGTTGTTTCCTGTTTTGGCAGTGAGTACATGGCTACAAAACAGCAGAAGTAGAGTGTCCTTGCCAGCAAATCTGAACTTCTTCTGTTATGGGTCATAAATTTCAAGGACAAACTGTATTTTGAACTTGCTGAAATTGGAGAAGTCTCATGTAATTCTTTAACCTAATATTAGAGTTTAGGTCTTTGAATGTGCTGGCTGTGCTGCAACCTCAAAAAAAATCTAAAGTGAAAAATGAGTTTTTCCTCATTGCGGATAATGATATTAAAGCAGTGTGAGAATCTGAACAGCTGAGTTCTGCAGAATTGCAATGATTTATTCTACAGCAATGTCTTCCTTTTGACAACATGGAAAATACATTTAATACTGTTAAAATTTGGAAATCACACAAGTCTATGATTTTTCCTCTTCTGGAAATACATATTCACGTTGTAAAAACCATTCAGGTGCAAGTGTTTAATTGAGCATTTACAGTGTTCAGTTTTTTACAATGATGAAGTGGGTACAAAAAGTGCTGCAGGATTTACTTTCATAATTCATAAATTTCTAGTTAGGCATGTTGAAACTAGTCAGTGGCGAGAAACGATCTGTAACATTTGCTAGCTGCAATAAATATGGGCTCAGTAAAAAATTAGTACACTTTAGCAAGTGCTGATATGATTTAATAACACAATCATGCCCAGTTTACATTCTCCCAGGGGGTTATTTCCATGCTTGCAACCAGCTGCCTCGTGTCAGAGGCACTGCTTACGCTGCATGGCTACAACCTGTTCCAGATTGCCCACATAGTGCTGAATTAGCAAGGGGCTTTCTAGGAAACCTGTGTTGCAAGTGTGCGATGATTATTTTTTTTTAAACTCACGTAATAGTGTTGTTGAACTTTAAACAACCCTGTCCTTTTCTCTCTCCACGCTACTTGACCTCAGGAAGGAGCTCGGTGTACCAGCCTGCTGGCTTTTTTTGAGGGAGGTTAATAAGCAGATCAATACTACCATGTTCTACTTGAAAGCAAAACTGAGAGATGAGATAAAGTGTTTTAAAAGGGTATTAAAATCTACGTTTATTTAATTCATCTGACTACAGTTCTGCAGCTTGTTCTTAAGATTAATGTTACATGATGTGATTGTTCATTTATCTGATCATCAGATGACAACCTTGTTACCTACAAGTTACATCCTCATTTCTTGTCCCTGTCCAAATATCTTGATGTAAAATTCAATACAAAATAAGAAATCCAGTCTTTCTTGGGTTGAATGAACAGTTCTTCTATGTATGCTTTGTATCTTAGTAAGGGTCTTTTGTTGAGGAATCAGTTCACTGCTTCTCAGTGACTGAATTTGCTCCCTTACACACCGAATCTGAAGACCTTTTCCAGTTTGTGTAAAGTAGCTGCTTATTATGGATTCCTTACTACTACCTGCTTATCTTCTGGTCTTCTGTACAGGACTTTGCCACCTCATTTAGTTGTAGGGGATTTCCATTCTGAAATCAGCCTGTAATGACATCTCAGAAAACAACATCTTTCTCTTGATTTTACTGTAGCTTTTTTTTTACGCTTCCACCTTTTACAACAGCGTGATCATTTTTTTTTCAGTGCTAGTTTTAAGAGGAAACATTCTCTTTTTTTAAGCACTTGAAGCTAAAATTACTTTTTTTTATTTAGATTTTTATATACTTGTGAATCACTTTGCTTAGCGTGACTGCCTCAGTCGATGGACTTTCTGCAGACCATGATAAGATCTTGGCAATTGCTGCTTCCCGTAGGAACAGAACTGTTAAAATGACAGTATATCATTATCTTCTAGTCTGAGTTGCTCCAGAGTTTATGGTGTAATAAAATAGTGTGATCAAATTGAGGGTTGCTGCAAAGTTCCCTGGAAGCCTTGCTGTTCAATCTGAAGGCCTTCAGACTGGACATTTAGTTTCTCTTCTTGAAATGTTGACATACAAATCTCCATTGCAGTGTGCTTGACCAGCTGATGTCCTGAACACCTCTTCATAGGATCTTGTGTAATACTTACGTGAAGATTTTGGATATATCTTTCTTAATCTGTCATTGGTGTCTGAACAAGGCAGGCAAAGTACAGTCAGCTGTGCTGTTGTGCTAAGAGTTGAGATGTGGCAACTGTAGCATAGTGCAGAGGACTGGTGGCAGGACAGGTTTGCAGAAAATGTTTGTGAGCAAAAAATTGACAGAGCTAGGGCTCCAGAGTAGTTGTGGGTTAGGATACTGAAACGAGGGTAATTATTTGAAGGCTGGAAGGAATGGAAGGAAAGTGCTATGGGCTGCAGAGTGAATCACTGCTGTTAGGTTTCTGACAGGTAGAAGGGAGAAAAGGTCAGACGCTCTGGTACAGAAGGCTTTGGGACAAGGGGCGAAGAACCACCATGAGCATGCCTTCCTGATGAACATCTGTAGGACTCTGGAAAGTAAGACTGCTCGTGGGCCTGATCTATTTATCTGAATAGTATGGCCATCTGCACTTGCATTCTGTGTCCTTCCTTTGTGGCAGGAAACATGCTGTCAGAACAAGTGGAATCCATTCATCCAGCTGAGAGCAACCTTCTTCTGTAGAACACTAAGGAACTTCTTATTCTAAGTCACTACTGCAAATTAGCAGCAACAAGAGCTTTCCATTTGAAGAACAGTGATTCAGCAGACTTCCTCTTATCACCTCTGAAACTTTTGGGGGGTATTTGCACAGGGTGCAGGACTTAAAACCAGGAGATGAGTGGCATGGAATGACTCATACTCAGAACCAGAAGCGTTTGACTTTGGAAAACTGACCTCAGTTTTAGCCCTTCCTCTTTAAAGTTTTATATTGCGTGACCTTTTAGATGAAATGTCGAGCTTCCTTTTTGAATAACAGGATCTCTGCAGTTTAACTGAGTGTGATTCAAGAAGGTCTTCCGTAACTTTAGCAGTCCCTGTGTCCATACACTGACTTCAGGTCTCATGACGTCACTGGCTTCAAGTTCCTCATAGCATAATAATGACATGCTTTGAAGAAGTCTGCATTCTCCACTGTGGAGATCCTGTAGTACTATTATTGACATATATTGAAACTGCCCTGACACGGGTGAGCATTGATAGTTAACGTGACTCCTGCAGAAACCAATAACAGAAGGTTTTGAGAAATGGGCAAGAAAGGTAACAACATGGCCATTTTACATAATGTCGCTACATTGATTCCCTCCAATAATTTTCTCTGTTGAAGGCCATCTGATTTCCACTAAAATCAGCTTCATATTCTGGAATTGATCTTAAAATTTTTTTTGTCAATTTAGATCCTCTGGCGACTGCAGTGGCCAAAAAGCCCCCAACTGGTCAAAGCCCCAAGCTACTTCTATCTCATATTGCTGAGAAGAATACATCCCATCTTTACAGGCATGGATTTGACCTCTAAGGTGCAGGCATGCATTCCTCCAGGATTTTCTACTTTATCAGTTCTTCATTATAGTGAAAAATGAAGTGTTGTACGCTAGTTGCATTTTTATACGAGGCAGCAGGTTGCCTGTGGCCATATCGACGTCCTTCATTTTATTTCCACCCAATCCAATTTTTTTTCCTGTTTGTTGAAATATGCTTCAGAAATGTGTTACACTCTTAAATTGTCTGTGTTTCTGGGAAGCACATGGGTAACTTCATTTTCTCTGTGCCTATGGGAGTTATGCATCTGAGCATCTTTGAAAAGATCGACTATTTTGTAGAAAGGTAATAGGTAGCGCTCTATTCCCTGAACAATAAATTATGAGTTTCAGATCCTTAAATATGTGAAGTTGGTATATGAATCTTTGAAACTCTGAGGCTGGGAGTAGTATGTGCACGTACAAGTGCATGATGCAGTATAATACTTTTATATTAGAATGCCTTTGTATCATTCCATTTCTGTAAGGAAGCATTTAATCCATTTCCTTTTATAAAGAAAACAGTTCTTATAAAGAAGACAGTTCTTTTCAGATTTCTACACTGTTTCCTTTCACGGCATTAAGATTAGCACTGCTTCTAGTTTAACCTAATACTCAGAACAAAAATGCCTAGCGGTCTCTTGGGTCAGTTTGCATTTTGATGGGGTTTGGTTTGTTTTTTCCTAAGTGGTGGGGTGGTTGTATTGGGTTTTTATAGGGGGGCTAACACTTTAAAAAAAGTGATATATGTAGGCTGTGTGGGAAAAGTGATTGGAGATCTAGAAAGTTCCCTGGTTTTGTCTCTTGTTAATCCTATGCAATCAGTACAGAAGAAAAATAAACTTCTGCAAAATACAAAGTGACAAACCTAATGTCAAAGTGAATTTATGAAAGCTTCCATTTTGGCTGCCTGATGCTTGAGACATTAGACTGTGGCAGTCAAGATCATATTCTCCAGACTGCATTCTTCATAAGCAGAAATACTGGCAGCCATGTGTTACGTTATAAAAAGATAGCAGCTGATGTCAGGGCTTATTTCAGTGAGGAGTCATTTCAGAATACTGTACTAATTTTGAGTAGGTATACATAAAACAGAACTCTTCCCACGACATATAGCATTCAGTGTAAATTGATACCTACCTGAATAACGAAGTAGAAAAAGATGAACAAGTAATAAACAGCAGTTAACAGCCCACTTAAATAAAAATAAAATGTTAAACTTTGTACATGATTCCTTATGCAAAACTGAGGGGAAGAGCAAACCGGTTCAATTTGACCTGCATTTTAGGGATTAGATTTTTGATCCAGGGTAAAATCCTCCTGCTCTGCTATTGAAAAGCTACCACAATTTGAACCAGAGCCTGAAATAATTTGAAACTATTAATAGAGGAGTGCCCAGCCTTTCTGTGCAAGTGATCTGTGTATCACAAGCAGCTCTCCAAGTGCTCAAACTTTGTGTTAGCAGAAGCCCGTTCTCTGGTCAGACTAGATGTGAATCAACACCATCCTCAAATATATCTGTATCTGGATAGATAATGAATATTAAACTCTACTTCATTTGGTTGACTATATTTAACGAAAGAGGATTAATTTAGCTCAGTAATCTGGTTTTAATTATGATTTTTTCAGTGACCTCTGGGCCAGATTTATTTGTTCATTTCATGTATGTGCATAATGTCTTAAGATTTCTTAAACTTAATTATGCTATTGAAATATCAGTTCTACAGTAAATCCATTCCTTCAGTGTTCATTAATTTCAGTTAAATCTACAACTTCTCTCTGAAGTTCCTAGTACTCTAATTTTTAAGTATTGCGTATTTATGCAGTATTTATTCACAGTAGGAAGTTCTGTTTCTACAAATTACAACTGATATCCAAGGACTTCAGAATCTTTCTAGTATAACTTTTGAAATTGTCTCAAATAGCTGAGATATTAGATGCATATGAAAAAAAGTCAAAGAAACCCTAATTGTATGCTTGAGGTGATATATATTTTTTCTAGTTGAGCGTGTGAATTGGATACAAGTAACTTTCGCCATTTGTAGCTTTGTAACATCTTGCTGATAAAATAAAGATGTAGGTGATCTTAGACCAGACACGACTCTGTGTTTGTGTTTGATGCCAAGGATGGGTTTTTTTCTATCACAATGAAAATTTTCTAATTGCTACTGACTCTGCAGTGCAGTTGATAGTTTCTCTGATAGAGGAAACAATTACTTTAACAGAGTTTATAAAAAAGCAATTTGGGGCACAGACCCTGCTTCATCAGGAGTGTAAAGGCATAATGTCTGCTAAATGTTCTGCAAGGTAATAATATTTTAACACGCAATAGTGTTAGTGTTGTATTGTCTTGAATTTAAACTCAATTCTTAAGTTGAAGCCCGAGGTGCTTTCTGTCCAGAACTCCCACACACAAAGATGTGAAGTCAAAGGGGTATTTGTCTTAAAATAGCTAAGGATATGATGATATTAGATGGATTAAGATCTAAGACTTTATTTTTTTTTTGTTTCAGGACATCAGGCATGAAGCCAGTGATTTTCCATGTAAAGTGGCCAAACATCCCCGAAACAAAAATAGAAATAGGTACAGAGATGTCAGCCCCTGTAAGTACACTTTCTTTTCCATTGTTCGTAACAGACTATTGACCTCTAATGACTTCTTCTCACAGCTAGATGTTCTTTGTAAGAACAAGATTTCTGTTAGATGGATATGCATCCAAGACAATTCTTTTTGTTAATATGTTTATTTATGGTATAGATGTCACGGGATTCCATTATATCCATAGGGTTATACTAGAGCAGCATACAGTAGATTCTGTATTTATTGGCAGAAATTCGAAGAAAGGAACTTGCTTTACGTTTGAATCCTTATGCTAGAGAAGAATGGCAACTGAAGTAGCATTAATAAAATTGCAAGTATCCTTTCTACTTACTAGAGCATGCTTCTGGTCAGGGTAGCATAACTGCCTCTATTGAGAGATGGGGAAGAGTCTTGCATAAATCATATGACTACTAGAAATAAATCTAAGCTGATAAGCAAAGGGGAATAGAGAAGAGGGAATATTTGCAAAAGTGGCAATACTAGTGGGGAAACCTGTGTTTCTGAGGAGATTATCATTACGTAGTCTGGTGAGTATATTGCCATCTCTTTTAAATGGAAAGTTTCTACAGGCTCTGTCACTGGGAAAATGTCTTGTCTCCTGTTCAAAGACAAGGGCACTGTATTTTGGAAAACTTTTATACTTAGTGGTTCAAAGTTAATGAAGTCATTGGGGCAATTGACTAGGAACAGTAATGTTGCAAATACTGCATCACTGAGCAGTTCTAATATTTGGGGTTATGAGTACCAAATGGTTCCTTTTTCCTGTATATAGTACTGCTTCCAGTGTTTTACTTTTTTTTTGCAAAGTGTGGGAACTCTTGTGTTTTTGTTAGTGGTTTGTTTTTTTAATCCTAAGTGGAGCAAGCTGAGACTAACAAAAGAGCATTTGCTGTAATTCTTGAATTTTGGTCATTCTTTCTGTACATTAAGGTGTGGTTGGGTTGGGAACTATAGCTAAACATCTTTAAGAAGACTAAGAAGTCTCTGTCCAATATATGTTTGACAACCTTGAAAAAGCTGAGTTTGGGTGTTTAAGCAGTTGTGTGATTAGGCTTATTTAAAAACAGTAATTTAATAACTATCCAAATAGGTCAGCGTGCTCTGGTTTATGAGTTACTGTTACGATTACTTCAGATGCGAATACTTCCATCCTTGCAATGTATTCTTGGGAGACGGAGTGCAACTTACATTCCCTGCTGTGCTCTTCTTGCAGTATCTATATTGTATTTCCAGAGATAAAAGCACCAGTGAACACTTCTGCACTATCTGTGGTTAAGCTCCTTTCATTCTTCAGGACAACTCAGCTTTTTCATCCTAACATCTGATGAGGTTGTGCATTGATTATGCTGTGTTGCATATACATTAACCAGTGTTTTCTAATTATGCTGCAGTTGATCACAGTCGAATTAAGCTAAACCAAGGTGACAATGACTATATCAATGCTAGTTTGATAAAAATGGAAGAGGCCCAAAGAAGCTACATCCTTACCCAGGTAATTGCTGGCAGTGGTTAATAAAAATCATATGGTGACTGGAGTTGTTTTTCATAGGATTTCTTTAACCTACTATGTTTATTTTCTCTATTGTAAATCTAGTTGTGTGTATAAATGTCTGTGTGTATATATAAGCATATACATAGAACAATTTTATAGAAATGCTACATATTTCTTCCTGTACTGACTGACTTTTTGTGGAGTATTTTGGCCACTATGGTTATCTGACTATTGGAAACTACCATAATTCTAGAAATCTGCTTGATGGGTTATGAGAAGCAACATGTAGATGTGGTTGAAATGAATCACGCTTCTCCTGGATGGAAGGCCAGCACAAAGGCTTGAGACTACTGCAGTCTTAAGTTGCCTGATGAATTTTATGAACAGAGATCAACCTCACTTAAACGGAGGGCTTCACATTTACAGAACTTCCAAGATATTCAAAACCTATTTGAAATAACCTACTTCGAATATAACTGATTGTTATGTTGAGTGGGCAGGCATTAACTAAAATATATTAGGGAATTTCTTACACTCAACCTTCTGTTTCAAATAAGCAGTATGCTCCACCACATGTTTCTTGTTAAACCTTCTTCCGAAAGTGTTATTATTGTCGTATTTACAAATAATGTGCCTCCTAATAACATGCAAAAGGTTCAAGTTGGTCAATGCTTGTGCTTCTACCTTTAATGCGAGAGAGGAAAGCTGTGAGTACAGACCTTAGTGATGGGAAAATGGGGGGCAGGAGGGAAGTGGCTGTTTTTCACTGAATCTGTGAATTCCACATCTATCTATATGACAAATTTAAAAATACTTGGATACCCTGTTGTCTTCCTCTGAGAGCAAGCAACTGTGCTGGAATTCTTGTTTGTTCTAAACGTTTGATTCCCTGAAGACTGTCCTGGTCTCTAATCTTGACTTTTTTTTTTTTTTACCTCTTCCTCCCGCAGTTTAGATAAAGGTAGAGCAGGATTAGTATTTTCAAGCAGCAGCTCTTCCTTCCTGTTTCTAGAGAAGATAAATCTTCTAAGGAAGAACTGGATAGTACACATTCAGTATGAAACACGGCACTTACTCACAAGAGGGGAGGTTGGTTGATCACAGGGTTGAACTGATAGACCTGTGTGTGGAATAGTCAGATGTGCAGCTAACTGGTCCTGGTTATACATTCTGATCCAGAATTTAATGGATTCAAATGGCTTTATTTAAATCCAGTCATTCTTTCTGAGGATCCTGGTCTGCTGTTTTAAGCAGGCTGATGGATAGCAAATATGAGAGGAACAGCGACGTGGTTTATGTGGCCCAGAATTCAGAGCAACAGTTTTGGAGTAGAAAATAACAAAGGAACATAGCACAAACAAAAAAAGTCATTAGGAAATCTGCTTTGTGAGTGGAGAGTAGACTTTAAATGAAAATATCATTTTATAAAGCCCTAAAGCAGATCCATGGAGATTCTGGTAAACCATATACTTTGTTACTGATCTGGCACTGTTTCATTCTTTTGAGTGTTTGTCACTTCAGTCTAGTAATTTTCAGGTATTATGAATAACAACGATGTATAGCAGAATAGTTCAACATAGACGTTAATTCTGCACTTAGTTAGTCAGTAGGATTTCATTTCTCCATTGTATTTGTACCTTTCCTAAGAAAGTTCTCTCAGCATTTTTCACTCCCAGTTCTCGCAAATGAGATTACTTCTGTCTTCTCGTTAATGTACGGGGGAAAAAGATTAACTGTGCATTCATGGGTAAATTCATAATGTGAAAATGGAACTTAAAGCTCTATCACTGCATTTTTTTTACGGGTTAAAATGAGAAGTTGCTTGTTACTTGTCTGAATTTATTGCCTAGTGCAGTAACTTTTTGTGAGGAAAATTGCACTGACATTAACAGAAAATAATGCTTATTTCTGGGGATTCTGTCTCTGCAGGGACCTTTGCCAAATACTTGTGGTCACTTTTGGGAGATGGTTTGGGAACAGAAAAGCCGTGGTGTTGTCATGTTGAACAGAGTGATGGAAAAGGGATCCGTAAGTACTTACCCGGCTCTAGATATGTGTTTATTGCATGTTTATGGTGTTTCTCTAAAAAAACCACAAACAAATAAAACATCAACCCCCAAAACAGGCAGGGAGGGGGTAGAGAGGTGACAACCATCCATAATTTTATCTAAGAAATTATACCTAGAATTGAATCCCAGTGAACTGATCTTAGTGCAAGCTGAGAACTATTCAGTTTGTAATTGTAGGTCTTAATTTCCTCTGAATTTGTCTGAAATAAGACATGAACACAATATGACTTTCACACAAATAAATTATTTTGGCTCTGCTGCTAACCTAGGTATCTGAATGTACTTCTTTTATCAGTGTACACAGACTGCACCTTTCAAAGGTCATTTACAGCAAGTGTTCATTCACAAACATCATGAAATGGTTTTGAAGCAGTTATAGAGACATTTTGACTCGAAGTTTCCTTCATCTGATGAGAGCTTTGATTATTAAATGTATCATCTAAGCATATTGTTTCTCCACCAGTGTCACTGTTTTACAGATTCGTTAGAGGTACAAGGAGAATGAGAGTGTGATTGAAAGTGCTTTCCCTGGTATCTATCTTGATTAATAATCTTCTGGGTGATGTGGAACCAGCTGTTAAGTCAGTACTTTACTTGCTTGGACAGGTGTGGTAGGCTGAGTTCTGTCCAGACCTTTTAGGACGTTTACATTAGACAGGAGAGGCAGAAGATGAAGGGAGACATTTGTGGTTATTCAAAGTAATTTACCTTCAGATAAATAAAAAGTTTTGGTTCCTCTAGCATATGGAGTAGCTGCTGTGTTGAGAGGAAATGCCTCAGCCCTTCTGATGGTGAAGACAGGAACCATCAGGCATGGTTTTCATCCCTGGGTCAGGGTTCTGCCTCTGTGCTAATTCCACAGCTGCCATCCCTAAAGCAGATTTGGTAGCTGTGCAAATGGAGAAAAAAACAGTTTTAAAGACTGATAGAAATGCTCAATTTAAAGTTGAACATCACAGTGCAACAAGTATAAAGACACTTCAGAGGAGGGGTAGCAGGTACGTTGGCTACCCACCAGTGGTAACTGGCTGGTACATGATTTGCATGATCAGGGAAGAATTCTCAATCATGAGGAAGTTTCTTGTGCAGTGACTTGTGTTTTAATAAACAGTTTGACTGTTTTGCTTTTATTGTCATGCAAGTGGGATTTAATCTTCAAAAGAGATGCGGTAACCATATTTTCAATAATTTCTTCCTTTCCAACCATTCGCACTCATTCTCTGCACTGCCAGTAGTTTTGAACAAGATGAATTATTGTGATCCCTTAGGGCAGGCTGCTTACACTTCTCAGCAAACAGCAGTGGGGGACCTAAGTTGGAGCACAATGAAATATTGTTTGCAGACATATTTGGTGGAGAAATTAGTCACAAGGCCAGTTGCGGTCTCTTTAATATTAATATGCCAAGAAAAAGTTCAGATAATGATATCTGCATTCTGCACCCTGATAAACTAGAAGATGTATGTTGAATAAAAACTGGAATTAGTCTGAGCAAAGCTAATGTTAGTCTACCTACGAATAAAATACTGAAGGGTTTTCTTATTTATTAAAATGTTGTCAGAAATCATCTTAATCTTGAGAATGCTGTTCTTCTTTCATTGTTCTTCCACTTCAAAGTCATATTTTTTGTTCTTTAATGAAAAAGGCATTAGCCATATCCAACAATCCATTCTCAATCCATGTTTAGATACGGGTAAGTGGTGATCATAATCCCATTTTCGAGGAGCAGGGCTTAGTGGCAGAAGGAGCCAGGTCAGTTCTTCCAGTCACAGTCTCCTTAGATTTAACTGTTAGAAACTTGGTTGCAGACTTTTCTTCATGTTGCTGATGAGTTTCTTTAGTTTCATTTTTTTTTCCTGCACACTGCAAAATGTCCTACTTCTCAATTTGCTTGACTCATTTAAGGTCCTAGCAGGAAGCAGGCTTTGCAAACTAAGCTCTCTGGGAAACTTTGCTGAGAAAATTGAAATTCGGTCAGAAGTAGGTAATGGGAATGTTTGCTGAATGCAGAGGTTTTGTTTGGCACTTTAGTTTTAAACTGTGCTGTGTAAAATCAAAGTGATCTCACTGCTGTTTTTATTTTTGTGGTGAGTGAATGGAGTAGCTCAAAATCTCATCTGACGCTATGGTTGCAAATTAGTAGTGTTGTAATTCTCTGTGTAGCATATTTGTGGAATTCACAGTATGTTCTGCTCTTGTTAGAATCTAACTCTTCTTTTATAATCTGCAGAGTAGACTAAAATTGAGATTTTGCGAGAGCTTTTATACTTAGTTGATTTTTTGTTTGCTTATTCATTATTCTTGGTCTGATGCAATCTAAAATAAACAATAGATTTGGTGATTTTGATTAGATTCCTTCACACTCTTTCAGCTTCCATGTAGAAGAAACAGAGCTCTACCTAAACAGCACTGTCCTCAGTCCTTACGTGTTTTCATTAATTAAGTCAGAATCAAAATAATATGGCTTATACAAAAGGCTCACTGAAGATGTGGTTCTATGATATAGAGGACTGATATTCTTCACACTAGAATTGGTCCTCCTTGTAATAAGAGCAGATGAAGAAAAGGCCTCATAAGAAAATATATTTAAAGATGTTTATTCTTTGCCTGTTACACAAACATAAATGACATACCAATGTCTCCTATTTGTTTTTAGATCAAGTGTGCACAGTACTGGCCACGGAAAGAGGAGAAGGAAATGTTTTTTGAAGATACGAACTTGAAACTAACTTTGATATCTGAAGATATAAAATCATATTACACAGTACGACAGCTAGAATTGGAAAACCTTACAGTAAGTACAGTACCAGTCCAATTCTTCAGTGTCTCGGAGGTGAGAGTCACCTCCTCACCCCACAAGGTCTTGAAAAAGATGGTCAAGAATTATAGCAGATTATGTTCCAGACTTGGTGATTCTGTGTGAAATAGTTCTTCAACCTCTAGTTTGTGTGTTGTGGAAATGAAACTCTTAAATATTTATGAAGAATCTCTGGGAAAACTACAGTCATTTTCATGTCTCAGACGTACAGTGAGTAAGGTTATTTCTCCACTACTTGGGGTTTCAGAGAGCCCTTTGTAAGATCACTTAGTAGATGTTCTAGTGCTTTTGTGTTCTCTCAGAAGTAATTGCTCTTCCTGTCACTTAAGCTACATCTCTGCCTGCATCTTGTTCTAAGGTCTGTTTTTCAGGCTTTGGCTTAAATCATCAAGTTTTGCATCAATGGTCTTCATCAGAAAGCCAGGACTGGTTTAGCCCTGGTGCAGAGCTCAGTACAAGGATCAGGCCACCAGCTTTAAGAGAAATAACTCTTCTTTTTTTTTTCTTTTTTTTCCCTTTTTTTCTTTTTTTTTTCTTCCTTTTGTGCAATACCAAAATAAAAGTGTACATGCCGTTTCCCACCCTTCCTCTCTTCAACATTGCCCTGTGTTAGAGCAGTGAGAGCTATTCTAAAGCTCCTTGGGGATACTGCTAAGGAAGAACACCATTAAATGTCACCGAATGCAGGTCACTGAAGATAATGTCTGAGGTCCTCGATGGTGCTGAGCTAGGTGTGTATGTTGTGACATGCTAGCCTGAGTTCTGTTCTGTCCTGGTACTGCTCACTACTGCAGACATGGATTTGACTGAATTATTCCTGAGTATGAATTTAGTTGATGTAGTTTGTGGTGAGTATTAACCATGATGTCTGCCAGAGGTGTGTTGGGTGGTTGTAACTTAGTATTCTAGGAGGGTGTGAGCACCTGTGATTTAGTAGTCTTGGAAGAAAGTTTCCAAGTTGGGAACAAACCTGTAAAGGAACAGCTGTGATAGTGTGAGGGCTTTGTCTGCAGACAGTGTGAAGGGCTTCTGTAACTTGACGTACTTTATTTTGCGAAATCTTCAAATGATACTCTGTCATTACAAACTGGAAGGCACTAGTTGGGCTATCTTGTGGTGATACAAGTATTCAAACTGTACTGAAAAAACTAAACCATGTTATAAATAACTTATCCGTTTTTCGTTGCTCAAAATGGAGACCTTCACAACAAGAGATTATTATTTATAATTAGTTTCTTAGCTGTGCAGTGATAAAAGCTCCCTCAGACTGATGGAATTTTGTAATTTGAATTTAAGTCAGATGCTCTAAAGATGTAGTAGGAGCAGTATCTGAGTAGCATGCAAACCTGAGGAGGCACCTGCCTCCATTCTGTGTAAGTCAGAGTTATTTTCAAAGGAAGTAGCTAAAATTTTTCCAAAGGCACAAATTTGAAATGGACTTAAAGGTAAAAATGTCTGGTGTTGAAAGCACTCTAAATATCTAAGTGACTATTTGCCAGGAAAATGAATGAGGACTTGTACTTGCTGATTAGAAGATTGTTGTAGGCAACTGCACTTTGAATACTTCTAACGTGTGTATACAAGGTAAAAGGCTTCCTAAATTCTGTTTCTACAGACACAGGAAACGAGAGAGATTCTGCACTTTCATTATACTACGTGGCCTGACTTTGGTGTCCCAGAGTCACCTGCTTCATTCCTCAATTTCCTGTTCAAAGTAAGGGAGTCTGGCTCACTTAACCCTGAGCACGGACCCGTTGTGGTGCACTGCAGCGCAGGAATCGGCAGATCGGGAACTTTTTGTTTGGTGGATACCTGTCTTCTACTGGTAAGAACTTTATTCCCGATGATACGCTCTGTAGAGTTATTTTGAGGAATGCTTTGTTGTAGGTTTACAAAGAGCTGTGGTACGTTTTGTAAAGTATTGTTGCATGCTGCTTCCCATTATCTTACTCATATCCTGGGTTTTGGGAGCATATTCCAAGGCAGATCTCATTCTTATAATAGTGTGAACTGTCCTGAAATGATGCAGAATGAATCTAATGTTTCCTTTTACAAAGCCAGCTTCGCCTATTGGCAGGTGGAAAATGTCCTAACTTTAAAATAAAACTGGAATTCCCTTGATTTCATTCTGTCTGAGAGCAACTAATACGCAGAAGTCAGGCCTAGGCTGAAGGGGTTTTGAATTTCGTCACCCTAATTATATTTTCAAAACAAGAATACAAAAAAGGGGAAAACATACAATATTTTGACAAAACAGTGTGTTTTCCCCTCTTTGTCATTTTAGAGATCCAGTAAATAGTTGCTACTAATTAGTATATTAATTCTGTAGTATGGAGGGGAGTCTTGAAAGCCCTACTGCAAAATGACCATAAAGCATATTTCAAATTTTTATTTTCAGATGGACAAACGGAAAGATCCTTCTTCTGTGGATGTTAAACAGGTTCTCCTGGAAATGAGGAAATACAGAATGGGACTCATACAGACAGCAGATCAGCTCCGTTTCTCCTACTTAGCTGTTATTGAAGGGGCAAAATTCATTATGGGAGATGCTTCAGTGCAAGTGAGTACTGTCATCTGCACAGCAAAACATAGTGAGCTACGACTCTTGTTTTCACTGTAGAAAACATGTGAGATGAACAGTATAGAAAGAAACTTTAAATTTCATGCTTGCTCCGCTTCAATAAATTTTTATATCATGGGGTTCTTAAATACAATGCTTTACGATCTGTCACGACCTAAAGTGTTGTATATAAGGCCTTTCAAAACAGTGCCTGTGATACAGGTACAAGGTGCCTTTGTGTACTGATGTGCAGACTGGCTGCATCAGCCTTGTCTTTCATTTCAGATAAAAAATTTCTGATATGTTAGAAGTTTAAGTATTATTTTTAAATCCTATAAATTTCTTTAATGGTAAGCAGAACTCCAGCAACACAGATTCTATTTTCTGCTATTTAAATTTTCCAGAAGTAGATTAAAATTTCTTGCATTTATAGTTGATGTCTTCTGTGTACAGGATGTAGCTTGGGTTTGGAGTTCTTGTATCTCTTTTTTCCCTGTCTTCAATGCAAAAGAACATCTACTCTTAGAATAAATGAAAAGGTAGATTTAAAAGGCCCAGCCATGGTAAAGTTAAAAGTTATAGCAGTTTGAATAAGAGAAACAGAGGAAGGCTTAATAGGGGTTTTCCTTCCTGAAGGAACAGTGGAAGGAGCTCTCCAATGAAGATCTGGACCCTCCACCTGAACATACCCCACCACCTCCCAGACCACCAAAGCGAACCTCAGAAATGCACAATGGAAAGATGCATGAACCCACAGAATTCTTTCCTAAACATCAAGTAGTAGAGGAAGAGATTCGATGTTCAGTCAGCACCGTGGAAGAGATGGTTCCAGATGGCAGAGCTTGTTCGTCTGTACCGCTGACCAATGACAGGTAATTTATTTCATTTCCCTCTTTTAACTGTCCCAGGAAGACTGTCCAGTTGGCTTTACAGCATTGAGAGTTTGTAGGACAGTTGCTCATAAATGGTATTTCATACGGAAGGGCCTGAGCAGACCTGAATCGAGTTAGTGTAATAGTCTTACATTCATTTTCTTTTAGATTTATTGCATAAGCTTCGGCCTCTTATGGGATCCTGCTGGACTAGAAGAAAAAGTGACAGCATAAATGAGATGTTTTAGTCTTGACGTATGTGCGGTATATGCTGAGTTACGGAGGAGCTCTTTCACTGCTTAGAGCTGAAAAGTAGGCCAGCTAGCTTTAGCCACATGTAGAAATGTGAATTAATTGTGAGCAAAGCTACTTTTGATGAAAGGAGTAGAGAGGGCTCATGAACAGAGAACTTTTCTACCTGTCATTGTAACCTGCACTGTAAAAACTTAATAAAAGTGCAGAAATACTGGATGTGCACGCAGTAAAACAGCAGAGAAGCTAAGGTTCCTGCCTGCTTAACCACCACTAGATGTCACTCCTGATTTATCCAGGTGCCAGAGAACTGATGGAAGTCCTCTGCCTTGGTGTTGCTGGCATCCTGCATTTTATCCAGCTTTTTTTCAGAACAACCAACTGAATGCCACAGGGAGCAAAAAAGAAAAATCAAAATGAAAAAATAAAAACAAACCCCCCTACACCCACCAGGGATGATCAAGGGAAAGTTTACTGATCCCCCACTAGATGGTCTCCTAACAAGGCATCTTCTGGTCCCCATAGGAACACTGGAATAAAATACCGAGTTTGAGAATTGTCCACAGAACTCTGGAACCTTTTCAACAGAGGCAGCGGGCAGGCTTGATGTAATCAGTTTACCTGAGCCAGAGTGCCTGACTCTGGGAACTGGGGATTAGTGAGATGTATTTCAATAGTCTTTCTTCAAATTAAACCTCCTTCTAACTTCACGTAGCAGAGAGGCTGAGACTATGAGCTGAACTGGTTGTCTCCCTCCAGATTCTGCTGGAGGCAATTCTGATAAAACAGAAGCGTTTCCCTGCTCAGTGTGAAACAATGTTATGATCAGGATTTTTCTTAATTCATTGAGGAGATTCTGGAAGTGAAATACTCAAATCCCAAACATCTTTACTAAAAAAAAAAAATGAAATCTTGGAAATAGGAACGGACACAAATGGAAGCTTAGCTACAAAAGAAGGAAGTGTTACAATGGCAGCACCTCCCTCTTTCTTTCCTCTTTGACAATATATTTCTATTACCAGAATATTTGCCTGGGTTGTGAGATGCCAGCTAAAGTTTTCCACCCCTAATGTAGAGTCTGGTTTTAAAGCTGATGTCTTGTGTCTTCTCATTAGCTATATAAATCTCAATGTCTCAGTGAAGAAATGATTTCCTAGAAATACTTTACATAGTGTAGTTTAAATGAACATAAGACAAGTCCAACTCTAAAGAGCTCAGAGACTCAATTAATTTCACTTATTATAGTCCCTTGTCTGAAGGCAGAGTTGAGTCATCCTCTGGAAGTGCCTGTCTTCGTTGTTTGTAGAGGCTGGCTAGACGTCTACCTCTCGCCTTGCTGAGGTTAAATCCTGCCTTACACAATATTTCAGGCATACTAGGAAAGGCCAGAATTTGAATCCTGAGCTCCCTCATTCCGTACTGGTGTTGTTGCTGCGAGGGTCAGGCCTCCTTTGTGATCATCGCTCTTGTCCTCCTGTCTGGTACAGTGAGTCTACAAGGGGGCACAGTGAAACTTGGTAGGCAAGAGGGAGAAAGAATAGAGAGCAGAGAAGCAGTCTCATGTGAGAGGATGTGTGAGACTGGAAGGATGAGAAGTAGACGATCATGCTGGCAGAAGTGAGGGAAGAAGCAGCAGCAGTCTTAAGTATGTTTCTTTTCCTGCCCAGATATTCTAGTGTCTGAGATGGAAGATTCACGTGTTGTTCTATACTTAAGCTGTCAGCAGATGTCTGGGAAATGTTCCTGCTCAGTTAAGAAGCCTCTTTTGCTGTCCATATACTGCCAACAGGATGGAGGTCTAGTGTTTAGAAACAAAACCATATTTAGAGAGCATTAAAAGTGAAGAGACCTTCAGGTCCATCGTTAAAAGCTATCACAGTGCATTTAGCCGCTCAAGTTACACCTGCATGAGCAACCACAGTGCCATCATTTTCTGACTTTTTGGTGCTCAGTTTTAGAACCTTAATGTTCTACTGAGCTGGTTGTGGGTCTGGTCCGTGCGAGTCTGCTGCTTGTCTCTGTGCAGGTAGCAGATTCGTGATAAACCGTGTAGGTGGTGCTTAAAACTAAGTCAGCTCATTCTTTAGAGCACACAAAATACTCCCAAGCATGGCTCTTGATGACAAGTGCTGTTCTAAACCTGTAATTTAATAACCAGAACTATAATAATTAGCAATAAGCTTTGGGTTGTTGACTGCTGCAGCTCCTGAGAGGAAGAGATTTCCAGCTTTGTCTGTGGTGCTCAGTGGGTGAGACCACGAAGAGCCTGCGTAGGTTCTCTCCTAAATGGAGATCCAGTACTGAATATTTTCCTTTGTCTTTAAGCACTAGTCAAGACACTGAAATTCGGAGGAGAACTGTTGGTGAAAATCTGCATCTGTCGCCCCACAAAGAAGAGTCGATGAAGTCAGAAAGCTCGGAAGAGGAGGATGAGAACATGATGACAACTTGGAAGCCATTTCTAGTGAATATATGCATGTTCACGTTCCTCACAGCAGGAGCTTATCTCTGTTACAGGGTGTGTTTTCATTGATGGACAGGCCAGAGAGATCGATCCCGCAGAAAACACCAACAACGTGATCGGTTTGTAATGAGCTTCTCTGAATGAAAGCTGATTGAGGCGTGTGAGCCTTGTCTCAGTGGAGGGAGATCTTAGGTTGAAAGGTCAGAACTGTGTTTAGGGCTTAAAGACAGAATTGATGCACTAGGGTTTTATCTAGCCCTGTGATCCCAAGAACATAATATTCTAATCTCAGGGCCTTAAAATATTCAGGAGTAAGCAGAGAAAATGCCAAATAGTCTGTTTTCCTTTTTTTCTTTTTTTTTAAAAAACTAAATAATAGAATTACAACACATTGTTGTTTTTAGCCTTTTTTAAAAAGCCAGTTCTTTTTCTTTTGTGTTTGAGAAAAACTAGGCACAGGTGAAACGTGCTTGTACTCTCCAAGTGTTGTAACCAAATACACGGCTTATACTGATGAGTTCCCAAAAAAAAAAGAAAAAGAAACCCACATACCTGAAGAATGTAAAGTTTTTGGAAGGGGGAGCATTGGGGAGGGGTGTTGTGGTTGTTTTGGTTTGGTTTTTAACTTGCTTCATCATTAAAGACTGAGTTGTGGGCAGTGCCTGTGGTATTGGTATATTTAATCTTGGCATATCTGTTCTTAGAGCTTCTTGTTTTACATGTGGTTATAGAACCAGGCTTCTGCATTTGCTCAGGGTATCCCAACATGTCAAGCTCTTTTTCTTTTCTTTTTGTTTTGATGCGTCTCTCCTCATTGACTTGTGTTGCACTCTACTTGCACATACACCTCTTTACATTGCACCATCCTTTGTAAAGCTGTTCTTACTTCTGTACTCTGGAGAGGTTGATGGGTGGGAGAGAGACAGGAAGGGAAATTCAACCAAAACGTGTCCACCAGCATTTTGCAGCTGTGCAGCTGGCATTCAAAGGACCAGTTTTTAAACCTCATCATTTGGAATGTAAAATGCAGTTTCACTCTACATCTGCTCTGTAAGGAACAGCAGGCTTCCTGCGAGGGCCAGAGAGGGAATGTACCTGGAGGCCTTGCAGGCAGTGGACATTTCAATAAATCCAGAGCAGTTAATGCTGTGGCAGCTGCCTTAGCACATAAAAAGTTCCACAGAAGATGTGTTGGTCTGTGAACGTACCAGTTGGCTTATGATGCAAGCGTGTGTGTGTGTGTTCTGCTTTTTTTAAAGCAAAGATTTAAAGTACTGGCTTTTGTTTGGCTTGGAGATCTGTTCATTAGTAACCACCGGACACAGCGGGAAGGGGGTGAGCCCTGCGCCTCTGCAGCGGGGTTGTTGCTGCCCTGGGCCAGAGAGGTGGGTGGGTGGGTGGGTTTGTCCCGCGCTGCGCTGGCTTGCTCGGTGGGCCAGGTCTGCAGCCCAGGGCCCAAACAACGCCAAGTGCGTGTAAATAAGGATTAAGATTAGGGTGCACTGGTAGAACTGTGACCAGAAGTCAGCGTTGCACCGAACAGTGGCAGACAATGTGGCTCCTCTTGTCAGTACAACATTTGTAGGAGTTAAACAGCAATAGCAGGGATTTCTTTGCTTGTGTCATAGGGCAGCGGACAGGAGTAAACTCACTACTGAGATTGCAGTGATTGAAACCAAACCCTGACAGCTGATTTGCAACAGTCTAATCAGTTCTTTTTATTTTCAAAGGCTTTCTAGATTCATAGCACCTAACCACCGCTATGGAGTATCTCACGTAAGGCGCTCTCCACTCCATATTTATTTTTGCAAAGCTGTCTGTCGGTGTAGCTCTTCCTTCAGTGAAAGAGTTGGTGAATGGGGTAGGGGGAGTTATTTCTATTTTGTGTTGTTTTAAGCTTGCATCAAGGGCTTTTCAAAAGTACAATAATAAATCCTCAGGTAGTACTGGGAATCAATACTTTACCTGTGAGACTGTTGGTCAGACCAGTACTTGAAAGGAGGAATGTTGTAATCAGTCAATATTTAGTTATATTATTGGAAACATGAAAAATGAGTATAGACAAATGGTAATATATAATGGCTCATCTGTGTATTTAAGATACAATATGTGATTGCTTTGTCCCCACTATTCTCTCCATCATCTGGTAGAATATTGTTCTAAGGTGACATTTGTACCCCATTTGTATTAAAAATGCATGTAAAGTCTTCTAGTGTCCTGATTAAATACCATGTGCTTGAAAGGTGAAAGAACTTCTATTTCTGCTTACTGATGTGCCCAAATTATATTTGCATGAACTGATCATTAAGTGGCTGTGGTTCCAAGGGTGTTGCTGAAAGTGCAGTCGTTCAGCAACAGACTGATGTGGTGTTCACCAGATAACATGTACTCGCCCGATCCTTGGCATGACTTCCTATTGAATTTCTGCGTACTCCATGTAACCCGGGTGTTAGCATGGTTCATTTCAGCTGAGTAAGTATAGTACAGACATTCCAGAGAGTTTAGTAAGCCGTATCCACACCTCACCGCTGGTGATTTGAGGCGAGCAGTAGCTCTGTGATTTTGGGGTATGATGTGCCATGGTGCCTCCCAGCTGCACTGGAGGAAGGAGGGAGAGGAGGGGAAAGCTTTTTCTGCAAGATCGCAGCAGCTTTGGTCTGCAGAAGTGCAGCTCCTGAAGTGGTGGCCCACTTGAAAACAAACAAACAAACTCCTCTATACTGTTCCCAAGAGGGAATATTTTAAATTTTAGGCTTGGCAGGAAAGCAAAGCTTCCTTCCTTTGAATACAGAATAATTCACTTGCACTCTGCTTACAAATTATTCTGAGACAGTTGCTGCAGATGATAAAAAAACTTTTGAACACCCCCTCCTTCTGCGCACGCATTTTGCCATTTCTTTCATCTGTTCCAAATCTAGAATTTGCACTGTCCTGGGATAGGCAGCGGAATAGCCCACAAGCCCAGTGAGGTGTGTATAAGGCTTAGAATACTGAACTGTAAACATTTTTGTTTCGATGTCCTGTATGTGTATGTAGTAGTTTGGGTGTGTATATACAGTAGCGTTTCAAAGTGGGTGTATTGGTTAACCTGTTCTTGGAAAATGGAAAAATATCCATGTTAAACTTGTTAGAAAGTTAGTGAGCTGCTCTGCTATATGCCTTAAGCAAATATTTACTCATCAGGTCTTTCTTTTTTACAGATTGCCATAGAATAAACTTTTTTAAAAAAATACAAAAACAAAAAAGCTAAATGTTTTGGTATAATACATTTTCAGGTATCTTGTCTTTTGTGTAAGCCGCTGCGATGACCTCACAGGTTATAGTAAAACTGTACAGTTTTTCAATTTCCCATACAAGTTTTCAGTTCTCATTTTAGTTGTAACAATAAAATTCTTTTTTTAAAGACTTGACGTGAGAGTCTTATTGCTGCCCGTGCTCTCTGCGCGAGAGCCACCCACTCCCATGCTGAGCCAATTGCAGGTCTGGGCTACCATGATATGTGGTGGGGCTTCTTGTAGAGGAACGCTATTTCAGTGTTACTGTAAGAACTCAGTTGTAGGTCAGAGCTGCAGTCAAAAGAGCGTAAGTGAAATGAGTGTCCTGTGTCTCCCTCCTCTAATCTTCACTTTAAAATTTACCTGTTTAACTACCTTGGCTTGGGAATCGGTGTAATATAAGAAAAATAACTCTCAAGTACAATTGTTTTCTGCAAGAGTTTCAGTTGTACCTTAACAAGAAGCTGCATTGGTAGGGAGAAAGTAAAGTACTGGTCATGTTACAGCAGCTGCAGCCGTCAAATTCCCACATTGTTTGGATTAAAGTATTTACCATTTTGTTTATGTTTTCAAGGAAAGCTCCAAATGGAGGAGAGGTGCTTGAAAAGGGAATTTCCAGTAGTTCTGTGAAGCAGTATTAGAACAGCAGTGGTGGGTGTTCACGCGCTGCCCCTTGACACTGTCAGCACCGGAGTGTTGGTGTGCAGAGCCCAGCTCCCGCTCAGGCACAAAGCTGGCTGGGCTGCCCCTGCCTCTGACCAGGCACCAGCTGTTCTCCTGTCCCCCTTCTCATGAAAGGGAAGAGGGGCCTGGGGAAGTACAGAATTTACCAAAGTAAAACTTCCTCCCCTGCTTTGAAATAAATCCATTAATCAAAAGCAGAGTTACAGTGCAGAGAAGCAGCCCATTAAGTTTTACTTTGCTACAGAACAGGATGACCTAAACCCCATGGTCTTGCTATTCAGGGCGCATCAGGAATGAGTTCAACGTAAAGGCGAGCTGCACGTTTCCAAACTAATACCGACAGCAGCACAAGAGCTGGGCCTCTCTCAGCAGTGCAAGCCTGAGCTTTTCACAGACAGAGTAACAGAGTGCATGCAGGACATCCCTCACATCCAGAGGATGTGTGTGTCAATTCAGTGTCTTTATTCCCTCTGGGGGCTTATTGCGTTCTGTCTACCCACGATGCTTGCAGGAGCTGTCTCAAACATTTTATTAGAATTTTAGAAAACAATATGAAATCCAACAAATAAATACTGAATAGAAAAGTAATGTACATGTAAAAAAAATATATATATATACACACAAGCCAAACCCTTTCAAGTATTTTACCTGAAGCCAGACCTCTCTTTATGGCTACCCTTCACTAGATTAATCAAGTGTTGAGGGAGGAGCCTGGCACTGGGTGTGTGATTCTGAGCGGTCTGAATCTACGGCTAAAGGAACACATTTAAAAGAAGAAACAGAACAACTTAGAGCTGTCCATACCTTCTGCTGTAAACAGCTGAAAATATACCCTCGGTATATATCCTTGTCAGTCCTTGCCTGAACCTGTCCTAAGCTGCAGTGATTATGCAGAAACTGGCTTTTGAAGCAATTGAATTAACAAGAAAATGAAACCTCCAAGCAACAGTGCTAGATTTTTCTGCTGCAGACGGCAGCCATTGATGTGAATGACCTGCTGTCTGCTAGGTTCTAGAGGGGCTTCAGGAGAGTGATCATTTCTCTTTGAGAAATACCAAATTAATGAAATGCTTTATGGGAAAACAGATCATATTGACTTACTGTTTGAGCAGGGGCAGATAATTCCAGTGAGAGGAGGATTTTAACTCAAGTGACAGCCTGGTTCCATATTCTAAGAGATCCTGATATTTATTTGTCCAGCACTTGATATTTCATCACGTGCAAACAGTGGGAAAATGTATTCCAGTCTATTTAATACAGACTCTCCCTGCTTTGGAAATAAGTTTGTGCTCTGTATGCAGCATGCATAGAGCCGGGCGTAAGTAAACCAGACACTGATAAACACCAAAACAAATCCTCTGGTACCCATCATATGTGGCTGTGAGGACAATGCGATTCAGCTCCTCATATTCCACTACTAAAATACTGTGATTTCAATTTCAGCCTCTTGTTGTACAGTTCCTCTTAACTCACAGCAAATCCTGTCCATTTTTTCAAAGGCTTGCCTTCCCTTTTCACCTACAGACAAAGAGAAAATACATCCCAGTTAGAAATACCCTGAAAAAAGTGATAGTTGAGAAATACTTGTGTTGTGACCTTGTTCAGAACTAACAAAAACGCTCAGAAGCGACAAGCACACCTCTAAGGGAAGAGTGTTCAAAAAAACTGCTAGAAGCCACCATGGAAAATCAGGACTTCTGTAAACATTTCCACAGGAGGAACAGCTTAGAGCATCACAACTGGAAAACTTGTTTTGCAATACATGTGAATCAGAGTGTTTCTGTGAAGCAAGCCTGGAGTTCCCCAGATCTAAGCATGAACCTAAGTGGTTTTAGGAAGAACAGAACAGGGAAATTGCCGTCTCCTTGATAAACTGGACATCCTGTCTAGCAGTTGTGCATTCAGTATGTGTAGCCCAGGCAATTCTCTTTGCCCTCAGTGAAGCACAAATATAGGACAGCAGCAAACCAGGAATGCTGACACTCCGTGAGCAGCTCCACACCGCTGCAGATATACTGAATTCAGGTGAAGTAATGGTTAATAAACCAGTATAAACCCGTGTTGTTTGTACTCTTCACTCCTCCAGTGTTCAGAGTGGAACCATTTGAAGAAGAATAGGAACATCAAAATTAGTGGTAATTAGAAGTCAGTTTGTAGATGGCTAGAAAAGATTACAGGGTCCAAAGAGTCTGCTTTGGGCTTGATATATAAAAATCTCTAAATCAGCTTAGCTGATCGCAGAGCTAGAAGAACCTTTGTTGTTCAGGTGTCCTTTTTAAAAAATCTAGGAGGACAAAACTGCTGATGCCAGTACTACTGCTAAGAAGTGCTCTAGCAGCACTTTCAGTGCTATCTGCCACCTTTTGAAAAAGTTTAATGGTTCTTAGAGCACTTTATCCTACAGAAATTTCCTTGATCTGGTTCTACAACCTTTAATGGGAACCTTTGGTTATTATATGTGGTACAAAGTTTACCTTAATGGTATGAAATAGCTCTTCATGAAACATTTCCATTGTCCTAGACACGTTCAGGCTGAACCTCAGGCCTGTTCTGGTTCTGCACTATTTCACATTATTTTTTCAGAATCTCTCTTTTAAAGCTGTACAAAAGACTTACCAAAGGACAGCGTTGTTTCCCTGGCTGCATTCCTAACTTCCTCTGTTTCAGACTGGCACAAGCGGGCAACCTGCTCAATACTCTCAACACCCTGTTTAAGGAAAGAAAAATTTGCAAGAGTAGCTTTTCAGTGAGCATTTTGATGAATGTTTTTTGCAAAGTAAACACATACACACTAACTCCAATCTCTTCTTGCATCTGAATTCTACTGTGACCTTTCTATCCCAACATACCGGCTTGCGGTCAGGTTTACTGAGCTTGATTTCACCTCTGCTACTTTCCCTCCTGGTTCAGGACTGAAAAAGTATAGAAGTTGCAGGGTACAGTTCACTGCTGCAGTGCCATTAAAGGAGCACAAAGCAACCAGGGCTTTCACTGAGTTAGTGCAGGTTGCAAAAGGGCAACTTTTGCTTTGCAAATCTGACTGAGAAAAAGAGTGATTTGCGGGGCCTCTCCTGTGACTGCCTGTTTGTAGAAACTGTACTCACAGTAATCCCTTGTGTGTAAATGAACTTAGTACAGACTTGTGGCTGTTGGAAAGTTTTAAATCTGCTCTGACAGTTTCTTGTAATAGCAATTCAAATATTGCTTTTATTTTCTGACAATAATCAGCTATTTTTTTTTAAAAAAAAAACATTTTACTTTAAATTTCTATAGTTAAAGCTTTAGAACTGACTCCACACGGAGCTGTTGCTCATTTTTCTTTCACTAGATGTCCCCCAGTCAGTGTCTCTTGTCCTTCGCCACTGATTATATTGTAGAAATTAGAAAACATCCTTTCTGCCATTGTACTGTGCCTGTCAGATCAAACTGGGACACTCCAAGATGCCCACAGCTCCCTCTGCCTGCTGCCTTTTGGATAATAGCTTTAATAGTTCAGAACTTTGGCAGCCAAAGAATTCATTAATACCAAATAGAAGGAAGTTGAAAAAGTAACCCCAAACAGCTTAAAAAAACATAAGCTAGATACACTTTTGCCTCTAGCAGTTCTGGCAAAACATGCACAGCAGAAAGTAGAGCTGTAATTACTTACTCTGAGGTTTTTAAGGGCCAAACATGCAGCTTGCTGAAGTCTTGCATCACAGTCAGCTAAAACATCAGTGTAAAAAATGAGAGCCTAAATGAAAAAAAAGATAAGAAAAAAATGGAAGGTTAAGCACAACCAAGCACTCAAATTCAGCCTGACATCTTACATTGAATAAAGAACCGCGACAAATCACTTGAGCACTGATGTAGTTTGTTTCTAGTTAACAGATCAACAAAGAACCTAGGGGACAACAGCGCTATTCTAGGATAAAACAAGTTTCATGTATTTCAGCATCATTTTTAGAAAAGCTGGTAAGAACTGCAGTCTTTACCTTTTCCCTAAAGTTCCTGTTTGCTGCTGCGCGGGACAGGCAGGATGTGGCTGCTTTGCTCACGCGGTGGTTGTCGTCTAGCTGCAAAATCCCAAGTAGCCGCAAAGTCTGTGGTAGAGGTTGGAGTTTGTTCAGCCGCTTCCCTTTCAATTTTTTAAGAGTCTTCAGCCGCCCAGGGCACTGTAGCTCCTCAATTAGCATCACTGCAAGTGAAAGGACTCAGCTTCACTAACTGGCAAATGAAGACATTATCAAGAGAAGAAAACTTCTCTCTAATTCCATCTCCTTGATCCACATGCAGTTATTCACAAGGATAATAAGTAGTCAAGCGTGGCAGGAAGCAAATCAGGATGACTGCCCCTTTGACCATCCTGTCTTCTTTCTCTGTCATTGTTTCATTTCCTCCTACGTGCCAAGACTGCCTGACGAATGGAGCAGAAATTATTATTTCACAAATATTAGTTCGTGGGATGCAGCAAAGCTCTGGTCCTTTTAGGACGTGGATGCATTGAGTACAACATATGGAGCAACAGAACTCCTACACATCTGTCTTAAGGACAAGTGGGCTAATCCTAAAATAAGGAAAGCACAATCAAGCAGAATACTTTTAAACATCTCTGAAAGATCCAGCTGTACTGGTCAAAAAGAAAAGTATCTATCTTTTGAAAAATAAGAAACCAGGCACTGGATTGACAGGTTCAGTTTGAAGAATACCCCAGGTCTAGCAAGGCACCAGTTCAGTTTCCCACCAGATGAGTCATCAGCGCCAAAATAAAACTGAAGATGCAGCCAATATCAGGAGTACTTTAATTCTTGCCTGATACAGACTAAAATTTAAAGTATTTTCATATGTTGGACAAGGCTTCAGCAAGACACCGGCTGCTTTGTGCTAGAAAATGAACCTTAGTAAACTTTGAAATTTTATTGCTCTTATCTGTGGCTGATTACGGCTGCTATAGTCACATTTACCCAGTCCTTGAATCTGGCTGTAGATTGCTGCCAACTTGGTTTCTGCTTTAACTGCAGAACATCACAGAACACACTTTTTAGGGGGCTTAAGATCAACCCATCCTTCACCTCTGTTTAGTTTCTACACGTTTAGATAGGGGAGTCAAGCCTTTCTTTCCTGTTCTAATTAAACTTGCATGGTCATAAGGGGAATTTAAATGGAAAGAAATTGTCAGTGCAATGGTTGGACTGTTTCCTACTCTGCAAGTGTATCTTGGGTGGTAACCTGTAGAGCAACAACCAGCTGCTGGGCTTGTGAGCTCAAGAGAAGGAGCCAAGCACTGCCACTACCTTCTTTAGCAAGTTTTCCGAAGTGTTTCTCCAGGCTCGTAACATGGTGTTTCTCCAGGTAGCTATAAAACTGGAAAAAAGTAACTGGTTCCGTTTGGAGGTGCAGAGAGGGGAGCAACCCCTCACAGGTGGTGATCTGCTCCAGCAACCTCTGCAATACTGAAAGTAACACAGAAAAGAACAAATGAGAAAACGAAAGGTCAGTTAGATGGAAACTGCTGAAAGCAAGTACGCTTTAATTTACTTTTGAAATTCACAAGAACAGTTTTTAGCCATGTAATAAAATGAAACCAGAGTGGCCTTGTGTTCAAGAAACAGACCTGCTTCTAATTGACCAGGGTATTTTTCCTTCACTTTGAGCGTCAATGTGTATTTTAGTGCATGACGGAATCTTTCTGCTGAAGCAAACAAGATGCTGCCAGGCTCTGCAAGATCACTCCACATTTTCAGACAATGCTTCTTCTTTTTAGTCTTCTGAATCACTGGGGAGAAAAAAAAAAAAAAAAATCATCAAATTTTAGAAAGTGAGTGAGCTCTTGCAGATTTTGGATTTTACATGAGAAATTAGGCACCAGATGGCATATCCACAGACGTGTCAGCATAACTTGTATTTGCCTTATATAGATGGCTTTGTTCAAAACTGAAGATTTGCTGCCAGTATTTTAACATCTGCAAGCACTGATTTCACCAAGCTTGGGCTGAGCTCCTGAACTGTCATTGTGAGACCTGAATGAGATGCGTCGTGGCTCTCCTGCCTCTCATTATTCATTTTATCCCAGCATCTGAGTTAAGTTCTGCGAGTTGAACTGTTTCCACTTCTGCCAGCAAGCAATGTGCTGTTCCCAAGCATTTTAGAGATCCTGTCACACATTCACAAGTGGAGAACCCTGAACCTCACTCAGTGCTTGGGACGAGGCAGGCTTTCTTTCACTAAAATCTTCAGAGGAGCACTTAAAGCAATACCCTGTGGTTTCTTGCTATCATTTCTCACTCTTGCCAACAGAGATGTTGAATTTGCACTCTGCATTTAAGACTCCTACACTTTCCTCATCACGTTTTTCCCAAGGCCCTTTGGAGCCTTGCTCTTGGGAACAGTTTATTCTCACATCCTTCAGGACAAAAATCTGTCAGCTCAAGCTTCCAGCTAAAACTGGCATTCTTGCCGCTGCATTTGCCAAGATGAGAACAAAAGCCTTCAGAGTCTCCCGTTGTGCCTTTACCATTTTGTCATACCCAAGTCAATGGAAGAATTCAGCAGGGAGAAGGGCCTGTGATGGGAAAAACTGCACAGCAAATTTTTCTTGCAAATGTGTACAGAAATCAGGCTGTTTGGTAAAAGCACTGATATAATCAAGGATTTCATTAAGGCTATTCTGCTGCAAACTCTATCTATAACACCCCTGTTTTTAAGACATACCACTTCAGCTACTATTCCTTTGAGCCAAACTTCTCCAAACCTTTTCCTTCCTTGCAGGAGGGAAAAACATACAAATTATGAGCCCTGGGGTTTTTTTAAGAATCTAGATACAAGAGCTGTCTTAAATATGTGAATGTTTGTAAGGAACTTAGAATGAAACCCTGATGCGTCTGGGGTAGCTCAAGCAGCGTTACCTGTACCTGTCACATCTCTGGCGTGCCTTGGAATAATCTAGGTACTCACTTCCTTCAACAGAGGTATCCAAGACATCCCCTAGGACTCGTGTCTGCTCAGATACTTCTTCCAAAATGCTCTCCTGGACAACCTGGGCTACATTCGGTGACTTCAGTTTCTGAAATGCAACATGTTTATCTTAGTAGCAGAAACAAAGGCAGTATCAACCTCAAGATGAATGAGGATTTGTTTTAGAGTCAAACTTCTAAGACCTCTGAGAAAACACAGCAGCTGCTCTCAAAGGCCTCTTTTCCTATTGCGTCATGGACAGGTCACTGCTGAGTGCAAACCTGCTCAGCAGAACAGGATGAATAAATCACATTACGCTGGAACATGCTGTTCAGCATGTGACATTTCTCTCTGCTCTCTCCCTTTCCGTTGACAACGATGTAGTAGATCAACAGTAATTGTTGCACCATCCTCTGCTGCCCATCCTCATCCGAGGTAATACTGAGGATGATAATATGCTTGAGCACTATAACTGAAATTCATTGAGGAGTAAGGTCTGAAGTGGAGAAAAGAGTTCTTTCTTGCCCTACATGCTATCAGTTTCTTTCTAGTAGCAGCAGGTTTTCATTCACTAAAAATTTATCACCTGTTATTGATACACAATTCAACACAAATCTGTTGTACAGCCTGCTTTGGGCACAAAGGTACTACTTAGAGCTTCGGCAAACCCAGAGGCTGAAAAAAGCAATGGAGTTATGTATGATATATTCTGTGCATACACAGGTATACATTGCATTTTTGTTACTCAAGCTCTGTCTGAGTCTTTCTGCTCTTATAAAGGAACCAGCTATGTATTCGGAATCAATTACAACCGGTGCCCTGGAAAACCACAGGCTACTCCTTACCTGCAAAAGACCTTTGCACATCTTCAGGTGGGTTATCAAAAGTGTGTCTAAGTTGTCATCACCAGTAGTTACATCTCTCGTTTCTGTTCTCATGTCACAGCTCAGGGACTGAAGTGCATTGTCATTGTAGGTGCTGTTGAGACAAGGGAAAAAAGGAGTTAAAACATCACCTCATCACCAAACGAATATGCAGTCTCAGTAGCAACCTTCAAGCAAGTTGCAAAAGTACAAACCAGGTGGCATTTAACAGATAACACCATTTTTATTGCATTTAAAACACTCCTTAAAAACATGAGGACTTTATTTTTAAAACTCATTGCAGGACAGTAATACAAGATCAGCTGATCTCACAAAATCCCATTTTGGAGACTCAATACTAGAAAGAGATGCTTCCAGATAACAGAAATCGAGTTGCTGGCCGATTTGCAGCAGGTGAACTACAAAAGCAGAACTTTTAATAGACATTCCTTGGTGTTACTCCAACTTGATGATACCGGGAATATAGTAAGTCTCCCAGATTCGGGCTCGTAGCTCTGGAATGCAAGTTTCAGTGCTACACAACTTGCAAAATGCAAATTTAATTCAAAAGAAAGAACAGGTAGAAGAGCTCTGTAAGTTATTAGAACCTCTCTCCCTGCCTAGCACAGAACTGTTCAGCACCATCCTGATAAGCCTGTTTCCCGCAGCCTGTTTCTAGCAGTCCTACACATCCAGCTTTCCATTATATCCTGCATATATCATTCTGCAATGTTTTTCATAACTGCAGGTTACATTTGCAGCTATTTCAGCCTGGTAAGTATTCCAAATTATGAACCCTGGAATATTCAAAAAAATTGGTTTCTGTCCTAGATGTTCATACCAACAGCAGTTCTGCACCACGGTTACTTAGCCAAGTACAGTGTATCAGTATGTGTTCCTAGGATCAGCCCTTCTTATCCCTTTCACTTGTCCCCTGTAATGAAGTGCTGTGGATACACACCTGGTACTGGCTGTTCTTATGCTTCCAAATAACGAGAGCTCATCAGCGCTGCAGTCAGCATTTAAAAAGTCAAAACTTTCCAGCACTGTCTCCACCATTAAACTTTCCATAGATGAATGTTTGTGATGAAGTGTCTTTAGCTGTTGATGGAATGGAAGGAAAAATATCATTCATTGTAGTTAGCAAGCCACTTTTCGTGAGTTCTTTGCTGTTTTTCAAATCACTCTTAATAAGAAATCGATTTGCCCTTGGTACAGCACTCCAATCCCAAAATAATATTGCTAATTAAATTCAAATTATGCTTTAATATTTTAAGCACTTTGTATTCCTCTTTGGATTTCCACACCTGTTAAATTCGGTGTGAGAGCTGATTTTCTCTGCATCTTTGGCCATTACTGCAACTTTCATGTATTCCCTGTTTCAGATCTAGAAGCAGCAATCTCAGGGGTCTCACGCATTCCAGTGTAGCATCCAAGAGCTTCAATATTAATAATGGATTTCACGGAGCCACTAACTTTCTCCCCCTTGGAAAGGCAGCTTTAAGAGCACCTGTTTTGGTTTTTATTAATTTCTATTTCTTAAAGTGGTTGCACTAGAACAGGAAGTCAGTGAAGTTTTGTGAACTTCATTTATTATTCTGGCGCTTAGTCTTACAGTTTCCTATTCTCCCAAATTTGCACATTGGCCTCATGTACTACAATGCCAGCAAATTTGCAATCTAACCCACTGCTTGCAGAAAGCTCTTCTCCAGGACCTTTCCTCTAAAGAAAGAAGTGTTTTCAGGAACATAGGACTTGTCAGGCAGGCTGAGCTGCCTGCAAAATCTGGGTGATCCTGGAGAAACATTAGTTGAACTGATGCAGTCATCGCAAGGTATACTAAATCTGAAAAACATCTAAAAAAACAGGAGCAAACCAAAATGCAGAAGCTCTGGCATACAGTTCAGATTCTGCTTAGCCAAGAGTAGTTTCCACTTTGACTGCGTGCAGTTTCCTAATTTCTTTTTCCAGACTATTGATCTGCAGGCAGCATTTGAAGGCTGCGGCTCTGAGATGCTGTGGCTCACAGAGCTCCTGTGCAGTTAGCTCTCAAGGCTGCCTTTTCTGAGTAGTGCCTGACCTCTGGTGGCCAAACTTACATTTTGGGAATATGCCACGGATACATCATTAAGTGAAATCCACCCTAGGGTCATGGAACTTCTACAGTTTTAGGAGTAACAGTGTAAGCTAAACCATCTACCAAGAGCAAAACACTACCATACCTTTAATTTATCCCTCAGAGATGAAACCCTATATTCCAGTTTCTCCAGTTGGGCTTGCCCCGCGTCATGTAATTTCAGTAAATTTAACACTTCTTGGAGAGTCTTATCAATTGACTTTGTATGCCCATCTAGTTTTAGGTCATTTGCAGAATTCAAGCTTTTCTTACTAATGTTTTCTTGCTCTGTCAGACGGCGATTTCTGGTCTGGTTGAAAGAATCTCTACTACCTTTGTGACGATTCAGAAAACTAGATGGGTTATTTGGAAATCCATCCACACACGGAGTCTTCTTCAGGATATCTAGAGTTGTGTGATTCGGAAGAGGATGCTGTCGCTCTTCTTCACAAATCTCTTGAATGATCTCCGATGGCAACGTCCTGTGGTCTAGAGCTGGAGTTGTATTTCTGGATTCTGTTCCTTTCTGATCCTCAGAGCTGAACGAGTCGGCCTCGCTTGTCTCTGTGGGATTGTGAAGATTGCTTCTCCCATGCACGTCAAAATCACAGGCAGCCAAATAGCTCAATATGCTGGGAGGCTGAGCTTCATCATTGACATCCCCTTGGCTCTGCCTTTGTTGCAAAACAGACTGCAGCAAACAGGTTAGCAAGTGAGCACATTGAAAAGCATGAGATACCACCTAAGGTAGAGAACTATGGTTTCCTTTTTCTGGGAAACATACAAACCCAAACTGATCAAAACTACAGGGCTCTTCTGCACAAGGGAGCCAGGCCAGCATGGGCTGGACAAAGGAAACTATTGAAGCAAAGTACTAAGAGCCTACTGGATGAACTAAGCAGAGCAGCAGTCACTGTCTTTAGATCTTTCAGATGAAAGTTACCAAAGCAGTTAAAAGATTATTCTGGAAAACGAACCTTGCCAAGCAGCTTTCGTGTTACGTGAGCTTGGGACAGGATGTGAATGCTGTGGTTAAAGGAAATGTTCATTTTTAAGAGTCCAACATACCCTGCACAAATAATAAACCTTTCTGAAGAAGAATGCATATTCTGCTGCCTTAATGAATCAATGGCAAACTTGACTTAGACTTGAAGTCAGGAGAACACATATATGATGTTATTAGTATTTGAGATGTATGGCAGAATTAACACGATCACATAAAAAACAACTATTAAACCCTTCTTTAATGAACAAGGACAGGGTTTCCTGTTCCCCTGGGCTACACTTGTAAAAAAATAGGGCTGAGGAAGAGGAAGGCTTGTTTCACATAGCACCTCTAAGGCACCATTCTGCTCCACAGCTATTGAGACACGTTGGTTCCTCGTTTGATTCCCACCATACACTATTACAGCAGGTGCCCACTCCCTTGCCATTTGCTTTGGCTACCAAGGGTTTCTTTTTTTTTTAGTTTTACAAAATCTAAAATGGAACTCGAAATAACAGGCGTTAAAAGAAAAAAAATACTGAAGCCCCAAAATACACTGCAATAGCCTTGGAGCGTAACACTTTCACATTTCAGAGTGATTTCTTCAACAGCCTCATCTAATCCAATGCTAAGTCCTAAGTCTGTGCTTTGCATTTCGCTTCCCTCTGCATACTCACCAGGTAGTATTTCTCTCTGAAGCTGGGAGTATTTGGTGGGGTCCAGTTGTATAACGAGCTCTTCCTGCTACCCACAGAAAACTTGGCAGTGGTTCCAGGTGACAAAAACAGGTTCTCTGTGTCAAAGGGGCTGTACCAGAAGACACAAAGGTCTAAGCGTCAGTAAGATGAGAAAGCATAGAAGTGTTTAGCAGCAGGAACAGCTGTTGGGACTTGAACTGTGACATTTAGTAAACAACACGGGAAATAAGAGGGAGAGAGATTGCCTCTCTGACCAATATCTAGGATTGTACCAGCAGAGAAAGATGTAGGTGAAAAGGTTGTGTTTTTACACAGAATTCTCAGCACCCTTTAGGCAGAGACCTGTGCCACAGTCTTTGGAAGAAGAGCCCAATGGGCCAGAAGTGTGTCCCTCCTTCTGCAGGGTCCCGCACAGACACCAGTGCTGGCGAGTACGTGAGAGGCTGCTTGCTGACAGACACCGGACAGCTTGTGAGACGTACACCGTGCCAGACAGGGAGGAAATAGAACACATGTAATAAAGGAAAAGTGTCATTCATATCCCTCCTGCAGAGCATCCACCACATGGAAAAGTCACTATAAAAGCTTCATTATACTTCAAATCTTCATAAATAACTCCTTTGGCTGGCAGAGGAAGCTTGTGCAGTACACAGCAAGGTTATGTGGTTCATACAGTCATGGATGAGTCCAGTTATAGCCCCAGAGGATGCTGGCTATGGTCTACAAGAGTTTTACAAGCCCTGCTCTAAAGAATTCCTAATTACCTACTGCATCACAGCCATTAATTTCCCAACTCCTTTGCAAAGCAGTCTAAGGAAACCGGGATGAACAGTCTCCCAAAACACAACTCGGCTAACCAGAAGAGGGAAAACATTTAAAGTAACATAAAGCAAGTTTGGTTTTTCTGCACGTTACTTTTGTTCCCCACTGATATGCCTTGTGGCACCAGAAGAAAGTTTGTTTTCCCACTTAAGCACTGGCATTTCAGAAAAAAATGTGAATTGTTGATAACAAATATGTAATCTCATAGATAGGAATAGAATGACCAAACAGTAGGATAAAGTCAGCTGCGTTTAGCAGCTGAACAATATAGAACCTCTAGAAGTCTGAAAAGATCCAAACACTAATTAGGACTAATCCATTACGGAGGAAATGAAATTCTGCTCTCTAGCAAAAGTTGAAAAGCAGAGCTTCCATTCTTTCTAGCATCTCATGTCACATAGGAACAATTTTCAACAGCATCCTGCACTGTAACACACCACTGTTTTCCTCAGCATGGAGGTAACGCTCTCTGAGCTTCTTTAATAGAGGTTAATTGGCTAAATTAACCAGTGTCGCCCAGCTGGGGTTCATCAAACAGGCCAGTTCCATGGAGTCACTGTAACAACCATCTGCATTGTCTCAGTATGGGATAATAAATCAGGTTTCTGACAGCAAGAGCCTTTTAGCACAAGCCTGCCATGTTTACTGATGGAAGCAAAATACTCCCAATGCATGGCACTACTTAAGAAGAGTCACAGGAATCCACTTCTCAGATTTTTTATTTTTAGCTTTTAATATAGTCATGCAAAATGACACTTTGGAGGAAAGGGACAGGCATAATGATCTGTTTCACCTCTTTGGCAATTACTAAAACCCTCTAGCAAAATGCAGCTATTCAACTGCTCTCCAAACAAGCACACGCTCCCTATTACTGTAAGATAACAGTTAAGAGAACAAAGCAAAGGGTGAAGGAAAGAATGAAGCCTGCTCTAAAGCATCTATTCAGCTGTTTGGGCATGGTCCTTCATCACATTTGTACAGCAAACAAAATATCATACTGGGATAGATCTATGAATCCATCTCTCTCATCACCTTGACATTGACAGAAGCAAGTGGGGGATATTCAGGGAAAAAGCACAGGAAATAAGTCAAATATAACAGGTTTTTCCTTGACACATGCTCACATTTGAGCCAATCCATAGCTTAGATCTGTCACACGGCAGACTTTGCAAGCAGACTATTGCCTTTAACTGTCACAGCCTTTTCCTTAGTTTGTCTAGTCACTTCCTGAAACCAGGGACACAAAATCTCTGTGTGCATTGTGCTTGCCTTAGCATCATGGCAGGACTTCAGGTCCAAAAAATGCACATCCATCCTGAACTCAGGGCTCCTCTTTCCTAGACTGACCTTCCCACGACATGTGAAGCTTTTTATCCACACACATTCAGATGTGCCTCAGCCTTGCCAGAACTAAGAATGGATTCCCAGTGAGATCTTGGATTGTCATAACCAAACCTGCGGAAGGATGAAATCCTCAAGATTTTTAACATTTCCCTCACCCTGCTGCATTTTTCTGTCAGGTGTGTAAGGAGGATACTTCCTGCTTTGTGTTCTCAGAAGAACATAAGTAGGCAGAGAGCTGAACTCAACCCAACTCAGAGCTGAGGACCTGGATTCCTTTCTCCTGCTGCCAAGACCGTGCCCTCATCGCTCACTTCTGTCCAGTCACTTCATGTGTTAAATACCACCATGCCAGAAGGGCTCTTCAGACCTGTCTGAATCCCACTACTGAGTCTGTGAATCCAGACTTGCATTAACACAAAACCCAATTCTTTTCAGCAGGATTAGACTCACTATCAATCATGAGATTTCTTTCTTTCTTTCTTTCTTTCCCCTGACAGAACACAAGTGAAAATCCAGAGACGCATTGATGGACTAATGCCTAAAGATACCGGCATGAGTAACTACCTATATACATAAGTTTTCATCTATAAGAGCAAAACCATCAGTAGGTATGTATCCAAAAAACAGATTGCTTTTTTTATTTCCCCTTAAGGTTTTTTCTCCTACTCCATGAATCCTTGTGAGCCAGGCCAACACACAATCAAAGCGGGGAGAAATTACTAGAGTGGTTCTGGCTGGATGGTACCCTTAGATCCCAATACAGGGTGCTAACTAAAGTTCTGAAAAGAGAATACAGGCTCTCTCTTTGTCCTTCAGGAGAGTCAGAATTTAGACTGCTGTTTAGGTTGGCAAAAAACCCAACATCTTCTGCCAAACTGGCCAATAAGTCTGTTCTGCAACAGGCTCAAGCTCATTCATGCTCCTCATGGCATAATCTGTAAAGGAGCTGAAGGAACTTTTGTTAGAGCCCAGAAGACTAGTGGCCTATTTAAAGAAAATATACATTTAGAAGTGGAAGAGTGATCTACATTTGGATTTCTCACAAAGCAGGTCTAGACTAAAGGCTTGCTTCTCAGGGAAGTTTGGGCAAATCAGCTGGATTTGTTTAGTTTTTCTTAAATCAAATAAAAAAGCAGCTGTTATTTGGAGTGCTCTATCTTTGAAAATAGCAATACTCTGAGTTATCACCACTCAGCTTCTCGTTTCTGTAAACAACTTCAGCGAACAGGCTGTCAAAGAGGAGGAGCTTGCCAGTTCTGTGCAGAAGTGCTCTGGAGAAACCACTTGGTAGGATATCAACGCATTTCACAAAACTTAAACACAGCAGAGAAAGGCAGCCAGAGTTTTCCCATATGCTGAGAAATTCCAAATGGGGATTAACACCCAAAGAAAATGCGTCACCATTAACCCTGCTCTCAGCTCAGCTGTCACCAACTCTAAAAGCTGGGTGGCTGGTTGTCCCAAACACCACAGAAGGCCTCATCTTGTGAGTCAAAAGCTGCACTCTGAGCTCTGAGATACTGCAACAACCAAGTGTCAACACAATTTGAATAGGATTTTTCTAGAAAAATTAGTCACAAATATAATTTGCTTTGGAGATTTAGGCTGTTATCTGAGAAACTATGCAATATTCCAGAATAGGAGGGGGTTTTCCTCATACAGTCTTTCTGGAAGAACAACTTAACTTGAATAATTACTTATGGAAGCAATTGGCAGAAGGAAAGGCAAGCAAGTAGATCCAGCAAAAGTAAATGAAGTGAATCTGTTAGATGCCTTCTGAGTGGGTTAACAAGAAAAAAAAAGTAGAAGTGATCTCTTCCAGACTCCACTACGAATGTGCCATCTCTCAGTACAGTGCTTGCCAGATTTTATATCCAGTTCAATAAAGTACATGCTCTTTGCTGCACAAGTGAAACTTCTCAAGATGTTGGGCTTGAAGTTAAGGGAAACGGTACTTCCCTTACAAGAAAAGCATCTCTGCAAGCAGAGGATTCTGCCCTCCAGTCCTTTCTGCTCTGAAACTGCATATAGGGCTTTTGACTGTTTTACATCCAGATGAAAGCTGATGCAAGTTTTGGTGGTGTGTGTTTGTTGCAGGATGACAGATAGCAAATAAAGGCAGCAGACTTTCCTGAGGATGTATGAGAGCTCATATAGCCTTCTATGCCCCTCTTCCTTCCTCAATACTAAGACATGCAATTGTCAGAACAACACAATATTTTATTTTGCTTCATTTAAAAGTGCTGTCATTTCAAGAGCTACTTTTGCTTTGAAAAAAATTATACTACAACTTGTACCATCCCCACTCCTCACAGTTCAATAACTCTACCATGAATGTCTCTGCAGTAAGATTCAAATGGGAATACATACACAACCAGGCATGAGTAAGAGGAAGTTTCATAGGGCATATAATGAAAAATCACAGAAAGCTTCTGGAATGAGGCTTTGTTACCAGGCTAATTAGTGGCTCAGCTTCTCCAATGAGAAACAGAGGCCTCAAAAGCCTCAGAGCAGCTGGAGCACCTCACCAAACCAAAACATACACCAATGCTGATTGTTAGATCTCAGGAGGAAAAAGTGTCATAAAGAAAGGTGAGGGCAAGACTCTGCTGTGCAAGTTTATTTCTCATTGACTTAGAGCACTGTGTGTGTTTGAACATAACTGTCAGATGTTGTTGCCAAGACTCACGTTGCATGTACAAGTCTACAGCAAATTTCAAGAACCACAGCAAACACAAGATGTTTAGAAAATAGTACGTTCATCAATAAAGCTTTCCTTTCCCCAACCCCAGAGATGCAACCTGAAACTGTTTATCAACACTTGAGTGGGAACTGCAACAGAAAACCTTTGTAGAATTTCTCCTGTTGGTGGCTTAAGGGCCAATGACAAGCTTTAAGTCAAAGGAGGCTTCCAAAGGTAATTAGAAGTAGAAACAAGGTTTCAAGACCTGAAAAATCAAGACTGATTATAAAATACATTTGGTTGCTTTACCCCAAGGGCAGCGAAACTTTTCACTTCCTGAAAAAAAAAAAAAAAAAAAAAAAAAAAACAACAACAAACCAGTTTGGCTCATGGACACATTTGGCAGATCACACATTCAACAGGTGTTTTTATTTTGTTTTTTGTTGTTGTTGTTTGTTTTTGGTTTTGTTGTGGGGTTTTTTTGTTGGTTTTTGGGTTTTTTTGGTTTTGTTTTTTTTTTTTTAACAAAAATAAGAAACCAGCATGGCCAGAGAAGAAGAGTCGTGTAAGGGTGAGTCAGAGGTGAGTCTGGCCTGCAAGGCACAGCTCCCTGCCCTTCCTAAACTAAACATAGTTCAGCTTCTGCTTTTCCTGGAGACAATCTAGATCCACAAGTCATCCTAAAGTGGACTGTCAAGAAGATACTTATGAAGGCATGTTCAAACACGCCCTTTCCACGTTGGGTTGGAAAGAACTGAGGACTGCAGTAAGCCATATACAAAAGTACAAGTGAAGAGTGTCCACTGTTTAACTGGGAACTTCATTAAGATGGCTGGATTTACCTTCTGGACAGTAGTAAATGGAAACAGGTTAAAAAGTTTTGATTTGTTGCAGACAAGACTCTCAGTATGGACTGAGTCCCATAAAGCAGAAATAACATTACTAAAAATATGTAGTGGCAAGTCTAGAACTAGGAAGAAGTTCCACTGCGGCATCCACAAAAGTGAGAATTTGCTTTTAATAACATCAGTAATCCACTACAAAAAAAAAAAAAAAAAAATCAATTTACAAATTTAAATTATAAAACAATTTAACAAACCACAGGCACCACAAAATACTCAGCTATTTTAAAAGTGTGCCTGTAACCAAGCTTCCCTGTAGTGCACAAAAAGGCCTTATGTTGATAACTGTAATCATAGTGCAAATATGAAGGTGAGAAGTCTCTGGGAAAGCTTCATTTTTAAACAAATTGTGGCTTGGTAATAGTGATTGTCCTAAAATTTCAACTATGTATTTTTTCATCGTGCCTAGAGGCTGCTATTTTCAGCTTAATTCCGTCATCTTCAGGATTATTGTTCGTGTTTTATAGATGTACACCTGTTGCTCGGAGCTAGATTGAAACGTTCACTGTGAAGAGTATTAAGCTAAGTAAAAGACTACTAGTCAGTTCATGTGGCCAGCCATGGCTTTGGAAACATCAACACAAGGAACCGAAGTGTCACAGAAATAGCTTCTGTCCCTTCCCCCTGCCCTTCCTGAGGGCTGGTCCCACAGGGTCAGAGATCAGGCTCAGGAGCTGGGGTTGCTGTGAGGAAGCACGTGGCTGCTATCTAGCCTGCACCTGCTCTGCAAATAGAAAGAGGACTATGATGTCACATGCTACTAAGTGACATTATTAGGAGCCTTTATTTCCAATTTTTAGCACCAGCTTTTTTTCCATTTGAAGATGTACTTACTTCCAGAGAACCTCCAGCTGTAGCTTGATGGTACCCAGCTCAGTTATATCCACAATGATTGCCTGAGGTTTGGTTGTAAAGAAGTTTATGCTGTCGCACGTCACGACACCAACTAGAATAGTGGCCAGTCCTCGCAGCTCTGTCACCTGCAGGGACAAACAGAATTATCTGATAAGATGGAAATGGATAAGTCATGTGCGTGGAAAGGAGAACAGCCCAGGCTCAGATCTGCTCAAAGGTCCACAAGAAATACTCAGTTCTGGGCTCCTAAACCATCTTAATTCAATATCCTCACAAGGACTACACATAGCTGGCTAGCAAAGAGGAAAGGAGTTCTAGGAGTTGGAGAGAGACGGAGCTGTACATCAAAATTTGGTACACTATGATTTTAAGAAAAATTAGTCTTAAATTTGGAAATTCTAGCTCTGGTAAAATACAAGTAGCTTTCATTTATAGTACACAGTCTAGCTTGTCTTCATATTAGAACAATACTGTCATAAAAATAGATATTAGAGAACTATATTAGCCAACGTACACTAAATTATTTCAGCTCTTAGTTTCCTAAAGGATCCAGAAGCACAACTGCTTACATCCAGTGTAACTCATCTAACTGTCCTGAGCTCAGCCGTGGACCAAAATCAAAACTTGCATCAGTTCTTTCCTCTAGCTCTGCAGGTAGCACAGAGTTTGTTATCAATGCAGTTAAGGCCACAATTTTTCCCATCTGGCACTTTGCTTCTTCACTTAGTTTAAAAAAAAAAAAAAAAAAACTCTTATCAAATATTTGCTATAAAAATATACCTTCAATTGAAGATCAAATTGTGCTACAACTGCACACAGCGTCAGACTCAGCACAGAATTTTAGCAGAAGTGCCTAAAATCCACTTTGGGAATTAGTTACATGCCTACACCTCCTTTAAGAGCTAGCAAAAAAGTTTTGTTGCCAGGCTCCTCCTGGAACACTCTTTGGCTTTTCTATTTATTTATTTTTTTTTAATTTTTTACTTTTTTTTTAATCCTGCTATGTATTTGTACTGGGTGAAGATTAAGTACAAAGCAAAAAGAGCAGGAGGGTGGGGTAGTCAGTAGACCTTCATAAGCCAACAGAAAGTAAAAATATCATTGCTATCCAAAGCAATACAAGCTTTTACAATTATTATGGGAAACAGGGATCTGAATTAGTCTCCTACCTGATCTTCACTGTGCTGTGGCAGCACAAAACTACATTATAAGCACAGTTCCAAAGGCTGTGCTGGCAAGATGCCAAAGAGTCTCTCCTGTGTAACCCAGTTCTTGCCGCCAGATAGGAGGGGAACATTGCAATAGCTGTTTTAAGACAGCTGCCAGAACTTGAAACCCTGTACTGGCACAGCGTCTGAGTAGAACACGATCCAGCACAGCCTTCGATCTCAGCTCCTTTTAGGCTGACAAGAGTCACACTGGACGCCAGACTACAGTGGAAATGCTGTTTAAGGATTAAGTCTGTCTGCTAGGTGAGTGCCAGAACCAATGCCAGTGGCAGTTGCACAAAAGTCTATGAAAACTGCAAGCTTTCCCCCAAGGGGCACCCACAAAGTGTCATCTACGTATCACAGGACACTGGTAACGGTCTTCTAATGTTAAAGATACGACCTCTTCCGAGGATTTAAAAAAATTAAATATGAGAACTCTAGATACGGATATAAAATACAGATGGTTTGTACCAGCATATAAATGCCATCGGTTATTCACAGTGATGGGGCATCTCTGGAGTGAAAGAAGACGGAAGAATCTGCAGTGCAGCCAGATAAAGGGACTCTTGAACTACACATTCTAAACATACACATGTGCAATGAAATGTTTTCCATATACATTTTTCGCTTTCATACCAGACTCCAGAACACGAGAAAGCAGATGCACTAATACAGTTATGAGCGTTAGGAGCAAGCATAAAACAGAAGTAGATGTCTGTTCAGCAAGAAGAACATTGATTAACTTCCATTCTTAGATGGCTAGGAAAAGAAAAGGACTTAGGCTACCAAGCATTTGTCAAAATTCTTAACTGTTAAGTAGCATGGCAGAAGACTTGTTAACCCACTGTTTCAATCCAACCGTTATACACCACACCTTGATTTCAAACTTCTCATGGAGATGGGGTATAAAAATCTTCTCTTCTTCATCCCATGTTTGGCTGTCATCGGTCTCAATCTTGCCTTTCAACCTCCATTTTTGGCGCCCCAGTCGCACAAACACCTAAAAAAAAAATAAATAAAAAAAAAAAATTAAAGGATGTTGGGTCACCGTATCCCAAGAAGGTTCCCTTCAGCTCACAGGCCTTACACCGATCCATCACCACGGAGGCAAAACCATTTAATTTAGGAACTTGGATAAAGCTAGGAGATTGGAGGAAGGAATTAAAGTTGAAGGTTTTAACACCTTAACTCAATGCCAAATGACACATCCCACCCATTCCAGAAGAACTGAAAAAAGTACATTGTATGGTGAGTGTAGTGGTATCAACACACAAGGCACACTGGAATTCATTTGGCATTGCTAAAAGTAGGAGCAACCCAATAAGACACTAAGATGCATTCAAATCATGCCAAGGGCAATCTTCCAAGAAACAAGCAGCAATTGTTACTTGATTTCATGGCAACTTTGGAGACAAAGACCTGACTGGTTGGTTTTGATAGACAGTCACTGCCATCTTTTAAACTCTCCCATAACACTTGAATCGCATCTTTCCCTCTTCAGTGTCTGAGGGCAGAGTTACTAGTGAAGGTGCCAAAGCACTGTTCTCATCAGAACAGTGCACAATTTTATCATAGTCTGATTCCTGCTGCCCTTCTACATGTTGCGTCCTTTATCTACTGTTCTAGTGCAAACTCAAGGCAGTAAAATAAAAGACAAAATGCATTGCTGTATACTGCACCTCGTACTGGTCCCCCGGGCAGAGACGTGCAAAGCCCACCAACCCTGAAAAGAGAAGGAAAATTCCTAATACCTGTAGAGTTTTAATGTTCCCCAATGCCTCCTCAGCTTGCAATAAATAAAGTGACTATATGGCTAACACCCCTCTAAGCAAAAGCTATGCCACTAGCCCAAACTTTAATTGAGCTGAGAAAAGACAGTTTGTTAGCTTTCGTACTTAAATATAAAATACCATTGCAGGTCTGTTTCACAGTGCTGAGGCAAACAAAAGTTTTCCAAAATTCTGTTCAAAGTCAGTGGAAGAAACTGACATTGAATAAATGTACCCTCAATGGCTCAGATTACTACATAGGAAATAGAAAACCCAAAATCAATTGATGAGCCTTGATGGAAACAAGGAACGTACCTTTCATCTTCAAGTGAAACTCTCCCAGATGAACTTCCAAAGCCCCTTCGATAAAACACATGTCCTAGAAGGAGAACTGAACAGTCACTATGACTGAAAAGCAGTGCAGAGTAGCTACCTTTGCATATATGCCATTTTCTTATCTCATCTTTAAAGGACTTCAGCTCTTTTTGTCGCTCCACAGAGGAGTAGAACTGCTTGTGCAGTTCACTGTCAGTTACCTTCCACCACTTGTGTAAACATAGCATCACTTATTCACTATTCAATTCTCAACCCATTACTTCCAGCGGAAGTCATAATGGACCACACTATTAAAGCAGAAATTCAAAGGACTTTTCACATGTCTTCATGAATTCACGAAGCCAAGTTGAGTACAGGCAAAAAAAAGGGCAGGGAATTCAAAAGATTTGCCCATGAGCTATTAATCTCAAGTTTCAGATCACAATATCTACCTGTGTTTCATTCACATGTTAAATTTTTAATCATGCATCATTAGAAAAAAAAAAAAAAGCCAAGGAAAAGTCAGGTCTTCATTACATGTGTGCAGTATTTCTTACTTCTGTGCACTCTTGGAAGTTCTTATACAGCTCCACTAGGCTCTCTCTGGAAGCTTTGGTGGAAGGAGACAAGGAAAAGGCATGTTTCATATTAGTGGCTCCATCTCGTAGTCTGCACTGGATACAGTACGCTTCATAGAGTTCTTCTACCTTCAGGATTTGAAGGGCAGGGGAAAGAATGAACAAGAATTACCCTGGCATAGTTTTAATAAATTTTGAAAATTAACATCAGCAGCCTCTCCTGGAAAAATCCCCAAACAAATCCCATTATGATAATATTGTATTTTACAGACTGATCAGAGTACAACAGCCTGTAGATATTCCTGCAAAAAAGTATGGGATATCAAGAAACAATTTGCTCTGCTGTTATCAGACTTGGAGACAAAGTATAACTACACTTTGCTCGGGGAAAAATTGACAGATTGAGGGAGTTTCCTGCTCCCTCAATACAGAATGAAACACCTACACCTTTAGCTATGTCAAAGGAGAGATTTTATTCCTTTGGAAGCAGATGGCAGACAGTAGACATGTTCTCTCTCACTTCCCGCAAGGGTCCAGATGGGCAGCTCCACAGAACAGGTAAGTCTTCCCACTGCAAGTTCTGAATAAACTGGCAGAGTATGCAAACTGATCATAGAATCATAAGGTTGGAAGAGATCTCTGTGACTGAGTCCAACCACACCTTCCTACTAAACCCTGTCCCTAAGAAACTCATCTACCCATCTTTTAAACACCTCCAGGGATGGTGACTCCACCACCTCCCTGGACAGCTGTGCCAATCCCTGATTTCACAGGCTGCGCCCAAAGTTCAGCCTGAATAGAACCATTCAAGAATAAAAATCCCCTTCAGTAAAAAGAGTGGTTACAGCTTTCAGAAAGTACCCAGTATTATTTCCCTTCAGATGAATTATAATAGAAGCATTTTCTATTTACATAGCTTGCTTACACAGCAGCATAAGCCTTCCACACACAAGATACAGAACACCTTACCTTGCTTATGTGAAACTCCAGTTTTCTAATGTATCTCTCCACGGAGCGAATTTGCTTTTGAAGAGGGGAAAGAGAGGGTGACTTGAGAAATTATTTCCTGAACATGCCTTTAAATAATACAGTAGATAGATCATTGATTTTTCTCTGTTTGCAACATTTCATCTCATCCTCACAAGTCTTACCTTATCCAGGTCATAGTAGAAAGCCTGAAAGAAAAATAGCACAGGCTGAAGAGGAGAGCACGCATATTTGTACATATTAACAATAATTTGATATTTACTGCAAGTTACACTAAATTAAGACACATTGTTTACTACAAGGTGGCAGTCCAACATTTTTAGAAGTAAGTGCATTTTCTGTGCATGGTTGGTTGCTTTGTTTTAGCAGATGCTTGAAATGAAATACTAAGAGTCTCACCAACAGCACTAATGACTTAGATGTTGGTCATGTTACGTAGGAGTTTTTGTCTTTTTTTTTTTAAAAAAAATTTAGTTATTATTTCCCAAATGAAAGGCAAAGTGGGATCTGCGAGTTGTCTTTTCATTAGCACTGTTACTGAAGGTACCTCGAGGGAGCTATGAATATGACAGAACCTAGGTTAAAAGAAAACATTCATCAACTCTGGAAAATGAAGCCCAATCTTTATCACCATTTTTGTCCACACTGAGTCAGATACAAACAGTGATCACTGAATAGACAGAGTGGTGATACCATCCCAGTAAAGGAGCACTATCTGAAGAACACTGCTGGACAGTGCAAATGAGAAATAAAGTTTAATTCCCATATCTAGAGCTAACTTGCTTGGTAAATTTCCGATTGTGATGCCTTGGCTGGACTTCACCTCAGGGCTCTAACTGGAGCCTCCTTGGGAGCCCCCAGTGTGAGAGAGCATCTACATTTTTTACTGTACTTTTAAAGACATTTACTTATTTAATATTAAAAGCATCTTACCAATCTGGAGTTCCTTTTTGTGTCTTTGTGTCGACCAGAGAGATAATCCAATTCAGCCTGATGTGCTTCCAAGTATTCACTGGAGAGGAAGAAAACCCAGTGTTACATTACTCTGGTACTTTCATTATAACACCTCCCCAAAGAAGTTTTCAATAGAATGTTACAAATCAACTTCCTTTCCCTGAAGGCTTCTCTTGTTTGACTCTGTAGAGACGTGAATGGCTATACAGAGGTGCACGGGTCAACAGATGATAAAGGGTAGTTTCCACAGACAAACATTTTTGCTAAATGCAAAGCGACTCTTAGGGCAGCATCTCTGCACAACGAGTGCCAGAAAACGCTCATTACTGTTACCTAACATCTAAAGATGCTGTACAGTATGAATCCTCTTGAATCCTTTTTAGTACTCCAAGATATGGAATGCTACAGTGCAATTCAAGGCCAGCACTGTTGCATAGGATACGTACACACACACTCAGACATTCATTATCTCTTGTTTCTCTTCACCTAAAATATATCATTCAAGTAAAAGATAGGCTTTGTTATGGGAACGTGAGGCAAAATAAAACAAGAGAGTAGAGTTGGAAGTACTACTAAAGACTAAAGGAGCAATACAGGAGGAGAACAGCAAATGCTAACATACATATAACCCAGCCTATAGATCTCCTTTTCAGATTTCTCTAACTATTCCCATTTGGCCTTCTGGTACCTCTTCTAGAAGGTAGAAGATCAGTCCATTTGTTGAGTAAGTCTCTTCTTACAGTTACTGAAGAGTAAGAATTCATCAACTAACTCTACCTTACAAAGTCAAAGAATTGCAACATGAAACACTGGCAAAAAAAGCTCATGGAAGTAATCCACATGTAAAGTAGGGCACTTGTCATTCAGTGCTTTAGCAAACAGAGCTGAATTCCAGGTTTTAGTATGCCAGACAGTTTCTTAACGTAACCATTATTTTTTCCAGAACGGGAACTATTTTGCAAGGTGTGAAGCACATGCTGCCAGTTGGCTTCTACGGAGTTGCTTGCATGAAAGGGTTGTCCCTTAGGAGTTCCTACAGGGCCTTAGCACATTTCTGCTGAGGCCATCTTCTTCCAACTTTGCCTTTAATACAGAGTAGACTTAGGTAACTTTTTCCTCTTATGCTTAAAAGGGAACAAGAATTACCTGGTAAATACTATATTATAAGACACAGTCTCTGAACAGTCAAATTAACTTTATTTTAGGCAGCTGCATTTCTTCACATTTGCTTTGATGCATTTCATTTTCTTACTGTTACAAAATCAGTTCCCCTAAGACACCCAGTGGCTCCAGCATTCAGCTGTCTGCTCTTTACACTTGCCTATTAAGAGCTCAGTGCAGAAGCAGCCAAGGCTGGTGGCAGAAAAGGGTCCACTTTCTTTTTAGAAGAGCTTCATTACTTTTCAATTTAAGTATGTTGAAATTGCCAACTTGATGGAATGGTACCCAGATGGTTAACAGAATAAAGAGTTATTGGAATGGTACCCAAATAGTTAATGGAATAAATAGTTCTTTGCTACAGCTATGAAGAAAGAGGCACATAAAACATGTTCTGTACTAAAAATTCAAGTCACTCCAGCACCAAGTGGACTTAGTCTGCATCTACTTAAAATTTGGACTTTGCATTGCTATTCGATACAGTTGTTTTCTGTAGGTTACTTTAGTCAATTAGCTAGCTACTCAGTTTTGGCAGGAGTCTGATCATATGGCATTCCCTGCAGAACTGGGAACAAATTCTGATCTGCTTTATGGTTTCTCCTCCCTAAGCTCTGATAAATTCTAAACTCTGCAAAAACATTTGGTTTCATTATATGTTTTAAATCTAAATCCACTAATAAGACATTGACTGATATTTTTAGGGCTAAGATTTTATAGCCTTTTATTGGAATAAAAACGTGACACGTGAGTTTACAATGTATTATTACAGTGTGATTTATGTTCTTTGCTTAGGAAAACAAACTATGATCAGAATTAACACAGCAGCAAAATCCCGAGGACAGCTGCAACGTAGGTGAAGTTAGCAAGGAACGTTCCAGGAGAAAGAACTACAGGGTTTACAAATCCAAGAAAAGGTATTTTACCTTCTAGTAGCAGCTTCAGGGTGTAAACTAAGTTCCTACGATATTAGACCAGGCCCATCAGCATCTACTGCAACAATTTAAGATGTACTTTTACATTACAAGATTTGAGGACTCAGTTCAAGACTGACCAGTTTCAATCACTGATGCAGACAAATAGCACTTACCGCTTCTTTCTTTCTGGTCTATAATACCAAGAGAGCAAGCTTGTTCATGTTTTATTTGCCATTTCAGTGTTTCTGTGAGGTAACTGACACTTCCTCAAAGCCAGAATACCCTAAATTCAGACTGCCAGCCCACCCTTTGATCCCTATTATGTCTGCTGCACACACTCCACATCTGCCAGACAGAGACAGTGGGCAAAATGGCTCTTCAGTCTGTACTGATGCAACATTGACTGTGCAGTCAACCATAATTAAGACTCTGAAATAATGCTACATTTAAAGCAAGACAATGTTATTTACATTGCCATGAGAAGATCAAGATATACTACAGCTCTGCTTCATCACCTCAAGTCAGCTGTAGTTTTCAGGTGGATCTGCTTACACCTTTGGCTTACAACAAGCCTCCTAGAGAGGAATGCAACTCCAGAGTATAGTACAATGAAAAGAAACAAGAACAAAACTCACTAGAAAATCTAACTAGAGAGAACAGAATCAGTTTACGAACCAGCCTCCCCACTGTGTCCTTGCAGGGCACACCCTCATTTTCAAACTCGGTTTTAAGTCAGCTTTTTGAGTCAAAGCAAATGCCACACAACTCTCCTCAGAAAACTTTCTCCCAGTCATTCCCCCAGGTCTGGCTGTCTCACCCCTATCCAAGTCTTCCCTCCATCTGTAAACTTCCTGTCTGCCACCCTGTGTGCTCGGAAAGTCTCCCTTCCTCAAGAAAGCTTGGTTGCTCGCCAAGAGATAGAGATCTCCCCGCAGAGTTGTACCTGTCACTGACTTTCTAGAGAAGTGTAGTAAACTAACAACAAACAAAACCATCAGAGCACTCTGTTTGCAAGCTGACTGTCAGAGTGAATGAAACTTGTTTTACAAGGTCCCAAGCCAGTGTCTGGGAGAGTCACCACATATGTTTAGAGATACCAGATGGAAACAGAGAACAGTGATACAAAGGCTTAAGCAGCATGACTAGGCAAGGCAAATTACAATATTTAAACAGTCCTTACGTAAGTCCTTTCTTCAAAGCTTCAAAAATTTTCTTCACCTGCAGTGGCTTTGGATCCCAGATGACTGCCCCCTTCTGCAGGGAACTATAAGCGTTGGAGGATTTCAGTGACATTCTTGATCTCACTGAACTTCGGCTGAGAGACTTTCTGTGGAAAAAGAAAAGAAATACAGGGGAAATGCAAATCCCATCACCTGAGAGAAGAGAGGCCTAATCCACAAAGCTTCCAGAATACAAACAATGTGCCCAATTCCTTACTCAAAAGAACAAAGCTCTTTGGCACATTGAGAATATTTTCACAGATAACATTAGGAAGTTAAGGCCCAGCCCTAAATACCTATTGTAGAGAAGCTGCAAGTTTTGTGACTTCAATTTCGATAATAATTTCAATAAGAAATGTATCCTTCTCCAAGCCTGGCACAGGCTCCAAGAAGCTTAGTGATTCTATTTTAGCCTTTTTTAACAAAGAAAAATTGTAAAGGTCCTCATTTCTTTGGGAAGGTGGGGAGGGCACTGAGCAAGAAAAAGAAAAGCTCATTTTTATAACAGATTAATAAGAAGCTAGTGTTCATACTGCTAGCAAGTGTCTCACAGACACACATGGCAACTAGCTAAGGCCCTGCTTCGGTGTGCACATTCACACCAGTTGTTGGGTCAACTACAGAACTAGTCAAGCAAGCCACGCTGTAGGACAAGGCCATTCCCATTCTGACTCTCATCTGCAATTCAGGAAAATGAGGCAGCACATTTTTGATCTGCTCAAAGCCTAACTGATAAAGCTAACATAAAAAGCATTTAGAAATAGCTATTTCTTTACCTCCATTTAAATGACGGCTTAGAGCCATGCCACATGTTAAAAATGCAAGCTACCAAGCCTAGATTGCATAGAAGATATAATTACCAAGGTGTTTTTTCAGTGTCTAACACCTCACTTACTTTTAAAAGCAACTGGAAAAACACGATTAAATATTGTTTCTAACTTAAGTTGCCCACACAGGACTTGTTGTGCTAAAGAGTTAAAACATCCCTAACCATTGCTTAAATATATCTACAACATTTACAACAGAAAATGAGCTCTCTGAAAATAGTTCTTTCACATTGTCAGATTCCTGCCCAGCTTTGCTATGTCTTTGTCCTCCTCTAAGTCTTAGTTATTTTTATATTATTTTGTTAATACTCCCTGAAAGTCAAGCCTCTGAAGTAACGTTACCTAAGAAAGTTTCCCATGCCACTACACCAAGTCAACTGGTTGTTCTCAGAGAAGCTTTCCACCTTCTCTGCAATCTCTGTCTTACATCGAGCTCACCTAGAGAAATGACGAACTTCAACGAGCTTAACGCTTAACTACTGGCTGTTTTAAGTTCTAGGCATGTGACTGAAGGCCTAAGGAGATTATTGAGCTTGGTGATTAAATCCTAGGCCAGGCACACCTGAGAGCTGTCTCCAGTCCTATCATAGGAATCTTTGACTAATTACTTTAATTATCCTGGAGATAAATTTCCACTTAACTCTGTATTTTTAACATATAATCTGCAAAAAAATCTGATAAAACTAGGTGTTGCCAAAGATTACTGGATGTTTAATTTCTTCCCCTGATGAAGATGATGGCTTAGTGAAAAGTATTAATTAACCAAACCATTTGGAGCTCAGCTTATGAAGAATGTTACTGTTAAAGTAGAGACTTACACTAACACTGTTTTTTTTTCTTAATATAATAAATCTTTGAGTATTCCATGCAAAGTGAGAGGGTTTCAGCAGGAATAACACGGGAAGGGACAGTCTAGCCAATAACAGTTGAAAGAGTCTCCTAGAAGGATCATCACTTAAAATTCTTTCAAGCAAAGAAGGAAATGGCATCCAGTTTTGGTGAGTATTCTAACTAGCAAGACACCATATGGAAGATATAAGATAATTCTACCTTTTGCAACTAAAAAGCTCAAATCACTCCTGGGTTTTATTTATTTTGGGAGAGGAAAGGACTTGATATTTACCTTCAGAGTTTCATGCTGCACATCCTAACTTCAGGAAATCATTTCCCTTCCATTAAAGTATAGCACGTAAGCACTGCATACAGACAGACTGGGATTTAAAACTCACTGTTTTCCTCAGGTTATCTCCTACTGACTGATGTAGCTAATATGTACTCGGTGCACTGATGTTAAGAATCCCATTTACATATATTCCATAGAAAAGTTAAGTGGCAGACATGGGCCTTAGGGACAGTAGCTAAAAGATATTGTTGCTGTTTTCCCTTGTGAACTTAATAATTGAAGTATCAGATTTCCCACTTTATAGGTAACTAATCATATTTACTTCCTGTGGAGACCATTGTGAGAAAAAATGAAATACTGTGTCTGACTGAGAGCCTCAGAAGGAAGTTGCAAAAGTGTATTTAGCATCTGCTTAAGAATCTCCATGTGGACCTGATTTGTGTGTCATCCTTTGGACAGACCTTGCACAGGGCCTCTGTGATCTCCTGCTGTGTTTTGCAACAGTGCCTGAGGGAGAGATAACTTAGGAAAGGGTGATTAAAAAATTTCTTCAGCATGCTGAGGAAGGCTCTTAGGTGTTCACTGAGCTGTGACTGAGTATCTAGTACACAGATTTTCCTTATTGCAGAGATTCCTGAACAAAACTGTCTAAACACTTAAATAATGAAAAGCAACATCACAAAAAAATACGTAAAGAGAAGCATTCGGTTAGAAAATTTTTGCATATGGAAGTAACAAAATATATCTCTTGGGCTATATGAACTCTTCTGTTTGGAGCATTCTTACCCTGCTGGAGTGTGCCTTGTTGGAGAAACAGCTGTTCAACACTCTTCCTGGTAGATCCTTTCCCTGCTAGAACTTCCACTGCGTACTTGAGCTCAAGTCTGTTTATGTAATTTATTGACAGTGTTTTTTGCAAGATATTTGTGTGATTTTTAGATGTCTGATCTTTGCTAGGTGTAATATTGTTTTTCAGCTTTCACAACAAACTAATTTATTCAAATGTGAAGACTTCTTGATTATATCACAATCACGCTGGAATATCATTTTTGCTTCTACTTTACCATGCCATGTTTAATTAAAAAATTAATTCAGTCATTTGGTTCTTTGAAAATATATTTTATCACGAGTCAGGTATTTTACTGGTACATAATAGGATTTTTTTGAGTACAATAATTTCAGAAGCCTATTTTCTGATATTTTGATATGGTACTGCTAAATTATTCACTTTGTTACTATTCTAGCATGCATTGGCAGTCAGAGACTATATTATTTTTCCACTTATACACCATTATCTTCTAAAAGCACATGACAGGCTATACAGGGATCACTAAATTCAGAAAAAGAACAAAAGCACTTCTAGTGGAAAAGCTGCACAGTTGCCTACATAGAGCAATGCTACGCAGTAATTTATGATAAGCAAAAAAGGGTAAAACAGTGCAGGATGGTTTAGCAGTGATGAAGCTCGATGAAGACTGGCAGACTGGGCTGCAGCGTTTGCTCTAGTATAGACCTGTTACCAATAGCACTGAATTTGCAGTGCCTTTCTTGGCCTGTTTCTGTTCCTCCCTTCTCCTTGTTTGTGGCATTGCCAGCAAGCAGTCCTTCCTCTCATGTAATGCTGCTCCGCTTGACTAACTCCAGGAGAACTTCAGTTGGGTTCAGCCACAGGTTCTACCAGGATTCATCATTAACATACCATCATATTAAAGATCTATGAGATTTTTAATTACCATAAATATTCAGAAGGGTTTAAACAGAAAATATCAGTTACTACGAGGCTGCTAGCAGGAACGGGTGCAGCCCTTCATTCTTCTGGAAGGAATGGACTATTCGCAGTCTGATACACAACCTCTGAAATCCAGCCACTCCTGAAGTGCGGTGCGTATAGCAGTACATCAGCATGGTGTGAAGTACGGCTATTTATCAGCGAACCACAGCAACATTCAATAGTTTTAAGATAAAAATTAAGAAACAATTTCTACACAGATACGCCTCAGGTTAAAAAATACACTCACAGTACATACTGCCTGTTGCCTAGACAATCGAGTGCTTTTCTTGTGTTACTTACGCTAATTTTCTGCTTTGCACAGTGCTGAATCCAGTGAAGGAACAACTCCTGCTGATACCACCCCCATCACCAGGAGAGACGAACGTCAGTTTGACTGACATGATTGCCAGTCAGTAAGTCTACTGCCTTCTGAAATAAACAGAAAAACAGATGAGTCAAAACCTTCTCGGCATTTCAGGCTTAGACCTGCACCGCTGCAAGTGCTGAGCTGCGTGAAAGTGGAAAGTCAGAACAACAGACAGTAGATTAAATAGACAAAAAAGACTTGTCTGCTAGACACATTTCCTCTGTTGCCATCCATAATGCAATTAATAAGGGACTGAATAGTCTAAAATGAAATCTCTCATGCCCTCTTCAATTTCTGATTGATTTTACAAACTCACTATATAAAAGCCAGAATAGCCCCAATTCACAGGCTCTCTGCATTTCTGATTTTTTAAAAACCCTGCGATTGTCCCACTGCTCAAGGAGTTCTGGCCAACCAGTGTATTTCCAAATCAGTATGGATGCCAGAACAATACTTAAGCTCCAGACTCAGTCAGGTCCAAAAAAGAGTTCCTTGCATCTGTGCAGAGCCACACTGAAATCAATGGTAGAACTGGCTGAGTATGGCACTTAAGCCCAAGGCAGAAGTCTGGTTTCAACAGTAAATTTCAAGTTCATGCTCCTCCTCTGGCAAGATTTCTCTTGGATTGCTCTCTTCTGTTTTCCATCAGTCAAAGTCTTTTGCTTTCTGGAGAATTGTGTTGTCTGCCATATGTCTATAGAATCCAATTTACAATATAAGTAACAGACATATCCTTCAAAGCAGCTGTAGAAAATCACCCAGACAGTTAATATACAGAAAAATTCCCTTCCTTCCCCCTTCAAGCTGGTGTGATGTAAACAGCACAACTGAGTAAAAGTGAGTAAAACAAAAAGCTGGAGTGTCTATTTGTCTATTTGTAGAGAGAAGTACAAACTCCAACAAAGAGCCCTACACGGAGATGCTCCTTGCAAAAGTTTGCCCTGCATTATAGAATGTGCTCTGAAGAACAGTGAACTCTCACTCTGTAAGAGCAGATTCTGGAAAGAAACATCTGCATTCAGCCCCTATGCCTGACATTATCCCACCAGCATGGCTACAGTTGTCAGACTAGAAGCCCTGAAATGTCAGGATAAGACTTTTCTTGGCTCTGCCACTAACTTGGAGAGCAACCTAACTCAATGCTCTTCCAGACTTCACATAAAGAGCAGAATGGTTGAACGATACTTCCCAAGAGGGGTGGGATTTGACAGTGTTATGCTAATCCTGGGCTAGTCTACAAGTACAGTGAATTACTGTAAGTGAGTGTGCTTCAGGCATCATTATCTACAAAAGTGGTAATAGACGTAATCAGGGATTTCCAGAAGCAGAGGTCCTGCAGTGAGACCTGACTACTTCATTAGAAGCTTCTTAGTCAGTTCCCTAGGTTGAGGTCTGAGTCCCATTTCTTTGCCTGTTCTTCAGGCTGTGACAAGGTCATGAATGCATCTGTGAAAAACAGGCAAAAGATTTCAGAACGAGATGCGAAATGATAAAAGTTCAGCCAAACAGTTAGCTGCTTTGTGAGCTACCTGGTTTGTCAAAAGACGTGTCAGGCATGGCTACGTATCTTGCAACTCAGTGCATCAAAGCCCACATGACTCCATAGCTTCAGTATTATCAACAGAAATTTCTATTACATGGAAAAATTTAGTGCATCTTAATCATCTTATAATCAAACTGTCCAGCACTTACGTTCTTTTGTTTTGAAAGGCTGCGTCCCTAACACTCATAATCAGAGATTTTACTTGCATCACAACACAGCTGAGGTTTCAAAATATTTTCCATTCTTTCCTCTAGTTTTCAGATGCTTATAAGCCTATGAACAGTCACCCCATCAAAAGGATCATCAGATTGAAAAAAACATGCAACTTACTGAAAAATGTGATTGCATAACGGGCTGTTAAAGGAAGAAATAGAAGCAATAGCCTCATGGTTACTGACCACATCCTTCAACAAGGCTAAGTCAGGTTCCCAGGATCTATTCTTCAGCCCTCTAACATGGGAAAGCTGCTTCATGCGTAAAAGAAAGGAAGAAAGCACAGGAAAAACTTGTCTAGTTTCATGGGACTCCTAAAGCCTGCATAGTGTGAGGCAGAAAGTCTTTGAACCACATAGAAATGAAACAAAGAAAAACAGGCAGACCCTTGACAGGGAATAGAATGTGGAAAATCATGAGAAGACTCCCAAAGTACCAATCTGTGGTACTGAATTCTAGTGAAGAATTAAGTTGGAAATGTACAAGCCCCTGGAACTCAGCTGGTGAAAGAAATAAATTGCTTAAATTGCCAAAACTGGATTCTGTTGCCACATGTGTTTTCATAAATCAGATCTAATTCTACACTTCAAGAAAACACACTGTGGTAAATTACTCCAAATGAGAGATGAACTGGACCTCACTTGCGCATAGCCATAAGCACTTGAAAATTCTCATGGGCCGTTTGTTTATTTTAACTGCACAAAGCTCAGTCCTCAAGGCCACTGACCGTGTCGTGCTCTGTGGTAACGGGTAGCTACATTCAAAAGCAATTCACAAGCACATTTTCACAGTTCCCTCTTATGAGAACGAAGAGAACCTAAATAATGCCAGGAAAGCACCATTAAAGGGGTTATCTTTCTTACTGTGAAATAACGTCCACAAAGTTGAAAACCTTCTGGTACACATCTGCATATATATTTTTCATAGTGACCTAGAAATCTTACAGCTCATTTCACGCTTCTGAGTAGAAGACCATAAGTAGGATGTCAAGACAACGTTTTATTTGTAAGAATGATTTATAAATGCAGTTGTTTAAACAGAGGGGGTTTGCTAGCCAGAGTGTCTGTACAAAAATGCTGAGCTACGTTAGAGCTGCCCCTGAGCAAAAGCATCTGGACACATCTCAAATTCAACTCTCCCTTTAGGCTAGAAATAAATCAGACAACGACCCCTGACAAAGCTGAGTTCAGATCTGTCTTCCAACCTGTAACCTCTGCTGCGTAGGTCAATGTCTCCTAATGTCATAAATACAGGGATTATGCCCTGGGGGGCAGAAGCACTTCCTCACTTTAATCTTCCCAAAAAGCACAGAATGTGAATACAGTAGCAAGCTACGGGCTGGCGTATGCAGAGTGCAAAAATATCAGGTCAACTGAAGGAGTCTATTGCCAGGGGCAACAGAAACGCCGAGCTACCGGAAAACACAAGGGGTCTTGAAAAAGTCTTACAATGCCTGTTAGTGTTAAACTGACCTCCAGATTGCCAGTTACTAATCTAGTCCAACATTTTAATATCTGCAGTTTTGTAAGATTGAGATTTCAGGTCTCGGAAATGTATTTTTAATATATATCAAAAGAGTACGTTTTTAAATGAAAGCAATATGGTTGGTTATCCCCATTTCAATGACGTGGCAGTGATTTAACGCAACAGACTATCAACATTTAACTTTCAGTGTTACCAGGTATCCAGGCATGTAGGGCCAAACATCTGAGCTTCTATGCAGCAGTAAGTACATTCAAACTGCATGTTCTGCTTCATTTCTGTTAGCATTAGGATATTCCTCAAGCCAAATGACCACCATCCTCTACAAACAAAATCTGATGTCTGTTTTTGTTTATGGCTAAATTTTTCCAGCCCTAGTCACATATTTAATTGTTTCTGGGCACAATGGTTTCAACAATTTTATGAGGAAAATATGACTCACTGACTTATTGCAAAATAATTCTGCTTACATTTTGTACTTTAAATTAGTGGCCATGTTTTTCTTCTAATATCTCCAAGAGGCTCACTTGAACTTGGTGAACTGTTGCTAGACTAAGGTATTCATGTTTCCTTACAATTTATAACATTCTGGTCATGAATGACCAGTCGGTTAAGAGGTACACACTTGCTTCTAGCTTTGTGTCCGCCAAAACTGTACCCGATTTCTGTTTCCTTCAGCTAGTTGTGGACACACACATTGAGTTGATAGCCTAGGTAACAAGCGGCTACGTTATCTCACTCAGTTACGCCCATACCCACTGTTCACTGACTTCAGTAACAGCAGCTGCCAAACAAAATCAATGCCGGTTTGAAATCAAGTAGATTGTTAGTCATTATAGAAAATAAACACAATGACTGAACACACACTATCAAATGTCAATCACTTCAATGTCTCACGATCATGTATGTGATTCTAGACACATTATATGATCATGATCATTTATCTTAGACCGCTTGATGCCTTCTCCTTACGTTTCAGATTATTATTTTTATTTTTATACATAATTTTATTTTTAAATATTATATTAGCTTTACTTGGAAGGACAACAGAGTAATTCTATCTTCTGTTTGTAGAAACCAAACAGCGCAAATTTCATTCTGTATTACCACGACATAATCCTTTTCTCAGCATCTGAAGTGTTCAACATTTTACTGGATGGACTGCAGCCTTGACCCTTATATCTGTGTCTACTGGAGAATCCTCTTAGTAAGTGGATTTCTGCATAGTAGTATGCAGATTTTACTGTAGGGTTGCCACCCAGAATCTACGTCTTTTTAGAGCATGGTTTTATAAAATTCACTTCAGGTCCTTGCCAGCCAAGCAGGTTTGCCATTAATGTGTATTTGTTCTGTACTATTTCTACTGAAACTCAGTTTTCACTGTACATAACTAAAATCGGTAGGGATTAAGCAGATGAACATTTAGGGACTTTAAAGACATTCTCTGGACTTACTGTAGAAATGATCTGTGATTCCAACTAATCATCTGTGGTTTAAAAAAACCCTTCTGTCAAAGGTGCTAAGTTACTCATTTCACTTCCCTGAATTTATTATAAGCTCCAGGAGAACAACTGTTCTCCTGCTACAACTGCAACTCTATTAGGGTTTTAGCTAACAGAAATATATATTGCAAACCCTTAATAGGCAAAAAGACAACCCTAACATGAATATACCAGAAAATTTCTAGCATAAGTCAAATTTAAGACTCATTTTGAAAGCTGGGCTACATTTGTCTACCATCACATTGACATAATCACAATTATTTTCCTTCTTCTCAGATATTTCAAAACTTAGGAACAATGGAATTAACCAACACTTCTGGATGCGTATGATGGGTGGTACCCATTTCAAAACACTTGTGGCAGACAATGGCATTTGAGTTTTCCATGACACTCATAAAGACAAAAAAAAAAATCAGATTGCCACAATGTTTTACAATAATGTCAAACTTTTTGAACAAAGTCTTAGGGCTGATCTGCACCCGAACCACTGAAGCTTTTTGTGATGTCAGTGTACTCTGAACTAGGCTGGAAATCTCTAGACCTTGGCACTCATTTTGCAGCACTGGACTTCTAAAGAATCCAGACCACAAGAATTAATGAAACTCCTGAAATGCAATAACATCATGACTCCGCCCTAATTACTCTAAAGGTAGATGTAATGAGGGCTGACTGAACAAAGAATGAAGTGATTATCTCGTGTACAGCACAGTGGGAAAATACACACACTATATTTAATCTTTGCTCTTTAGCATTCTTTAGAAAAAGCATTGACCTCAGCAGCAATGTCTACTCTGCTAGACAAACACGTTCCAAATTTAGGATTAAAACCCCTTAATCTTTAAGCATTTTTGTTCAGTTGTTAGACAAACATTCTACTTATGCTGCTATTCAAGAACTAAGAAAAGTTTCTCGGGTTATTTTTCTATAGATGAAAAATAATGTGAATTAGGGAGACAGAAAGTGCCCTCGATGCTGTTTTAACCCAGCATTACACACAAATAGGGATGCTTTCTTCAGATACATCCTTTCCGTGGAAAGGATTCACAGCACTAGGATTCACAATAGAATCTGTAAAGGTTACATTGAATTCGGTGTAACAGGAATTCTGACTTGTGGATATCATCTATCTAGAACTGATGTCTCACACCAACATGCATAACTGATATGGAAAATGTATGTTTGATGTTTTGTTTTTATATGGTAAAAAAGATTAGTGACAATTGAGGCAATGGAGACAAATAGCAAGCCTATTTGAAATTTGAAAATTTTCCCCTTAGTACTTTTATTACCCATCTCTGAGGCACAGTACTTTTCCTGCTCGCCTATCTCACCCCTACTCACCACTTTCTCTCCCCTGGTTCCTACAATAGGAACCCACAATGTAGGCAGTCAAACCTGTTCAGCCTTCTTTGCAGAAAAATGCAATCCATGTAGGAAAGAGGTATGTTTAGCTATAGTGCTGTGAAGTCCACTGGGTATAGCTGCACAGAGCCATGAACAAGCATTCTTCCACTTATATTCACCAGATATTTCTGCTGTTTTAAGACTGAGCAATGTGAGCAATTACACAGCACTTTTGCTACAAGTGGAAGATTTCTCTTCTCTACAAACCTGCACATGTTCCACAGAACTTCTTGGCTGAAACCTGTTTAACTCAGATGATTAGACAGACCCTTTACTTTGCAGCAAACTTATATCTGTCAGGTTGTATTTTCAAAGTCTCAAACGATTTAGTAATATAAACTCATTGTCAAAAGTAATTGAGCCTCCTAGGAGTCAGTTCAATTGACTTTTAATAAGAATTATATTCATAGCCCACATATTTAGAAAGATGGGTCTTCAATTTCTAACTCACTCTGGTACTTGCAGGTTCAACCCTTAGATATATATTTAAATACTACATGTCTGATATACTTTCCTCCTAGCCATAGTCAAGCCATAAAAAGAAAATCAGATCAATGTCTCTGATTCAAATTATTGCTTTAATCATTAGGCTCTTCTATAGCTTTATGCCAGCTTCTGGAAATGAAGTTCTGGAGTCCAGGTTTCCTACACAGCAATAAATTTAAATACCATAAGCAGTCCCCTCAGACAGCTTCTCCTGTGCTGGAGGTAGTGTCTCCAATCTAACCATTCCTAGTGTGGTTCTTTGAACACAGGACTCAACTTTCAAGTCCAAGATGACCTGTTTTTCAAGCCTGTGATTCAAAACGTTACTGTATTTCTAATTAGTTTTCATCTAGGCATAAAGATCCAAGTTCTGTTCCCAGTGACACTGGTGCACATCCAGATGAAATTAATCAGTCATTTATTCCAGATTTCCAGTAAAATCCTAGCAGCAAATGTTGGCCCGTATTTAGTTAATGACCTGGAAACTATTTTTCAAGACATAATTTTGTGGTCAATTTTGTACCTCCCTCTAGCGGCAGTAGATATCAAACAAGTGGAGCACAAAGGAGACCTTGTCACATATCACACACTGATGTATTGTGCCTATTTCTTTTATGGAAATTTGTTACTTGGAATCAAGGTTGGCTGTAAATCCCAGTGTAACTTTCTGGCAATGCTGTAATAAGAAAAGAATCAGTGATTGCATATAACCAAAATCCCCGTTTGCTTCCCTTGCCAGTACACGGCATATTCATGTAACCACACGTAGTTTCTCCACGCTTGCCTAGATCACAGCTCTTCGAGTTGCTCTCAGTACTTTTGCATTGAGTTTTGCTTTCCTCTTGAGGGGAAGGCACAGAACAATTCACCCATTATCAGCTGATTTATGAGCACAGGGCCTGCTGTTCACTCCTCTGGTTTCAATTTCAAACTTGATGACAAACTCGCAAGCCTGAATCAGAGATTCAGGAATGTGGCAGGCTCCACACGCTAGCCTGACTTGCAGCTTTTTCAGCTCTGGCAGAATTTGAGTCTGCAGTTAGCTACATTACAATGAATACTTAAAAACAAATTCCTAATGAGAGAAGAAGCAGATGGCGCTGAGGGAGAGCGATTTACAAATGATGAACAGGCTCTTCCATTCTGACAAAGGAAAACTTGCCTAGCAGCAAGGCATCCTACCAGTTCTGTCCCTGAGAGGTTCCTCCTTCTTAATTAGCAACCCCAAGGAACATTCTGCTGTACTACATATCTCATTCTCCCAGTTTTCCCCAATCTATGCCTGAATGTGTATTACAGATGGGCTTACCAGGTGTGATCACGTCTCCATCCGTCAGCCAATGCAAGAGCCTTCTAAAAGCTTATTTCCAGGTTAATTATGAAATAAGGAAGTTCCTTCATCTCAGCCTTAGGGTTGTGGAAAGTCCCAAATGTAAGCTTCAATAGAAACCACCATGATGGATAGATAAATGTTTTGATTATTACACTGAGAAGGATATATTAACTAAAACAAATTACAAACTTGCAGTAATAGTGAAATTTGATGTTCACAGTATGTGGGATGTGTTTTGATATCTTCAAAAATCAAAGTCTGTGAATCACTATATATCAGTATGTGTCCAGGGGAGTGCTTCCGAAATGGGATTTAGATTTAGATTTCTGTAGTTTCATTTAGTTCTCTGATCAAGAAAAATGTCCTTTTATGAAGGATTAAACCATTACGTCAACTTCCTATGGCAACCATGTTTTATTACCATACATGCTATCAAGACAATCCTGTGACACAGACATAATGAAGTTGCTAAGTTATGACCAGTAGCCCAAAGAACACTAGAAAAGAAGTATACAAAATGTCGTATAAGAGGGAAAGAGGATAGAGAAAAGGTTTATGTTTTAAATCAAAGTATTTTCTTTAATGCTGAGTAGACACAGACAGTTTTGACAAAGTCACTATGTCTTCTACTGGTTGGTGAATCTCTGTACTGATCTTAAGAAAATGAAAAACAGTGTATTTTTTAGACAGAGATATCAAAATCATGACAATTTAAAATGTCTCTCATTGTCCAGTTAACAGTTGAAGTGTCAAAAAATTTAGTGTGTTGAAATGTTTCATCTAGGCTGAACTTACTCACTATCTTCTAACACAGGCTTGTATTTCTAACAAGGTAGGGCAGCTGTCAGAACAATTCTAATGCTCTGTTCTGTACTAATGTTCCCTTTCTGTAGACACTCCACAAGCATGGAAAAAAACAAGAACCTTTGAATATGTGTGGATACATCTGTACTCCCTCCTTCATTTCTTACCCTTCCTAATACATATGCTCTGACATTCATGGCCCACATTTTTTACACTGTTATTCTCTGCTTTTATTTGGTTTGGGTTTGCTTTTAATGAGGTGAACTTTGCACAGCCCAAGTCTAACTCCTATAAAATTTGTGTCTTAAATGGCCAGATTTAGTGATTTTTGTATGGAAAAAAAAAAAGGCCTACACACTAACCACACAGCTGTACTTGGAAACAGATGTTTTACTCCCTTTAAACTAAACTAATGAGGACGGGATAGGGAACAGACAGGTTAGGAAAACTTCTATCTAGATTTTGAAGTTAGAATTATGGAACGAGTACAGAAAAGAGTGGCACTACCACATGACGGAAGAGGAGAAGGATGGTAATTCCACTGATGATGAAAATTTGCACTGTTACGTCAGCTGCAAGGTACTTCCACTTCACAGCCCCAGTGTCAGTTTTATGCGCTTATCTCACACAAGTATCTCATAGGGAGTAGGCCAGATCCCCAGCCTGTATCAACTGCCCTAACTCTATTCAAATCAATTTATTTACACAAGTCCAGAATTGGGCTCTGTGTCTCTTTTTCATTTAGCAGGTGTTGAAAGGACTCTAAATCACTTTTTTCAAGACTTCTGTAAAACATAAAGTAGATTAATTATTTAGTATCAAATGCTTTGAAAACCATAACTTTGGATAGAAATTCGACTAAACATGAAAATTTTTTAAACTAACTTTGCCTACCAGTGTGTTCTTAAAATATAACGTGTCTTCTGCTGCTAGTTCAGAAACAGATGAGGTTCTTAGGACTATCGCTTCTCTGCCCAATCTTGCTCCCATCAGTCACTGGGAGCACTGCCATAACTTCAGAGAGAGGATGACCAAGACCTTTGTAGTCACGATTTGGCACTCACACTGGAAAAATCCATTAGTGATGGCTGTTTATAGAAAAGATGCATCAGGTTTTCCCTCTGGTTCATAGCTTCAGATTCTTTAAAAAATTATTCTTGATTTGTCTTTATACGCTCTTCATCAGTACACTCGCGTGCAGTACAGAGCAGGGCCCTAGTGCTAAACCAATGCAGCGAAAAAGAATCTTCTGCCGTACAAAGCTTTGTGAGACAGCTATTACATGCAGAGGAAACTGGCTTTAGTGAGGCCCTAGTTCCCCTGGAGACTACCATAATATAAATTATTAATAATAAAAATAAACATTGGCTAGCTTGAACTTCTCTTCATTCCCTTAGAGCTTATTTCTGTGATGGAATTAGCTAAATAAAGCCCACTTGAAAGAATGCTTAATTGCAAACTATCCAAACAAAACAAAACAGAACTAATTGGTTCTTAAATATTAAACACTGGAAGGAGATGGCTTTGGAAACAGCTGAACAACTAATGCATATTAAGAGACTTATGGTGAAGTGAGCAGTTAAGAAAAATGCAGTCTAAACCAGACTACATTTACTTTTAAACTAGATATTCAAGATTTGTTAGTCTGATTCTGCCTAGGAGACAGCTTTGGATTATTTTAAACCTAAACAGAATTACAGCAATACTCTTGATAATTATAAAATCAGAAGAGTCAAACTCGTGCACTGACTTCTGGACATAGTTTGCCTAGGCAAGACTACAATATTTACAACCCTCATTACTCCATGAAATGTCCTTTAAACTTATTTCATACTAAAAAAAAAAAAAAAGAACTTAGCAAAGACTACTGTTTCAAGTGTTTTTTCTAAAGCATTTATTTTTCTGGAAGTTGGGTAGGGAGAGCCCCATAAACAGTTCTGACAACACGTCCCTAAAGGAAAGTGGTGATGCCTTCCATCAAAATAACTGATTGCAGATCTGCCTTGGCCTTTATGAACTTCCTTTCTTCAGCCCTGTGTTTTTGTTACTGGTATTTAATTCAAGTATTTCACAGTCAGCAAACAGAAGGAATCATATCGGACATGTGAAAACTCCCCTTTGATATTTGTTAAAGGTTAATACATTTGTCACGCTTATTTCTTAAATAAGAAGTATTTCTAGCAAGACTAGAAAAATACATCTTCAATGTGACTGAAATTTGTAAACAAGAAATGAAAAACTTTGACATTAGAAAAGATCAAGAATTAGATAATTTACAACTAAAATCATACGGTAAAAATTATTTAAAAAATTAATTATTGGTAGAGGAGTTTTTCTTTGGAGGCCCACTGTGTGCTGTGACATGAAAACAGTCTAGTGGGAAGCCACTGAAAGCACACTGCCTCATCAGTCACATGTTTACTTTCTCACTTATCAATAACTAACACGAACAAGACTTCTGCCAGAGATAAAAAATTCCTGGAACAGTCAGTCTTTTTTACATCACCCAGCCCAAGCGCAAGACAGCTACTCACCAGCAGAAAAAGGCAGACTTAACTGGGAGTGCTAAGCAGAAGTTGTTCAGTAGCGGGATCAGCTGAGATCAAACCACTTCAGCATTTAGGCTGAAAGCTAATCTAATTCTAAGGTCCCTTGAAATGTTATTCATAACATCAACAAACACGGTAAGAGTCACTCATGAAAATGCATTTCAGTTTTGTGCACAAAAAAATCAATCAGCTCTCTGTCTCCAACTTCTTCAAAGACTGTGAACTCAATTGTTTTCTTCCTGTGGACTCAAAGCTTTTACTGCAACTAGCAGTCACATCTGCTTAGTGTTTCATATTTTTCAGCATCACAAGTTTTTCTTAGGCCTTGGACTGGTTTACGCAGCTTCTATGTGTAAGTACAACGGGAGTCCAACACGAGATAGAACTGAGGTCTTCGGCCAGTTTTTCTACCTCTCTCCCCAAAACACATAAGCAATCCTTGCAAAAGGAGTATTCTTACAAGAGTATTTTGCCAGCATGGCTAAATCTTCATGAATTTCGGTTTTTAACATTCTTTTTAGGGTGCACAACTATGCCAGAAACTTTGTAACACAGATCTGTACAGCTACACAACAAAGCTTTGTTGGTTTGGTACACCTACCATGGTTTTGAAAGGTATTAGTAATCAGCAGACAATGTAAAAAAACTCTCTGATGTGAACACCTTCTGTGTATCTACACCACCAGCATCTCATTTCTATCAGAATACTGGCACTATTTAGTACAAAAGTTTTCCTGGAATGGATGGAAGATCTTGGGAAGCCTGTGCTTTCTACCAGCACAGTTAAAACTATCCTTACTATCCTTCAGAACTAAACCAATGAGCACTAACACATGCACAACTTTACTGTGCACTGTAACTGCTTCTACAGTTGCATCTTTTGCTAATTCAGCCATGCCAGTAAAAGAAATCATTTTTCCCTGTCCTTATCCTATTTAGCTGAGGGCAGGAATCTGTGCTACAGACAGGGACTTAACAGCTGTAAAGAAGAGCTTATTACTTGTGTCTTTGTAGGCAGTAGGACTTTGCTATGTGTACTGCTATAAAGCATCAGGGAAAAGAATAAATTGTATTAGCACAGTGCACTGCCATATCAATATACCTGCAAAGCTTTTAATTATCATATGGCTAAATCATTAAAAAAACCCTCAATTGAGATAAAATTACGGCAGTACTACACCTAAATGCAGAACAAAGATTAGTATGGCTACGTGGCAAGTGTAGGACAACTAGAATTCTCAGTTTATAAAAAAATCTGTGGGTAAGTCCTTCCTGCCTCATAAAACAAGACTGATTTTTGTGATGTAAATTGACTTCATCTATGTTACCCAGACTCTATTACTTACCTACAACTGAGCCCAATCTTGCAGAATAGGATCATGGCACTTTACAAAACTGGGTCCTCTGTAAGGAAGTTTTCTCAATTCCCTCAACACTGATGGAGTGAATCTTAACACTAATACGCACACCGGCTGGGGAACATGAAGAGCTCTTACCCAAGACTAAGAGCAAAAGACTAAGTATCAATCAGGTCACTGTACATACTGATCCTTAGTTCATCAGTTCCTGTTGTCCTAATAGGACAAACAACAGTCACTTTCAGAATGTGGTATGTAGGGAAATGACAGCCAGGTTTGCATGAAGTTATAGTTATTAGAGCTACAGAGAGACCTAACACAAAAATGGATGGGCAAACGTATAGTCCATATGCACACAGCTGTTGCTTGATTGATAATTTAAGGAGTCCTGGTGATGGATGAGATCATCAGCACTTTAAATTTCAGGAAAATATCACAGTTAAATATCACAGTATTGGGATGACTTCAGTGATGCCAAAGGCGCTGCACTATGTATGTAGGGATATGCTTTTTTGGCATCAGACAGGCATGATTTCTGAAAGACAAAATCTTTATGTATCTCGCCAGATGAGCCTGAGATGACGGCAGCAGCGTCCAGAATGCTGAAAGGCGCTATAAGCACAACAGTGACACGCCTTCCCAGTAATGAGGAACCATGCCTGGCTGGAGAGGCAGTAGATAGAACACTACGTCCCTATGATGTTCTATGTCCCCTGGCAGTTTTCCCACCCTTGCAATATGACCCTCCAGGCATCAGTGCATGGATCGTTGATCTTATGAACTCACATTTGTGATCCTCTACAGAACCATCATTGAGAGTGTACAGCCCAGAGAACTTCCTGGCAGAAAATCACTCTTGGGTGATCTTCAAAATTCAGAAATGGCAATTCAGATACAGAACATACATGCTGACAAGTGATTCCAACAATATACTAATCCAGATCCAGAATTAAATCCAGATCCTGACACAGTTACAGCAAAAATGGCACACTGCATTCGATGTTATAATAGAAATACAATGTTTTGCTCCATATGATCTGGCTCACTCAAAAGACATTTTACAACAAACTACGCTTTTACTTTATTGTGAAAATAATCTGACAATCACAGGTCAAAGGATACTTTGCAGTAAATTCATACGCATACGGAGGAAAGATTAATCATGTATTACTACAGCTCTGGAGAAAACAAGCTAGGTTGGGCAGATGCAGAAATTATGTCTAGACTGGAGATCTTACCAGAAGATACAGTATATGTGCTTATCCAGAGTCGTCTTCTGCAGAGCACACGCTCCTTAGAATTGTATTTTTGTTCTTGAAGCACTCAAGCGCAAGCAATTTTGAGATACTTTGCACTGCTACTTACTTGTTTTGCACTTCTGATGTTTGTTTGCTGGCAGCTGGGATGCCTGCACTGATTTTATAAGGTTATTTAAATTCTTCTTTATTTGTTAACAAATTATGTCGTTGCACAACACATTGGCATGTGAACACTTCAGAAAAAGGGAGGGACACGACTCAGCCTCAGTGGAATTAGGAACAAGATTCAATGACCTCAGCACAGTTACACAAAGGATAGCTCTATTGTCTCCGTGGGAGCTGTGGCTAATTAAAATAATATTTCCCATCAGCTTTCTACATGTAGGATTCTCTTCAAAGCTGCCATTACCTTCAAGATCACGGTGTGGGGCTTCCATTTCAGACAGTGAAAAACAAAAGCCTAGTGACAGATTTTCATACAGCCTGGGCATCTACTACTATACTAAAAGCATGAAAAAAGGCACAAAGTAAAGAGCATTTATATATATCTGTACAACAAACATACAGTGATGCTGAAGCAACAACATTACTGGTTGAACTAAGCTGATGTGTTTTAGACACCGTCCATCCATTTCAACTCCACTTTTGTTTTACCTCCCATTGTAAACACCAGGTAACCAACTTGCTACAAATTAGTTATCTCCATAACTTTAGAAAAGCCTGTGACCTTTCTGAACAGATTAAGTATTAGCCAAAGTTTGACACACAGAATCACAGAATTGCTTTAGGCTGGAAAAGACCTTTAAGATCATCGTGTCCAACTGTAAATCCAACTCTGCCAAGTCCACCTCTAAACCATGTCCAGATATGTACACTCTACTGTAATAATTGCTCAAACAGCTGCCCATGCGTTTGGAATATCTCCGTGCATCACATCTTTTTGAAAACCCTGGGCCTGCTATTTTACCTTTACACATCTCATGAAACAAAATCCTTCTTTATAACCCAGAGAAACCTTCTAAGCTCTTTTTGTAACATTTCAGTTACATAACGTAAAAATTGCAGAAATTCAGCGCACAGATAAACTGAAGGTTACCTACATTGTATTTTTTCTGCATTAGTAGAAATACAAACCTACTTATTGCCAACAATAAAGCAGCAAACACTAAGACTATAAAGCACACTGAGATCTTTGAATTTCTGCCCTGTTTGTTTATCTGTTGAGTCTCAGTACTGCAGAATGATTTTTCCCTCTTCAAGTCTGTGGCAATTTAAATAATAAAACAGAAGTTATGCAAGTGCAGAGAATTATGGAAAAAATTTAAGTGGAAAGTACATATTTTTAAAATGCACTTGAATAACTCAAATGCAGTTGAACTGACATTATTCAGAATTTCCAGCCTTATTCAATACTGGATTGAAACCAAGCACAAGACATTTCAGGCCCAAAGGACATTTTTAAGAAAATTGTAATTACCTATATTTCTAGTTCACAATGTCTGTCTGGGAAAGCTCTACCACCTAAAAAAAAAGACTAACTGATCTTCTCATGGGGTCAAACAACAGGGTTGCGAACTAATTAAGAAGAAGATGTTTGGATCAGCTTGCAAACACAAGGATTGATTCAGCCCCAAAGAGCATCCAAACCAGAAACTTGGATTCAAATATGTGTGGGCTTCCAGCGATACACGGATGCAGATTCAGATCCAAATTTCACACGGCAAGTTCATTTCTAACCTGTGCAGACACAAGCTCTAGGCCCAGCTCTGCATTCTTTCCACACCCAGAATTGGAGTTCTGCCTGCACAAGGAATGCAAGAGAGAAATCAATTTCTTATCTTTACGGCAGATCTTTTTTGGTGATGCATATGCCTCTGAACCTGCCAAAACTCAAATGTGCGACATGGTATGCAGTCTAGTTCCAAACCTGATAGATTTGAAAAGATTACTCTTGCAGGACACTTAAAATAAGGTCGAATTATTTTCATAAGCCTACATAAGTGTTCCCAACTTTAATATACCTGGATATATTCTGATACTTCTATTATAAATAATTATCATCAATTAAAAAAGGAAGATCCCAGATTTTAACAAAAACTTAGTAGCAAAGGGAATAAACTATATATTCCCAAACTTCGGGACATTTAAAAGCATGGCTATATGAAAAAAAAAAAATTTAAAAAGTCATTTCACAGAAGTAAGATAATAAATAAACCCAAACAAATAATAAAATAAGGCTTCTTGACATAACACTGGAAGTCCATTATCCTCCAAAATCACAGGGTAGCATCATTCACACAGATGCGTATGGCAAAATCTTTCCATCGCTCCAAAAAGACACGGACTTCACCCTGGCTTTTGATAAGATAAATGCAACTGTGTTTCCTTCAGCTACTCAGTCAGCAGTATTCAAAAATTTGCAGGGGGAAAGGCCTTCCAAATGCATGAATGACAAAGAACTGTGGAAACAAGTCTCTTTATGTGTGGATCTTCGCTTTTCGTAAATTTTCCCAGGTTTTTTAGTCAAGTTTATACAAGAAATGCTCACCAATGTTAGTTACAGATGCAGAATTTTATGATATATCTATGATAAAATTGAAATCCCAGTGCAAACACAAGTCCATCAGCAGTCTTTTAATTTAAATTAATATGGTCAAAAATCAGGAATAAATTCTACAAGAAAAATATCTTTTTGTTATATTGGATATATCCACATCTGGAGAGTTTCTGACACAGCAATCACATGTGCCTACCTGTTCTACTGTAGCTGTGGTCTTTCTGGGTGTTTTTCTCATTATTCTACCCCAAAAAGTATGCAAGAACACAGGATGGACACGCTCTTTCATGGTCAAAAAAGTGAAAAAGGAATATTAAGGTGATTCCTGCTGCATTCATGTTTAGACATATATTTTCACAACAGTTGAGAAAAGGATATGTTGAATAGAGTAACCTGTGGCCACTATTCTGAGAAAAAGAAATGCTAGCTCAAATCAAGGGCTTCAGCTGTTTGACTTCCTAGACAAGACTATATCAAAATATTTCCTACACACATTCCACCCTTCATCAATATGTCAGTTGTAGCAGAATGAGCTATTAATTCTCGGCATCAAAATTTGGGATAATTTAATACAGTCAAATGTTTCCTTACTTTCACAGAAACAACTATTACTGGAAATATTTTCCAAAGCATGTTGCAAGTCAGGCTAAGCAAATCAGCTAGCACATTGCATAGTTTTCAAGGAAAAATACTCTAAAAATGAGTCAAGATTTAATAAAAAATGTCTCTGAGATATATGTCATGCCCCTAATAGAAAAAAAAATCAAGTTTCAACCCAGTACAGAGAATTTTAAAATACTAATGGATGCATGTGTTGTGCACACAAATAACACACATAGAAACCAATGAGAGGCTCTGAAACACTAATACTGCTTTTACATTTTCCACTAGAAGACAATTTGCTTGCAATTCCTTCTCGCTTTAAATTGTTTCTGTGGCAACACATCTGGTGCTGTAATCCTGGGCCAGGACATTAACTGTCCTGAAACAAGAAAGTTATGTTGTTGTTCTGGTCTCCAAGAATGTGAAGCAGAGCGAGATCTGCAAACACGTGTAATCAGATAACCCTTCTCGCCTTCATGGGCACACAGAGTATCAGCTACTGATATTTATGCATAGCTTTAAATTATAAGTTTGAAAATGTTTCTACAATGAAAACTCCTGTGGTGAGCACACGTTCTATGAGCCAGCTTTCTTTAAACAAAATGCTGAGTGTTTTGTTACCACTTTTCCTACCACAGAATTATAGAAACACTTGGTTGGAAAAGACCTTTAAGATCATTGAGTCCAACCATACACATCCTCTACGAAACCACATCCCTGAGCACCTCATCTACCCGGCTTTTAAACACCTCCAGGGATGGCAACTCAGCCACCTCCCTGGGCAGCTGTTCCAGTGCCTGACCACTCTTTTGGTGAAGAAATTTTTCCTGGTATCTAATCTGAACCTGTCCTGGCGCAATTTGAGGCCATTTCCACTCATCCTACCATATGAAATATGTGAAGACAGTATTCAGCTAAGAGGAACAAGGTTCATTCCCTCATCATAAATATGACCCCCTCTACATAACAGAGAAAGATTGATATTGATTTCTTATCATCTCTCCAGTACTATGTAAACATGACTGTATTATCATCATTCTACAGATGAGATGGGGACGAGCACATAAGGCCAAAATGTCCTAAGTGTCTGTTAAATTCAGATGTCCCTATTATCCGGTACCCATACTGAAACATGCAGCCCTTGGCACTCTGGGCTCTCGAGGACCAATAGGTATTACTTGCCATACTTGAAATTTGCCGTACAGGAACCTACTTAATGTAAGTCTTGGACATCCCAATTTGAGCATGCCAGCATTCTCCGAATTTGTAGTCTGAACAATTTAGTTGTAGAGAAAGGAAAGAAAAACAAGAATAAAAGCTTACAGCCCCAATTTGGTTTGCTAAGCCAAAAAGTGAACAGTTTTCTTAATCACTCATAATCCTCACAAGCCAGTGTGAAATCTTAAAGCCGTATTATATGATTATATGACTACATAGCTATATAGTTATATAGTTATTATGGGTATTTTACAGTGCAACTGAGATTGATGCCTCAGGATACAAATTCTACTGTGGATCTTAATTCGTAATACAACGGCCAGAGCAATCCGCAAGGGCTACTGCATTCACCTAACTCAGCCTGGAGTAGCAAGAGTTAAAAAAAGTGAAATTGAAAGTAGATTTTTGCCACTCCTTCAAGCAGATCAGGAATGAATTTATGGAAAGAACGTGTCTGTTGAATAACAAAATATCACTGACACAGTTACTTTTCTAATAATAATTGCATTTTGAGTTCCCCATGAAACAAATGTTATTGTTTAATTTGAAACAGCTAAATTCAAATCTAGATCAGTTACACATAAATCAGTTTGCTAAATACACTTACAGTATTTTCTGTATTAGTGACGAAGAAGACAAGATCATCTTGGTGTTCTGATCCTCTAAATTGTTAATTACTAAAGGCACTGACTGGCTGAAAACCAAGTTTTTTCCCTAAAAAGTTGAACTGATTATGGTTTTCAGGCATTCTGTCTTTGAAGACATACTGGTTTAAAGCAGTCTGTGCTCAGGGAGAATAAACTGGCAACTGAAATGGAAAAGTTGGAAAAAGTGGATAAAAACTGGTACTTCAGAAATATGTACGTCCCTTTTGTATTTCTAGAGGCACCATCTTACGATCAGAATTAAACCCAGGACCCTGAGCACCTCTGGTCATTAAATACCGGGTGGTGTCCTTTGCAAGACTGGCTGGCTGTATAATTTTGGATTGTCACCAGCCAATCACCTTCCAAAATCCAGTTCTGGCCAATAACAGTTTGGATAATTTGACTACGTTCTCTTTTTCTCAGCCTTTTGGCTAAGATCAAGCATGAATATTTAACTAATATTAAACCTACTACTTTAAATAAAATATATCCCTCGCAGTCTAGCCATTCTACTTATTTCATCCAAATGGCATAATTAACAAACCTTCTGAGACAGTTCTCATTCCTTTGCTTTATCTTGTATAACTTTCTATAACTTTATTCACAGAACCTCTGCTTTATCCTCGTGCGCTGTAACTCCACATTATCACTCTTCAAATCATTGAGAAAGAGACACGGTAAAATCATAACTTTCTCCTCCCTATAGACTCAGACTAGTTTCCCTTTCTAGCCATAATGGCTCCATTCCACTTCTCAGGTTCTTTATGAGGATATTGCAATGGAATATTTGTGAAGGAATTAGCTGTGGAAAGCAATAAAGTGATATTGGTGGATCTGCTATTACGGGGTCCCAGCTCCCTGCCTGGATTGCTCCTGAGGAACCCAGGGCTAGAGCGAACATTGTAGAGCAACAGTACGGCTGCTCTTTGTCTTGACAGAAGGAAATAATCTCATTTTTATACTGTCCTTTAGGGAATACCATTACATAACTCACTGTTTGGCCTATATCTCCCTGTTTCTGGCTCCATGCTGCTAACAGAAGTATTGTGGATTCACTGCAGTTACCGACTGACTTCAGAACCAAGCACTAGATAGGGACACAGGATCTGTCATCTCAGGGAAGCCCTGTAATTCCTCTAAAGAGCATCCAGACTCTAATCAGAGGACAATTTTACCAAGCTAGTTTTTCACTACCATATCACATCTGTTGTATGTCATACAAGTTTCCCTCTGGAACCGGAGCATAAAGTGGGCATGGATTGCCATTCAATAACAGCTCTGTCCCATTTTGGCAGGTTTTGTGCAGCTTTTCCTGCACTACTACATGTGGTGCTTATGTCATCCACCCTGCAGGACTCAGAGCAGCAGCAAGTGATCAACTGCACAAGAAGTGAACGCAACAGAGGAGCTGTTTCTAATGTGCATGTTCCTTTAGACTGCACATCTTTCTCAGATTTATCTCTCCATTCAACATGACACGTTCCCTCAGGCACATATTGCATTGTTTACTGCAAATTATCTTCCTTTGCCTTTTTTTTCTTTTTTTTTTTTTTAAATTAAGGTCTTTCCAAAAAGAGTGTGCAATGCCCCTCATTAATAGGTGCAGCTCCCATTTTACAGCTGTGAAAACACAAGTGGAGAGGGATTAAGTCTTGATCCCAACAAAGGAAATGACTGAATCGAGAGTTTTGAGTACTGGTGCTGTACTCTGACTCTGGTTCAATACTCAAGAAATGGCTCAAGAAATACGTAACCTTATTTATCAAATTCCTTCAAGTTTCTCTGCTTGATGAACAACTCTATTTCCATATGGCCCAACTTATTTAAAACACTTTTTAAAAGGGGAAATTAAAGTCTGTCTGAAGCAAAATATAACTGGGCTGTGACCCAAAACCTCAATTCATATTTATGAGCAAATAAAATGTGTAGTCTCTGCACAGAGAAAAAGAGTTAACTAAAACATAACCAACCCATACAACGACACCTCCAAAATGCAAATCCTATGGGATGGTATGAACACTGTCCTGCTCCTCTTACTTCTTACTGCTCCAACCATACATTCACCTCTCAGTGGGTTCCTAGGTGTTTCCTGGCATGAATGTGTTTACCCCTATATAAATAGGTCCTGCGCCTCTTTTGCACTGGTGCAGCCTCTGTAGGAATGCCAGCATCCTTCAAAGTTTGCCTACTTACAGATGCCCTCAAAGTGCTAAGGAGCCTACCCCTCTATAAGTGACATGCATCCTCATAGGTGACATGCACCTTCTTATAGTGAGAGACACATTCCCACAGGTGACAGCCCCCCACAAGTGACATGCACCGCCCTAGGTGACATGCTCCCACCCATAGGTGACATGGAAGCCTCCGTGGGTGCCCTGTCCCCCCATAGGTGACATATACCCCCCTCATAGTGACATACATCCCTCCATAGGTGCCATGCTCCCCCCATAGGTGCCCTGTCACTCCCATAGGTGCCCAGCCCCCCCGGGTGCCCCGCAGCTCTCCCTACCGCTGCGGTGCGGGTTGCCGGCGCTGCCCCGCACTCCACACGCTCTCCGTTCCCGAGCCGCCCCTGATCGCCCCTCCCGGCTCGGCGGGCGCGCAGCGGGGCGGGTTCCCGCGCTGCCCCCGCTACTCCGTGGCCGGAGCCTCCTACCTGCGCCGAGCAGAGCGGCGGGGCGGGGGCAGGGCGCCGATAGCCGGCCTTATCGCCGCTGCCCGGCTCCGGGCTGCGCCGCCTTTCCAGGAAGCGGCGCTTGCCGAGCTGTTCTCCCCGAACCGCCGGCCGCCCCCCTCCCTCCGAACCCCCCATGCTGGCACGGGCGCTGGGAAAGTTGCAGCGCGGTCACGGCCCGGCCCCTCTGCTGTGGATCAGGGAGCATCCCAGGCTGCGGGCCCCGGGGCAGAGACAGCCCGGCTACGCACGCGGGGACACGGCCCCTGCCCCCCGCTCTTACCCCTTCACTTCTGCTCAGGCATCTTCTCCCTGCCCAGGTTCCCTCCTTTCCCATCTTCCCCGTCCATCGCTCGCTCCTCCTCTCCTCTTATCCCACTCTCTTCACTGTCCCTTTTCAGACTCCCTCCTCTCACAATGCTCAGTCTTTCCCTGACCACCAGTTTTCTTTTTCTTATTGCCTCCTCCCTTTTTCAGTCCTGCCCTCCTGTAGGTTTTCTGCAGGCGTGTAATTGCTGTCTTTGATCCTTCCTTAAGCAAACCCTGCTCCAAGCCCTTTCTGATGCACCTACCGCTGACCTCCGTGTTGCTTTTTCAGCCAGGGACTGGTCCTGGAGAATCAGCTCCCTTCCGCCAGCTTCCTAGACACCTTCTGGATAATCCTGGCAAAAAGATGTGAAACAGTGATGTAGAAAGCAGGCTGAAATCCCCCAGTTCCTTCTCTCACGCCAGGAACCCACACAATCACACCTCTTTTCTTTGAACAATGCCTGACCAGACCTTTTGTAAACACCAACACCCCGCCTTGGATTACCGTATGTCTCACCCCTCTTCCATTTTCCCTTGTGATTTTCACCACCGTTTCCCCATCAGGTTCGCACACCGATTGACCCGATAGCCCAGGAAGCCAGACTACTCCTCATGAGGAAAATGAGCTGACTGTATGGAATTTGGACATGCCATTGCAATAAGTTTATTACTAATAGTGTTTGCTCCCCTTTTGACCATAGTCAGCAACATCTAGGACACATAACCAGGTTCTCCCACCCTGTTGCAGAAAGATAAAACACAAACTAACGTTGTGAAGGCATCAGATGACCAGGGATGACACAGAAGAACCTGTGAGGGCAGAGTTACTGTTTGTTTTTGCAGTACTTCATGAAGTTGATTAGGATTTGTATTTTTCTGTACTTGTGATTAAATGAAATTCTTGAAAGAGGCAAGGGAAGATCTCTTGCACAGCTGAACAAGTTGTTAAGAAGATGCATCAGGGAGTTGACACATATGAAAGTGACAGCAATAAGAGACAAAACCAGATGGGTGATAGAGGTGGCTGAGCAAACAACCCAAGCACTTTGGGTTATATATATTTTGGAAAGAACAATGCTGAGATGAAAGTAAAAGTGGGTTTCATAACCAGTTCTTGGAACTGACTGGGGCTTGGAACACAGAAAAAGGCAATGGTGATGCACAGTGGAATAGACCAGTATCAGAACTGGTACATCTAACAAGACAAAGCAAGGAGACGCAAACACATGGACTTGTACAGGTAAGAACATGACACGTTCTAATAATTGTAACAATGCTAACTGTCCTCTTGACTTCCTGAGTAATTTAGGGTTTTATGATGAATCACACTGCCTGCTTGTGGAATCCCCCTGGCAAATGAAATGGCAGCAGTTCAAGATGCAGACAGCTCCATGTCCTGCTGTTCTGCTCGGGTTTTCCAATCTTAACAGGACAGTCAACAAAGCTGGATAAGTGCTCCAGCCTCAGACCCACCAGTTTGAACGGTACCAGACCGCCTCATCAACACAGGACAATCTGCAAATGTGTAAGTATGGACTCACGTCTCTGCGTGCCAGCCCCGTGGCAGGGTGAAGCGCACAGCGGCTATTTTAAATCAACTTAACAGGATTTGCAGGAGGACATCTGTCAGGACACCAAATCTCTGCAGAGGCCCTACGCAACCAGTTGACCAGAAAACCTTTACTGTTACTGTCATGTCCTCCTTAAACATAAGACTTTTAATAAATTTCACAGACCAGACCCTAATGCAAATGACCAAGGTTCTATCACTCCCACTGCAGATGTCCCTGTTTACTTAAGCAGAGGATTTGCCTTACATGTTTTTATTCCAGTTTGGGATTTTGTGATCTTCATTTGCTGTGTCTTCATCTGGTGTGTTTATGTGACTGGTGCTTGGTTTTCATTATTTTTAACTGCATTTCAGATCATTTGCTCTACGGTTTTGTTCATATTCTCCTTTTCCAAGAAATTCTAATAAAACCCTTGGCTACAGATTTTCCAAATTGAATACTGATGTTTAGTGCAGCTAATTATGCAGCAGGGTTCAAAGCGAGTTCTATAATGTAACAATTTACATATTCTTGAAAACAATGGACACAAACCTACAAATTATTGTTACCAGCTAGTTTCACATTCTTCTAGAATTTTCCTTAAAAATACATATGTTTAGTATTCTCACGCATATGAAAAGCAGTAAATAGTCCAATGCTGGCACCATTGTATTTACAATGAAAAAATAAAACACATCCTGATGTCTGTCAGACCTTTTTAATGTCAGGGACATTAAAAAACGCTAGTACATTTCCTCCAAGGATCTCAAAGCACTTCACAAACACACCTCACAAATTCAGCCACTCAACATCTGTGTCAGTGACACAGAAATATTATTTCACAATGGCTGCATATTCACGATGGCTGCAACAACATTATATATTTAGTGTTTCAGCCTCACCAGTGTTCTCACATCATCAATTAACCTTAATTTCATTGTTTATGTACCAAATTAAGTAATTTTTATGTGTATTCTAAACCAACTGAACTGCAGACAGCATAATCAGTGAGCAGATTGGCCTTCTCAGGAAGATCCAGACTAAACTGACTTTTAGAAAGGCTGCTATAAAACATAACTCTGTTTATAATAGCAATAGCTAATAACTCAGTAGTTAGGCCTATTAATATGATCCTGTACACCAGGCTGACTTGGAGAAAACAATAATTTTTCTTGCTGCTCTTAATGCAAGCAATATCTATGCAAACATTTGCCTGTGTCTCCACCCCATCATTTTTTATTTTGTATTCTTTTAATTTGTGAATGCTCCTTAAATGTTAATAAACATGAAGTAATCTGCACAGGACTAGATTATCAATCAATCAATCTACCAATATATCGACCAGGTACTTTCATTACTGTAACACAACAAACTTCAGATATTGTAACAAACCACTCCCACATAAAGAACAGGGTTTCTGGGGCTGCATTATAACAAGATTAAACTGTAATTACATACAACCAGAATTCTAAGTATGTGATTATTTCTGCCCCTTTGTGCATCTACCTGCACTGAAGTTTATAGTTCATGGTATTATAATTCAGGAAGGAAACTAAGAGATGAGTCAAAAGAAGCACAGGTTTAGCTTCTAAAAGCTGCACACAACCAGGATAGTAGCTGAATTCACATGGATTCAGTATCTGAAAATGTGACATACATGGAAAAACTGAATTGCTTTTCTACTCCTGTTGGCTTGTACTTTTCTATTTTTACTTATTACCGCTGCATAAGTACTATTTGGTTAATAAACAGAGACAATTCTGTTACATTAGTGTATCAATGTCTGCCTTCATAGGGGGTTTACTTGTATGCATGCATAAAAATTTTGACTATAAAAGAACCTCAATTAATGTGAATTGTCTAAATACAATCACTGTTTTATATTTTCCTAAAAAATGTCCCTAATAATTGTTTTACATTTTCCTAAAATGTTGCTGACTTCAATTGGCAATTTCAACCATAAATCAATGAACTATTAAACCATTATTAGATTTATTTTGTATGTAAGTTACAAACAGCAGTGAGGTTATGAGAGTAGTTACTGTACTGGAAACACCTGGCACAGCCATGTCACTATTAAATTAATAACACGCCGGTTCCCTCCAGCCAGAGCCATGACCCGGGCAAGCGGCTCGGGAGGGCACAGCGCCATCTGCCGGGCCCGGGCCCGCGCTGCAACCGCCGGGGGAGCCTCCCGGCGTGATCCAGGCGGACAATCCCCATGGCATTGCCTTCCCCATGGGATAACCCACCTTCGCCATCCCTGCAATGCACTCCCAACTGCATCACATCATACGCGTCGCAGGCGCTTCCAATACTGTTTTAAGCATGTGTAGCAATCTTGGATGGCTCATGTATTATCCAGTAATAATTCAATCGCACTAAGTAATACTGACTTATTTTAGAAAGAGCTGTCATTATTTTGCAATTGGATGCGGATACCATTTGAGAAATTACTGAATTTTTTCAGAGGCAGGCAAGTCACAGAACCACAGCAGCTCCTGCCAGTGCTTCCCTTCCTTACAGCACTTCCATCCCATCAGCCTGACCCACGCAAAGGAGCAGAAATACTCAGGTGTTTAGAATTGTGGATGTGTGTAATTACAGTTTAATTTTACTATAACGCATCCCCAGAAATTCTGAGTAAATGTTCTTTGTGTAGGGATGGTTTGTTACAACCTCTGGACTTAGTTGTGTTGCACTAACGGTCCTGCGCGGTGCCAGCAGTTTGGAAAGAAGGCGGGGATAGAAAATCCCGCAAGCTCAAGAAAAGGGGGTTAAATGCCAAGATTTTTGAACGAGTACCCGCCACAGCCCGGGGCAGGAGGGGCTTGATACAAAGGGATGCTGAGTGATGTCAAAATAAGAGACCAACAAACGATGAGCGTTTGAACATCGCACCCTGCAGGACAAGAGGCCACAAAGACCACACAGTCCCATCCAGATGTGTAGCTAAGTGCTGCCCACCAGGAGCTGGCTGTTCATAAAAGATTAAGCTGTTAGAATCCATAGCAGCCTGCTCACTTTACAGCTCCTATGTTACCCTTGTTTGATAGAAAATTACTTTTAGCAACTGACAAAGCCCAACAATTTGCTTTATATGCATACTGTGTGCAACCACAAATAATTCTATCAACCACTGGTCTGTACAGAAATGTTCCTTAGTAGGAAAAGGCACAAGTACTTATTGTTCAGCAGATAGCACTTGAAGTATTAATCCAGGTTACAGCTGGTAGCAGAGAGCATTGTTTTACTTACAAACAATGGTAACGTGCTTTCCAGACAAGCTTAAAAACAAAGTTTTTATTCCAAAAGGTTTATTATGTGAAGCTTCTTATCTAATTCTCTAAGTACAAGACAAAATTAAAATTCTAACCTGCACCAAGTGAATTTTAAAAGACATTTTGGAGAAATTACTCCTTTCACTTGTCATATTTTTTTCCAAGTTTTAGATAAGGACTACTCAGTGAGTACTGGAAAGACAAATAAGTCATGTTCACTAATTCCTTTAAGGAAAGAGACACTGAAGCATTATCTATTGACCTATTCACCTGGAGCATCACCACAGGTTCTTTTGAGCACTTTAGCCAGACTACTTAAATCATTAAACTCCACACACATGTGCAAGTCTGAGATGTCAGTTGTGATTAGTACCACGGTGTTTAAATAAGGAAGAATTTCAAAGTAATCTGGAGTCATTGAACAGCAATGGATTATTGGATGAATGGGAAACAAAAAGCATTAAAAGCTTTCAATTATTTTAGTCAGAAAACTCGGACAGTAAAAATGAAGACATCAGTACCAGATGTTGGCTTGTTAGGAAAGCATTTTCAAGGAAGTTCAGAAGTCTATCACAACTAAAGCCCCTTACCAAGAATAATCACAGAAATACTCCACACCTGCTGCTAGGAATACTTTCCAAAAAAAAAGACTTGCAACACATTCTCCATGAAGCGTCTGATGCCAGAGCTAGCCAGAAGTCAGAAATCCCATCCATGAAAAGCAAAAATTTCTGCAAAGGTAAGAAAATCCGAAATAATTTATCAGTGTCTCTTGCCTAATAAGGAAATAATTCCACAATGGTACACATGAGGATTTCCTCAGCAGTGGATACTCGTGCACACCACGCACTCCTATCTCAGAGGTCCTAACTGCAAATGGATTTCACAGTGCTCCCATCTTTGTTACCGTCTCAGTTCTGCACAGGAAGCATGACAGCTCCAGTGTGGCCGATCCCTAGGGAACACTGCTGCCTGCCACTCCTTTCCACACAACTCATCCTAGATGAGATTTCTGGGTATGGTGCCTATGTTTAACTTTAATTTATGGCAATATTTTGCATGAATAACTTTCAATATGTTTCCAAAACTGGATCTAGATTTATAGCACACCAGAAATCAATGTTTGGTTGACAGGCAGCATGATACAAAGACAACTGTTCCCATAAGCCAGACAAAATAAAAGCACAAATTGAAAGGAAAAACCCACAACCCCAGGAAAATAGAAATATTTTATTGAAAAAAGACCTCATATATGAACTTTAAAATTAATTGATTCATTTTGTCACGAACAGGTATGTAAATATTTAATCAAAGTAACAACTAAAGGTGTCTGGAGGAGGAGTGAAGGGAAAAAGACAAATTGTTTTGCTGACAGCCAAAGCAGAAAGCAGAGGCAGAATCAGAACACAGAAATTCTTCCATCTTAACTCTCTGGTTGCTCCTCTGGTCTGTCCTACCTTTAACGGGTGAAGCAGGATTAGCTCTTCAGTTAACAATGTAGGCATTTTGTAATTTCTATTTAATGAGCAAAAATATGAGTTGAAGTGTACAGTACTTTGGACTGACACGCTCCCAGCTCCTCTGCAGTAGATATTTAAAACTCAGTATTGCAGTCCATTTAGTATTCTTTTTATTTTCTTTAAATACAGAAATCTTTTCGAAGCCTCCCCAAGCACCTGTGCAAAAAATGCTTTGATAAAATCTAGCTTGAAAAGGAGAGGCAGTCTCGAGCTGGAGAGCACTTCTGAACTACGCTCATAAACTTGTACATACAAAGTCACTATACTCTCAGTAGGGTTGTATGGTATTGCTGATTTCTGCACCAGAAAAGCAAGTAACTTCTATATCACTGCTTCCATCCTAGAAGTAATTTTACAGCTGTACAGTTAAGATCAAATACATTCATTACTAAACCAAATATTAGCTCCCCTCAAGAAAATATGAAAAAAATAAAACCCAAACAAACCCCCCCAAACCAAAACTAAAATCCACAAAATTCGACAACTGTCACAATTTCAGGATAAGAAATGCATACCAACAGGTCTTATTTAAATATTGCTATTATGAATAAATTAGCTAAACTGCCGTGCAATGGGGTTTACTTGCTGAGCTTTGCTCTTGTGTTTGTACAGTGCTGTTGGTACAGATTGTATTTCATGGAGATAAAACATAAAAAGCCACCCTTCTCAAACTCTTTCTCTCTAGTGCAACATTTGTAAATTCACTTATCCTGCTCCAGGATCAGAACTATTAACAGATCATTATGAAATGTATTTCCATGGCTTCATGTGCACCTATAAATAGTGCTCTCCAATATTTTTTGCATTTGTGAGCACCAGATGTCTTTATGACAAAAATCGTTTGTCAGTACCACTCATTATGGGGAAGTTAAAAGCAATCTGAGGTCACATGGGCCCCTAATATTCTGAAAATGCAGTTATCCAAGCGTCCTTGAAATCTCTCCTCTTCGTAGGAAAATATAACTTGTGTGCCAGATCGATGTATCCAAATTGCAGAAGGTATCGAAAATTACAGCCTGCATGTACAGGCTTTTTTTTAAAGAAAGCAGGAGAATCTGTGGTATGACCACCTTCTTAGCATTTTTTAATACAGCTTGTCTTTTTATTTTACTCTTTCCCTTAAAAAAACCCCACTTATCAATTCAAATACATGATCAGACTGCAATCTGCTGAACCTAACAACCACTCTTCTGAGCTAGCATTGACTGACAGCATAAACAAAAATTAGTTTATGTTAAACAGAAAACCAGCATAAGTCCTGAACTATACATCAGTAACAGTCAACATATACTGGCAGACATTTTTTATGTTTTATCTTGGAAGTATTCTTTCGACTCCCAGGAAGGCTGTATGGAATATCATTCCACTTAAAAAGTGGAAAGTCTCAAGATGTGAAAGAAGTGTTGCTGTAGAATCTCACTGTACTCCATGGTGGACTTAGTGAACGAATTTCCACACCAAAACAAATGAAAAAACCCAACACCTCCCCCAAAAATTCCCCAACTGACCAGATTAGGAAACCCAACCAGTCTTTCAACTTCACAGAAGCTGTAACTGAACTGAACGTGCCATGAATAGCTTAATCAAGTCTGAATCACAGGTTTTACAGAACTTGTGACTAAAATAGCTCTATAAACTTGTGTTAGAACAGGCACAAAAAGCCTGCCTCTCTCTCTACCTTTATCTGAAATCAAATTGTTTATCACATTCCTTCCTCATACATCAGCTCACTGTGATGAAAGCAAGCCAGTGATTAATACTTTTTATTAGGTTGGTTCCAGTGACTTGAAATTTGCCCTGGCTCCTTAAGCATGCCACCACACCCACCGCATGGCACTCCAACCATGCTAGGAATGCCCAACACAGAAAAAATTATCTTAGACGATACTTCATAAATCTATAGCAATAAAATTAGCCGCACAAACTGTATTCAGGAGGTTCTTCCTCCTTCCGAAAGGGGCAAACCAGTAGCTTTAAAAACCTGGGGAAGGCACTGTTCTGTCACTTGTACTCTTCTCTGTGCTTTCCTATAGCTCATTAAGCAAAGCCCGTTGTAGAATACAGAAATGGAAAGCAGTTCAAACTTTTCAATTTCATAATTATAAAGTGACAAAATAAGAGGTTTTACCCAAGTCTTGCTCACATAGCTGTAATCCATTGTCTATTACAGCAGGATCATTATATCTACAGACTGACTTCCCTATGCATCCTTTTGCAGTGTAAAATCAAAACATACTAGATGAAGGATGAGCAGACTTGAATGAGCCTAGACAGTCTGACAGCAAACTATACTTCACAATTAACAATATCCTCTGTACTAATTATATCTTGTCTTGGCTTGAGTGGTAGCTGTAATTTCTTTGCCTTTGGCATGACGGGAGTAAGATCAACTATACAAAAAACCACACCGACTTCAAAGTGATTCAGCACTGGATGTTCTTTTTTAATTACTGATTATCAGCTGAGACCTGAGGACTAGCCACTCATACCTTCCCTCAACTGCAAGTTGTTTCAACTCCCTTCAAACCATCTGCATAATGTCTACACAAGGATGCCTTGTGCCAAGTTCTCTTTCATCAACTTCATGGATTAGAGGGACCTACTCCATAGATGTTTAAGGTATACTCCTAATATTCTAAGGTTTTAGGAAAGACCTATCTATAGGTCTATCAAAGGTATATTGACATAATTACTTTAATCTACATGCTTTCTTCTTGCCAATACATGCAAAATTATGTAAATGTAAAGTCTTTTTTTTTCAGATTGGAAGGTGCTCTTGGTCTCTCCACTATGGAGTTTTATCACAACCCCTTTTCAGGGTAGCCAACCACACCTTTATATGAAAATAACTGATCTATCTCAGAGTTCAACCAACCAACAAGGTTACCAGAGTCACAGTGGTTACTCTGACCTGTTACAAGGTCTTCTAGTATTATTTGTGCTTAAAATGAAAACAAACTCTGCGAACATCTTTACATGCCCTATGGGTGCACAGACACACCCTGAGAGTAAGAGCTCAAATCTTCAGCCCGATTTGGGCTTATTTTATGAGACCTCTCAACACACAGAGCCGCGCTGCTGGATGTCGCAGGATCCCAAGTTGTCTGGATATCACTGCCTGCAGGGCGACGGGGACCCAGGGGCTCCCGCGAGGCTCCCGCCGCGGGGTATGGGCTTGGGGGTCCCCGCGGCCAGGCCGGCCCCAGCGCGGAAGCAGAGGGGGAACGCGCTGAGGCGCCTGAGAAGGCGGGAAACAGCGCTTCGGCTGCTGCAGCCCCGTGTGTAACACCAGGCCCGGCTGCTCCAGGGCAAAGGTCGCCCAGGCACATCCCACACCTGTTCCCTAGCGGAAAAAAACTCACAAACACTTCCTTATCGCATAGCAGCCCCTCATCCTCCTCTACGTCTCCATCTTGGAGCGCGGCCGAGCCCGCACAGATGCGCACCCCCACCCCCTCCCCCCTCGGCCTGCCAGGACTACGCATGAGCGGCAACGCAGGTGCGCCCTCACCCCGCGCCAGGCAGCGACTGCGCGTGCGCACCAGCAGCAGGTGCGCCCCCACGCCCTGCCAGCCCCGACTGCGCACGCGCAGCGACCGCAGGTGCATCGTCCCGCCCCCACCGCCCCGCCCGTCTGCGCATGCGCAGTGGCGCGTCTTACCCCCCCCCCCCGCCCCCCCCCCCCGGTGTCTGGGCGGCGCCGCAGGTGGCAGGAGCCGCCGTGGCTCCGCCCCTGCCGGCCGAGGGCGGCGGCGGAGCGGCCGCGGTGCCGGGGGTGGGTTGGCTTCGGGCCGCGCCGCTTTGTCCTGTCTGCCTCTGTCCTTCCCGCAGCGCTCGGGGGCAACCAGGGGACACAGAGAGAAGGAGGAGAGGGGGCGGCTACCAGCATGAACCGGCCGCACCGGGGGGCCACGGGCAGCCGCGGCCTGGGCACCATGGAGGTGAAGAGCAAGGTGGGTGCTGAGGGGCGGGGGCAGCTGGCACGGCCCCGCGGGGCTGCGTGGCCGTGGGGTCGGTGAAGGGACAGGGCAGCTGCTGACTCACCTGCCGGGGGTCGGCGGCCCCGGGGCGGCCATGGCGGGCTGGGGCTCCGGCTGGGGCGGCCCCGGGGCTCCGGAGCCCGGGGAGGTGGGAGGTCTGGGGCTCCGGCTGGGTCGGCCATGGAATCCCGGGCTCTGGGAGCCGGGGTGTCCCAGGGCAGATGGGGCGGCCCCGGAGCCGTAGAGCTCTGAGAGGTAGGGGTGTCCAGGCGCGGCTGGGGCCGGCCTGGGGGTCCTGGGCTCGTGGAGGCGGGGACCTGGAGCTGCGGCTGGAGCGGCCCTAAGGTTGACAGGCTTTGCGAGGTGAGGGGTCCCGGTGGGGCTGGGGCGGCTCTGGGGTCCCGGGCTGCTGCTGGAGAGGGCCCAGGGCTGCTTGGCTCACGGAGGGGGTTCCCGGTGTACCCAGGGCTGGCTCCCCTCCCCGCCTGCCCGGCCCGGCTCCAGCCGGCACCCACGGGCTGCCTGGTTGTTACAGGGCTGAGGTGGTGGAGCTGGGGGCGGTGGCGCTGGGGAGGGGGACACACACACACACACAAATATTTTGAAGAGGGTTAATAAGCAGGTGAGCCAGGTGGCCCCTGAGTTCCTGCACAGATTAAAAACATACTGAGAAGTAGATGTCAGGGGAAAATTTGGAATATGTGGGCTAAAAAAATTGTTTAGAGTCATAAATCACAAACCACAAGATCCATTCTTTGTCTGAATTAGGAAAAGAGTGCATTTGTGTAATGTAGCGGCTGTTTCTGTACTTATTTTTTTATATAACCTGCTGATTGTGTGTCTTCTATACTTTCTGGTTTTCCATGGGGTAGAGCATACCCCTACAGCTTGTGTTACTCTGTAGAGGTAAGCCCTGGCGAACTTACCTTAGAGGAGAGCTTGTCCAAGGCTTGTACCAACAGTTTCTTGTTGTCAAGCCTTTGCACAACTCTGTAAATTCTCTTATGAGCGTATTTGCATCCATTCATCCTACTGTTAATTTTTCATGTGCTCGTTAGACAAAGTCTTACTGACGGAACTTTGATGTTCTGAAAGAAGTTAGATTTTTGTTCTGCTTTGTATTTGTAATATTTTGTTGACATGTGATTCTGCAGTTAACAGTTGTAAAAGTTTTGCATGTGTAGTAGTAGGTGGAGTGTCAAGTTATTATTTAGATGTGTGCAACTTGAGTTAAAACCCCTTTCTCATTGTCCAGGAAAGTTGCAAGTGAACCTGTATGGGAATGTGTTTACTTCCATTGGTAGAAAAATGTCTCTTCTGGGCTTTTTTTCAAACTGGTCTATAGTCTGTTGTCTGTATTCTGTATTTTATCTTCCTTTCCTGCTAATCAAGTGCTTCAGCAGCAGCATAGGTGAAGCAGTTCCATATTGTGGTGCTATGTGGTTTTTTAAGGATACCATAACATAGTGCTGAAACTTCTAGAATATGTAAGGTTGGTCTCATCCCTATGACTTGAATAATGATGATTTCTTTTAAGTGTTATCTTTCACATGGACAAAACCAGAAAGCACAGGAGTTAGCTGGTAGCTATGATTTCAAATACTAGTTAAGCAGAGCTCTTCCTGTGGTTGGTGAAGTCCTGTTTTCATCTATGCTCTTGTAAGATTGAAAACAATCAGTACAGAATGTTTATAGACAAAATACTTGTTGACTCAGCCCAAAACTCTAGCCTTACTCTTTCCTCATTGTGTGTGTTCCTTGATTTAGAATATATGAAGGGATCACTTGTGTGGTGGATGTGTTTGTTCAGAGGAAGTGTAGAAGCCCTAATGAATAGGGACTGTTTCTTAAGTGCATGTTAGGAAGCAGGTTTCAAGGCATTCCTAGAACTACTTGTAGCTAATACATTATTTAACAGTGTCTTGATTTAATATAGCATAGGAGTCATCATCCTTTTATGAGAATAATAACTTATAAGGAGGAAGAAGAAAGGCTTGTGTGGGAGGCAGAGGGGACCATTATAGTGGAGAGGTCTAGGCTTTGAAGGCTTGTCATCAATGTGCAGCTCTTTATTTAGATATTCCAAATCAATAACTGTGCCCCAGCTGACAGAGCTGTGCCAGTATAGCCCAACTGTAGTTGCATTTATATGAGCAAAATCCTTTTGTTAGTCTAGTTTATTCTATTTGGTAACTGGTCTGAACTTGCCCTGGGGAATCCCCACAATCTATTAATTCCAGTTAGCCCTTTCTCTCATCATAGAAACACAAGTTTTATACTCCAAGTTAGTTTGTTTTGATGGTATGAAAGCTCCAAGATAAATTTCTAGTTCTCTAGATATAAAATTCAGGTTTCCCACCCCTCTTATGATTTGGAATAATATTTCTTTGTAGATTGAAATTAATGAAGTGATAAGGCAAATCTGGTTGCTATAGTTTGTTGTTGCTGGAGACTTTCAGTATAGCAGCAGCGTGCTGTCTTGTAAGATGTGTCTCTCCTAAGTCTTATTTGAGTATCCCTAGTAACTTCCTAGTACATTGGCTTTGCTTTGACTGTGTTTTCCCTACTCAGTTACCATGTAACAGCATTTGTAAAGAATTCAGGTTGCAAAAAGCCTTTTTTTCTTTAGTCTCTTCTCATCTTTCATCTCCTGTAAACTTCTTAAAAGTTGTTAGTTCAGCCCATTTAATGGAATGCAGAGCAACATTTGATATCAAGGTAAAACATTTCAGGGGGGTAAAATAAACAATGAAATTGCGTAGTTCTACTTGTCTTTATCTGCTTTATAATAATATCGAGCATATGGAAAACTGTGTTAGAAAACAGTAGCCAGATTATTAATCTCGTGGAGTTTGCATCAGCTATGTATAAAATCATGTGGAAAAAAAGTTAAAAAATCACATTTAAGAATCTGGCCCTTTGTCTGCTGACTGCAATGAGATTTAACGTTTACTCCAAATTGACAGTGAGATTGTTGTCTTTTTAAACTTTTATTACTGAATTATGTTTAAACTATGTAGTCTTTTGAAGCCAAACAATTTAAATTGATGCAATGCATGGACAATTCCTGTGGCATTCATACTTCACATAGCTGAAGAAAGATTTGAGAGACAGGATAAAGTCTTTCATCCTGACGTCAGTGAAGCATGCTGCTTGTGACGTGACAGGATAGGCTTTTCTTTGCTTTTCTTATGAGCAGGTATGAATCATCCCTTCTGCCTTATTGTTAGTTAATGTTACTGTAATTAGAGTATTGCTAGAAGAGGAATGTTCTCAGATAATTCCTTTATTTGATATGTTTGGAGCAAGGTGGGGTGTTGGAAGGTGCAGCTTGCTTTGCCATGCTATGTTTGAGTTATCATGGTGTGAGTTATCATGGTGTTAATGTGCTGACAACGGGGTCCTTGTCGTCTTATTTTCATTCCTTTGTTTGTGTGTGAGAACTTTTATTCTCCAAAAGGTTGTAATCAAATGTCCGGTAAACGTTGGTGTGGAGGCTTGGTAATGTGCACCTTCACATCTGTTCTATGTAAGGTACACCCAAGTACGTGATACTGAGGCTCAAACTTTCAGTCAGTATCGGGTGCCAGTCTGTTCTGCTTAAAACTAAGGAAATTCTTTAAAGTCTCTGTTCACTCTAGGTCAGCATAAGAATTCACAAAAAATGCCACCAACTGACTTTTTTTGTTTGTTTTCTATTTTTTTATTAGTTTATTATCCTTTAAATTCATATACAAGCTGATCTGCTTTTAATAACCTGGCTGCTATCTTGTAATTTCTTTTAGTGTCTTTTTGTGCCTGATACACAGGTTTCAGAGCAATTTTTGTCCAATATTCTGTTTGCTTTGGATCCTGCCTGTGTAGGGCAGAACACTATGAAGTTTACCAGTTATGCCTGCTAAAATTACATTGTTTCTAATCTACATCAACTGCTTAGACTTATATTTGCACATAGTTTCATCTTATGCCTGCCACCACTGAATCATTGCTAGTGCTGATTTTTAATAAGTGTTTGTAATATAGGTGGTGCAGGAGACTGAAGCTCAAGTGGAACAGGGAGCTAGGATTTTTTTGTTGAATAATCATGCTGACTGAACGCAAATGCTGCTTCTGAAAGTACAGTGCCAGTAATTAAATGCTCACTTTTGCATATCTTCTGAATCTTTTTTCTTTTATACCCTGGACACAACCAAATTTTAAGACTATGCAATCAAGTTTTGAGCTTTGATCATACAGGCAAATCTGGTGAATGCTCTTAAGGAGTAGTGCCTGGTTGCCTGCTTTATGTCCCTCTTTTAGCAAGAGCAGAACTCACTTCAGATCAGCTTGTTAGAGCTTTACTGCCTGTAGATTGTACTGAAAGCAGCAGCAATTCTTTATAGTCCTCAGGGTCAAAGTGGCTTTTTTATTTCTTGCCCAAACAACTGGAAATCTGAAACCTACTCTGTTTAGGTTAACCATAGGTGCATAACATCTATACATATCTTTCTAAAGTGCACTGAAATTTATTTGAAAAAGGTCCAGGCACTTGCATACCACAGGAGGTTAATCATCACCCCGGTTTTGAGCCACCACCATCCACGCTGAATTCTATCCCTTACTGAGAGCATGGCTGTTTCATGAGGCTATAAGAATCTGCAATTACCATTGCACAGGTTTGTCACCTTAATGCTCAGCTCCTGTGTTAGTGAGTGCTTTGACCTAAACAGAACAAGGGAAACAACTGTTGCATTTCCAAAAGCACATCTTTTATCAACAAAAATAGTTATAACTTCGGGGGAAAAAAAACCAGTTTAAACTGACTTTTTATGTGACTTCAAAATCACTGTTGTAGTTCACGGTGCACTTTTAATTCCTTAATATTTCTGGTTTAATATTCAAATAATTATATTGCTTGAGGATGTTGAATTTCCATATTAATGATATAAGATATATTTTGTTGTAGTTTGGAGCAGAATTTCGACGATTTTCTCTGGAGAGATCCAAACCTGGAAAGTTTGAGGAGTTCTATGGATTACTGCAGCATGTGCACAAGATACCAAACGTTGATGTTCTAGTAGGATATACAGACATTCATGGAGACCTGCTTCCCATCAATAATGATGATAATTATCATAAAGCCGTTTCCACAGCCAATCCTCTCCTCCGGATTTTCATTCAGAGAAAAGGTAAGTGCACTTCAAGTCTGTGAATCATCTGTTTATCCAGTTATACCATGTTGCAGTACACAGTGTGACGTATGGAAGAGAAGAAACATTCATTCCTATTTCATCACGTTGAATTCCATAATAATTATGCATCGTAAAACATATTCACAACTCATCTCTTGTAAAAGAGCTTCCTCAGGCAACCTATTTATGCTTTTTGCTTTATTGCTTATTTTAGTCCAGTTAGATAAAATTAAGTTAAAGATCTAGTGAGTGCTTCTTTCTGGTTTTATGTAAGCAAATGAAAATGAACTTTAAACCTCTACATTTTCAGCTCTGTATGTGGGATACCTTTCACTTAAAATTCTGATCTTGATCAGACAAAGAGAGAGGGCGTTACAGGATGGAAAGGAATCTTGAAAGTCTTATTACATGAAGTATTAAATGTCAGTATAAATTAAAGACTAACTTTGTAATATGCTACTCTTGCCACACTTTCCTAATAAAACCTTCTGAAACTTTCAAAATTACAAGCTTATTTCACTTAGCAAACCTCAAATATGAGGGCTGTTTAGTTTGTTGCTTTGCCTTCAAAAATGGCATGTTTTCTAGGCACAAAGTTGTGAGTGTCTTTCTGACATCTGCTTTTGTTCACGAACAAAAAACCATGCAGTTATATTTGTTCTTGTCCCAGAGAATATATTCAGTATATGGAACTAAAGGGGAGGTGAGGAGTCTTAATCGAGAAGAGCCAAGAAAACCAGGTTTCTGCCCTTATTGGTTTTCTGCTGATGTGCACACAGGTGTGAATGTGGATGCATTGTGTGTGTATATATGAACACATGTACACAATTCGTATCATAAGGCAGCCAGCTCATCTTTGGATAGCAGACTGCTTATTGCTTAGCTACTTTTTAAAGATGTGCACTACGTGTGGTTGTTGCTAAGACAGGCTTGTTTTCCTTAGAAAATAGTTGGGCACGGGACACTTTTATCAACTGTCTCACTCAGCCTGACACAAACACAATATTCAAAACCAGTGTGGCTGCTTGGCAGCTGCTATGTTGCTGGCCAAATGTTTGCTTTGTTTGTACCCAGGATAGTAGTCTAATAAGGCCTGTGTTTTCGGTCCTGAATTGGCAAAGGCATGAACTATTTGCTTTAATTGCACCTGGAGGTAGAAAAAGGTCTATGATTCCATTTAATCTCCTACAGTAGCCATATGACGAGGACAGATAAGCCACTTTGTCTGACTGGGATTATTGAGTTTGTATTTTAACACCATATGTTTTTAGATTGTTTCTAGTGTTACATGTTAACGCTGACTGCTACTAGTGTTACATTTGTAACACCTTATACCTTCAGTGTACCTTTATTTAAAGCATGACAGATTATTTCTTATTATGCTGACGGGAGGAATTGGTAATAGAATTGATATAATGCACAGAACTAGAAATAACATTAACCCACTGAAGTTTATCATACCAAGAATTGATTAGCAGGAAGAGCTATGTAGAAGGTATCAGTTCTCATCACCCTGCCCTTAAGACTAGAGTCTTCTGGCAGTAGAGTTTTAGGGAGTAAAGACCCTGGGTTGGCATCTGGGTCCAGCATTGTACTTTGTGAATTAGCTTTGACCTCTTCGATTATTTCTGTTAATTAAATTAAGGCTCTGGTTCCATTAGCATTTTTGCTGTACAGAACAGCATTTGTTTGATGGAAAATGAGGAGATAAGTTAACTTGATTCTGTATTTTATTTGTGACAATTTGCCTGTGACTAAAGGTGAATTGCAGGAGTTAGAGATGTGCATCATAATTGGTTTAGGTGTGATTAACATGTCTGATTGCACAGATCTTTGGCTGTGCCTCTGAAATTGAAAATCAAATGTCTGAACAAATACCTGCTATTGGTGGCACAGCTTTGATCTTTGCTCTTCCAGAAGTATAACTGATAAGTGACACAAGTTATTTTTCCACCTGCAAGACTTCTTATGGCTTTCTTGCATTTTCTTAAATCATCTGAAAAATTTCTGTGGGTTTTATAATGGAACTTTGCCCCTTTTTTGTATTTCCAGCAACAGTATTTGGGAATTTAAGATCTTTGGCAAAAAGCCACTGTGGGTAAGAGAAAGTTTTTGCTGTGTTAAAAGATAGGAAATTTCATTATATTGTCTTAGCTATTTAGAAGCTACATGCAATTTGTGGAAAGTTAACATAAGGTTTGTGCAGACTACAATAAAATGTAGGGTAAGTAGTATTAACTGCTTAGTATATAGCATCCAAGGAACACCTTAAGGGTTTGAAATGGGAGCAACAAGATGCTTTTGCAGTGTAATTAATAAATGTGACAACTGTGATAATGTGACTCCAAAATTTTGCAAATGTTGGTGTGCCAGAGTCAGCACTCATTTCTTTTCTGTTTGGTTTTGACTTCTAATTTATGAAAGCTAAGAAAGTTGTCTGTCCTAAACATTTGTGTGTATGGGTTAATGTGGTAGGAAACCTGGAGATACTGTAATGAAATGAAATTACAATATTCCCCTTAGACTCTTCTAATTGTATTTAACTAAATTCCTTTAAAATATTTTAAACTACTCTCTGGTGCTAAATCTAAACTTGCGCTTGATATTGTATGAGTCAAGAACGGCCATCAGTTTGTGGAAAAGAGTTGCTTATTGGAATTTCATTCTGCAGTCTAACAGATTAACAAGTACTGTTGACATCTGGAACTTAAAGGTTAAAATGATATATTGTGATTAAATCCAGATGTGTGGGAGTCGCTCTGTCTGTGAGAAAAATCGTACTGAAGATAAAATGGTAGAGGGGATGCAGTCCACACAGGCCCTGGAGGGCAGTTCGATGTGGGGGGCTTTGCACCATAAATACAGGAATAATAGAGAAGATAACAGGAGACACATTGCATTGCATTGTAATGTCCTTTAAACTCACTTGCAGGATATTAAATTACATTATTTGACTCTTGCAACTTCTGCATGTGCATGGCTTTGTATACTAAAAAGCGGGTTCTTTGGTTAATTCATTTTTGCCTCTTCAGGTGGACTTTTTCACTGAGAAGCTTTATTTTGGTGAAAAGCAAGAGGAGTTGGCTTTTTACATAGCTGTCTATCCTAGGTTTCTGAGTAATTTTCCTAAAAACATAGGTTAGTTTCCTAAAATCTTGTTTTGTTATAATTTGTGACTAAATAAGAGACAAAATTTGTTGGGCCTAATTTAAAAATGCTAAATTGCATCTATATTCAAACATACTCATGATTTGAGGGTTTTGAAAATTTAATTCTTGAGGAGTAACTCTACATTGCTGTCTTAATGTTAAATTGAAACCAGATTTGGCATTTGCGGGCTTCTGTTTTAAATTTCAGGTAGTAAGTATGTACAGATTGGTGCCCCTTGAGCTTGAAACTGCCAGGGTAAAACTCATTCTTGCACTCTGTGGACATTCTCCTTAACGCTATCTGCAAACACCTTGTCTGTTGACTTTATGCCAAAATATTTTCCGCTGCAGCTTTAAACTGATTAGCTTGGTGCCAGAACAAAGATCCTTTTGTACTTGAGCATATTGCTTTAGAAAATTTGTTTAGCAGTTGAGGAGAGGTTAAACAGAGTCACGCTGCTTGGCTGATGTTTGGAGAGAAGAGTGTTATCAACCTTTATTTCTTTTCCCCACAAATATGTAACTTTATATGTCTTAAGGTTTGTGCTAGTTTTGAATTTTTAGACTATTTACAACACAAAACAACTCCCCTCTGGTGCTGTATGGTTTCTTGAATGTTTTGACATATAGCTTGCAATTTTGGGATGCTTTCACTTCAACAATGTGTCGTGTAACTGAAGAAAGTTTATAAAAGCAAATGCACCAGCTCGGTGTTAAGATTCCGGATTGTGTGTTTGTCTTCTGCAGAGACTCTCTTCATATTAATGTTTTTCTGATCTTAGTTTTGGTTTAAAAAGTGCTTTTGAATCAGTTAGTTCACACACAGATGTATTTACATAATATTTCTTCCAGAGCCAGTCCTTTTGCAACTTATCTTCGTGTTTGTTTACTAATTGTTAAATTTGATTTGGACAAAGTTTTAAGTCTTGTCAGCAGGAAGCTTTGGGAATGCAGGTTGGGAATGGCTTTAGTGAACTCTGTTCTTGTTGGGAAAGGAAGTTGTGAAAAGCCATGTGAATAGTTGTAGTTCTAACTTGGGTAAAGAACACAAACTTACTGTGATCATTTGCAGGACACAGGAAATCTACTCCTTGAATGTAGTAGATGTGTATATGTTGGGATATCTAGTATGTGCCAAACTTGACCATGTACATGCAGATGGCCTGAGTGGCAGGAGAGGGATCCTGGTACGTGGCCTGCTATGAAGGTGAAGAAGCTTTACAACCCACAGGCAAGCTGAGGATGTCAAATATGATGTGCATTTTGGTATGACAGAAGGTATAAAGTACCAAAACCCCAAACCGTTTCATGTTGCAATGTGTGTGGAAAAGCACTTTTAAGAGCATCAATACTGACAATGTTTTCATACACTGTTTTTCTTTGTACTGTTTCTAGTCAAACCTTCTAAGTAAAAATAGAGAGACATGGTAGTTAACTGGGACAGATCCATCAGTGTCTGTGTGGTAGTTTTCATCAGCAGCTTGCACTCTGGCACAAATAAACTGTGTGTGTGTGCAATTTTCCAGTGTTCTTTAGATGAGCTTACTGAAAAATAAAAAAAAAAAAAAAGGCGTAATATGGCTTAAGGTATGAATGAACAATATTGGAACTAAAGTCAAAATGCTTCCAGCTTACTCATTGGCTCTCTGGAGGACTTCCCAAAGAACAGAGCTCTTGTGGAGCAATGTGGTGGTAAACGCTTAATGTGCCACCACTACAAACCCAAAAGTGAAGCTTTTGAAATGAGGCAAAATGACCCTTCATCTCCATGCAATGTCTGTCTGGTCCTTGGAACACCTTTCTCTAGTCTTGTCGAATTTACCATTGATTGTACAGCCTTAAAATCAGAGTTCTAATGTATCTGATCATTCTACTTAGACAGGCACTGCACAAAAACATGTTTACATAGTTTTTGAGATCAATAAGATGCATACCAGCTGCTGGTGGAGGAGATCCATGACCTACAAAAATAACTTACGCACTCATTAACATTCTTAATTCTATTCAAATCACCATTACCTATTGTCTGTCAAAAATCTTCACCTATACTATTACTTTCTTGTTGTCATTGTATTACTTCATATTCAACAGTAAAAAATACTTAAAGCAAGGCCCTTCTGTCTAGAATCTGATTTCACAATTGCCCTTTCCAAGTTGTTTTGCAAGTGATTGTAGTTCCAAATAAAAAACCAGAAGCTATTGCAACTCATTGAATTGCAAAAATCCTCCCAATGTAACAACCAGATGTCTAACTTGAAACTGGTTGGATGGGTTGTCAGTACAGATAAGGGCAAAGCTTCTCACACTTTTTTCTTTGATCCTAAATTTTAAGCAAACATTAAAGGAATTGCTCTCTGTTGTCTGAAAAATCAGCATGTTTGTCTTCAGCAGTGGGGTACAGGATTTTTAATGGCTGATCTTCAGTCAGTTAGATATCCTAAAATGCTTTTTACAGAGAAAATGGTGAGTTTGCATTTTTTGGTGGTGTCATACTTCAGATGTAGTGCACCTGTTATATGCTTTGATTTGGGAGGCTGAATTCTTTTTTAATCGACCCACTCTTAGGAACAACTGACTTAACACACTTCAAGCATTTGTAGAACAGATTCTAGGCTATTTCTTGTGTTAGTGCTGCCTTTTTTTGTTTAGTAACTCTTGAAGAAACACCAGTCTGGATGAAAAGATGGCAGATCTGAGCAACAGCAGAAGTACAAATTAACTGTGCAAGGTGGATATTATAATCTAGAGATGCATCTGTGTCCTCCCAAAGTAACTGAGATTGTCACAAAAGCGACTCCAGAACGTACTATGGCCACGTAGACTTAGCTGTCTTCAGAAATAATTCCTATTTGTGTCAAATTGTTGAACAACTACATCTGTAAATTTTAATAGAAAAGATCTTCTGTCTTCAGCAAAAAACTTTGCCTCTCTAAAGGTGTGATTAGTTTTTTTAAACACAAAAAATTAAGGTATGTAAATGAAGCTATCATCAGGACTCGTATTTTAAACCACATTGATGAACTATTTTATTACTGTTGTGTGCACATAAGGTGTGAGTTTGTAATAAATCCCCCGTTTTTTTGGTGTGCTAACTTAAACTTGTTTCTTTTCCTGTTGTCCTTTATCTTCTAGAATGCTAAATCCAAGGCTGCCTTAGTAGACTGTTGTATCCTTAAACTCCTGTTTTCAGAAGCCCTAATGTCTGGGGAAGGGAGGGATTAGGATTACATGTTGGGTAGTGTTAGACTATTGCTTTGGAACTACTTTCTCTATTCTGTTTTGCTTAAAATATCTGAAGAGTCCAAATACAACTGGTATGTGTCTATATATCTTCGTCCTAGTCCAGAAGTCTCCTGACTTACCAACTCTCCCTGTGTGCTTTTCTCATCAGCAGTTGACAGCCTTCCTGAAATTTCACATTAGAATAGTATTTCTGTAGTTATTTCGATTCACAGATTGAAATGTATAGCAATTCTTTTACTTTCTTGGCCATACCAATGGCATCTTAAGTTGGGATTTCTTTGTACTATCACGTTCTCTGAGTCGCAGGATTAGTGCAAACCAGTTCTTCCTCCTTTTTTTTTATCCACTGCATAAAAAAAATTATATGACATTGCAAAAATGCAAGTGTAAATCCAAGAAAACTGATCTGATTGTGTTTGGGCTCATTGTTTCTGAAGAGTTACAGCATATTAGAGAAAAACGGAAGCTTCCTTTGGTAAATTGGTATTTCAGACATCAGAATTGTTTCTGCAGAATGTTCTTTTCCAATTAAAGCATTTGTATGACTTGCATATGTTTTCTTTTTTAAAATTCTAGCTATTTGCATACTTCTCTATCAAATTGTGGCAGTTACAGCACTGCTTGTACGAACAGTTTTGCTTGAAGTATTTGTGTGCAAGTTCTTTTTGTTTCTGCTCCACAGCCATTTTACCTATGTTGCATGGGGGCAGGGAAGAGAGTGCAGAATGGAATAAGCTTTCTGGAGTTTGAATCCAGGTCACTTGGCTAGCTTCCAGGAACTAGGCAATAATAGGCATGCTGGCTGCTTTCCCTTTTTCGTTCTTTCTTTTCCAATGATCTGAAACCTGAGGAGAGAAAACAAGTGGAATTACTCTGAATAAAATTGTTTCTAGGAACATTCTCACTCTTTCCATCCAGCAGCTAGAATATAGTTCTTTGTGTCTCTGAAGTTTGCTTATTTGCTTTAATTTTGTGTCTACTATCTTGCCTTTGGTAGTAGAAAACCAAAAGTATTACAAACTGAATCTCATAATATTAAAGCTCTTGTTTCGTGTGTAGGGAGAAAGGTTTCTACTTTAGCAAGCTGGAAGCCTCCTAGGCTAGGTATTTCATTCTGCTGACCTAAACACAATAGCAATGCTATGTGGACCATTTAGAAAGTGATCTAATCATCCATGTGCTATGTCTTACAGAAGATGCAGACTACAGTGCCTTTGGTACGGATACTATGACAAGGAAGAAGAATGTCTTATCAAATGTGTTACGTCCGGATAATCACAAGAAGAAACCACACATTGTTATAAGCATGCCACAAGACTTCAGACCAGTATCTTCTATTATAGATGTAGATATTCTTCCAGAAACCCATCGTAGGGTACGACTTTACAAATACGGAACTGACAAACCCCTTGGATTCTATATACGAGATGGCTCTAGTGTCAGAGTAACACCACATGGATTAGAGAAAGTTCCAGGGATTTTCATATCCAGGCTTGTCCCTGGAGGTCTGGCTCAAAGCACAGGCTTGCTGGCTGTCAACGATGAAGTACTGGAGGTGAATGGAATAGAGGTTTCCGGAAAAAGCCTTGATCAGGTTACAGACATGATGATTGCAAACAGCCGTAACCTGATCATTACGGTGAGACCAGCAAACCAGAGAAATAATGTTGTGAGGAACAGTCGGACTTCTGGCAGCTCTGGTCAGTCGACGGAATCTAGCCTTCCAAGTAGCACGCCAAATATTTTAGCAAATTCCTTGCAAGGAGAAGAGGACAGCGATGAAGAGGACATTATTATTGAAGATAGTGGTGAGCCACAGCAGATTCCAAAAGCTGCACCTACCAGCGAAAGCTTAGAGTCGTTGACGCAAATTGAACTTCTTCATGAGCCAACACAAAATGGGTTCCTTCCTTCCAGTGAGATGAACTTGAATCATTCAGCAGGCAGCGTTAGCATGGAATATGAAGTACAAGATCCAGATCGTAAGTCGTTAGAAGAAGATGGAACTATAATAACACTGTGAAATTACATTGGTGTACTTTGTATTAAGTAAAGATGCCATATGAATTTTAATTTGGCTTAATATGTAATACATATTATACCTCTCCATCTACTGAGCACTGCAGTTAGATTAAAAGGAGGGATAAAAAAAGTAAATACAAGAAGTTCAAAATTGTGTAAGTTGACTAACTTTGGTTAATTCTGCACTTCAGTGTAAATACTGCACAAAGATGGATGATACAATAATTGATAAATGACTGAAATTGGATGAGGAAAAGTTTAATTGAAAATGAAGGATACCTAAGAGATGGCTGTGAGCTTTCTTTTAAAGGTAGTTTTTTAATGAAAAATACTACTGGTTCTATATGAGTAAATTTCCATTATTGTGTGAGGTTAACTATCTAATGTACTGTGGTTTCATGTTCATCTGAAGAGCTGTTTATGTATGATGGAGCTGCTTTAGCCACTTCATTCCTGTTCTGGACTGCTGTTTAGCTGATGGAGCTGTTTGTGTGACTGCATATGACGAAATTGAAAAACAAGCTGAAGGTGGGGTGGGAAGAGATGTTCTTAGTTGGTCTGTTTGAGCAGCAGGGATCTGTCATGGTGGTCAGCAACTTGACAACAGCCTGGATGGATTTAAAGGTAGGGACTTTTGAAGTTGACTGTTCTTTTGTAAGTGAATGTGCAACCACAGGCACATTAGTCATGCACCTTTACTGGTTTTAATGGCCAGGTAAGCATACTTTTAGTGACTATGATTTTGAAATTCAAATGTGAAAGTCTTAACACTTACGTATCAAAGCCCTGTTCTCATTTTAGTTTGCAATATTTAAGAATGTCATTGGATTTAGTTGCTAATCTCAGTAAACTTTAAAGAAATCAAATGTAAGCTTAATGCTATGGAAGTAATCTATGTTAAAATCACAATCCTAGTAGAAGCTGTGAAGGTTCTACTAGCACGGGTTTGTTGTAGTGAGTCTGAACTATATAAAAAGTGACTTTCTTCAAACCTGAACAAGTTAGAACAGTTTAAGTTAAATCCCTGGATTAAAAAAAAAGGTTTTAAATCAGAATGAGACTTTTAATAGAACTTGCTTGAGCCATGTGATATTATATTACTGATTATAATAAACTAAACTGGAAATGTGGATCTTTGTGTCCCACTGACTGGGTGTTCTGAATATTACAAAGTTGCTGTATGTAAAAAAAATACTGATGACAAGTCCTGATACTGTGAGTGCATACCTATGCACGTGATCAGCTGCAAACCCACTGGGAGAATTGCAGGGAAAGGATTCTAGCATTATTTTTCCCCTTTGGCAGTCAGTTCCCAACATGACCCTTGGCTGGGAATGTAAGTTGTGGCAAGAGAATGAGCTGGGGACTAATAGGATTGGGTGGATGAATGGAGCTTATCACCAGGGATCCAGCAGTCTGTCAACCTCTAAGAAAGAAGTAAGATGCTACCAGTTCTGTACTGTGGTACTGAGCTTCCCAGAGCCGGTAGTTTAGGTTCTTGGAAGCAGGTTCTACCCTGTGGGGAGATATGATGAGCAGGAAAGGACGCTAACCCCTTTCTTTTTTTATCCTCAGTCTATCTTGAGGAAACATCTACCTCTGGTAACTTTACTAACAAGAGACTACCTGTAAGTGTAATGTTAAGGCATCTGTGAAAGTATTTATAGGATATCGGAGGCTAAAACTGTATTTCTTTGATTTTTTTTTTTTTTTTTTTGTAATGATGTAAACAAAATTGCTTCAGAAATTACTGCTGTTAAGTTTTACTGAATGCAAATTTTAAATTTGTGTCTATGAGCAAGTAGTATTTTAATGCTTTCAATACCATTGGAATTCATGACTCATAGGTGTTAAAGAAGGGTGTTTGTGCCCGATTTGATTATGGAGAGTTAGCATAACAGACAACAGTACTCTGCAGATACAGGTTAGAGTCCTGCTTTGTAGGATCTATTCATGGTTTCTTCAGCATAAATATAGAGAGACCCTGCAATGTTTTCCAACAAGAGCAAGAATTTTGAAGTGTTTTACTTTGCTAATAATTATTAAAAATGAAGTAACTACATCCACTTAGTGTGAAATGAAGAAAATGTTCATTCTGCAATATGTAGACTTTAAATATACATGTTTTCTTTCAGTGCTGCTCTACATTTCCTTTATTTAAGGAAGATTGTTTACTTTAATATGTCTTTTTTTTTTTCCTTTATCGAAGACTTTCCTTCCTGTATGAAATCATCAGTGGAGGGTGACTGTCATTTATTATGCTAGTTTGCACTTCTGTGCCTTCTGTTTACTTGAATGTATTGTGAATAATCAAAGGAACAAAGGCACTTGAATAAGAAATGAGGACCACAGATACAGAAAATGAACTGGTAGTGCACTTGATACAGGTGCAATGCTTTCAGTGGAAATAACCTTATGGGTATAATGTGGTACGTCAGTATTTTGCAGCTTGGTTAATGGCTTTGAGCTATTAACTTACATGGGAGGGCAGAGTCTGGGAATGCTGGTTTTTCAAGGTAACTTATTGCTGAGGTACAAACACCCAAGGCCAGTGGGCCACCAAACCCTGTGTTACCTAATCTGTACTTAAAACAGATGCATGAATATTTTCGAATATAGTTGCCAGTATTAAGGACTTGTAAAAATCAAACAAGGGTCCCACTCTAAATTGCATCATGAGAATTCATCTCTTAGGACCTTTCCTGCAAACCAACTAATCTAAATGTGAGATGATATTCTTTAACACATATCCTGTTCTGTTTTACAGAAATTTGGTAACGTAGTGAAACTAAGCTTTTGGGACTTGATTAAAAAACATTGAAGAATAAACCTAGAAATGCGTTAAGTGTGTATTTACAGTTAAAATGACAGACTGCACAGCATATAATTGCTTAATGCTGCAGTTACCATAAAGTTGCTAAAGTTCTTCCATATCTTACTAATGCATACACTGTTAATTACAAAATATTTTTAAATTGTTACTTCAGGATGATCAATGGTTGATTATGAGTGGCTAAACTTAATTTTATATACAAATGATACTGGGGTTCAGTATAAGGGTTTTTAAAATATGTTGATATTGTTAGCCTTTCATTCACTACCTCCTAAATTTTTAACATCTTTGCAATTTTCTCCCTGGAAGAAAATACTTAAAGGCTTGACTGTTTTATATAGATTTTATCTTTAGCTAAAATAAACAAAATCCAGAAGTGTTAGGGAGAATGCTACGCATGATTGACAATATTACGCTGCTATTAATGTAATCTTTATGTATTACGTGTCCTGTATATGTAAATTGTATTTTCAATCCAGATTTTGTAAATTAATTTATAAACATCCAAATTATTTCAAAATGGAATGGAAAATGAAAGTTCCTTTGCCTAGTGTTATATGTTGTGGACATGCATAGTGGGGCATCAACTCATTCCTTGCTTGCAACTGGAAGATTTAAGTGCACCTTAATAGGAAAAAAGAACAAATTCTTAATGGAATTAAGATGCATTTACTTTGAAGTTCTGATATGGTACTGGATAAGTCAAGCCTAACTGTGAATCATTTTTTTTTCCACAGCTGAATTAAATTTAGGACAATGTTCTCACACGCTGTCGTTAACATGTGTATTTTTGTGAATATTATGTATTTTCTAATTAAATTTTACTTGCAATGTGATTTTTACATGAATGAACTTGTTTAAAATGTCAAATATCAGTATTTTTCTTACAACTTTAATGTATAATGTACATTGGTATCTCACTGAATGAAGATTGATTTTACAAAATCAAGCTAGATGTAGTTGTATATTAGTCTTATATTTTTACAGACTGGAATAATAAATGAATATAGAAATAAAAGATGTTTTTCTCAATTACTTTGTCAGTTAAGTAAAAATGAGGAATAATATATCCCCTTATCAAGTGGGGAAGTACATGGGCCTCTTTTTTCTTGAGTAGTTAAGTGGGGTTTTTTCATAGCAGACTTAAATGTTTGCTTCGTCTGCTCCCTCCTCTAGTGCAAATCTCTACACATGGAAGTATGCAAGGGTTCAGAGCATTTATCCTTCAGTCCTGTTGTCTTACCTGTGGTGCACTTATTCCTATAGTAGTTGCAAATGATGAATCTTGCATTGCATCACTCGCTTGAGGACTGCTTGTAGTAAAGTTTAGGTCATGAGGCCTGAGAGGTGGTTCCTTGTCTTCCATCACCTTTGACAGGTGCTGCTGGGGATGTGGAAGTTTTCACTGTTACTGTAAGTATTTGGTATAACTCTTGCTATTAAATTTTTTCTTAAACCCATTCCACTTACAGATGCTTTCTCCCATATCTAATGCCTTGGCAGCCCTTGTAAACATTTACCTAGTGACAAGACTCAAGTTTTGTTGAGCCCTTTTGTGTTGAGCTTTTGTGACTGCTGGTCTGAGGGCCAATCGTGTGACCTCTATTGTGTGCTTTCAGAATGTAGGGTTCAGTACTTTCCATCGTTGGATGTGTAGCTATGGGCAGGTGACAAAAAGACCAAGAACTGCATTAGATTATCTTAATATTGATATGCAGCTGAAAGAACCCAGTCTATTTGATCTGTGCCCTTGAGTCTGAATATCTTGTGGCTGAAAGAAATTACTCTGCACAGAACCTGACAGCTTACTCTGTTCATAAAGGAATGCTGAAATTGGTAGGTATTCTTGAAATGGTGTGAACTTTGAAACTTCGTCCTGCCTGTATTAAAATTCAGATGTAGTATTTTTCTGACTTCAGAACTTCTATCCAAATGAATAAAGCTCTGAAACTGGGAGAGATTTCCAAGTTACTGACTCAAAGTTCTTTAGCATTGTTGTCAGAGTATTGCAGCTGCCATTTTTCAATATCAAATATTTGGAATAAATTAGATAACGAAAAAATGAGCAAAATCTGACGGCTTGCAGACACACTGCACAAATAGACAATAAAATGGAAAACAATGGCTGTTTTCATGTGTGGAGAAATCTTTTTCTTTTGCATATGTAATGATGAATGCCGAGTTGATTTGCCTCTCAGGAGCCCATCCTGGGCTGTGATAGTTCAGTGAAAACATCAGCCTCATATTTGCTAGCATAAAAACCCCAAACTATGTTAGGAATGGAATAAAGGACAAAATGATAACATAAGAGAATTTGTCCCAAGTAAAATCCCCAAAGAATCAAGGGGGTGGGTTATTGCAGGAGCAGAGACTAAGGAATGTGTCCCCAGGAATGCATGTATCTATGAGGATGAAGTAAGCTTGATAGGGTAGTTTAGGTTGGAGAAGGTCTGAAAGAGTAGACTAATGCCAATACTGACCTGGTCTGAACCTGCATGGCAGGCACAGTGCAGACACTAAGCTGGGGCACTTGAAGTCAGCAAGATGAAAATGCATACTCATGCAAGTCAGCAACGCTTTCTGTAAATCATTGTAATCCCTGCTGGTAGTTTTTTGAAACTAAGAAACTAATTGTCAAGGAAGACTGTAACGTCCCCTACTGCTGTCTCCTTGAGAAAGGAATGCAGCTGTTAAATACTGTGCAATAACGTGTCTCTCCTTTAAATGCCAGCAGTACTTAACTTTTCTCAAGGTCATGGGCTCTTAAGATATTAGGACTTCAGTTTTGTTATGAAAGGAAAAATTGGTTTGTGGTTGCAGATAAAAAGATTTTTCTGGGATTTTCATAAGTAATCAATTGAAAATCCTCTTCTCCTTGGTATAAGAACAGATTTAGACTAGTTCTAGATACCACTTTGAAGATTTCTTGTTATCTTAAAACTAGCTGTGGCATCCCAGTTTGATTTGCTTTAATCTCTTCTGATGAAAACATGTCCATGCAATACAAGTATCAATATTCAGATACTATTTTGTAGTAGTTGTGTGTAGTAACGCTAGAGAGGAATAATCAGCTTCAAGGTAGCTTCATACACTGCTTCCAGTAGTAGCAGGAGGAAAAACGTGTTGGATGGTAAAAGTATTGTTCTTGGATGCTGTAGAGGTATATGAGAAATAGTACAGCTGGCTCTTGGAGAGGTAAGATTGTAGCCAAGATTTAAGAATTTGGACTTCTTGTGCAGCTATGATAGATCACTTGTGTACTCTCCCTCTCAAATAGGAGATAAATTTGTCTCTGGGGACTTAATGTAGTAAGCTTGATTTTAAAAGTGCTTTAGAAATATGAACCACAAAGCGTTTTGAAGTGCTGTGCTATTTAACCAGCATTTCTTACTGCAGCAATTCAGAAGTGTTGCTCATAAGAGATAATTTCCTGTCCTTCCAATTAACATTCCTTTCTACTTGAACTACCACTTTATTACGTGACAGTATAAGGAAATGCCTTGCAGTGTGAAAGACTTGTATCAGGCTCTGTGATACTATATTTTAGAAAGTACGTAAGAGCGTATTTATTGCCCCTGCACTTCCTTTCCACAGAGGAACATAGTTCTTTTTCCCTGTTGTGCAATGACTTCTTCAGAATACTTTCTTTTGAGCACCTGGTAATACCTGGTTACTGATGTGGCTTTTTCTTTTGTAGTCACAGATGTGTTAGCTATGTTGAGAAACAAGGAACAGAGTTTGAGGGAGAGATGAGAACGGCAGATGATGTAAGAGGAGCCAGAGAAGGTAGAGGCATCACCCAGTGCGGGGGTTCATGCTTGTATAAAAAAAGTATCTCGTTGGTGTGGTTGCAACAGGCAAAGCTGATGTCATAATCTGACATATCTAAATCAGTTCTGAAAATGAAGCCTAGTTATTCACAGCTCCAAGACATAATGAAGGTAAGAGTAAAAAGTAGGGAGATGTGCTAACGAAGGAGGTAAGAGGCCCAGTGTGTTGCAGAAAGGAACACTTAATTTTGCAATAGCTGAAAGCCATATAAGCTAGTCAAACAAATGGTACAATATCTACATGCAGGCTTGCCTCTTCAGACCCTTTATAGCTGTAACAATAACCTCTAGGTATGAAAGGGGTACTCCTGTTGTGAGACACTGGAATTCCTAAAAAGCTTTGCTTTTTTCTTTTTTTTTTAATTTGCTGCTTTGCTATTGTTCTGGATATTGTGGAGCAAGGGGAAAAAAAAAAATTCTCGTCCAAATTCTTAAAATGCTGAGGAGAAAGTATTGAATATATAAACATAGATTTCTCTGACTTTCTGAATGCTACATAAGGTTACAGAAAATATTTGTGCTTTTAATTTAGAAATTTTCAATCCTAATAGCTTAAATCCAGTAAAAACCTCGTTAGTAAGTCTGCCCTTCATGCTGTCTGTCCTGCAAGCATATGAATAAATGAGCTAACATTAAAAAAGAGCTAAAAAAACTACTTGCAAAAGACAATTCAGGTGTTTTATTAAACATTGAAAAGCTATTGACTGATTTTCAAAAATACTTAAGGTGGTTAGTAACTATCTATATAATATAGAAAAAAAAATGGGATTTTAAGTCATCCTGCAAAGTTACTATGTTGAAAAAAATGAAGTAATTCAACACACGACTTTCCTCATATTTTGACTGCACTTTATACTGATGAGCTGTTAGGATAGTGATGATAGAAGGGCTGTCTTAACCTAACAGCTGAGATGCAGAGGCCACAAAGCCATTTGGCCATAAGACAGAAATACAATGCGTGATCTGTTCTTTTTTGTGCTCTTTACTCTTGAGAGTTCTCCTCTACAGTAAATAATTTATGCCAGCTCTAAAGCTTATGTGGAGGCACAGTCTATATTAAATAATCGGTGGAATCCAAGTTGATGTTACACTTTCAAAGCATCTAAAGTACTCTGCCCAGCTCCTTGTGTTTCTTCTAAACATACCTCTTCATGCTCTTCCTCCTAGGATAGATAACTTTAGTAACAGTTGATCTGTGATATACAACAGGTTAGGAATGCTTCATTCGAATCTGGTAAAGCTTCCCACATACACGTTTCAGATCTCACTGAAGCTGTCTGGTATATCTTTCCCTGATAGAAGTGCTTCTTTCAGAGATACAGAATACAAACCCCTGGGGACTGCAGCATCAACAGGATGTGAGCAGTTGATCAGAGAACTGGTCTGAGCTGTTAACTCTGCAAATACAAAGTAAGAAGACTTGCCCAGACCTGGAGAGCTTCAATGGAAGCGAGAAATAAAGTGCCCAGAGATGCCAGTGCTGCTCTTCTATGCAGTACTGGTCAGTGAGGATCAGGTTTTGCAAATGCCTTACACTTTTTCAGGTAAGAGGTTTTTAGTTGCCACAAGTGTAGCACAAACGGGTCAATCTGGTGCTACTGTTGATGACAGAGACTAGATTCAGCTCACTGTGTCTGTCCCTACTCTTTAGAAAAGTCTTGGGAAAACCCTGCAACCTATTAGCTCTTTCTTTTGTTACTTCAAGTACGTCTTCAAGCATGGCTGCTTTGATCTTCTCTGCAAACTGCAGACTATAAATTAAGCTTTTTCTTATAAATGCTAAATTGAATTTAACTTTCCTCTCATCCAACAGTAATTTTGTCTTATCCAAAGCCAAGCTTTGGATGATGGTGCAGGCCTTTTGTGGCTCTGTGTATTTATATATAGTATAAATTCTAAAATTGGATTAGTGGAAAATATGGCATATTGCCTTGTTTGTGCTACTGGAGTCCACTTGACCCTAGTATGAGTCTTCTGTACAAGATGCATGAGTCAAATTTGTTGCAAGGGCAGGCTGTTTCTAACCTCTTCCAGCTGAGAATAACATTGTTACTGAGAAGAAATGCTGCTCTTGAGAACTCCTCTCCCTGTTCTACCAACCCTTGACGGATCATTAGTTACCACGTAGGTCCCGGTTCCTACTTGGGGGAGGAAGAACAATGAACAGAACAGAGGGCTAGTTTTGTCTCAATTCTAATTGCTATCTTGATCTCTACAACACTGGTTTAAGGATGTGTTTTGAAGAAGCCTAATGCAATGAGGAGCATCTTCTGTAGTGAGCATCATCCAGAAGGCCCAAGAAGAGCCTCCTTAGCTGCAGCCTTCCACAGGGCATCTCACAGCTCCATCCTCAGGCAGAAGGCCAGGATGCTTTTGTGACTTAAGCACCGTGTCAGCAGTTCTGCTCTGCTTAATTGAATGTTGAATGTTTCTAACCTCAAGTCAGGGCACGGCGAAACTCTGAGCACCTTAAAGCTGCATTTTCAGCTGCAGTCTTTAATTTCCAGTAATTAAAAAAACAGACATCCACTCTGGTGCATCTGATGACTGCCTGACTTTGCCTCTGCCCTCCAGGCTGCAGCACAGGCTTCTTACTGCAAAATGCTGTGCAAAAACTGGATTTTAGGAGTGGTCAGGGAGGGGAAGCTCTGTGCCGGTGGCGCAGGGTTACTTGGCGCTGGGTTTGTTGAATCCCCATTCCCTGGGTGAGGTGCCATGACTTTAAACAAACGTCTCCCATAAACCTTCGGCCCTCGGCTCTTCCAAGGGAGCGCTGCGGCTCTGGTTCCCACCTGGCGAGAAGGAGAGGGAGGCGTTACCGCTGGGCTCCAGGTGACCGGTTGCAGCGCCCCGCGCCGCGAGGTGGCGCGCGCGGCCCGCGGCGGAGAGGTGACAGCGAGGGGCGGGGCCTGAGCTGTGGGTGGGGCGAGGTTGTGGAGGAGGGGCGGGGCTGTCCCGGGGCTGCTGCTGCGGCCGGAGCAGACTAGGGCGGGGCGAGTGCAGGGGGCGGGGCTGCCGCGAGCTGAGCCGGCACCGGCGGCTGCCGCGGGGGTGATGCTGCGGCCGGAGAAGCCACGCGCGGGGGCGGCGGCAGCGGCAGAGGAGAGCAGGGTAGGAGGGGGGCGCAGGGGAGGGGGTGGCTCTCGAGTGGCACTGGCTATAACGGGCTTTCCCCGGCTCGGGACGTCCTCTTGTTTCTGGAGGGAGCCGGGCGTTCGCGCTGCCTGCGGCTGAGGAGCGTCTGCTCCGCGGGTGCCTCGTGTCTGGGATGCGATGTTGGATGAAGTTGAGCTACTGCTGAGCTCCTGAATAGCTGAGTAAGTGTTTCCACTCTTCAGCGAGACGGTGGCTGTGGGTGCTGCTCTGTTCTTTGTGGAGGCCCAGCCCACTGGTGAGGGTAAGGTCAGGCTCAGAGCGCCGGTGGGATCAAGAGATGATGCTTAGTTTGAAGCTCCTGGGCTCAGTTCCCCGAGCCCCGGCTGCTGAGCTCAGCCCGGATGGTGACCGTGCTGATGTTGCTTAGCACTGCCACCATCCCGATCACAGAATCCTTTTCAGATCCCTGACAGCAGAGAGGGAGGTTTTGAAGTTGCGCTTTGTAGAAGACACTCCCTCGCCACCCTCAAAAAAGAGTGGAAGGCTACAAGACCAGAAGTGGAGAGCGCTTGGGCGCATCCCCCTTTCTGACCTGTAGGTAGCTCCAATGCCACTTCAGTGAGTTAACATTCTCTTCGGGCAGATCATTTAAAATTTTCTCAAGAAAAAAGACACTGCTAAATAAGTCTTTGGCAAACAGCTTCCCGTCCCCTCCTTCCTTCATTTTGGTAGTTCATCTGATTGTTGATGTGATTTATTTTTGTCTCCAAGAAAAAAAAGGAATGGGAAACTCTTGTTCACTTTCTGTACTCAGGGTATATTTTTCCTGTGCGTCTCCCCTGACATCGTCTCTCTATTGTTTTGATCTCTCCACATGTGGTTATTTATGATTTGCAATAAGTCCGAGCACTTATACGCATCCAAATCTTGGCATCTTTGTTTTGGGGTTTGTGTTCAGCATTTTCAAGGAGATGATATAATGCTTAGTCCATGATACCCACATAATTTTCATGTGGTTAAACCACTGACAGCTTTTGTCTTACTTCTGGATTAAGATCTACTTTATTAGTCACCTACATATCTGGAGTGGGCTAGTGTTGTTAATGATATTAAGAGTTACAAAAATGGATTTTTAGTTTAAGATGACATTGCAGAGTGAACTATTTAGTAGGGAATAAGTTCATTACAGTATCAGTTCATGTCAGCTGGATTCTATTGGTTTTACAAAGTGCCACTCATGCTGGTTTTAACAAAGATAAAAAGACCTAACAATCAATAAGACAGGTTTCCTGTATAGTGTTGTGTGGCAGACTGGATTTTTGTAACTGAGTGCCTATCCCGTCAGTTCTTAACTAGGAATACAGAAACGACTCGTTCTTTCCTTCTTCTGTTTCCTTCAGGCAACTCCAGCTGAAATTAAACACTTGTTTTAATACTGATCTCTCTTGATTTTTGCACCTATTGGCAGCGATATAATTTAGGTATTTCCTTACTTTGGGATTAATCGCAGCTATTGAAAAATGTTGTGTCTCTTCGTGTGTGCCTTGCCTTGCTACCTCAGCTCTGTCGCATATCACAGTGTTGAGGAAATAAGAATGAAGGTTTCCGTTCCTTCTTACAAAGAGTTGCTTTAGTGTTGCATTTTTAATATTTTGTAATTAGCAACAACAATTTCCTCCAGAATCTGTCTCCTAATTTTCATTATGATTTTTAATTTTGAGTAACAGTTGTAGCGAATGAGACTGACAATGATGAATGCAAAATAAGATATTTGTATAGTCCAGTAGAAGATTTTGCTAAGTGAAAGCTTTCAAGCATATGCTGCATGACATATCATTCTGCCTGATTTGAATATGTCCTGAAAACAGCTACAAAATACTTTAGTTTTACTATTGAAATACACTTGCCATTCTGTTCTTTTTGTTTCCCCTTATACGTTGATTCTTTTCCCTTTGTAGGCGTTTTTTTCAGTATTCTGAAGCTGGCATAGGAGGACACAGTACTGAACATCCTGTTACTTTTCAGCAATATTGTAACGTTCCTGCTAGAGTCTCTAAAATTAGAGAGAGCTGTGTGATTTTCTGGTTTGGCTATTTTTAAAGTTTTCTGTGCCTACCTTTTCATCTTAATGGCATGCTAGGAGAGCACTTCAACTTCCAACAAAGGCAGCTTAACTTTTTGAGTGAAAGCGGAAAGCTTTTTGCAAAACTTTGTAAAAGAGATTTAGGACTGAATTTTCTTTTTATGTGTTCTTTAATGAAGTGAGATAAGTTAGAATGCTATATTCATACCTCCTGGGCCTGAACGGTTGATGATATAAAATACCTGACCCAAATCTTTTTACCAAGGAGCAACCTTGGTAGTGGGGGAAAAAAAATCGCTGGGAAAGTAGGTAAATTTCAGTGAGGTTGAATGGGAGCATAATGCTGAGGCAAAATGAAAGAACGAGTGATGGGGGAGTTAGAAAAGCTTATCTATCTTGGGCTTGGAGTAAAGAGGGAGGAGATTGCTGTTGAGAAATAAAGACATTTAAATGGAAATTCTGAGAAAGGGAGATTGCTATGGATACAGTATATACTCCATAAAACAAAGTCTGAAAGGAAAGCTAGCCTTAAAGCTAGACTGTATATTTTTTCCCTAAGTTACAAAATTCAGTCATGATTTTAATTTTGTTCTGTTTTCTTTCAATAAATAAACAAGAAAATCAACAATGGATATATGGGAACATTAAAATGCCATCTGGAAGCGGTGCTGTTGTGCCTTAGGCTAAGGTTTCTTGATAAATTCATGTTGCTACTGAAAGATCCAAGGAGTCTGTTCCACTCGCTACCTGTTTTCTTGGTCAGTTCTAGCCTTAACAGGCTGTGTAATTAATTGACTTGAAGAGTGATCTGAGATAAAATGATATGGCAAAAAAGCTAATGGTTAGTTTTCAACCCAGAACAATTTCCTGATTCATTCCACTGTGAATGTGTGTCCTCTCACATGCGAAGGGTTGGCTTTAGAGGCATACTGAGTGATGGAAAAGGGTAGACTACTTTTATTGCAAATGCCATCTTATATAATTTTCAAGTGATTCTGAAATTACAGACTTAACTAAGAAATAGTTGTCACCCCATATTTTCATAATAACTTCGAAATGTGTTCAATGGGGTTTATTTCAGATCTTAATGATGAATATACAGTCAGTTCTGTAATCACCCGGAAGGGAGCTGGTATAGTCTGTTTGGTAAGTACCTCATCACAAATGATGGTAAATATGTTATTGATACTGCAGTTTGCAATAGCCCCCTCTTAACCATTTCTGAAAGTGCCTTAAATACATTGAGCCCTTAGAATGTTTTCTGTTTTGCAATTCATATGGAACTGCTACGTATTTGTGGTTGAGTCCTTTTTAAACATAGTATTTTGGCTTTTTTATGCCTAGGGTGCTTTTATAGTGGCATGCCTTGAAGAAGTAGTGTTAAGTGATCTGTTTACATCTATTTTCCATTGTTTCTCACTTTTGTTGTCTTCTGTTACGTTTCAGCTCTTTAAAGATTTACTGTGAATCTGGTTTGAATTCAGTTCGATTCAGTGGTGTCAATAAACATTGCTTCTGTCCTCTAACACACGCTACTCCAATGTTTGAATCTTTATGAACATTATGAATGCAAGATGCTCATGATAGCTATGGGAAGGGCTGGCAATGCCAGCAGGCTCGCTGCCTGAAGCATGTCTGCAAGTTCAGTCAGAGCAGGATAGAATCCTGTTCAGCTAATGCAATTCCTTTAAACGGATGTTTCCTTAATGCATCATCTGTCAAATTAGTGGAATTTACACCTGCTTTTATAGGCATGCAGTTAATGATTGCTACCATTGAGCTGCCTTTTCAAAACTGTAAGTTTGATGTCAGTTTTGAGTGATCACTTTAAGCCAACTGGGCTCATCCTAAACATGTGGCTGCGCTAGTGGCGTCGGGCTAGTGAAGCCGACTGTGCACAGGGTTGCCAAGAAATGTCAGGAGTTTGATAGAATTGTTCTGTAGGCCATCTGATGCTTGCACCACCCACTGAGATTGTTCTGCTGTAAAATGCATTTAGCTAAAAAGCTAGCAATTATGTTTCTCTGCCTTGTGAAGACTTCAAGAAATGAGACTCTGTGCTTACAAGTTTTTCACAAATTAAATTTATTATAGTGGTGTGAAATCACTGGGAACTCTTTCTTTTTTGAAAAGAATGCATTTTCCTCTTGTTTAGCAGTGATCTTTCCAGAGTTAGCCCATGTGCAGTGGGGAGGGAGAGTACTCCTTTCTGAGGAGAAAGTAGATGTGGAAATTCTGATCCTTCATTTAAGCATGCAAAGGAGCAGCACAAGGAAAACAGCTTTTCCACACAGAAATCTTTACCTCAGCTAGACATTGAACAGATTGTTAGGGTATGTAAACTTGTATTAATGCCACTGAAATCCATGCATTGATTTACAGCACCTATAGATCCTTCCTGATAAACTTGTGGAGTGTAATGTAACTTGAGGTTTCTTCTGTCCAGGTAGGTGCACAAAAAAAGAGGTGGTGAAACTTCTGTGGATAGATTTTAAACCCTGTGTAAGTGAAATTACAATTTGAATGTGATGTAATCATTTATGCTACAATAGAGCTTTTGGTGGGTATGCCTGGGCTCTCGGCTTCAGGAAGACCCTCTTGTAGCTGTTGAGGTTTTTTTGAGTTCTGAAGATGGGTTCTTGTCCAATATGGGAAAAACATTTTAGCGGCTGTCTGAAACTGCCCTCTGAGCAGATTTTGGTTTGCTTTTGTGACATTTGCTTTGCTTCAGAATAGTCAGAGTGGTTTGGTTGTTTTTTGGTTTGGTTTTTTTTTTTTTTCTTTTAGGCATTTGCTAGTGGGTTGGGTTTGGGGAGCTTCTAGCAGTGAAGATCATGAGCTGTAGCTTCAAATCGCCTTTTAAAAAACACACTTTATTGTTACATCCAGATGCAAGTGTTAGAATAAACATTGCTGCTTCAATCTTCACTTGAGTGAGATGTTTGGCAAGGAGCTCTTGCTGAAATATGTGAGGCTGGACCATCTCCCATATTGAGGGTAAGGCTGAGAGAGCTGGGTTTTTTCAGCCTGGAGAAGGCTCCAGGGAGATCTAATAGCAGCCTTCCAGTACTTAAAGGGGGCTACAGAAAAGCTGGGGATGGGCTTTTTATCAAGGAGTGCAAGGACAGGACAATGGAAGGAAGACAGCAGAGGAGGTCCAGGAGGATGATCAGAGGGCTGGAACACCTCCCATACAAAGACAGGCTGAGAGAGTTGGGCTTGTTCAGCCTAGAAAGCTGAGGAGGGTCTCTTTATCCGTGAGTCCAGGGATGGAAGAAGGGGTAATGGCTTTAAGTTGAAAGAGGGGAGATTTAGATGAGATCTTAGGAAGAAATATTTTACTGTGAGGGTGGGGAGGCCCTGGCCCAGGTTGCCCAGAGAAGCCGTAGCTGCCCCATCCCTGGAGGTGTTCAAGGCCAGGCTGGATGGGGCTTTGATCACCCTGATCCAGTGGGAGGTATCCCTGCCCATGTCAGGGGGTTGGAACTGGATAGGCTTTGAGGTCCCTTCCAACCCAAACCATTCCATGATTCTATGATTTCAGGTTTGGGTGCCTGCTGGCAGCAAAACTCGCTGTGAGCTCCAGAACCCAAAGCCCCTGTTGTTGGGCAGACATTGGGGACACTTGGTCACCTCCTGGCGTTTGGGGTGAGAGGCACCTCATGGAGCCTCCACATTGCTCAATCCAGTGAATTCCGTGTGCTGGTTCTCGCACGCCTGGTGGAGTGGGTGATGTGGGGGTTCCCCTACACTCTCCCCAGCTCGCCTTGGCCTCCCCAGCGCGATGGCAGCTGTGGTGAGGCGGGGGCAGCTCTCTGGTGTCCCTGAGCCCGCCAAGACCCCAGCCTGGGCCCTGCGCCTGTTCTTCTGCCCCCAGGTGGAAGCACTGGAGAAGAGGCCTGAGGAGCTGTCGAGGAGGCGGTGCGTGCCCCCACACCATGTCCCTGCGCGCTCCCGACCGCCATCTTGACAGCGCGGCCGCCGCGGGAAGGGCTGCGGCCCCGCGCGCGCAGCGGGGCGTCGCGACCGCCAGGTGGCGCCAGGGCGCGAGGCCGGCCCGCCCTCCCCGACAGGCCCAGCGGCCGAACTGCACGACGCAGCTGTCCCTGTGTGCCTGGTTCCTTCGCGTTACCCCAGGCCTCGGCAGTCCCTGTGTCCTCCAGTCATAGAATGGGTTGGAAGAGATCTCAAAGCCCATCCAGTTCCAACCCCCCGCCATGGGCAGGGACACCTCCCACTGGATTAGGGGGCTCAAAGTCCCATCCAATCTGGCCTTGAACACCTCCAGGGATGGGGCAGCCACCACTGCTCTGGGCAACCTGGGCCAGGGCCTCCCCACCCTCAGCGTGAAGAATTTCTCCCTAATGTCTCATCTAAATCTTCCCCCTTCCAATTTAAAGCCGTTCACCCTTGTCCTATCACCACTTGTCCTTGTAAAAAGCCCCTCCCCAGCTTTCCTGTAGCCCCTTCAGGTACTGGGGGGCTGCTCTAAGATCTCCCTGGATCCTTCTCCAGGCTGAACAGCCCCCACTCTCTCAGCCTGTGCTCAGGGTTCAGTTGTGTTATGAAATTTTCCGAGAAGACTACACCAGTGCCCCAGCAGCTTTTTGATGGTGGTTTTGATGGTGGCACTGATGCGGACAGAGGTTGTGTGCATGCCAATAGTGCCCATGGGCACCAGCAATGGGTTGAGGCCACCGTGCTGGGTGCAGTGCAAATCCAGCGAGACAGTCATGTCCATTAAGGGCCTGCAACCAGAATGGAAGAGAAGAGTTAGACATCAGCAAAGATTTCTCCACCGAAAGGCACTGTGTCAAGCACTGGAACGAATGCCCAGAGAGGTGGTTGAGTCTCCATCCCTGGAGGTATTTAAAAGATGGATAGATGAAGTGCTCAGGGATCTGGTTTAGTAGTGGACAGGTACGACTGGACTCAATAATCTCAAAGGTCTTTTCCAACCAAGCAATTTTATGATTCTATGAGTTGGTGTGGGTAGAATAACCAAGTGGGGAGTCCTAATTACTGGGAGTGGTGACTGATATGCTGTGCAACATTTGTAGCACAGCAATTATCATGGGCACTGTCCTTGCCTAATTGTTTGGGATAAGCTGTTTAGAGCAGGAGGTATGTGTCACTCCTTAGCTTACCTCAGGTTTTCTGCACGAAGTGGTGCTGTCTGAAGGCTCAGTGGGTTATGGTGTTCATGTAAAAATAGTGAATGGGATCTTTGCAGACAACTTTTCTTTCCTTCCTTAGGCTAAACAGTTTAAAATTAGGTAGAGGAACTGGTATTGCATTTTAACCCTGCACGAGTGTTTCAGAGAGTACTAGGTCAGGTAGCATGGACCAAGTTTGCTTAGAGGAATCCTCTTATAATCATTGATGTGCAGACTATCTCGCCTTCTGTTAGTGCTGACCACCACATTTTTCTTCTGTCTTCAGGCACTTTGTGTAATGCCTGTGTCACTGGCGACTACAATGGTTGTTAATTGTGTTGGAAATGCTTCTAATGGCAAGAATTGCCCAGTCAACATCTCCTTGGAAAGTTATTGCTTATGAGCTTTTTGTTGGTTGACTCTTGGGAATTGCATAGATAAATGGAAAAGGGCAGGATAGAACAAAGCAGATAAAATTATGTGACCAATGTTTCTTAGGCAATTTTCTGGATTTATTCTTAACCAACTTTAGTGCAAATGAAAGACATTGGTGGGCTGGCCTTTCTACACCATTGTCTTCTGTTCACAGAACAAATGCCAGTATTTCTTCTAGAGCATCATTCCACTTTTTTTTGTTCATGTATCCCAATGTTGTGCTTGCTCTCAAGGACAGAATTTACAAATCATAGGCAGTCCCATAGCATTCTGGTGTGGTCTACAAGAACCTGTTGAAAACTCAAATGAATTTGCTTGACACAGTTTATGCAAAATATCATCTGCTAACAAATGATTATTATAATTTGATTATGAGACAGATCGATCTTGCACCTTGGATGTGAATTCTGTTCAAGAGAAGTGAGGTCATCATCATTGTTCTGAGCAAACCAGTAACGGTACAGCAGTTATTAATCTTTTTTTGTTCAGAGGTTTCTGGTTTTGTCATTGGTATGTGCTGCTTATGGAAAAGAGGCATCGTTGCTTCCAGAAGGAAGTAACGTAAGAGTGGAACGAAATAGAAGCTTGTCTCATCAAAGTCTTGTATTGTTAGTAGGGGACTTAAAAGGAGAAATAGCTGCCTTGTGAGAGTGGTTCGGTATTAGTGGCTGTTTAAGAGGTTTTTTTCCATTCAGCTTTTGACAAAAATAGCTGTAAAGGAGCATGTGAACCTCAAAGTACGCTGTCTGTTTTTTGATACATCTTGGCTTACATTTGTCAGCTTTAGATTTGCTAGTGTGGTATGTTTAATCTGTGCAAAATGTAGAATAGAAGAGATTGGTTTCTTGGGCCAAAAAATCCTGAGTTCATTCCTGACAGGTGATGGGTTTCTTCAGTGATACCACATTACCTGCTCACAGCAAGTGGTTTGAATCAATAGCTCTTTACTGCTGATTGTGTTCTGTCTGATTTACTATTAAGTTAATTCACTCAATTCTTCTGTTTGAGAGCTTATGTTAAGGTTTTATATGTACCTTATGCTTTTTGCCATCAATCAAGTGTGCACCTTACATTTTTGGCTCCACCCTAGGGAACATGTTTAGCTTGTTCAGATGGATCAGGTGAGCTTTTAAACCACCTGTGAGACTTCTTTTCTTGACAGCCTTTTCTACAAAAAAACCACTTGCCTAGTTTTAATATACTATCTTTGCATTGCCCCTGAAAATGTTTTTCAACAACCTGCAGGCTGTGAATAATTCCCTAGTATGCAGATTACTGACTGTATCTGGGAACATCAAAGCACTGCAGTCACTGTGCTGATTGTGTGCCTTTCTATCCGGTACCTACAGCGTAAGGTTCCTTTCAGTAGCACATCGAGTGGTATCTGCAAATCTGATAAATATAATGTAGAATTTGAACTGATTCCAGCTTCTGTGCCTAGCAATGGTTCGGTCTTTTGTCTATGCCAACAAAAGGCAGGGGGAATCATGCTTTTTTCAACTGGACGTTTAGTACAGTAGTCACATGGAGAGATTTGGCTTTTTTCCTTTGAGTGTGCTACTGCTTTTCACTTACAAGTACTCTTGATGCATATGTTTGAATACAGCAATGAGGAAAAAGCTGGATCCTCAATGCTAGGAAGACAAAATGCTATTTCCAGAGTCACACTGTTGTGCCTGGCTAGGCACAGCAATGGCACAACATTTAAAATGGACACTTGTATAGGTGATAGGTTACAATGTAAATGCAATTCAGTCTGCCTCAGCTTGCCCTGGAAGGAGTATCTTGCAATGAAAAGATTGTGCTAGAAGAATTTTAGTGCCAGTTATTTAACTTCTTACAATGTCATTCTTAGGGCATTGACTTCAACAAAGTAAATTAATGTCTTTCAAGTGGCTTCAGAGCCTCTCAAGTATAATTATCAAATAGTGATTTTTAACTATGCTATGATTTGAACCAGTGATACAAAAGCAAATGATTTCTTTGTAATAACCAGACTCTTGTACATGCTGTTCTTATTGTTTGCAAGGGTCATTGGTGGTTACCTTTTTAGATATGGTTCTTCGTGCTTCTTGTGTATCTTCAAGCATGGTTTAAAATTATAACTACTCAGAGATGCACTGCTTGTTTAGCTATATGTGGGAATTCATAGCTTGGACTTGATGATCTCAAAGGTCTTTTCCAGCCTTGTGATACTGTGAATTCACTACTTCCATTTATTTGGCTCTTAGTCCTTGAAGAGGATAGATACAAAATCTCTGCTCATGTTTGATAGTCCTCTTTTTTTTTTTTCTTTTTTTTTTCCAAATGTTGGTCCTCCAACAGCCTCATCAGTTTATAAAACCACAGGTTAGTAGTGTCCCAGCCACTGAATGTTCTTGCAGAACTTGCCCCAAGGAAATATATTTGTAAATCTTGCTTTATTATGGTTCCACAGATGAGCTGCTAACTGCTTATCTTTGTCTCATGGACTTAGAGTTTCCGGACCTCCTTACTGAGGGCCTAAATGTGAAATCTGGTTTCATCACTGGCAAAAAGACAGGAAGAGATTGTTTTCTTCAGTTCACCGTGGCTAGGATTGGCTAATTTTGCATGGGCATACCAACCTAATTTTTTTCTCTTTTCTCACCACTGAGCTGTTCAGTTTACAGTGGTTACTTTTACTTTTGATTCTTTTATGTCACTGTGTGTTAGCATATGGGATCAAAGACTGAGAAAGAATATAGAGAGATCCTCTGAAAAAAATTCTCTGTGACAACTACAATTTTCGTAGTATCTGTGACTTGTGGCTCTGGCTATTTTTTTAAAATTTGCCTAAAAAATAATAGGTTTTATGAAATACAAAATAACAAGAATCTGTGCTTGTTTAGCTGGTACAGCTTGAACTGCAGTTTATGCAAGGATGAAGTCTCACTGCCCTACGTGCAATGTGCCATTCCTGGTTTGAGTTCTAATTCATCATTCTTACCCTGGTTGCGCTGTCTCCTAACTGACTGTGGTGCTGTGAGTTTGCTACCTCCTTGAGCTTGGTCTTGCTGACTTGAATTGTTAGAAGACAAAGCTGAATCAAACCTTCCTTCCTCCGATTACCATAGTAAAACCTTGTAAGAGGAATACAGGTTTTCTCCCATGGACTGCTGTGCTCAAGTGCTTGTGCTGAGCAGTCTGCTAAATCTTCAGTAAAATAAAATAAAATACATTGCACAAGGGGAAATAAATCTTCTTTTATAATGTGGGGTTTCAGACCAATCCTGCTTTCTCTGGCTTATGAGCGGTTGCTGTACCAAGAGAATCATTTTCCTTTGTCATGTGCTGACTCCTCTTGAATTCCACTGTCGCTGTGGTTCTGCAGACTGCTGCAGAATGACTCTTCTTGAATCATATTTGCATATCATTTCCTTTATTCACAGGCTGCTTGCTGGAAAATCAGCTGTCTGTGTCTTGTAGTGGTTGTTTGCTTTTACACTTAAAGAAAGATGGTTTAGATTCGTTCCGTGTCTGCTCTGACCTTGTGTCAATTGTTTCTGTACTGGGTCTGTACAACATCTCTCTCTTTCTGACTCTGTCCTGAACTGTGTTTATGTTTTTAGTAGTTATCTAGCATTTAGCTGTAAGTGGCTTTTCTCTAGTTCCTTCTGACCAACTTTAGCCAACAAGTTTGTTACATTGTTGTCAGGAAGTCCAGACTCAAATTTAACCTAATGTAGTTTACCCCAGTATGAACCTCACCTCGATCAGATCACCAATCTGGTTTTCACATGGGCTTTATGATAGAGCAGGGGTTTTTTTGCCTACCGTTCACCCAAAAGAATGCAATAGGACAAGCCTGGAATTTATCTGCTTTAGCTCTTTCGTTATGTATCCATTCTGTATTTTTATTTAACATTAGGAAATATGTCTGACTCCATTCACAGCGATCCTGCCTAAGCATCTGTGCTTACTTCCTCTTGGATATAAAATACTTACTGTAAAGATAACAGAGTGTGCCTGTGTATACAGTTACATCACTGCTGAGGGAGGTGTCCGTATACATATTTGGTGGATGTGGTGCTGGGACCAGTAATACAGGACATACTGCTGGTTTGTTTACAATAGAAAGCTACTGCTAGTTTGGTATGTCTGTCTGATCACCTACTACAGAACACTTAGAGCACTATAAAAGCACTTGATCTGCATGCACTCCTTCTGGTAATAAAAATACCATATAAACTCTTAGCATGAGTCACTTTGTATGTATATAGCTTTGTCTATACTCAGCTTTTAAAAACACAACTTAAAAAGAAAACATACAAATTAGTCATATGATCATCAGTAAAACATCTAAGTACCTGTTAGTGTTTATAAAGCATAGTCTATGGAATAGATGACTTTATAGCAGATTCTGGATTACATCTCAATATGCCCAGAAATTTCCCTGCAGTATTAACCCAACTCCAGATTCTCACTGTTGTAGCTATAAGATCTTTACTCCTCCCTATGAAGTTAAAGGAAGAATATTTTCTAGCTCAGTCTTTGGGACAAAAGTCTTTCTTAAAGGGATCCTCATTCCTCTGTATTCTTTAAATCTGTTAAAATTGTAGGCAGTACACCTTTAATCCAGAAGTGAACCAAGACCTATACTCCATTGTAGTTGAGAAAGAAAACTTGAGCTCAGCTGCTTCTTATTTCTTTTGTCAGTGGTTGCTGCTCTGTTTTACAAATTAAGATACCCGTTTGGGTGTTTCAGTAGTTTTCTTGGGTTTGTTATATATTTCCCTGAAGAGTGCTCTTGCTAGTTCTTGTCTTACTGATCATTTTTGCCTTGTACATTCCATTAGCCATAGTGCTCTGCTTGGAAGTGTGTGTTACTGCCACCTAACATAGCATTTTTGGTTGTTTATATATAGGGAATTGTGTAATTTCCTGTTTAAACACAACACTTAGCAGGATTTTGGATAAGGTTCAGGCTCTCATATGGATGTCAGAAACAAGCTTTGGTATTAGGGCACTTACTATTATGGTACCTGACAGGGGTTAGGGAGCAGAATCTTTCTCTGAGGTGCTTGTGCTATAATGTTGTGTGAAGATTCTTGCTGTCCTGAGAACTCTCCTCCTGAGCCCCTGTTGAAGGCAAGGTACTAGAAGTGGTTTGCTCCAAGATGTGACCCAGGACAGCCATTTCTTTTTTTCTATGTAAGTGCCAGTCTTCATTGCAAACCGAATCGTATTAGTTAGGTGTAAAAAGTTCATAGCTAAGAGTGACCTTCCCATCACCCTTGAATTAGGGCTACTTGCTATAGCTGAACTCAGATCCTTTTCAAAAACTGATTGATAAGTAATATGAGTTAGCTCTTCTCCAATAAAATCAAGGCACAATGGATGGTACAGAGGCTGTTTTCATTTTATAGCCATCATTACCCCTCGTGCATACAGTATTTCATAACAGAAAGCAGATGATCTCTTGGGAGGAGTAGTGTGGAAATTTGGGGAGAAGGGGGAAGGATCTGGTTACAGTTTTGATGTGGAAGTACTGTCGTCTACTAATAGATTACTTGAGAAAGAAAGATATTTTCCCAGTCTGTACTTCATAACATACTGCAAAAGGGCCCTTGTGATATTTTTTCTGAATAGATATTTTTTGAAATATTAGCATGAAAAAATAGTGAAGAAAAAAAAAAGTGTAGTGCTTCTCTTCATTATTCATCCTCACATGAGATACTTCTTTTCATGCAGGTTAAAAGTGATGCATCAAAGATCCTGGATAAGGCTGTTGTGCTCATTAAAGACAAGGTGATGGAAATGAACCACATCTGTGCCAAAGTTGATAAATCAGAGGTTTGTTCATTGCATTAGAAAATTTACATGTTTCTTTTTATATGTTTTATAGGTTAACTCTACAAATATTTGTTTGGAGCACTCAGATGTTTATGGCTATCTATTGTCTTATGTTTGTTTTTAAATCAGTATGATTCAGCACATATAAGTGTTTATGGTTTGGAATATCACTGAGTAATATATTGCTGTGGATTCTACAATTCATAGTGGTAGATTAAAAGCAGTATTTGTGGCTTTGATGTTAATAATAATGCTGGGCACACCCATTTTAAGTTGCTGATGAGAGTAGTATGTAATAGTGGAAAGATACCTGAGCTTCCCTCTCTCTTGTATTTTCCTTGGTGGTTGTTATGTGCTGAATGAGGGAAGCCAGTATGACTCACCGGAATGATGCCCTCACCGTATTTAGGAAGCATTATATTAAAATTTGTGTCAACTGAGGGCAAGTTTGCCTCTGGGAGGAATATAATGAAAACATGACCAGATAAATTGTATAATGTTTAAAATCACTTTGAGCTGATTCAAAGTGAAAGAAACCTAGTGTTTGTGGCATTAAATCCAGATAGGTAGTGCTTAAGGTTCAGGTTCTACCTCTGTACAAATAATAACCTCTAGTAAGGTTTACTATGCTGGGAGCTGGCTTAGCTTTCAGCAAGTTTTCTTAAAATGCAATTTGGGTTTTGTAGTTTGCATTTTACACTTACATTTGATAACAGACTTATCAAACCACTTTATATTTTATGGATTTACTGAGCACCAGGAGAAAGCTTCAGGCAGGAAATTGAGGCAAGACATTTTAGAACAAAAGTGAGAGTCAGCCATCAGCCTGTTTAGAAACTTGTCTAATTTTCAGAACTGAGTACTGCAGTCCAAGAAATAGCTAGTGAGTTCTCAGCATACTTGACAATTTGGCCATACTTAAAGGTGTATCTAAGCTAGGACTGTGAAAAAATGGTTTAACTGAATCAAGTCCCAAAGGAACTGTTTCTGGGAGTGTCTCGCCTATCTGTGTCTTTTTAGAAATTCCATGCTTATAAGCGGTTGAGATTCTTAGAGGAGTGTAGGGAATGGGTTTTTTTCTTTGAACCAGAAAATAAAATTGAAGCTAAGCAAGGAATTGTGCCAAAGGTATGGTAAGCGACAGTCTTTCTTATTGCCTTTTCCCCTCTAATATAGAGAAGGGAAAAAAGAAACACTTCCTGACCCAATTCCGTTAGTACAGCTGTAGGGACATGGTAATTTGGAATATGAAGAAAATGCCAGTCTTGGCTAGGATACAGGTTGTCCTTGAATAATGCAGAAGAATTTTGTTGAGAGGCTTTTTTTTGGTTATCAAGGGAGGATAATACCTTGATTGGCTGGGAATCAGTGTTTCTCCCTACCATTACCAGCTGTAATGGCAGTAATCTGAAAGCACAAGATTAAATTGGCAATTTGAGCAGTAGTTAATGTTTTAATTAGAATTTTTAAATTTAAATCTTAGCATCCGTGGGGATTTTCAAGGGAGAAATGAACTCGTACTCCCAAGAGTAGAAAAGGAAGGGACTGTTGTGCAATGGTTATATAGGATGAGAATCTGCTGGGGTTTGATTTTGATATTGCCACTGGTACATTTTGGGCAATTAATTTACCTATTCACCTTCCCCTTCCCCATCCCTAAAATGGGTAGCACTCAACTTCTAAGAAGAAAATATGAATCATAATCATTAATGGAGGGTATCAAAACTCTTTGCAGGAAAAACCTGTTCTGTATTTTCACAGATAAATACGGTTCTCTTTCTAGTTGGCTTAATCTTATGGTTCAAAATTTGACATGTAAGTTTTACATCAGTAATTCCTGACCTTTTTTAGTTAAAACCACCTGTCACGTTTTCCTCTGCTGTCTCCTCCCTTCTACCACTTCGGCCGCAGTCTCACTCCCACTGTAGTAGCAGTGTCTTTGTGGGTTCTTGAGAGCTTTTCACCTCACTGCTGAAATGTTGCCAAACCTTTAAACACCATTCAAGGGCTTCCATACTCTGTATCCTGAAAAGGGAACAAAACTCTGCCCTAAGGGAAGGAGAAAAATTATCCTTGGGTCATGACCAGTGGTTCTTCTCATGGTTGTAAACATCTGTAATCTACTTGAGTATGTGCCCCTTGGATATTTATATTAGCAATAGTGAAAATCCTGTTAAAGATTTTTCTTTCACTTCTGATCTCTAGCCAGGTTACTGCTGAAACCCCACATAGTGCTTTTAATTTTCATTAGCTGTTTTTCCTCTCTCCACAGGTTTTTGTTAAAATAGTTGCACACCATGTTGCCTTCCTAGAAGAGAAGTACTTGAAGTAGAGAAAGAGCCATGACACCTTTCTTAATACTGTGTGTGAATTATTACAGTGTGCAAATATCTCATCATTTAAAAACATGGTGAGTATTTTTAAAGTTGATTCCAGCAGGTTGGAAAGTGATATTAAATACCCTTTCTGTATAAAGTGTGGCCTTATGGGGTATTTAATTATTAATTTTAAGTGGTGTGAACTAGCTACAGTTTGCCTCTGTAAAGGGAATTTTGTTACATTTTCTAAAATTTTCAGTTTTCTTTTAAGAGTTGCTGCTCAGGCATTGAATAGTTTCAGGAGCAATATTTATTATTGCATAATTGTGTATTCATGCTTGAAGGCTTCTTGGAGTGATAATATTAGTGAACAAAACCCCCAAAATAGGGAATGATATAGCTTCTTACTGTACTGATCTTATCCCTCTCTCCCTTTCTTTCCACCAAAAATAGTAGTTCTATAAAGCATGGTGAGAGAGTTGACAAGGATGAGCACAGATAAGGAAAAATTCTCTCACAGGAATTTCTAAACAAAGACTAAGCCTGAGGGGCTGAGACAGTACAGAGATTTGTGAAGTTGTTCTGTATGTGGAGCAGGTGAATAGAAAATGATAATGCACGCTCTCCCATAATTCAAGAATGAGGGTCAGCCAATGAAATTGTCAGCAGGTACATTCACTGTACAAAAAGGGAGGTACTTACTTTTCACAATGTATTAATATAAAATAATACTTATGTCCACAAGATGTTACATATTCCCAAAGCAATTAGAAAAATCCATTGGGGCAGGGAGAGAATCTAACAATGGATACTAAACAAAATAACTGTCCTTCAGCTACAAATTCTTGAAAACTGAGATAGAAATTTGTATATTTACCCTTTAAACCTTTTCCCTGGCAATCCTTTCAACTTGTCACTGCTTAAGTGGGATTATTTGGCTGCATGGACCTTTGAATGATGCTTTACAGCTGCTTGTTAATAACTTTTACATTGTGGTTCTCGCTGTGAGTTCTGGCTCTGAATGGCAAGGCTCTGCGTTAGTAAGGAATTACTCACTTCCAGTAGAAGTATGGATGAGAAGATTGAATTTTTTAAGGATATAAATGGAGTTTGAATTTATACAGCAATTTTCCTTTTGATTTGATTGTTGCCTGAAACCTAATAAGATCTCTACCAACTATCCAAGTTTCTGTACTCTCACCAAATCTGTTTCTTTCTATTTGTCCATTGCCATTCCCCTGTTCTGTAGGATATCATTGCAAAGATGCCCCTTTTGCATCTTTTACCATTTGAAAATTAGGACTGTCCTGACCATTTTTGTGGGTCAGTTTAACTTGCTCCAAAATGGGTGTCCAACTTGTGTGTCTTCTCTCCATAGACTTGATCAGACTGGGTAAAAAAGTTTGAGAGTTCCCCTCTCTCTGTATAGAGTGTGTGCATGTATATGTGTTTCAGCTAATTTTTTTCCTCTTCTAATTAAATATGCATGTTATTTCAAATGTAAGAGAAACCTCATTGTTTTGCAATTATATTTCAAGGTGCAGCAAAATCCTGAAATATTTATCTGTTTTATCTTTGGATGTGTTTTTTGGATATTCAGAAAGTGTTTCTTATAGACTTCTAGTGCATGGTAACTTTGGGAAAGGTGTCTAAACTGTGGGTGAAAAACACATAATAGGAATTCACTTTTTGAGTTAGGAATATCCAGAGGTGGTCTGAAAAGAAACAACCTTATACTAAAAATAAATTACAAATATGACTGGGTAAGTCTGACAGGTTGTAAGAATATAACACCTCCTGAGGGAACAGAACAGAGGAAACAACTTCCTCTTGTGAAGTTTGTGGCTCTGTGGAAGAAAAGCTTTTCTTCTATAAAGCTTGAACTTTGTATGGGAGAACCTGTGATTTCAAATCTTTTATCCAGAGATGTTATCTCTGCCTTGGTTGAATGAGGTTCAGCAGTCTTAAAGAAAGGACAGGAAATATGTTTTAGAAAACTTCACCATGTAGAGTTTAAAAAAAATGAGTATCCTTTCCAATGGTAGAAACCCAGATGTCAGCAACTCTTGCTGGTTTGTCATGCATCTTGTGATATCTGGCATTTTCTTAAAGCCAGAATTTTATTTCAATGTCATTGTCTGAGAATCTTGACAGATGTTTATTTTTACAATAGTTTTTCACCCTCGTATGGTTGCAGGGAAAGGATTATGAAATCATAATCCCCCAAAAATCTCATGTTGATGGTAGGAAGAAAAAGGTGTACTTCTGTTAGGGTTTTTTTTTTAAACTTTTTATTGTCTTTTTCTTTCTACTGGTCTTGTAGTCTCAAGAACAACAGCTGCTTATCTGAGGTGGGATTTGCTCTCTTGTCTTGGCTAAGGTGCTGGCTAACATTTTTTCCTGACATTTGGGGTAGATTCTGACAAATTGAACTGGGAAATTGATCATGGGTTATGAAGCATTCTGCGCGTTACTTCATAGTTCATGGGAGATCAGTAATGAGCAGAAGTTCTTGATGCATTATACTGACTGAAGTATCTAGGAAAGAGACCTGTACTTAACAGTTCCTTTCAGTGGTTACCAGTGTAAAGTGTGTAAGTGAACACAGACTTCTGGCTGCAGTCTCCATAGGTTGATAGCAGATTCATTCTGAGAGAATAAAGCTCAGAAGGACTAAGGAGCTATGTAGAGTTAAGGTTTTGCTTAATGCAAAAGACAGCTAGCTGGGTTTGAATTTTCATAAATAAATCTTAACAAAAATAAATCATTGGAATAAGAATTCTTTCCTATATTGAGAATTTGCATTATTTTAACATTTGCAGATCATCCTTCAGACATAACTTGATGTAGGTTTCAGCTTCACTATTTGCTATGTATTACTCATTTCTTTTCTTGAAGGCTCCCACATTGTGGGATTTCCGTTACTGTCTTTGCCACTGACAATGTGTGATCACATATATGTCACACTACTTCTTTGTGTCCTAATTTACCTCACAAGATAATGTTTAGTTTCCAAAACGCTAGGATTTTTCTGACAGCCTTGAAGAAAAATATTTGCTAAATTATTACTGAAATATACCAGATGGGAAAGATGAGAGAAAATAGAGCAGAGTATTTCAAAACTGGGGGTGTACTATGTTCATATTTAATACTCATTAATTTTCAAGTGCTGAATACTACCAACCATTTTTTAATATTGCAAAAAATAAAAAGATCTGTAATGTACTTAAATATTTTATGTTAAGAACTTGGAGAGCATGCTTAGCTTATTTTACCTGCAGTTGGGCTTGAAGTTGATCCGGTTACCTTCTGATTTGGACCAATTCATTAAATGTTTTGGGAGCCCCAAAGTGGTCACACTGGTTCTGTGTTGAGAAAGATAACAATGGGAAGACTTAAGAAAGGGGACGCAGTAGGTCCAGAAGTCAAGATTTCAGCTACTCATTCTTCACCAGCTTCTTTATGGGAACCTGCACAATTCTTGAAGTTAAGTGAGAGTTTTTTGCCAGTTTGCTGGGTCTGATGTGCAGTGAAGGGTTTGAGAGAGTCTGCAACACTGTGCTTGGACACCAGGCAGTGCCACTGGTTTGGAGGAGCAAATGAGAGTGTGTGGGGCTTGAACACACATGCAGGAGTAGAAATAGACACATGCACACACTTGTGTATGGAGAACATGGGGGAAGGCTGAGGGAGGAGCGGAAGCCGGGGCTGGTGTGATCCAGCAGGCACATGTTTAACACTGTTGGCAATAACTGTGCAGTTTTTAAGCATGCATGAACAGAAGTCAAAATACAAAATATTGCCTGTTCCCTTTTGAACCAATTTTGTTTGAATGCACCTAGGGCAGTTGTAGAGCCTTTACACTGGAAATGTCATTGTTACTGTCCAAAGCAAGACAGCACAATGGCACGTAAGTAAGGATTTGTGCATGTTCTGAGTTACGTACATAGTGATGGGGAGAAACTGTAGTGCAATTGCTGCTCTGTAGAGAGTGGGTAAAGGGTCTCTTGTACTAAACAAGTGCCACTTCAGGAAGACACTAGCTTTTAATGGAGGCATCATGCTGAAATGGTAGTGTAAAAAAATACTCCACATTATGTGCAACAATGAAGTTAAAATAACAGATTCATTTTTTTCAGTCAGTGCTAAGATTGGCTTCTGACTTCCTGTTCTCAAATGGGAAGGGATTAGGCCCTTTATGTTTTGAAAGAGACTGAGCCAATTCCTATTGCAAAATTCCAGTATTGAGATCAAATGAATGAATAAAACAGGAAAAACTTAATTTGTCAGAAAGCCACCTTCATTAGTGCTCTCCTCTCTTTTCTATCATAGAAATTGTTCTTGAAATATAATTGCATCTCACTGACAAAAGCTTCTGGCTGCATATATAAAGATTTGTAAAATACGGCCTTTCTGTAAGCTGGTATAATCTGTGCCAGAAAATAGAAACCCAGCCTCTGCACGTAAGGAGCTCCTCCTCCAGAGTTCAGTTTCAGTGACTCTATTGGTTAGTATCTTTGAGCTGTAAATACATTCTGCAGTACTTGGTTTACTAGGCTTTGGTGCTTGTGCTTGGAAGGCAAGAAAAAAATCTTCCTTCAGAAATGTTTTACGTAACATTGCCCTGTGCAGAGTTAAAGTGAACTGGTTACGGAAAAGATTTTACCTGGCGCCAGGGAAATAAGCAGTAAATGTCTCTTCACCCTCCCCTTTTCTTATGTTCCTTTTGGCTGCTCCTGTAAGGAATGCAAAGAGCAGCAAGCAGTGGCTGCTGCTGGCCCTATTGATTTAAGCATTTGCACGTTATACATTGCAGCTCTGCACTGGCCTGTCTTCTGGGGCAGTACAGGACGTCTTCAGCTGTATCAGATTTTCTCTTTCTACGTGCATTTCTGTCTTCCATATGAGGCTCTGTGCCATAATATCCATTGTTAAACAAGATTGTGGTTACAAAACAATGTGTATAAAATACTTAAGGTCCACATCCCAGTGATTCATAAACGTGTGCTGTGCTGCTGTCAATTGTTAAAAAAACAAAAGCAATAAAATAGTAAAAGCTAAAATGTGGTGGCTGTGTCTCTAGCATGAATGCCCTAGGGCCAGCAGAGCAACACATGTTGAAAGGTGCTATTGGGTTTCTTTCTTAGCAGAACTACTTGTCTGGGTTTTTCTCACAACATCCCAGTTTTTTGTTACAGGTGTGCCATTTATACATCTGGCATTAAGAGAAATTAACCACATTTTCCAAAATATTAGACTTATCTTCCTAAAAGAGCAAGACTGTTTCCCTTTTTCAGAGTTTCATTTGCTATACTATTTTTTCTTAGGTTATGCTCAATCAGCTACATTTTAAATTCTAGCTGAGATGCAGAAACTCAGATTAGATGATGTTAGGGTTAAACATTTCAAATATATTGTAATACATTGAGAAATCATGTTTTTGCCAGCCATATGTGGTGAGATTGTTGGGAACTTTTGTTTTACCATATTTCTGTGGATTACTGTCTCCACAGCCTGGTATGCTCCTCCACTTATTTCTGTAATCGTGTAATATATATTTTTGTAATGGTGTCTCGTCAGAGGAACATCTGTAGAAATTGTGGTCTCAGACTGACAAAAGCAAAAATTTCTGTGTTTATTTTATTCCTGTTTTTAATTCTGCACCAAAAAAAGTTGACCTTTAAAGTGATTTTGTGTTTACAAACACTTTAAAAAGAAATCTTAACTTATGCTGGTGCTAGATGGCTTAACCAAGATCGGGGTGCTAAATCCTGAAGCTTGACTGACTGTAGTTCCAGATTCAAAGTTCTCTGGGTAAACATCCCAGGCAAAGGGGCAAAAAGAAGCACATGCACCATCTTGCTCATGAGAATTGGAGACATACAAAAATAAAATGAGTTTATTATGGTTCTACCATAAATCTACTATATGGCCTGGCACTACATGAAGTGTTCACGGAACTCTGAGTAAAAGACTGTCTGCATTAAACTTAGTTAACTATCGTAACGCTTCAGCTTTCCACCTCAAGTCCTTTTTTTAGAGGTTTAAAAAAATACAGGTGAACAAAGAGTCCATTTTATAACTGAATATGCAAGACCCAAGAAGATGCTATGAGCTAGTAAATAGTTTAAATAGAGAAATTGTCACTCTAGATATTCCACGCAATGATTTCTATGTCAAATTTGGATGAAGTTGGCATGAGAGAATTTTGGAAAGGAATTTTTAATTTTATAACATAGAACATGTCATAGCTTGTGGATTTTCACAGTATCCTATAGTGATACTCAAACAGGAGCAACGCATATAAAGCACTCTTATAGTAAATCAGGTTGACTTTTTCTGGAAGTATATTTATTGATCAAGATGAATGAAATACGAAGGCTGAGAAACAAAGTTCTTGATCCTGTATGAGTACTTTGCAATAAAGTAAATCGCAAGTATGTGCTTAACTACCAACTCATATGCCAAGTGAGCCACAAAATAGTGTTGTTTATGGAATCAGCCTGAATCTCAGCTTTCACTGAAGTACTTGACATAGTTTGTGTATGAGGTGAGAGGTGAAGCTGAGACACTCGTGACATTATTTTTTCTCTCCTTTTTAACAAATGACCGCAGTGCTGCCAAAGGCCACATTACTGTTACCAAACTGTCTGTTCTCCTCCGAAATGCCCTGGGTAAGCAAGGTCCCTTAGAAGATGTTATGATTTTTACACAGGCACACTCTGACAGATGTGGATTCTACTTTTTGGTCAGAGTAAAGGCAGAGTCGTATTCTAGCCCTGTGGCACTGTCTGCTTATGGAGTTTATTACTGCTTTCCTGTCTGCCCTCCCCCAGCTTCACACAGATGTCCAATTACCTCCCCCTTTCCTCTACTCTTTCCTCCATCTCCTTTTGCTGCTGCGTAAATGTTCCTGCTCAGGACACCAACCACGTTTTAAAAATATTTTATCAACTCATTTTCAGTGCCTCTGCCTTTTCTGTGTGAGACTGTTCCATATGGAAGTCTCCTGGGGGATTCTACTGGCTTTCTCTCTGAGTCATTTTTCTGATGACTGCGCTTGTCTTGATGTTTTTTCATACTTCCTCTACTTCAATTGTCTTTGGGACCTTTTTCTAAGGAGTAGCAAGTGGTCTAGGAGCATATGTAACTGTTAAAGGCATTTAGAAATAAATACCTGTATTACAGGGCAGTAATGAGGAAAAAGGAGTAATTAGAAGCCAAATAGGTGAAGTGGGTGCCAAGCTCTTGTGGTAAAGATAAAGATCCAATCACTGCTTGTTGGTGTGTTAAAGTGAAACCAATGTTTCATTTTCTTGCATATGCTGGGCTATTAACTAGGGCAGTGCAGCCATTGCTTCTGCAGTGCAGAGGGGCACTAGAGAAGAGGCAGAGAAGCCAACTGGGGTTGAAAATCACTGCAGCTGTCTTAGTGCCAGCTGTTCTCTCTTTGAGTTTTCAATTCAATTTATGCAGTCTGCCACACTGATTCTTGAAGTAGCTCATAAATGAGTAGCTGTAACAGGAGTAATCTTGATCCAATATACCCTTGAAAATAGGAACTTGAATTATAGAATCATAGAATGGTTTGGGTTGCAAGGGATCCTAAAGATCATCCAGTTCCAACCCCCTTGCCATGGGCAGGGATACAAATTGTGTGACAGGAGAGACACACGTATTTGTTTCTCAGCATCAAAACTGTCTCAAGTAAATAAGAAATTTCACAGTAGTCTTCAGGAAAAGGGCAGTAAGGAAGGAACTGAGGACAGTAATACTTAAACATATGGGTTTCATTAGTGTGAGAATGAGTGAAGTGTTGGGAATGCTATGTGAATTCAAGAAACACCTGGGCTCCTTTGTGGAAAGATCTGGTGAAAGATCTGGGGTGGAAGTAAAAAAGGTATGAGTTTTAAGTATGAAGGATTTGAGACCAGATGAGGTTTCTTCCACTATAAAAAATGCCTTGTGTTCAAATATATATGACATGAATATATCCTGCTAGTGTCCTTTTTTTCAGTTGTACGTGATGTAGGCTGTCATTTCTTTACTTTGGGTATGACCGCAGTATTATTTTCTCTACTCTTTCCAATCATCAGGAATAGGGACCCTAGCAGCTAATAAAGTTTTGCCAAAATCAAATCATGATATGTGACATGGGGAATATACCCAGAGAGTGGAGACATCCAGAAATGACACTCTGATGTAGTTTTATGAGGTAAAGTAGTTCTATGGACTAGTTATAGGAAATGGATGAGCTAGATCTTTTAACAAGAAGTCACAGTTTCAAGTTTTGTGTGCTGACTTAGTCATTACAACTAAGGCATATATTGGAGCCAGTGTTCTTGCACAGTTACTGGCAGTGACTTTCATGAAACGGTTTTATCCAGCTTCCAGTGATTACATTCCCGCCTCGTGCACCATCACTGGATGTGCTTCTCTCCCTGACATCTTCTGTAAAGAAATTTCTTTGGAATTTGCCCATTTATTCCAGGACTTGCTGGTCAGTGCATCTGGCATCCTAATGGTGGATGCGATGCACCAATGTAGTCTGTCCAATGCTTTCTTTGTAAGCACACATTTAAAACATGAGACTTGGTCAAAGGCACAAATGCAGATCTGATAATGTTTTTTTCCCTTGGCAACAGCTAAGCAGGACTTCATGGCATGTAAGTTCAGAAAAGTTTATTCCTTCATGACCTGGTACCTTAGCAAATTCCCTTTCACTTATGTTACTGAAATACTTGAGTGCTCTTTAGTATTATTACTAGAAGCATGCTAAATGTCAAATTTTGGCCAAAATGAGAACAAGGTTTACCATCGTGTCTTGGCATCCTCTAAATCACAGGGCCAAATGTTAACCACTTCTAGTTTTGAAGGGGTTAAGAAGTTAGGACTTCTTTTTAAAGTTAATTTTAAAAAAAAAAAAAAGGTTTAAAATTGGGTCTTTGACAAAGTGGAGAAACATTCTGTCTGCTGGGATCCATCCCTTCCTGACTGGGCCATTTTCTGTGGCAGGAAGGCAGTTTTGTGAGTGATGTAATGGCTGTGTTGCAGGAAAGGTGCTTTGCTGGGCTGAAGCCTCTAGGAGCCGTAGTGCCTAGCATTTTTTCCAGAGCCTCCAACAGAAATGCGCACACGCTCATGCCTTGATTCCTTACCCACTCTGTCTACCAGCACCCTTCCCCCACCTCTTTTACAAAGTGTTTCTCCCTGAGGCGAATTTCTTGCTGTCTGGAGTACCAAACATGCACAGGCACTTTCTTTTTTCTTTAAAATTTTCTAGTGTAGCTATTATAAAGCAACAATGGCTGAAAAGGTAATTTTAAAATTTACCAACCCCCAAAAACCCCAACATTACCACTCCCCCTACCCATAGTTTATGGCTAAGTGGGGCTAGGTTTCTCCTGTTTCATTTTTTGAAGTGTCTCTCCTCAGCAGTCACATTTTTTTTCTTGTGGTAAAAAATGCAGCATGAGCAGATGGCAAGTATTAACACATGAAATGCAGTGCCTGCTTAAAGTTGATTTAACAGTGCTCTAGGTTTCTGTCACTGGCTTTCAGTTAGTTAAGTAGTGTTTACAAGTTAATGAATTTGTTCCACTTGAAATATTTGATGGTATGTGCTGAGGTTCATCATAAAGAGATCCTTTAGGAGTAATCGAGGAAAGCATGAGGTTTCTAGACACTGAGATTTGCGGGGTTTTTTTTCTTTTGACTGTTTTTAGCAATATTACCATTAATATGAAACTGAAAAGAGAGGCAGAAAGAACAATAGCAGATAGCAATACACAGCCTTTTCTCTTATATTATGATACGTATTTGAGCACTGTGGTGATGCCCTACCTTACAGCAGCTCCATATTTGAACCATTAGTTTGCAATTTCATTTCTACTGAATGTTCCTAAACCTTAGACAAGGATTGGAAAAACAAATAAAGTTTTATGTAGCAAATCAGGCAACATTTTTGTGTTCCTATGTGGTGTGCTTCAACGCTTGCTTTGGAAGTATGAGTGTAAACTATTAAATAGGCTGCTATATATAAATTAGCCCACATTTGGCAGTAAAACTGCCTAGAATAGGGTGATCAAATTCAGTATATTTTCAGTTCATGCGTAAGACTCCTTCCTACAACACCACATGCTCCCTACCTAATAACATTTGAAACTAAGCCAGGTCCAAGAATTGTACTCATAGTAAGAAACAAATATTGGTTACTGGCAATTAAGCATCGTACACACTGAGTATTTTACACAGCAAATTTATCTCTGCATAGAACGCTCCGTCAAAACTGCTTAAACCTGCAAGTTGGTATTCCTTGTCAGGTAACCCATAAGCATGAATGCACAGAAAGACTTAACATATTTTGTTATTTGAGCAATTGGTGTCTAAGTAGTATGTTTTAAAGGCTTAGTTGATATTTCTGGCATTAGGTTTTGAGTTTTGTAAAACTGTAGATTTTAATTTTGTTAGTGCTTTTGTAAAATTATAAACTTTAATAATAGTTTATTAAAAGGGGCTAAAGGTCAAGTTCTTATTTGGAAATAGTACCACACTTAGTTCACCTTTGACTTGAAATGTAAGATCGCAACTGCTAGATAAGACCAAACCGATTGCTCTCAATATGTGTATGTGCATCTTCAGTGACAATGATTTACTATCCTTTAGGAAGGCTTCTGTCCCAAACAGTGCTTAGTGAAGTACTGTTAAGGTTAGCCTGTGAGCACAGACAGCGCTGCAGCTTGCTTGACAAGGGAGGCCTGAGGTGGCAGGGTTTGAACTCCCTGAGAGGTGGTACAGCTAAACCCTTGTGTCCTGGAGTGGTCTGCGCTTCTGCTGCGTGCACTTCATATGCAGAAATGGGATTTGTTAACCTATGCATTTTATTGGGCTTTATGGATGTGTGACATCATTGGCAGCCAATCAGAAAGTGCTTTAGGGCAGAGTTTAGGAGCTATTTCATAATATATTTATATTCAGTGCAGATATTTTTGGGCTTCGGTAGCATTCATTTTGTCGCAGAGTCTATGTGTCAATATGGCTTGGGGAAAAAGAAGGTATGACAATAGTGCGTTTGCTCTTGTTTTATTGTAATTCAGCTGGATGACAAAATGCTATAGAGAGTGTGGCTGGTGCACCGCAAAACAGTTATTATGGAAATGATTTTCTTCCTCCAGCAGCAGTGATGCTGCAAGCCAATCTTGGGCGATTGTTGCATGCTCCCCACTAGGCTGCTTCTGCTTAAATAGCCAGACCTGCAAATATTTCCCAAGCTGCTCTGGTTTGCCAAGAACAAAATGCAAGACAGTTTGCAGGAAACGTGTGCATGTGTGTGCCAACAAGAGTCACCCTGGCAGCTGGGCTCAGCTCTGCTCCACTGGAGTCACCCGGAGGCTCCCCTCCCTCATCTCCAATACCAGCCCTCACAGCACCCCTGCCCAGGGGTGGCTTTGCATATAGACTGTTTCATTCTCTGTTAGTTGACACAACTTTACATATTGAAGGAGAACCATTCACTGGTAGTGTCTCTTCCAGAAAAGTCTGGTTAATCCATGCAACCCCCCACCATTCCTGCTTAACTCTTTCATTTCCAGAGTGCCCCCTATAGCAGGACGATATGGAATTGTAAAATCAAACTATTAGCAATCATTTCCAGACCTTAACAACCATTTTTAAATCAGTTGTTAATAAGACAAAATTGTATTTCTTTTCATAGAAAAAAGAAACAGGGGCTTGTATCAGTGATGGGACTATTATTGCTTTTATTTTTATTTTGGGCTGTTTCTCCTCACACTTAAGCACTGTGTTTGTGCTTATGGCAGATTGTTATAAGTCTCTATTCACATATGTTCCATGTTGGGGCTACAAAGCGTACAAATGCAGTGCTGAATCCTTCATCGTGTTGAGATACCAAAGATTTTATCTGCTCCTGAGCAAACAAAGTCTTTCAGATGCTCACTGTATCTCTAGCATGCTGTTCAGTGTTCACAAATGAGTTAGAAAGTGAGGCATATAATGAGATGGGAAAGCTTGTTGACATAGTTATTTTGAGATCGCAGAAGTGAATGCCAACTGCAGATAGTTGTAGGCAGACCTTGCAATATTGAGAGACTGAGTGGAAAACTTGTAGTCAAATGAAATGTCCATAAATATAAGGTGATGCAAATGGAGGTGATGCGAGTGAGCCTTACATGTACAGCATTGGTCTCTGAATTTTTCACTAAAGAAAGACATTATGAAGCAGTCACAGATGGTCTCATGAAAACTTTCAACACATGGGTCAGTAGCAGGCAAGAAAGAAAATTGAATGTTAGGAATTATTAGCAGTAGCACAAAGAAAGACAATAACAACCTTCTTGTGCCACTCTGCAAATCTGTGGCTTAATCTTTAATACTGACTAAAGTTCTAGTCCTGTTCTGGCAGAACTAGAAAAGCCATCTAGAACAGGAGTTTGGAACCAAGATCCTTTTGGGAAAGTGCTAAGCAGACTGTGATTTTAGTCTTCTCTCTTCCACACTCATGAAGAATGCACTATCATTCTTTGAAATCTAAAATTGCATAAGACAGTAAGGAAAATTTATTATCAAGAAATAGACAAAAAATGAAATAAAGTAGTTCTTTTTTCATGCAATATATCAATGAAGTTTGGAACTCACTGTTGCAGTTGTAAATTAAATAAGATTTATGTATGTTAAATTCAGTCAGACAAAGAAATTTAGCATAGTTGCCTTTTTATTTCTAGGAACTCCTGTGCTGCAAATTCCTATAGGTTAGGAGAGTGTTCCAGGCAGGAATGCTGCATACTTGGCCTCTTTTTATACTCTAAACATCAGCTGTTGGTTATCAGCTGGAGACAAGTTACTAAGCTTTGATTTGACAGTGTAGGCACACTGGCTATTCTTGTTTTTGTGGACAAATTTCTTCTTGTACTACTGTAGGATAGCATTGCAGCCACTGACTAGAGGTTGACTTACAAGCCAAACCTCATTGATCTTTGTTTCCTGCTGTATTACTCTTGGAAACGGAGTGCAATTATCCATCTCCTGTGACTTGTGGTGGGTCTGTCTCTGTGTCTGAATGCCTTCCTGATGCACATTTGAATATCGTATATTTTGCCAGGCTAAAACTAATGCTTCTAGTTTTGCCACATTTCTAGTATCTGCTTGAGTGTCCCATGTGCTGTGTACTTTAAATTCCTATTGCCTTAAATGGCAATATGGTAGGACTAGGACCTGTCTATTTTAATACTTTTCCTTTTTGAATACTTTTTCCAGCGCCATTGAGCTTGTTCTAACTGTGAAGTCATCAGGAGTGACATGACTGATGTAACTTTGGATAAGAGAGAGCAGCTGATATCCTGTACCTTGTCTTTAGGAAGTCTTTTGATACAGACACCCACAGCATCCTTGTATTCAAATTAGGATGCTATGAACTACTGAATGGATGAAAAAACTGATTAGATCATTAGACTCAAAGGGTACTTGTTAACGGTTTGTACTATTCCTGAAGTCCAGTTGCAGATGTAGCTTGTCAGACTTTTGCCTGATATCTTTAACAATGCTTTAGAGGAGGAGACAGAATGCGCCCTCCTCCAGTTTGCAGACTGCAGTGCACTCAGATGTGCTCCAGAACAGGGCTGCCTTTCTGAGCACATCAGCTGGCCAGGGGACTGTGCTCATGTGAGTCTTATTAAATTCAACAAGGACAAGCAGTGAATGCTGCAGCTGGGATGGACTAACAGTCTGCTGTGGTGTAAGCCGGGGGTTGACTGGATGGAGAGCAGCTCTCAGACAATAGGCTAAGCATGAGTGAGCAGTGTACTGCTAATGAAGGCCATCAGATGATTGGATATTATCAACAGAAACATGACCATTAGATTGAGGGAATTTATTGCTCTTTTTTACTGGGCGTTTCTTAGACTTTATCTGGAATACCACGTCTAGTCTGGGGGGTCCCAGTACAAGAAAGATGTTGATAAACTTGATTTAGCTCAGAGGAGGATCATCAAGATGCTTGGGCTGGAGAATGATTAATGAACAAGAGGCTGAGACAGCTGAGTTTGTTCAGCTTGAAGAAGAGAAAGCTTACCGGGACCTAACAGCATTTTTCTAGTGCTTAAGAAGTCTCCAAGAAGACAAAGCTAAGATTTTTACTGAGGTGCATAACAGGTGAAAAGGAAACAGCAGTATGTTGTTCTGACAGCTTCATCCACTCAGTGCTGTTGGAGCTGATGTAATAAAATTGGTGAGTTTTATGTATGATGTTTCATATTGCTTCATTGCCTCTGTTTTACAGATAATAGGATTGAAGTACAGAAACTGTAAAGGCTTTTGTTTGGAGCCATCCAGACTACACCCAAATCCCTTTCTAGTGTGAGCTTGAGCTCAGTTGTGTCTTCTATCCATACTGCCTGATTGCTTGTTCATAGTATTTGACAAGGTGTTGGAAGATTGTGTTATGATAATACTAAAACAGTGAGGCAGCTTGGGAAGCATGCTCTTTCCACGACTTGGCTACTACTATTGACTCAGAGTGAATCATTTACCAAGTTAAGGAAAAGAGTGGGAGCTCCTTGTGCTTTGTTGTGTCTGTTTGGTCAATCTAATTTTTTATTAGCCTTATCTGGTTCCCATTATAATTACAGACTCCTTCCTGAATATAATGCTGCCGCAAGCTTCGGCTGTATGGTATTCTTTTTGTTTACTTCTGTCTGTGCTATTCTTCCAGAAAGTGAAAGTAGTTTGAGTTGTTCCTTGGGGACCTCAGCTGCAAGAGATTCCAAATGTTTAAATGTCTTAGATGAGAAAATGTGTTGGTATGAATCGATTTGCAAAGGGACCTATAATTTGAGGCTATTGCTATTCTGGTATTGTATGTGGTTGAGTCAGACACTGCATTAATAAAGAAAAAGAAAAAACCGCTCTTAAGTCTAGGACTGACAGCCTTGGAATTTGCTGTTTATGCCTTATCTCATTGTTTCAGAAAGTCTGAAAGCCAGGATAAGGTGCCTTATTGAGACTCCCAAGCCATTCCCTTTAACACCTTTGTGGAAAAATCTTCCCACTTGGAACATTTGTGAATGTAACTCTTGGTCCCTTGGGAACTCAACTGTCAAGTGATACGTTAGTGAGGACTTTATAAATTCATTTTGAGTGTTGGATATGAGTAACAGACATAGCAGCAGATTTAGACTTTGCTTATTTTGCTTGGAGTGCCACTGGATGATGTGGGTGCAGCACTGCATTTTTTTAATTTGTAATTTAACTTGTGCAAGAACGCAGAAAACTTACCTAACCCTAATACTGCATGGAGATTCCCCAGCAGTTAGGGAATGGAATGAACAGCTCAGAAATGCTGAGTTTAATACTTAGGGTTAACATGATTAAGATCACAGGTAGAGTTCAATTTATTGCTTCTGAGCCTCAGTTAGAATCAGTGAATAATAGAATTTAGAACTTCTGGAGGTTAACAGGTCTAACAGTACTCCTGATCCAGTCTCATTCTAAAATAGAGGGAAGTGATCACACCCCTCCTTTTGTTGGTTGTGCTCATACTGATACCAGTATTCTGTTAGCTTTGATCACTGCCAGAGCACTCTGCTGATTCAGGTTCAGCTGCTTGTCTCTGAGGACCACTAGTACTTTTTCTGCAGAACTGCTTCCTAGCCAGCTGTTAATTAGGTTGGCAAACCATTGTTCACCCTTTTTAGATCTATGCTAACTCTTTTCAATCACCTCCTTTTCTTTGAAGTGCTGGAAATTGATTCCAAAATTATTTGCTCCATATTTTCTTTGGGACTGAGGTTAGGCTGAACATTCTGCAGATCTTGGTATCTTCCTTCTTGAAGATAAGTGTGAAATTTAGCTTTTTTCCAGTCATCAAGAACCTCTTCTGATGGCCCTGACCTTTAAGATGACTGACAGCAGCCTCAAAAGTATATGAACCAGCAACTTTAGCATCCTCAAATGCATCTATCTGGTCTCATGGGTTTTGATGTTGGGGTTGGGTTTTTTCTGGTTTGTTTGTTTGGGTTTATTTCCCAGTTCACTATAATAGTCCCTATTCAGATTTGACCCTGGTTTATACGCTTAGATTGTGCCACTAAACAAGAATCTGGGAATTCTGAGAGCACACCTTGTACTAAAAAATATAGCAAGGAGTGCATAGTTATTTTACTAGCAAAATGAGAATACTTGTGTTAGAAAGATATTGTGAAGGTCAAATGGCCAGTTTTTGCCTTTTGTGCTCCTGCAGGTAGAAATGCTAGGATTATTGTTATTGTTTATCTTGTTTTTTCTCATTCTTTCTTTCACTCCTGCTCCCTTTTGGCTTTCCTGAAGATTAACACATGGGGAACAGCCCCAAATATATTACTGCTTCTTGTTCAGAAATTAATTGAGAGTCTGAGAGTGCTGAAGCCAGGGCAGTCTGCCTTATGAAGCCTCGTAGACACAGACTGTCAGACCAATCACAAATGGCAACAACAAACCAAATCCAGACTTTCCTTTTTAAAAAAGTGCTCCTTATGGCAACAGTGTACCGAGAAATTATTATGTTAGTGAGAAACTAGATGCATCACTGAAGAGAAGAAAGCCTGGTAGATAGCATGCCTAAGCACAAAATCTTAGGCTGTACACTTAGAGAGAACGCATTTTGCAGCGAGATTCTTCAAAGCTGTCATGTCTCTTTTGCATCCCACACTCTTTTGCCAGAAGAGCTGCTGTGTTTCTGTCTCCTTACTGAGCAGCTAATAAACAGTGCTTTCCCATGGCTTCTGCAAGAGTATTGATTAGTGCAGTGATTGTTATTGCAGCTATCGAATGGATCTTTGCTGAAGAGATAGAGGGGGGCAAAAAGGGGACTGTGTTGTTTTTCTCCTGTCTTTTTTCTAAATTCTTTTTACTTTATCTCATTCCTATTTATGGAATAAAAATAGCTATTTAACTGGTTTTACATGTTTTCGTGGTACTGTACTGCACAAAGTGAAGCCTGATTTGTCTTCCCCTTGAAGAGATTCTAGTCGTAAGTGAAATGTTGTTGTTAATTACTAATTTCAATCAAAAGGATATTTCTGGAGCTTGCATGGAAGTGGCCTTGCTCTGAAATGCTTACACAAAATGTTTAAAACAACAGGAAGAAAAATCTTATGGTTTATGATGGAGATGATCATATGATCATGCTAAGAAGGATAAGGTATGTGCCTTCTGAATTAAAAAGCACACAAGTGAGGGAATTTCTGTGAATTTCCTTTCTGTTGTGTATTATTTACTTCATAAGCTGTTTTAATAATGAAACCTGCACAGTCAGTCTGTAAACTATTTACTGTGCTTTTGAGACCCATAAATAATGCTAGCAAGTGTTATGATTGCCTTATATTTGGAAACAGTATGCCTCAGAGTTTATATTGTCTAATAATGATAATCTTCAGACAGAGTTCTGTAAAGAGTGAATTTACAGAGGTTGTTACTGGTAGCCTTTGTGAGAGCTGTGGGTGAGGTCAGGTGTCCAGCTCGGCTGACTCCAGCTTATGATGGCAGAATCAGAATAGACTTCTGTGTTTTCTCAGGAAGAAAATTTTGCAGCTTGTGTTCCTCATCCAGTCACACTCTGGGCTTACAGAATGACAGATGGATTTCTTTACCTTGCTGAGATAGTAAAGATGCTGTGCATGTGAATTCAAAAACAGAATGTAGCTCTTCCAAGACATACTGGGCAAAAAGTATATACTATGAGAGATAGTAAAAATCGAGCTCTGAAACTTGTGTTCTGAAAATTGGAGTGATTTGACATTACTACTTTTGCCTTAGGACAGAAACGACTACTGTCCTGAAGAGAAGAACTCTCAGCCATACTCTGGCTTTTGCAATTAATAATTTTGGCAACTTAGCACAAACCTACCTTCATCTGTGATTTAAGGTGGGGTGCCAGACTGGATGAGGATGGCTCTGATGTGGTGAAATACTTCCTTCTGCTGATTGAGAGAAAAATAAATTCTGGTGGAGGGATGAGGAGGACAGCTGTAGGCAGTGAAGTTTTAAATCAGTGTTGCAGGCTCTGCTAGAATTCCTGTCAGTCCTGATGTAAATCCGGGCTCTGCCATGACTTGCTGTCTGTTGGAATGCATCCCAAGGTGCAGTAGTGTTTGCCTAGTTTGTAAGGCTATTGTTTGGATTAATACTCAATCTTGAATCTTTTTCAAAGTTGTTAATTAAGAGATGATTCCTTGCTACTGGTTAAACAATTTTGAGAAGATTTGAGAAGCTTCTGAGAAGTTGTATTAGTTATTCAAGGATAAGCCTTAACACTGGTTTTACATTGCTTGTTTCTTCCCATTCATGTGGATGATGTGCTGCATTACATCTTCAGTGGCGTGTTTACTCGGCATGTGCTATAGAAGAGCTGAGTCTCATTTGTCATGGCATAGCAAGACTGGAAGATAAGAATTATCATGGAAGCAAGCATAAGAGCAGGAGGTCTCTCTGATGTGGCGGTACTGGACATCAGAGCTCTTTTTAAAACAAACATCCTTACTTAATTACTTTCTTGGCATATAGCAAGTATTTAACAGATAAGAACATGTGGATGAGGATTTGTTGTGCTTGGCATCAGAGCTGATGTGTGAAGAATATTTTTGGTTCTTTATTTGATCATTTTCCCTTAAGTGTCTCTCAATTCCATAAGCATTGTGCTGGGTGGGCTGACAGAAATCCGAAGAAGGCTGGTTGGAAAAGTCAAAGCTGATAGTCTTTTAAGATGTGATTTTTTAATATTGAACTTTAAATCTATTTAGTAGAAATGAAAACTGTTTCACTATTGTTGTATGTAACATTATTTTAAAAATGAAGGTTGAGAGAAATCCAAATCATCATTTTTGAAAGTTGCTGGGAAAAAAAGTGAGAATGTTTGCTTGGTTTTGGAGCTGTTGAAGAAACAGGTTTCAGTTTTTGCCCTGTTTTGATTTCTACAGTCTTGGTATTAATTTTAATACCTGCAAGAATAACTAAATCTGAAAAATTATTACTGCCAGGTAGCCAGTTTAATCCCCTTTCCTAGTAGAGTTCAAGTTGCTGTTGCAGGTTCCTGTAGAGAAGCGCTGCTTGAACTGCTTAATTTTCTTTGGGTATCTGCAGTGGTGCTGATCCGCTCCAAAATGCTCCATGGACTTTCACTATAAACTAACATGTGGAAATACATTTATTTGTGTCAAGGGAAAGGTATATTAGTACCGCTTCAGGGGGTAGGCAGCAGATGCAAAAGAAATGGGTTCAGGAACTCTGGAAACATGAATAGTACATTTGCTCTTTCTCTGCTTCGAAGCAGCAGAACTGATTAGGAGCTCAGTTCAGAGGGGTAGCTACCCCAGGACAGTTATTGTAAATACATCTGAGTTGAACTACCAAGGATTTAAATTTAAAGGAGGATTTTTTTTTTGTTGATGGATCTGGAATGATTGCTGTTAGGGTAAGAATGAAGGTTCAAGTTACCAGCTGAGTTTCCAGAGACACTGCAAGTGGAACATTAACTTCTTTTTTCCTGTGTGAAGTAATATCCCTCCTCCTTTTCTCAGGTAATCTGCTGTTTCTCTGTCTGTGAAAATAGCTCAGTGTTTTAGCTGTAATGGTCAGGCACATTGGAAATAGCTTGGATAAACATAATGGATTTTGAAATAAAGTCAGAAATCCTTATGATGCCAAGCCTTTTTGCTGGGTTGCTTGGTGGCTGTACCAGTGGCCCTGCACCACAGAAAGGCCATACCTACTGTGCTTGCTTAGCTGCTTCTCAGTGTGTTTATTATACATGTAAGCAAGTGAAGTGCTACCAGTTCCTGATCTGTTTGGGGGACTGTTGGGAAGAGCATAGCTGGGGACGGACAGATGGATTGTGTAGCTGGGCTGGGCTCATGCTCCCCAAAGGATAGATGCCCTACATCTGCATGAAAAAAGTAGTACCAAAGTGGATTTCTGAACCATCTCGTAGATACTTGGATAGAAGGGAAACAACTTCCATGTCCACATCAGCAATTCTTGGAGCAGTTGCCCTGAATGTAATGCTGCTGTGCAGGCTGACTTAAGTCTGGCTATGAAAATTAAACTGAGCATGCAGACACAGCTCAGCATTTTTTTTTAATTCCATAGAAGACAGAACTGTCTGGGAATTAAGCCATTTCCTGGATGTGATACAACCTGTAAATGATCACCTTTTGACCCAGCTTTGCTGTTCTGATGCTGGGCTGCAGTTGTCAGAGTAACCACTGTGCTCTTAAATGGGTCATTTTCTTACTGCTCTCGTGTATTTGGTTTTTTTAGCTGGGGGCTGTCTTTTAGGGGCTTCAAACTGTATTCCTCAGGAGGCACTTTTAGTGCGTTGAATATTATGTCACACAACTTGTCTCCCTGGATAACTTGGCTACCTGTTAAAATGCAACTGGCTGAAGTCTCTAAAGCTGCCACCAGAAGATTTAATCTTTGAGGCATGATTCTACATGCCATTTCATTTGTCTGCAAGTGCAGAATTGTTGTGTGTGTACTCTATTTGTCAAAAGCTCTCAACTGTTTTAGTCCTTCCACTTCTACATTTTGATCCAGCTTCCTGTCATACTGCCTTCCAAATGCTGAATTTCTCTATAATTTCTCGGATATTTGTTTCCTCAGTTTATTCATTGGTTGTTGGATCTTTTAGTTAATAAATAGTTTCCAGGTTTGAGACAAAGAATACAGGGGTATAAGGGCATCTGGCCAGTTGTAGTCAGTGCCATGTGTGGCTGTGTGTCATGGTTGTGGATTCCATCCTAACAGAGCACCTATTTTTGAAGGGCCATAATCTGGCCCTTATTAGATTGCTAGAAACATGAATCAAGTGATCTAGAGGTGAAAAGCCATTTGTTACTACTTAAGCTTTTCTCTTTTGATGACTTTAATAGGTTTTGGAATTTCAAGACGTTTCCTCCCAATTCTCCCCCCTACCTCCTTAGCAGGCAACCATATCGCTTTTCCTTTAAGTTTCACAGCAGCCTGACCACAAAGCAATTATTTCATCTTCAGTGTGCGTGATGTGCACAGCACAGAGATTCCTCATGTCCTTGTCCTTTAACCCTGTATGGCCTTCATACCATTGTGAAATAAAGCTTTTCTCATACCCCTTTGTTGTAAATACTTGTGGGTCATAGGGATTGGTGTCTTTGCCTCTCATTTACTATAGGTTTAGCAGCTATAGTTTAAGGTAATGAAGACTGAAGTAGTTAGTGCCTTTAACATAAGCTGGTAACAAAAGCTTGATGACAGTAGATGTAAAACAGGAAGAGCTCCTTCTGTAAGTATTTATGGCACAGTCAGAGGAAGTCATCCAAAAGAATTACCTGTGTCAGGAGGCTCTGTAGAAAACAGCACCTGGTTACAAAGCAGAGTGGTACTGGGGTTTCATGAACTATGGGAAATCCTGAATCTACTTTTGAAGTTAGTTTGAGAGGCTCATGTCCTTGATTAAGTTTGATTGCTCTGATCAGGGCTTTCTGCAAAGAAGATTGTCACCCAGCCTGTTAGGTTGAATGACAGTCGTTCATAACGCTGTTCCTGCCTTGTTCTCTCCTGCTGTGACCACTAGCAATATTGCCCTAGAAATGAAGGGCAGAGTATTTTACTTTGAAAATTGGAGTGATTTTTAACTTTTCTTTCTCTCTTATTTTATGGAACATACAGCAAATATCAGTATTGCACTGTGAATTGTTATGGCTGGCTATTTTTACATCTTCTCTGGTCAGGGGTTTTCATAGAATTATAGAATGGTTTGGGTTGGAAGGGACCTTAAAGATCATCTGGTTCCAACTCCCTTCCAATTTTGAAGAGGTGAATCTGGTCACTAGTAGGTTTTACGTGAACAATTCAGATTCTTCCTCTTGTCTCAATCAGTGATTGTGACTGTTGATTTTTCAATCTTAGATGTTAGTTGCATTTTACATTAAAAATTCTAATAAATGGCCCATTAAAAGGAGGCTGTCTCCTAACATAAAAACTTCAAACCCACATGCATGTGTTGACAGTTATCACAAAAGTATATTTCTCCCCCATAGTAAAATTGGTATATTCTAATAGGTAGCAAGTGCCCTTTCTTTGAGAACACGGTATTGATCTCAGAGATGTGCAAATCAAGAGTTTATGTCAGTAGAACCTCCACTCATCCTGCCTGTTCTGACAGCATCAGCACAGCAGTGCAGCTTCGGTAGCCCGTACCTAGGTCAGAGTGTAAGTATTTACTTCTCGAACTGTGCCTCGATGTATATGGACAGCCAGTATCTGTTCCAGAAAAATAGCAGTGGATACTATCAAAAACTGTTCGTAACCAGATGCACAGCTCCAAGCACGTGAATGAGAATTAAATACAAATAAATGTGAGGATTACTCTAAGTAGCAAACTATTATCTGGAAATTTAGACCCTGAAGACCGTTAGCTTTATGGGAGGGATAGGCTCTTCATTTTCCATTGAGACTGTGATTTTAGCTAGAGGCTTGAATTGTTGCACTACAGAAATATTATTTTATCTCCTCAATTCAGAATTAATCAATTATTTGACTTCTCAAAAACCCTAGAAGCAAAACCAATTCCCTTTCTGTATTTCTGTAGTCAGTAACTTTTTCCAGTGTTACTAATTCATTTGCATTTTTCTGTGCCTTAAAACTAATTTCCCTTGTGTTCTACTCTATTTTTATCTGTTCAATATTGATCCAGCTAAGACGACTGCAGTCTGTAGAATCAGGCATGAAAGTAAACAACTTTATATTTTCAGCATTGTTTCCAGAGCCAGTTACCTCCTATTGGAAAGTGACTTCAGTTCAGAGAGGCTGATTCCTCTCCCCACCCCCACCACTGACTCCTTAAAGTATCATTTCCTTATTAACAGTAAGATTAATTTCTTCCCTCTTCTCATTTCAGGGACATCCTCTACCAGCTCCTGTGACCTGCCAAAACTCTACCAACTGAAGACATTTTTCCTATGAACTATGTAGGTACTAAGAATCAAAATAATTAATTTTTGACTACAAAAAGGTTTTTAGGAAAGCCCACCCAATTTTTATTCTTACAGTTCATACTTCATGACATTAGGAAGAAGCAACTGTTACATTTCAGATGTTTGGCTGGCATTGGGAAGCTAAACATTTCTGATCATGTTGTAGTTACATGAAGGCTGAAACATTTATTTTAAGATTTGATCACGGTAGTTTGCACTTGATAAGCTTCCTGCATCAATGAAGAAAATGTACAAGTAACTTTTTTTACCTTCACATTTTTGTAATTGAAATGATCAGATTGTTGAAGAGGGCTCTAGTATAGCATGTTACAACTGTCAAGTAATGCGCTAATATTGCCAGCTTCACCAATGCACAAATGTTCAGATTTTAAGAGAATGAAGTAAATGTTAAAATTTTAAAATTCAATTAACTGCACAAGGCTGAAGCTTCCAGCACTCTGTTTCCAACCAGAAATAGGGTTTTAAAAGCTGTTGTGTAATATAACTTGAATGGTATAAATAAACTTTGTTATGGACCTCTGGATGTGCAACTTTATTATGCAGATGCTTATTTAGCCAGAACCAGGAGTAGCACCGTACATCTCTGCACCTGTAGCTTTTTTGGTTTTGACTGCAAAATAGGTCTAGGGAAACAAAACCCACTCAGTTCTCTGAATACGGAACGTTAGGAAGAGGTTATGTATTTCTCAGATGATTGGCTTCGCATACTGTACAATACAGAAAAATAGAAATAAATGCTAGTTTTAAAAATACCTGTGCAAAAACTCAAGATGGAGGACCCAGAGAAAATTCTGTAAAGGGGGAGAGGGGGAAGGCAGCTTATGCTGAAAATAAAGCTCCATGGCTTTGAGTAACCATGGAGACCAGTGCTTTTCTGATGCAGAAATAAATGAACTCAACCTTTTCATATTTATTAGTGGGACTGATGATGAAAGATAAAGTTGAATTAAAATACAAAGTAACAGAAGACAAACCTATTCAATCTCTGTGCCCCTGCAATGCAGGTTCTCGAAATGGATTATTACAAATGAGCTGGTATTAGAGACAAATTAGTTATGAAAGGAACAAAATACTCTTAGTTATACCAACCTGTTTATCCAAATATCAGCTTCTTTATTAACAGAAATGAAGAGACAGTACACACAACACATTCCTGAAATCTTTTGGTTCCAATAAAAATTGAAATAAACTTAATACCATAGCAGTGTATGAAATATATGTACTACAAAATGCTAAACTGCTTACTGTCCTGTATTAGTGGTATTTGAAACCAACAAATTTCTTGGTGGCAAGAACGCTAAGAGTTTTCCTAGAAAAATACCAGGTGAATATTCAAGTTTCTGTCTTGAAAATACATGTCAAAGGGTCAAATATTAATTGGCAACTTCTTGCTACAGAAGTGTTACTGCTGAACAGAGGACGGCAGCATTAAATGTTGCTTGGACTTTCAGTATGATTAAGAGATTGTGAAATGGAACTTCAATGCAGATATTTCTGCCACATCATATAAAAGGTATTGATTGAATAGAAATTCCAGTGTAGTCACCGTACCCAAAGGAAATGCTGAAGTGTCTGATGCTTGGGATAGAAAAGTAGGAGTTTAGCATATGGTGTCTGTCTGTCCCAGCTGGAATGTTAACTGTTCAGTTTGGAGGGAAGCTTATTGGCTGTAACTGCTTCGAGGAGTGAGTGGGACAGGGTGGAAGGAGTGTCCTAAAGGAACAAGAAAAGTGGACTTGTTGAACCACACCACTTCATCTACAGATCAGTGCAATGAACAATGCTTCCAAATAACCGGTACGGCAAGCCCAAATGGACACCTGTAGCAATAAAGCATGATATAAAGTGCAGCTCCCCTTAACAATCTTGCACGTCCTTGTCACCCTCGGGTATTTGTCAAAAGTCAAGTTACAGGTCAACCCTGCTCTGAAAGCTTTTGTTGTGCAAAGTTGTCCTGTCTAGAAACAAAATGTATGCTAACAACCATCTCCTTCATTCTCAGTTATTATTACAACCTTTAGATTTCAGATGGAAAACACACCGCTTTGCTTCAATTCAGGTAAACTGACTGCAACATTCTTTAGAGATAAGTCTTAGTGGTCTTTGTGCTCCGTTTTCTTGCCAAGTCCTGGGCACACCAGTGGTTTCAGGGTCTCCCACTAAATACAACTGTCAAATGCTCAACCATCAGCTTGAGCTCGCTACTCCAGAAGCGGAGCTGGCATCTTCATAGAGTTCTGCCATAGAACTGAAACAATTTCTGGAAAAGTTGTATAACTTCCATCTTATAAAATTACAATGGTAGGATACATTAACACCACACAAACAGGGTTTAAGGTTGATTCATTTTTATTGGGCCATTTACCTCTTCTGCTTTTTGTCTTCCTCAAAAATGTGTGGTTAGCCTCTAATCGAGAGAGGAATTCTTGCCTAGGCTAAAATCCAGATTTGAAGAGTAACTTCAGTCCTTCTTGATATTCCTGATAAGGCAGACTATTTTATGCAAGACCTTTAATTTAGTAACTACATAAAATGGTATTTTCTGTCATGGAATTTTTTGGCAAATGAAGCATTTCTACAGTTCAGATTTCATAGCTCTCCTTTCACTGACAGTATACCAACAGGAGGTCAGAATTTGTAAATATAGAGTTCATTAATACTAAATAAACCTTGCCAGATATTGAGACAAATATAATGCAGATTCATAACGTGATACCCAGTTTTTTTATTTCATTATTTAACAGAGGTGGTTGCGCTACCATTAAACTGCTGGGGTTTTTAAAAAAATGTATTTGTAAAGTCCCTTCAGGCCTAGATGAAACAAAGTGAAACTTCAGACATATCTTAGGTTTTCAGGCAGTAGCCTCCTGTGTAATAGCCCAGCTTACAGGAGAAGGGAAAATAATTAAATTTCCTTAGCCAAGAATAACATTTTCTAGGACTTAAAAGTGCCTGCTTTTGTTTGGAAAAAGATTATCACCACACTGACCCCTGTAAGTGGTAATTAACAAACTCTCACCTGATTTACTGAAAAGTTATTTTCAGTGAAATAGTTCAGAAAGCCTGCTAACAAGTAGTTGAAGTTTTCTTTTAAGGCAGAGAAACACAAGGAGCTCTTTTGCTGATGTAAATGTTCCTGTATTGTTCTTAAAACACGTCTTCTACCACCTGAGTGCATCACTGGGAGCCAGTCCAACTTCCGCTCCTCTCAGTTAAAAAAGCAGAATGAAAGTACGTATCCGTGCTGTGAAGGGGGAAAGGATGAACAAGACAAATCTAAACCATCTTCATCTAAAGGTAATTGTTTTCAGTTATCACTTCTCACATATAATTAGTTCAACAAAGCCCAGAAATGCTCATTCCAAAGAGTGTCAGCAGCACATCAGTTGCAGAACATTGAAGCGTACACACATTCTCATCTTTGGCTTACACAGTTGTCTTGTTCGTTACACTAATGGGAAGGATGCTTGGTACCTACCCAGGACTGCTACAGCGCTAGCTAAATGCTTTCTCAAGAGCTCGGTGAAATGGTTTTGCTGTTTTTAAAATGCTGAAGAGCACAGAACTGTTTCCTCTTTTACAACATTAATGAAAATGTCACAGGTGCACTTAGTTCTTGTAAAGTATCAACAAGCAGGTACTCCGGTACTTATTATGCCTAAATCCAACTCAATGTTTTGTTCTCACCACAATTAGACTCCCTTCAGTAAATTATTATCTTGATGAGGTTTTGGTTATCCAGCTGGCTGTTGGACTGCACACTTGCCAAAATGCAGGACAGGTTCCACCAAACTGATTACAAATTCTAAAAAAATGATTATTTCTTTAGTATTCAAATTACTTTTCCTTCAAAGCCAAAACAAGTCTTTAGCCTGCAAGGCACGCTCCTTCATGTTTAAATGGTAAGTATTCAAATACCTTCGCTATCGCTTACCCTCAATATGTAGCGCTTCAGAGAGAGACGTAGTTCTAGATAACTTTTTAATATGCGAGTGATCTCAATTCATGTAAGTACAAAGGGATAACAAATGCAACAAATTCATAGACCTTGTTTCTCCAGGATGCAGAACAAGCAAATCACTACAATCCTATTTATAAATTAGTGTTCTAGAATGCTAAATAGTAAAGACAAATTCAGCCAAAGTTAGTTCTTTAGGATTACCAGTATCCTTGAAGGAGATCTGTCTATTCAGTAAGAAAGGTACTACAGACAAGCCCCAGCAGAGCTGAATGTAGCAAGGTGGGGTTTACCCAACAGGAATGTAGCACTTGCATGTAATAAAGCAAATATTTACATTAAGCACAATACAGCAATTTATTTAGATGCTTAAATGAAGAATACAAAGGGAAATAAAGATCACAAAATTATACATACTACAACAGTGTGTCATATATTAGATGGTATAAATGAATACAACACCTTGTTGGTGTTAACTAAAGATAAAACTAAATATTCAAAACACAGCACTTTGTTTCAGTGTGCTGCTCCAACACAATACACTTTTATACAGATCTAAAAGGTGTCAAAATTAGTAGCTGCAAACTTGTTTCTTGCATGTGATTTTTTTTTAGCTTAAAAGATTTCAGAAAATGGCTCTGAAATACGTTTGTCATCAGTTGTAATGTCAAGGATATTCAGAACAAGAAAATTCTATAATACAATAGAGTCCAGATATATTTTTTATGTTGCTGGCCTCTGTTTTGAGATTGTACAAGGTTATGTGCAAAAACTAAGTTTGTCAAAATCCATACTATAGCAGTTTCAAGCTTTTGCTAGGTAAACTAGATACAGCATTTATTACACAGCAGGGCAACACTAAAAAAGAGAAACAAATCTATGATGGGTACACAAGAACAATTTCATAAGCTTCACTTGAATAGGTCTAAAAGACTGTACAAATATACATTTCAACTATTCAGAATGATACATGAAAAAAAAATCAATTTCCCCATAGTCTACTATACACGTTGAACCGGTAGCTTGTATGGTTGGCCCTACACTACCATGTGAAAAAGGGTAATGTTTAAAAAGACATACAACTGAACATGTACAAGAGTGAAACAAATGTTGAAAATGCAGATAAAACAAACCTCTGCTTTTCTCTGTGTGCATTCTGGAGCCTCCGGCTTATCCGTTTTCACATTAAGTTCCTGTGCTCATCCCAGCAGGTATCCTCAAGCAAGGTTAGCCAACAGCATCCTTAAATAACCACCGGAATAAGAGTGGCCACAACCACCGCACGGCATGACCTAGCACTCGAAAGGCAGTACCAGTTAGAATTTAAGCTTAGCAGTCATACTGAAATGAAAGTGTCTGGACAGTTGTAGATTGGATCATATTACTGACACTGCTGAATCGAGCAGCTTATGCTTGCTGGCTACTCAGCTCCACGCCAGTTAAGCTGCTGTGCATTGGTTCTGCTACTCCATCAGTCACACTGTCAAACTGATCTCCATCCTCACTGTCAATTGTGCTATTCTGCCACTCCATCTGCTGATTCGATAAGCTCTCCTCAATCTCTGATGCATTTTTCCATTGTGACTGGTCCTTGGACCAAAACTCTTCTACTTTTCCATAGGAACGATTCTTCCACTTTGACTGTTCTTCATCACTTTCAGATCCACCCCCTTTTGCCTCCACAGTTGGTTTACTGCTACCAGCATCTTCACTTTGGGAGGATTCATCTGTCCACACTCCTGGTTTTACTTCCGATGTATTATCTTCAAAATCAGAAACCTGCTGAGAACCAGGCCCGCTTTCAGACTGTGAAGCTCCATCTTTCCATTCAACAGCATCATCTTGATCGTCCTGATCACCTTCGCTATCTGAAACATCACCTACTAGTTTTGATGGTTCTTCAGCAGAAATAATCTCTTCATATTTAGAGCCTTCCTCTAGTTTTTGATCAGGCTTCTCCGGAGACTGTACTGTATTTTCTTCAATGATTTCCTTGGATACGCTGTCATCTGGGTTGTCCACTATGCTATCAGAAGAAGTTTTCCCACCAGTGTCAGAAATACGCTGACCAAACGGACTACCACTTTCATTGTATTCTTCTATATTTTCATAGCTGTCTGAGGAACTTTCATTGTCTTTTTCTGAGGTTATTTTTTTATCAACAGTCTTACTAACATTGACTCTGGAATTCTTTTCATCGTGGTTTTCAAACAGCCATTCAGCATCAAAATCCATTTCGTGTTTAACCTTATTTAACTCTTTCATATTGAACCCAAGCAGCACACCAGGTTTGTATTTTTCACAATCTCTAACGCATTTCTTCCTTTTGTTACTAAAATGAGATGCAATATCAGATTTCCATAGCCACAAACTGGCAGCCAGCTTTTCAATCTCTCTCCTAGTGGGATATGGTTGCTTATTAAAATATTTTGTAAGAAATGTTTTCCTGGCTTCATAGGAATCATCCTCGTGACCCTTGGGGTCCAATGCTAGAACTACAGGTTCTTCAGGCTTCTCCTCAAAGGCGGAGGGGGAGTCATCATCATCCATTTTTCTCTTCTTCATTAGTGAGAATTCCATGTGTTCGTAAGTACGTTTTACAGGTGCTACAGCTGGGGACTGACTTAGCCGAGATGAAGTACCTTTGTCCTGGCCATTCTGCGTCTTCCCAACACCTCTGCAGTGAACAAGGTGCAGCGTTATAGTTGAGGCAGTCATGTTACTTGTATATACACCAAGGCAATGAATGCATTTGTAGGTTAGCTTTTTCTCAACTGGATGAACCGTCTGAATTACTTGATGCCTTTCCCGTAGATGATGTGCAAGTGCATCAGAGATGGGTCCTTTTAGGATTGAAAAGCACAGAGGACAGAGAGTTTTCCCCACATCTTTTTTGTAGGGAACTGCTGCTTGTGGAGAACTTTTTACAGGTACATCAGACTTCTCCTGGACTTTCGGCTGTGGTTTTGGAGGAACTGGGGGAGTATTCTGAGCATGGTAAGCTACAGATTCAGCAGGAGCATCTCTCAGGTTGTAGGTGGTTACAAGGAGATGTATATTCGTGTGACTACCCTGCTGTAATGTCAAATCAAAGGTTAGAGTGGAATCAGTTTTAGGTCCCATTTCTTCATCAACATGAACCATTCGCATATGAGCAGCCATCTTTTCAACATCATTGAAGGTTGAACGGCAATACGGACAAGACAGACCATGTATTAACATATGATTAAGCAACGTATCAGTGGGTAAATAGCGATTACAGTATAGACATTTGCTAGTGAAATTGTGTATTTTCATTATATAGTTAGCTACTGCAGGCACCTTTTCAGCCTTGTGCTCCTTTTCAAAGTGGACACTATACACATTTTCAGGAAACAGCTCATTACAGATTGTACAGATTTTCCACTTCTGTGTGGATGATGTATTGACAGCGGAAGGACCTGTAGCAGCTACAGGAGATTTTGAGCCAGACTGACCTAATACTCTTGAAGCTGCCTGTGACTGAGATAATGATGCCTGTTTCAGCTGAGCTGATGAAAGAGAAGACGAATTGGCAGACTGAAGAGAATATCTTGCTGAGGCCTGGGATCTCTGTTCTCCAAGAGTATAAGGCCTTCCATTTCCACTTGCTGAAAACTGTTTCATTGTTTGTGACTGTTGTGAAATAGAAACTGGTGAATTACCACTTAAGTTTAGCCTTCCCCCTGGCTGACCAACGTAACTTGGTGGTACTGATTTGACTCCATAATTGTTTTGTTGTAGGTGAACATTTGACATCATATTCACTCCTGCAGAATTCAACGTAGGCTTTGGTATAGTAAGTCTGTTCATCATCTGTTGTGACGAAAGAGATCGAACACTTCCAGGGGAAAGGGCACCCATCCTCTGAGGAAGTCCCATAGGCTTTTTATCCTGTGGTTTTGGAGCTATCAGCATTAAAGGTTTAGATCTTGGAACCACTACATTAGTGTGACCTATCATTGCTGTTACCTGATATCCTATACGTTCGTGGTCTTCGATAACGTGCTGTACTAAAGCTTCGTATGATTTCGGCATAAAAAGGCATCTTTTGCAGTGAATACTACCCTCCTCTCGGGCACTGGAACTTAACGGAACTGCACCATTGAGTGACTTCTCACCTCCCTTTGCTATGTAAGGAGCAGCAACATGCTGAAAATGTTCCCTGTAAATGTGCTTTCTAACTATTTCATACAGAGGATCTCGGTAAGTGCACTTCTTACAGTAATAAACAGCTTGTTCTACACTGTCAGCCTGCTTAGGTTTAAGGCTATCATGTTTGTTTTTATCTTTAAAAGTGCTGATGCCTCCACTCGGTGTATTGGCATTTGGAGCATGAAATATTTTAATGTGCGTTTCCAAAGTCTTTTTGTCCGCATTGAAAGTACAGTAAGGACAATTAAGGAGAATCCTATTTTCAAAGTCTTCACTATGAACATTCCGGAAGTGGCTTTTGTATGCTGAAAAGAACTTCGAGGAAAATGGACATGCACTGCAGCAAAAGGGCTTTGTCCGATAGTCCTTAAAAAGAACAAAGCAGAAACTAAATATTGAAAAGCAGTTCCTAGGGAAACAACATCCATGATCTTCTCTGAACAATAACATTTCTAAATAATGGTCCCAAGACCCACTGCAACAGTCTCAAACCTGTAGATTAATTTCCTCTCTACAATTTTTTGGCCTGCAGTTTATCATCTGAATGTACATGTGAAGTGGTGGTTGACAAATTAGAGGTCCCCTCAAGAGTTTAGCCATAAACCCAGCATGCAAGGCTAAATCAAAAGTATCTTTCTCTACCAGTCAGAAAGAAACCTCATTCCCTGCAGCTGAACTGCATGGAAAAATTCACCGTAAACTCATGTCCAGAGAAGAAAGGCAAGCATGATCATTTGAGTAGCGTGAGACTGTATCCAGAAGGTGAGTTACGTCCCATCAAAATCTGCCAAACATTCATAGATAGACTTTAGATATTTCAGTGTCTCAATCCATTACCAACTTTAATATTAAGATGCTTTTCAAAACTTATGTTTGGTGAACAGATTGATTTAAGCTTACCAAGTAATACACTAAGACCACACAAGCCCTTAAAGGCACCAAGCCTTTTCCTTCAGATCAAAGCACAAACCTAATCTTTAAAATTATCTTGAATCAGACAAAAAAGAGATATTTGAAAATTCCACGCTTGCAGTTTCCCTGCACTCTTTATCTTTGTTCTATTTAACATGTTGCCGATGCAGTTCTTGTCAACTGTTGTTAACAGAAACTCAAGTTTCACTGGCCTTAGACACAGCCACAAGCAACCTGGCCTTTGAGATGAGATGAGACATGAAATTCAAATAGTTACAAACATTCATCATGAGTGTCAAAAGAAGTCTTGTGCATCAAGCTACGCATAGATCATCTGAAGTAGCTGGAGAGTTGTACTCTCCCTCTGCATAACTAAGGAGGAATAAATGCTTCTGTCCACCTTCTGAACCCTCAGACATCTGGTAGGCTGGAGACAAGATACAACAAAAACTAAAAAAAAAAAAAGATGTCTCCTTTTATATTACAATTTATATTTATATATTTTATATTACAATTTTTATTCTGGAATTAACTAGGAAAAATGAAATCATCCATGTATTTTATGCAACACTGTAACAAAGGGACATGTTTAGATTAACACTACCCTAGGAACCCATCATAATACAGGTCCCCATTTCCTTATCTTTCAGATGCTAAAAGAGGGCTTATTTTGTGGACAAGTCTCACCTTCTCGCTGTTCTGACTGTGCTGGTATTACTCTGTATTGTAACATTGGCAGAGGCTACTGCAGTGCACGTGACTTGCCTTAAATGTGTTTAATCAGAATCAAGTAGTATTTCCTCCCTTTACTTCTAGCTCAATTCAAACTGCCTTTATTACTGGCTCAGAAACATCTAAAAAGTAAGTCTTCCGGCGTCCCTTCATTCTGCTGTATCAAACTACATATGCCTATACCAGATCTTGGGTACAGTCAGATTATCAGAGTCTTCAGAAGTGGCAGATGCCAACCAGAGCGACAACAACAGTGGCGAGAGCAGCAGCTAGATGTGTGTGTTTAAACTTTTTCTGAAATGATGGAAAACAGACAATGGAACATTTAAAGGGTAAAAAAAACTATCACAAACTGCATAAAATTGTTGATCTTTTGACCAGAAGGATCGTGAAGTTGTGCTAAACTGGAAAACAGATGGGCCCTTAACATGTAGTTATCAAAGGCTGAGTAGGTTTCTTGACCAATCAATTCCCCAAGTTTTGGCTGTCTGAGGTAAAGACCAGGATTATGCCTTCAAAAAAAAAAAGTACCAGAGCCTTTTGCTGTCCCTTAAACTGATAACAAATGAAGATCAACAGGTAAAGCTGCACGGAAAGCTCTTGGCGTATCTGTTAGTATGAAACATCTTTGGAATCAGATGTGTCAACATAAACTATTACCAACCTGATTTTTTGTAAGCGATGGGTCCCACAATCCTACATCTTCCCATGTAGTGTTTTTCAAATAAAAGTCATTAGGTTCAAACTGTTTAAAATCCTGGAGAAAGGGGAAGATGGAAAAAGAGTACAGAGAATCAAAACCAAAGACCAACCGCTCCCTTAAGCAAATTGTGTAAGCATCCATGCAGTCCTCTCAAGTGCTGCTGGCAAATAGTAGGCACTCTTAACTATTCAAGATGCAGCTCTCTAGAGGTGGAGTTGTGAATAGTCTCAATATCATAAAACACCTGAAGAACTATTTTCAGTACTCCTCCTCCTAATTAACCCAAGACTATAATTATATACCTGCCTCATTTTCAAAAGCAGTCATTGAGAAAAGTATTCCAGGGCTAGTGCTTTCAGGGCATGTAAGATCACGTAGACACTCTGCCATAACTCTGATGTATGTTTGTTTAGTTTGGGGAGCAGTGCTCATGTGTTTGGGTTGGTTTTTACTTTAATTTCACACAGGAATTCTAATACAAGTTTTAAAAGTTTGACTACTTCTATGACGTCCAAGAAGCTCAATTCTTATTTAAAAAAAAAAAAAAATCTTAAGTACTCTGGCATTTCACATTTGGCATACAGAAAGACTCAAAAATCATATTTCCACTGAAAAGAATACTGAAAGTAATGTTGTCCCGGTTCAGAATTTTACCCTTAAAAATTATACTTCCTCCACAAATTTTCCAAGCAGAAAGAACTGACATTTCTTCTCTAACACACTTCACTTAAATGCTCTTTAAAGAGACACTAACAGAAAAGCCACAGGAAACAGGTCATAATTTGCTGTGTACTCTAAAGAGTTAAAGTGCGTGAACTGACAGTGCAGAAGTTCAGCATTCAGGAGAGAAAGCTGCACTTCCGAGAGGATCGTTATAACGTCTGTCAAGAAAAGTAGCACAAATACCCTTCCCTTCTAGGAACAAACACACCTATAGAAGTGATTCTCTAACTCAATAACCTACTGTTCAGCACTAACATACACAGCATGAAAACCTCAAAACCATCTTCTGTCCCCCAGGAACATCCTATACAGCACCTGGTTCTTGCTTCATCCCTAAATGTTCAGTTAGCAAGTGTTATTTTTTAAGAATCCAACATAAATAAAATACAACCTGCCTTCAATATGTATCACATCAGTCACATAAGAGCCTGAAATGTATCTTATCTCCACTAAACTTTCTAAGAAGTGTTTTCAGGTACAATTTATCTCAAGTTATTAATTACCTCCTACTTTGTGTAGAACTTAAAAAGCAATGCAGAACTAGCAATGCCTGAATAGCAAAGCTCAAATGGAATCCCAGAATCATTCTTAGAAGCTGATAAGAACAGAGGAGCATGGGTGTGGGATACAGGAGATTCCTTCAAAAATTCACAGAAAGAAACGAACATTTCATGAAACCGGTCTTAAAAAAAAAAAATAATGTCATGCTCTGAAGACCTCACAGCCCCAGTAGCTTTGGAGCTTTGTAACTCTAACTGCAGCACTTGGGAGGTATCATACTTACTTCTATATGTTCTTTACAGTATTCCAAACCAATGTCACTAAGTATTTTTTTCACAGTTTTCCGGGCCTTTCTTAAACTGCCAAGGTTGTTGACAGGAAGTTGGAACATAGTTTCTATTGAAAAAGAAAGTAAGAGAAAAGGTTTAAGTCAAATGTGCTTTGTCTGACAGAATGTTGCACTTTCAATTATTTGTAATTTTCTGTCTCATTTTACTCATGTAACTCAGTATCAGAGCTGTGCCTTTAACTAAGAAACTACCACATTTTTGGTCTGATTTGTTCTTAAATGACGCTGACCATAAAGCTGGATATTGACAAACTTGAGAGCACTTAAAAACCCAACAAACTGATGTAGCGACTACTGCAGGAGTAGTCAGCTGCATCTGGAAATAATTTTTGTTTTAAGTGTTTGTATTTACATGAAAGTTTCCCCCCTCAGTTTATCTTTTGTGCATACATATCCTAATTGATTTGAAAATTGGTAAATTGAGCCTCAGGGTTTGTGTCAGTCTTGTAAAAGAATCTCTTCAGTCAGAAAGATGCTTCTTGCATTCAAGTGTAGGTAGGGTAAGAAATTAATACTGTTTCCTCCATTTACTGTATGGCTTTAAATGGCTGACAAGCTGTTTAGCATGCATTCTTCCTTTATCAAATGGGACCTGAAAGCTTAGTTAAAGCCCTTACAGTTCCAGAGATATAAATCACTGGAAAAAGTCCAAGAGATGGCTTAACACCTCAAAGTGTAGCTGGATATTTTCAGGCTACAAGACAACCCTCCCTTTCAGTTCCCTGCACAAAGATCACTAATCCCACTGAAACTGCCTGTTCCTGACGGGGGCTATTGCCTAAAAGTCTAAAATGTTAAGATAGGTGGATTCCCAGATTCAGCTGTTCCCACTAAGATTTCTTCCAAATGCTATTAACTAGTGGTTGTTTCGAGCACACAAGAGTTCCGAGGCTACAGCTGCTGTCATTAGTGTAAGGCTTTCTCAGCTACAGAACCATCATCAACAACTCATCTGCACCTTAAGAAGGTGCAAACTGGCAGAAACTGAAAGTCCTTGACAAGGCAAAATTATTTTGGAAGCGAGAAGGGGTGGAGCCAGCAATAAAAAGGTAGGCTTTTCTCAAAGAAAAGGGGAGGAAGCTTCTTAAATAGCAAGAAAACAGCAGAGTTCTTGTTCCCTAGGCTTCAGTGGTCCAATGCCTGTTGCACAGAGCATCACAGCAGAAAATAAAAGCTGCATTTTTGATCATTAATATTTCCGTGAAACGATTCAGAAGGGTTGCTTTGTTTGAACAATAAAAGGTTTGATTCATATCATCAATTTAATCCCCCGTAAGGCTGAAGACTACCTAGCATCAACTAAAAATGGACTCTTTTGTTAGAAGCTTGAAAATATTTTAACATTTTCAAGCAGAATCCAAGAATGCAGAATTAACACAAATTTGCAGCCATTAAATATTTGAATAAGACAAAAATTCTTCCTTTTATCATGAGATCAAGGGCAACTGCTAAGCTACAAAGAGCTTACTAAGAAATTTTCTCAAAGTACAAAGGATATAGGTTGTGACTACAACTGAGTTTCTATGATCAAAACCAGCCCTTCTATATGCACTGTCATCCACACTTCCTAAAGTATTACTTGTCCGCTACACATCAGCCTTTTTATTTTCATGCTCCTACCAACTTTTACTAGGTAATGCTTTAAGACAGTCTCTAACAATTTACTATTCCAAAGTCCCCCCAACAGCACTGTTTACTTTCAGAAATAAACAAAACTGACAAGTTCTGCGTGTTACACACTGCTAATACAAACCACTTAAACAGGTTTCATGATCTATGAGAAGTACTGCTAGGCTCCAGTCTCTTCTGCTCCAGAAGAAGAGCAGAAAGCTGTCATGACATTTAGGATTCATATCGTAACTACAAATCAGAAATTAAGTGGAAACAAGCCTCAGTTTATATAAAAATCTACAGGAAAATTTTCAGAAGTACCAAAGCAACTCTGACCACTGAGCATCTCGGTACTTGGATCAGGCTGACAACTGTCACACATTGCCAGAAGCAAGCACAGTGTCACTGTAACAGCCCTATATGAAAACTAAGAAACAGACAAGTTTAGACTTTGTCTATAAATCTCAGGGATTCCAAATTACTCAGTTATAGTATTTGCAATAATGAAGTTACTTAGAGACATAGCAAAGTGATTAATGATAGTAATTTTCAAACAACATAGGCCAGAACAATAAGTATTTCAGTGTTCTGTATTAACTTCCTCCAAGTAACACCTGTTAAAAGAAATTAGTATAATCACAAATGTCTTCATTCTTCATATATAAAATTCTAAATGCAAGTATATTAATTTGTATGACTGTAGAGGTGTTTCAGGTAACTCCACTCTCAGTGCAAAGGATCAGAATTGGAAAAATACTAGAATTAAGTTCGTGTGAAATGTAGTTATGTTCTATATCTTATCTGGCACCTTTCATTTTAGGGGAACTCAAACACACTTTAGAAATATGAAGAATTAGCATTCTAGTGAAATACCTTATAGGTAGATTCACTTCCAAGGCTCATAAAATGAACCCTAATCATGCTATGAAGAACATTTCTACAGGCATTCTTTGCCATCTCAGAGAAGGTAAGGATTAAACAGATCATGGCAGCAAACTACTTCCTCTTCCCAGTTATTCCTTCCAAAGCCTCTAATGACTTTGTATTGGAAATCATTAACTACTCTTTTTTTAATGCTGTATCTATTCCCATCCGTAATCTTCTATAATCAAATATTTCAGCTGCAATTATAAACAATATCAGGCCTAAGATATTCTCCCTCTCTATGCAATGTTGATTGTTCAAAAAATTAAGTTATTCATGTCATCCTTTCAGCACGCTACTCACTCCTGTCCTGTGAATGATTTTTAGCCCTCATAAAGGACTAGGAAATAAGGTCTGAAGCTGAGTTTCCAACTTCTTGTTACTTTGAAAACTGACTCAGGCTCTCTCTTTTATTGAGACCTGCATTCAAGCTTACTGATTTTCTGATCAAATTCTGATTTTATCCACATCCCTTTCCTCTTTCTTATATTAAGACCTATTTCTAAAGGCACACATTGAAGAGAAGTTTAAGAAACACACTTTCAGCATATGTAGGATTTAAAACTCTCTACTGTGTATCAGGCTTTGAGTAACTAGAGAAGGTGCCAAGTTCTGCCCTGCTTTTCTGCCCATTCTGTGGCATCAGTGTTACTGCGTAAGCACCTCTGGGCAGAGGCTACATCCTGTTATTTGTACTGTTAACATGCTTTTGGATGAAGTAAAATAAAAATACTATTTATGGCAAAGTATAAGCACATAAATGGTGGAAAAGCTTTTGAAAATAGTAATGGATATTTACCTTGCAAACAGGAATTTGTATTGAGAAATGTGTATTGAAAACACAAGGACTATATTTACACATTTCAGGGCACTATTATAATTAGTTTTGTTACTTCAACAAACAGAACTAAAATTTCCTTGACTAAAAATATTAGTTTAAGGTTGCCGTTTTGCTTAAATCGTAAAAACGTCTAATACAGCTTAAAAGTTGAGCCAAGTCGATTTTAAAGACATGAATAGTAACTGAAAATATTTAACAGGGGTGAGGATCAGCAATGCCCATTTCTTTAAGTATTACTAACAAATTAGTTTAAAAGATGGTAAAGGCTAATGGGAAAAAATGCTGTTGCCTAAGAATTTCAACTCCTAACTAGCTGATTAATGCAAATAGTTTAGTAAGCTTGTGTCCCACTTGCAATTTCCAAGTAGTAGTATCTTCTCTATTTTTGATCTGTAGTTGAAATAGTACATTTCCAGATGGAAAATGCAACTCCTGACCTGCATTTTTTTTCTCCTAGGTCAGTCACTACAAAATAGCTTTCTGTGCTGAGCCCACTGACACTTTTTTTCATGACTTAAAACAGATCTGACTTGTGTGATACTAGAAATGCATTAATAGGAAAACAAAAAATACCACACAGTGCATGGAGTAGATTTATATCCTTAAATGCAGATCACAAACTGGAAAGAAAACATGCTTCCTTAACGTTCTATTCTCTCTCTCCTCCCTGAACAGAATTGGAAAGCATAGCTCTGAACACTAAGTTACAATAAAGTAACACAAATTTGCTATCAAAGCACAGCACAATCTTGTTTTTTTAAAGTCAAGAAAGTTAATTTATTAAAAGTTCTGGCTGCTGTCATTGTGAGCAGAGTGAAAAATATTAATGTAGCCAAGAAATTAATCATGGCTCCACTAATTCCTTTTCTCTAAAGGCAACTGAATCAATGTTGCTCTCGCTGTATTACATGCGTTCAGTAATGCTTTCAGTAGCTTTTTCATAGCTACCTGTATGCTCAATTTTTTCATTAAAAATTATATGAAGCATAGTCAAGTATGTTCTGGATTTGAAATAATATTTTCAAGTGAACTTCAAATCCAAGGAAATAACGTCCTAGTCATTTATTCCAGAATAACGCAAGACCTTAATATCAACCGTAGAAACATCAGTGCATGAAAACATTACATTTAAAAGCTTCTAGCAAGCTGTGTTATTTTCTTTAAAACCAAGTCCCAACTTAAAAGAACAGACTCATTTTGCTTGTAAAGGAACCATTTTTCTTTTGACACAGTGAGAGTCAGTACACAGTTTGTCTCTGGGCAGTAATCACTTGTAAACTTGAAAGTCAGCCACAAGTCTCAAAATAATGCTTATTGAAAAAGAGCTTATTTTAGTACAAGACACCACTAACAACTTCACCAAAAGAAACAAATACTTTCTCTTCATTGCTGTTTCTAATATACCTGGACATGCCAAATATACTATGACATATATAAACCCAAGTGATAAATAAAGCAAATTATTTAGGACTGCCTGAAAATAGGATCTCTAGTCTATCTGTGTCATCTTCTTGTCTCTGCCCTTTTGCCTGCCCCACAGCCAAGTCCTAAAGACAAGAAATCAAGATTTTCCTATCACAACATATCATAATAAAGGATAAAATTAAGATCTTCACATCTACAAATGAATATCAACCTTAGTTTGCAAATTCTACTTGACAAGCTGAATCCAACTCATCCAGTCAAAAACCTCATTCTTAAGCAAATATAGTTCGTTTTATTTAGGAATTTTCTTCACCATTTAATCCTAATTAGTGGGGAGCCAGAGTCTGATATTATTCTTCTTTGTGACTACTATTTACAGCAAGTAACTCAAATTGTAATTGCAATATACACTACACGCTGCTGGCACGTCCTTGAATGTGGACATTGAAACAGTCGGGAATAAGTGTCTCAAATCACCGTTTAGACATTAATGCTCTTCTTGAAATGAGCCTTTTATCTGACCAAACACTGATGTTTAAGAGAGGACACCTGGAACTCTTTCTTCTCTGTCAGAGCTTCTCCTTACTGCTCTGAAGCTTAGATCCACAACACAACACTAAGGAATGCAGCATCCAGTACTGACAAAACCCTCTGGTGCTTTAATCTGGCACTGAAGCGACTGCTACATCCAGCATCCCCCACAGGGAAGGATGCCCATAATAATCAACTGATCCTTCTGTAAAATACTACTTTAATGCTGTTTCTCGCATTTTTCTACTGAAATGCCAAATGTGAACAGTCTTAAATACACTGCACTTCAATGGAGACAAATAAAAGGCACAAGCCTTTTCACTAGGCACAAGCAGCTCAAGCTTTACACAGCTATGAGTTACCAATTCCTGATGGTTACAGAAGTGCTACTTATGTAACATTATAGGCTCAGTACAGAACTTCTCTCCTGGTCTCAAAGCAGTTTTCAAAAGAAGCTTTCAGCAGCGTTTTTTTAAAATAAGAATTTATTTATCCTGAGATGATACCACTCCATCAACGACAATTCCAGCCCAGGATTATAGTTAATGGGACATCCTGTAGTTCCATGTATTCTTTTTTATAGCAATGAAGACATAACTCATTTTTATTTTCCTGCATGGTTCTATTCTCTCCTTTCCTGCACATGTCCTAGGTATTTAACATATTGTAGAATCTGTCTTTATGAGGAAATGTGCACCTGTAAACACATTCACAGAAAAATAAGTCAAGACAATCACTTATACATTCAGCAAAAATAATTCTGCAGGGAAACTTGAGCATTTTTTATCCTCACCAAGTTAACAGAAATAATGAGATCTGCCTCTAAGTCAACCAGTTATTTTCAAGTTTATGATTCAACAAACATTATGTCCATCCTTCTGTTTCCTGCTTCTAGACTTATGTCCTGCGTACAAATACACTGGGAAGCCCTTGTTCGTAAGCTGAATTACACATCAATCTACGCTAAAATGTGGAGTGGAGAGAATAAATGATTACTTAGAAAACAAGTCCACCCGTGTCCTTACTAGAAATATCCAGGTAGTATCTTCAGGTGCTAAGAAAATGGATTCCAAACCTTGTTGTAAGAAATTCTCAAAAAATTAGATCTTATTAAATAAAATAAGATCATACTCATCTTTAGTGTGTGTGTTCACAAAATGTCTGACTGTGCCAGCCATGAAACAATGGTAAAACAGCAGCCGAATCATGTAAAAAAAAAAACCTGGAACCTCCTTCTGCTCTGTATTTATGCAGTACCTAGCACAAAGGTCTAGTCCACAGCCAGGTACTGATTCCTAGAATAATTCAGTAGGCAAATACAAGCATGAAAAACAAGCTATAAAAGAGCAAAATATAATTACTAAATTAGAAACATTGTACTTTAGTTTTCATTTCATAGTCACATTTTGGAGATGCAAAGACCTGTTTTAGAAAAACTTGCAGTACTATTTCACTGCTCTGGATCACAGCCACTATGCAAAGCATGAACAAAAAGCTAAGACAAGTTTCCTATCTAGTGCACACACATGAACAAAGTCATTCTTGGGTCTTCATCCAAAAATCTGAAGGGGAATCAGGAGAAAAGGTTTTGTGAAAAAGCAAGGAGTATTTGCAAAGTAAGCAAAGGACAAGCAGCTAAGAGACTTCCCCAAACTCTAACTGTGTACATGGCATTGTGCTTGGGAGAAGTGAAGCACTGTCTTTTAAGAGGCTGTGAGAGTCCCAGGAAGGAAGAATTTAAATCTCAAGTGCCATTCTGTTACGTGCATACGTGCAAATGAAACAAACTCAGGGCACAAAATTACTATGACTTCTGAAGTTTGAGAATTCCATAGGAATCAGCAGCTCAGTTCACTCCACAGAATCGCATCCTGAAATAGGAATGGGCCAGGACATAAATAAGCTATTTGATTTCAATTAATAATTATGTCCAAGGAAGCAATTAAAACTGCAGGTAAAGTGAGGCAACGATGTTGTGCCTCGTTTGTTTAAAATCAAAGGCTTCATCACTGTTTTCAGAAAACCTAGGTTCATTGCCGTAATAAAAGAGAGACCTCACTTCAAGGTTAAGATTCCTCCTCAGAAAAAGGCTTTTCCCCTCAGTTCTCTAACTTTGTTAGCCATAGCTGGTAGAAGAAAATACCAGCAGGGGAAATGTTGTGTAATACCTTGAAATGCTCTCAGGAGCACTAGTGTGAACACTACTTAGGAAAAAGCATAATTCAAGTGATCAGGAGAGACAAACTCACTGGGAAAAAACACTCTTCTGCTTTGTTTTAGGAACTTAACAGTGCAAATATGCCAAGACACAGGAAATTGAGACTGTAATTTTTATCACATGACAACAGCAGAAAGGAAACAAAGTCTAACCCAAATATTAACCACTGCATAGTCATCAGGAAGTTTCAAACAAACCCAAATTCCTCAACACATCACTTTTTAAAAAATAGATTCTAGGATTTAGGTAGACTTGCAGTGACTTTCAACTCCAAATTGCTTCTTTACCAACTTGCTATCTTACTAGCATTTCAAATACCAGACGGAAACAATCGCAGTCAGTATTCTAAAATCATCCAGAATGTGAAGTCTGACACATCCTCCTGTTATGTTACTTCAAGTGATATTTAAGCCACTTGCAGAATTTAATAAAAATAAACTATCCCCATGTACCAGCTTCAAGCGTTTCAAGTAAACATGGCCATGCAGTTCAGCCCTTTAACACATCAGTTACCAAGGGGCTGGAAAAGAGGAGTTAAAAAAGATTACTGAGCAATCATTTGGAAAATTAAATCACGTAAAAGACAATGCTGCAATCCTGTTTTACAGTTCTATATTGCAACATTAAACATTTTCTTATGCTACATATTCTCCCCAGTTCAAACAGTCCTCCCTGATGAGGGAAGTACTGATCTCATACACAATACACTGCATTCAAACAGCTGGAGAACTGTGACCTTACAGGCAGGAATGCACCCAGGAGAGGGAGGACAAGGAACACAAGAGGGGAAAGCAGCAAACCCCCATACTAGTCAAATAATCAGAGGTGATAAAAAAGAGAAAGCTTCCACCTGTTTCGAGATCCCAAAAGCTGTTTCTATTTTAGTGTAACTAAGATCTTAATTCTCCATGGGGTCTGTTGTGTTTTGGACCTCATCAGAAGAACTGCCACGCAGCCTAACTTTTGACAACATCAGGTAACAGACAAAACTGTTTCAGCTCTGCCAACTTTATCTATGAAATAATGAAATAAAGGATCTTCTAGTGTACAGCTTCAAAGCTCCTACCAGGTAACAACTGTATTCTGATTTTGGGAAAGATGCATCAGTTTGAGAAGATGACAGCCTTTTAATCTCAACTAAAATCTTCAACAAACATTCCAAATCTGGCTCATCATGTTATTTTCATTTTTGGACATTATTCCAAGCTTCATGTCTGAGCTTTGTTCTTCTAACAAGCAGCAAGGATAATACCTTTCTGATGTCAGTGCCTTGTTAGTAAAACACTGGATTTCATCCAGAAATAGTTTAAAAACCTAAGGAAATAATCTGGAAGAAAGTCTCACTGTGTAAAGGAACCAAGACAGCACCAGTCAAGGTTTTCTAGAAAACCTATTCCAGGTTTTCTTCTCCTTATGCTTAATTGAAAATTACCCCATTCCTTTACTGCCAGTGCCAGTTCGTGCTGTTAGGAAAGCCTTCCACGACAAGCAAGCACAGAATGGTGGGTGACCCTATACAAACCTTCCTGAATGAAATGTGAAGAACACCACTGTGAAATGGCAAATAACAAAAAGTTATGGAATCCCCAAAAGCTATAACCAAAAAAACCCCTAGTCCCTAGCGCACTTTACTCTTATTCAGGCACCTCAAACCTGTGCAAGTAAGCTATGCTTCCTAATGCTATTTACAATGGTCATTGATTCTTGCGAAGCATCTGGCACTAGGGGAACTCATGATTTTTTAATTTTTAATATACAAGTATGATGTCGACATTTCTAAAGATGCTTGAGGAATAATTATAAATGGGATAGCCAGATAGTAACTTTATTTCCTTTAGAACTACATTCATAAAGTTTCCAAGTTAGACCTAAGTTTACAGCATTGAGAACAGTCAGAAGAAGCAGTCAACCAAGAAAAGGAAAACTTAAAAATTAAATTTTCACGGTAAGTGAAACTGGGAATTAAGAGGAGATTTTAAAAGTTACAGAAATAAAAACTAAGCTCCTGGAAGCATTTTTTTTTCTAATGCATTGATCAGTTTTCTTGACATACAACTTATTCTACCAGCTAATGATTCCTAGGTCTACCATAAAAACCTCACTGCAACGTAACAGGTAGAAAGCTGACAACTTATTTTGAGAGCATTTTCCTCTCACAGTGAAATATGTTACTCATAATCAGCAACATTTACACCTCACCCTTCTCCTTAACACTGTAAGTTTATTTTTTGCTTCAACTGAAAGGATCAGCACTAAACAGAAAAGCTTTATGCATATTCAGTATTTTGATCATTTTGGTTGTGTTAAGTAATAAAATTATCCAGCCACATCAGTATACAGCCACATAAGAGTTAGTGGTGTTACTAATTCCACAACTCATCTTTGTAATTGTAGCCACATTCTTCCAAGCTGCCTCATCTTAACCGATCAGTCAAAACAGAGATGCCAAAACACTTTTACACAATTTAAAAAAAAAAAAAAAAAAAACCAAAAATATTCTCTCTTTAATCCTAAACCAAACATCTGTTAAATACAGAAAATCCAGAAGATGCAGACAATTGACTTAGTTTCTCATGCCCAGATAGATAGGTCTTTACTACTGTTTAGAGGCACTATTTCACCAAACATTAACTGTGATACTCCTTCTCCCCAGTACTGTCAACACCCTGCAGGCAAAGCAGCCCAGTCTTCCAAGAAGGGCTGGCAACATCCCCAGCTGTAAAGATGGGACCAAGCTACCACCACGTCATCACCCCTTTTACTCTAAGGGCTCAAATTTCTCAATTGGTTTGGGTTTCTAGCAGATGAAAGTGAGTACTCCAAAAGACTGGACTCTGATTCCGTACAAATCCACTGCCAGTTCTTAAGCCTACAATTCATGTTTTAGGGCTACTGCAAGAAAACCTCTACCTTCAGATAAAATGTCCTATATAATATGTAATAAAACCACAACTTTCAAAGGGGTCTTCCTACTGTAATGTAGTTACTGTTTGCCACTTTTTCAGATTTGATGCCAAGGTGTCGGCTGAATTTGTGAAATCAAATGTGAGGCCAACTGATTTGGTACCAACACTCTAGATCTCTGACAGAAATGTCCATCTCTTGAACTGACTGCTTCTTAAAAGCATTCTGTGAAATTTACACTTCCATACAACTGTTGTTAAATAATCTAACTTGGAATAAAACTCGGGATGCAATTACAAGTATCTCTTGGGCACATATTAACAAGAATAAAATAAAATAAAAGATCAATTTTACCTTCTCTTATGATCACATTTGATTAACTCTTTCCTAAAGCTCATTTATTTATATTATGAAGACTGAGAAAACCTGAACTTCCTGGTGATCTGAAACAGTTTATCAGCTGTACAGTTGAAGCACATGATGAATGTAAGCATGTGTGCAAAACAATTTTATAAGCAACATGTAAGCCCACCCTTTTCTATCCCATTGTGACTGTGTTTGTATATATCTATACTTAGATCAATCTTGTATTAAAATAATCAGCTCTGTAAGAACTGCAATTCATTAAAGCACGTCCTATAAATCTGAAACTAAAAATACTAATATTTTCTGTTATTTCTTCACATGCTTATAAAATGGAACTGTTCATACTCTCTCTTTTCCCCTCTCCCCCTCATCATCCCTCTGCTGCTTCAAAAGGTCCGTCCTTTCGTCGCTCTTTCCCCCTCTCCTTCTCATCCTTTGCTGGTTCTTGGCTTTCTTGGTCCTTACCTCGCTCATTCTCCCTCTTCTCATCTTCCCTGTGCCAATTCATAGCGTCCACATTCTTTCGTCGTTCTCTCTCATCCTGTCTCCACCGCTTCTTGATATCTTTGTCCTTAACTTGCTCATTTTCTCTCCTCTTCTCATCATCCCTCTGCCATTTTATTGTTTCTGCATTTTTCTGCGGCTCCACGCTTCTTTTGAGATAGTCTTGTCGCCTCCTTCTCTTTTTTAACATATCCCTTTCCCTGGCACGAGCCTGCTTTTCTTTCTGGGAAAGAAAAGCTTTACGGGGCATCATGAGCTGCTGCTGTACCTGTAATAATATTGTATCCATGGAATAATATACTATACATGCACTCAGTCAGGCACCAACACTCTCATTTGGAGCTGAATACTTCAAATACTAAGCCAAGATAATTTACTGCTTCTTCTCTTCCCTTCCTAACCCCCTGCAAGTTCCGTATTAGATAATAACAGGCAAGTTACTACAATCAGCTCCAGCCACAACACCTCACTTGGCACCTCTGCAGTTGGTGCACATACAACATGTAAAATCGAGCCCCTAAAATCCTGGGCCTAAGCAGTATGTTTTCTTTCCCATCCCTCTCGCAACTCCTCCCACAGAGTTTTTAGCAGCCACTTGGCATTTCTCCATCCAACTGATGGAATAGCCTGATAGAAGAATTGTGAAAGAAACTTGTGGATGTTCAAACCTTAATTTCTTCTCTTACTGGAGATCTACATTTAATGAAACTTAAAACATGCTTATTTATCTTTTCAGACCTCCATCTCTACCAAATTTCATTGAAAATGGTCAACTTTTGGCTGGGAGGAGGAAGGGGGGATTAGGAGACAAGCCACAATCTGAAAAATTGTGTAAGCTTCGTTTGCTTGGAAAAACCTGGCCAAAACATTTAACTGCAGTCAATGAAGTCAGTCCTGACTCATCTACTCAAACTTCCTCCAAGTATGTTATACCTTGCCACTCACAAGCACAAAGGAAAAAAAGAATGTTTACTTGGAGTTTCTTCTGACAGCATTCCTGGTGAGTGGGGCTTTTTGGTTTTGTTGGTTTGGGGGGTTTCTTGTTTTGTTTTTGCAGAGTGCTGATGAAGACTACCTTTTAATAAATAGTTTTACTTTCAGTCATTTCTCTGTAGTCATCCAAAACATTCACATCTTTGAATTTACTGGTGTTAATATCTACAATTTTGAAATCATGGAAAAGAAAACAGACCACAGAAAGAATTCACACTATTACTAATATCCTTTAAACACTCTTCTGTACACATTGAGCAACATTTCAGAAATGTCAAACTGCAGTTGCAGCCCAGGTTTGGGATTTTTTGTATGGATTTGAATTTTTGTTTAGAAGAGTTTTGCAGAGGTCTAATCAAATGAAAACTGCAGAAAGGACAAAATTACTAGATTAGAATACTGAAGCAAAGCCTAAAACAAAATGAAACAAATGTACTTTTAAAATTTAGCTACCTTATGGAAAGCACTTGTTCCCAGCATGCAATACTCCATCTTTTTCCTACAGAAAAAGCAATGTTTCAAACCCTTATTCTAAAAGCTGTTCCTTTTCCCTACATAACACTTAAAACCACTATTCTAGTCCATTGCCTTTATTAGCTACGTATCATGATCCCATGGTTTCAATCCAATAATTCAACCCCAAATTTCTTAACAATAATAATAATAATAAAAGGGAAGGGCTGCAGCAAAGTGAAACAGCATAATCAAAAAAATACATGCAGTTTGGTAACAAGTTAGTGCATAAAATTCAGATTATGCTAAAAATTACTTCATTAAAAACTGTAGGATAGCTCTGTACTAGACAGCCTGGTTTTAAGTATTAAATATTTTTCAATAACAGTTATTATTAAAATCGGAAAGCAATAAGAATCCAAGATCAACATAATCAGAGCAACCCAGACTGTTAATCTTTAAAACAGTTTTAATTTCTCTACTGTTGTTTACTAGAGCAAACTTAACTTACTCTTTATGCATATGTTATTGCTATAATGTCATCAGCAACCTGATTTTATTCAAGTAACAATAACATGAATAAAATTCAAAGTAAATCATATTTCATGCAATTCTCCCTTCCCTCCCCCCACCCAAGGCAAGTACTGACATTTAAAATCTGTTGGTTTTGAAAAACTCTTTCAGGACTAATTGTAATATTTTCTTTCATTTGTTTGTTTTGTTGCTGGGCTTTTTTCCCCTTTGGCTTAATCTTTTCACGGTTGTTAGGTACAGTTTCCCTCCCTCCTTGCCCTTTATACCTAATCCCAGCCCACTACGACAGACCAATTTATAGACAAATGAGAGAAAATATTGTAATGACATTTCAATTGAATTTCCAAAATTAAACATTTCAATGATATTCAAGTAAAAAATGTCAGATTCCAAGGAATAACTTAAAGGGACATCCAACTTAAATCACATCTCTATGAACTTCCATATCACAAATGACAAGTTTTCCCCAGTTTGTTTCAACAAGAGAGTACTTCAGGCGGCCTGGTTGTTTCTCTTGTAGTCAAAACCACCTTTCCCTTTTGCCTCCATTGATTTTAATAAACAAAAAGAGGGTAGAGAAATTTAAACGAGGAAACATTAATATACAGTGAAGCTTCCAGACTGATTGAGCTTAAAGCTCCTCACCCCTCCAATTTTTCTAGAGTTCAAGTTGGTGTTCCTTTAAGTTCAAAAATCTCCAAACATCAGAAGTAAACAGAACTACCCTTTCAACTATCTTTTTCCCCATACATAGTCAAATGAAAATCTTAACTCTTCCCAATCTATTCAGTACATATTATGAGGCATTTACCTCCAAAATTAATGATGCTTGGGCGTCTCAGACTCATTGGACAAGTTTCATGCAAAAGCCTCCAAAAATAATTCTCCTTCCAGAACGCCCACCTCAGCGATTATATTACACCTACTGTGTGAGGCCAAAGCCCGGACATAGAAGAAGGATCATATCCTGCTGTACAAAACAAAGTGTTAAAGACAAGAGATAAGAAATGTAATAAGGGCAATCTTACATTTATAACGTACGTTTCATTGTGAAGGACTCCAAAGCTAATTACAAAGCACACTTACAGTACCTTTACTGACACGGAGCTACTGTAGATTGCACTCCAGCAAGTTAACAGTGCTGCAGGAACTTTTGGCAGGTCTGAGGCTAAAACAACAGATTTCGCTGGGTGACGCTATGTGATATTATAGCGCTTACATTTCAATTAAGTTACTCAATTCAGAAATCCAGCAGGATAGAGAGGAATGCTCTTATTCACACTTTGTATAACCTTTTGACTGAAGTGCTTAGTGCCTCGGTTTACACCTCATCTGAACTATTCCCTCCAGCAGCACACCTGCACTCTGTATAGGTGAGGTGTTTACAGTTAGGAAAACACCAGTTGCACTTCCTTGTACAGGTAGTTTTTTCCTAGAATGTTCCCATATAAATACAGTCCCACCTTAAATTACAAGACTATGGGAGATCAAACAGGTGATGTGGCCATCAGCTACAGCCCTAGGGACACACATTCCTTTGGGAAGTATTCAGATTAAAATTCTCAGCTACAATGCTGCTAGTAGGAGGATGTGAAGTAAATTGAGTAATGGCACATAAATCATTATGCTTCTGTATGAAGACTGATACTTCTTCAACTCGCATCACGGACAGAGAGAAACTCAGTCTTGCACAGACTGGAAACACAAGATATAACATCAGTATCATGAAGTCCAGAACAACCAAACCTAAAGTTTATAAAGGTAAAACTTGTAATTTATAATTGCTTTTCCAAGTAACAAGGGTTTTTGCTGTTTAAAATTGTTAGATTAATCTCCATTGATTATTCAGACCAAACATCCACAGCTTAAAGTAGATTCTTTTTCTTCAGCAACTGTGGTTTCAACAGAAGACACTAAAAATGTTCAAAGAAATTTAAAAAGACAAAATGCTTAAAATACTTCATGTTGAGGCAAAACTAAATGCTGCATATGCTTTAACAAGACCACCAGCCATATCTTCAAACAGTTAAGGATGATGGGTTATTTTGTTTCATATTGGATCATTTTCTAACTAGAAAGTAGAATTTGTCCCCCTGTATCTCTTATCAAGTCCAAATTACCTCTCTCCCACTGAACCCTGATTGCAGAAAGCATACTTCTGGATGAGGACTGAACAGCCTTGAGAGCATATCAGTGACAATTAGTATATCAGTGTGAAGACACACACACTGGGCCCAGGGAAGTACTTCATCCCATACTGGGCCTCCCAAAGACTGAGTACCATTTTCCTGCATTGCGTTTCTGATGAGAATCAGCAACCATCTGGCATTTGTCTGACTTTATATAATCCACAATTATTTTAATTTAGCCCTTTTTTTTTGCCAGTATTTTAAGCTGAAGAAGTTCTTGGTTTACATGTAACAGTGGAACATAGTAGCGTATATTAGAGCTGACAGTAGCTCTATTTGCCTGGATGAAATGAAACAAGACTCTAAGTTTCTTAACACTGTGCTTTTTATCTCCTTATTGCAACTGCACTTAAAGTAAGGTCTACTTTTAAAAATTTGCCCAGCTAACTGCATTTAATACCATGCTCTAAAAAGCCAGCCATGAAACAGGTTTGCAAAGGACAGTGATAGCCTATTCCTACAGCAAGGCCCAGGCTGGGACTCTGGAACCTGACAATTCCAGGACAGCTGAGCAAATCAGGAAGCAGAAAGGTATCTCAGGGAAGACTGAGAAAACAAAAAAAACACCAGAGAGAACAGAGACACTGGAAGAACTGAAAATCACTGGGAACTTAAGAGTTGCAATTAAATACCTCCCCTTCCTGTGATAAATGAATAGTCTACCCCTAACACATCTATCACTGACTTACATTCTGCATTTTCTCCTCCTTCTTGTAGACTCTTCCCTTTCCTCCTTATTTAAACATTTCTGGCCTAGTTTTCAGAGGGCTGTGCACCCACATCTCCTGTGAAGGTAATGAGATTTGCAGTTTAACAGCACATCTGAAATGCTAAGGGCTCATTTTTCAAGTCCGCTATAATCCTAGGATGGAGGCTGTTTCATAACAGCATGCACTCTATTCTCATGGCAACATTTTAAACAGAGAGCATCTCCTCAGTGTTATCAGCTCACCCATCTGCAACGCCAAGCTTCTGCCCGTGTAACATGATGGTCTTCAGCTAACTTCTGTCTGACAAACACCTCTCAACTCCATCCAGGTAATTCTGTGTGTGCAGCTGCCACGTTAGACCCAGCACTTCAATTCAACCTTCAGTGGGCACACCAGCAAGCACAAGCCCCCAAGCCCTGTAACCTCTGTCTGTATTCAAGGTCCTTTAACTTGTGTCTATATCCAAAACAGGACTAGGTAAATTAGAAGGATATGAAGTGAACAGAAAACCTAAATCAAACCCTCAGGAAAAAACCAATATGTTGTTTTAAAACTATGGTTGTTGGAACTGAAGGAAATCAACACATGTATTTTGGCATCTGGTGAAAGCGCTGCAAAAACTTTTGGAGCGCTGTGCATCAAACCCACCCCAACTCCTCCTCACAGTTAAACAGCCTATTTCTTACAAGTCTCTTTGTAAAAAAAAAGAATTTAAAAACATTTTAAAATCACTTTAGAAGATTAAATCAGTTACCACCAAAAAAAACGTCAAGTTCCTTGTCAAACAAAAAGAACTGTTTCACGTCACTTCTCTGGACATCCTATGCAAATATTCCTGCAGAAAAGAAGGTAAATCCATCTAAAATGTGGTACAACAAAAAACCACTTAAAATCATTTGGAAGAAATTCTTAGATTAACTGTAACATGCTATTTCAATGTTTTTATGTAATTTTCTTCAAGGGCTTTTGAAACTTTTATCTCTTTGTTTGGAGCTTACTTTCTAGCTTCAGTTTGGTGACTCTTGCATTGAGAACTCCAACTTCTCATCGGAGGAAAAACTTATATAGAACACCATCTAAGTGAAAGAAATCAGTAAGGCTGATACGTCTTACTCTCCATTCATTTTTTATTTAAAGATTAGAAAAATTTCTTCTGCAGTCCAGCAAAAAGGGATCTTCTAAGTCATTCACACACTTCTCATTCTTGCGTGATTTCTGGAATTTTCCACTGCTGCCAGAAGCTCCATCTGGTGGGTGTGTACACTAACTGCAAAACTGAAAGGGTATTAACTATTTCCTTTATCAACTTTTACTACTAAACAAAAGTTCTGTACACTGTGTAATTTCTATGCCCCAGTATAAAATACAAAATGTCGAAATTGTGATTGCTCTGGAAACAACTCTTTATTTCTATTCCTAATGAATAATCTGCTATCTTACATTCTGCTGGGAAATTCTGTAGGGTTTTCTTATTATAAAGATACAGGCTGAAGTATGTTAAAGAATGCTGTTAGCTAAATTTGAATGTTTTCTTAAGAAGGAACTTTTGAACATATATGATAAAAATCGTATCTTCCGGCAATCTCTACTACCTTCTGAAAAGCAGTTTTAAATTGCATCAATTCTCTAGTGCTATACTTCAGTGCACAGAAAATTTTAAATTAGAGGCACTAGCAGCTCAAGAAGTAGGCTTACACACCTACTGCCATCTTAAATAATAGTCTGCAACTACCTGAAACGAGGTTGTGGCGAGGTGGGTGCTGGTCTCTTCTCACTAGTGACAAGCGATAGGACAAGAGGTAATGGCCTCAAGTTGTGCCAGGGGAGGATTAGACCAGGCATTAGGAAAAATTTCTTCACTGAAAGGGTGGTCAGGCACTGGCAGAGGCTGTCCAGGGAGGTGGTTGAGTCGCCATCCCTGGAGGTGTTTAAAAACGGGTAGATGAATTTCTTAGGGACACGGTTTAGTAAAGGGACAGGTACAGCTGGACTTGATCTCAAAGGTTTTTTTCAACCAGGTGATTCTATGATTTTGTGACTGTTCAAGATCTCCAAAGATAAACATTTATACGCATCCACATACATGCAGTGAAATCAATATGCAATATACATACTCAATATGATAGCCTTGCTTGTTTAGGGCTATTTCTTAAAGATTTCAGTTTGAAATATAATAAAGCCTGCATATCTTGTTGAAATTTCAAATTGAGAGTGGAGATCATTGAAGCACGAAGGATATTATTTGCATACATCATAATATCCACATTTCAGTGATCAGGAAAAAAGGCTGCAGGAATATAGCCTACAATTCCAAAATAATCCTCATCTAGACTGCAGCCAAGCAAGAACAATCTCAGAATAAAAATTATTTTGGAAATATAAGCACGTTTCACGAATTAGCTGTTATTGTTTAAATTAAATCAAGAATCATCTTGAAATTTTCAATCCACAGCCCACAAAAACATTTGTGTAATCAAACAAAGCGACACAGAAGTCTGTGTAAAATGTCTAAGAACCAAGCATGTAATCAATTTATGATTGGATTACACCAACTGCAAAACTGCAGTCGTATTACACTGCAAGTGAAAACAGTAGTCCTATCTCTTCTCTGTGTCCTGTTTTCCTGACATCACCACAGTCAGCAGCCAGAGCAGAGACCTGATCCAACTGAAAAGGAGAGTTTTTCAGGCAGAGCAGTTCCGTCGCTCATCCAAATTGAAGGACTGGTACAGGTAAGGTGGCAGAAGTGTGGCTTATACCGGCCCTTCCAGTGGCTGCATGGACACAGGTATATTTAAACCAACAGTGAAACTGCATCCCTTAGTGTGTCCTAACTAGTAAAATGTATCGCTTGCATGCTGGTGTACATGGTAAAACAAATCAACAACAGAGAGCATACAAAAACTTTCACAAGCTCATCCAAACCCATGCCAATAGATGCTTTCTCAGATAGTAGATCTATCAGATATTGAAGGGATCTCGCCAACTGGCTAACATCTGAGTATTTAAAATGTAAAAACAGTCAGTAGGCTGATGCTAATTGTTTTGCCTTTGTCTTACCACTTCACACGCGCTATGGACAAATTCTGGCATTACATGATTGCGTAAAGTCTGTAAACAAGAGCTTAAAAATCAGTCTTACCACTTCACATTTCTTACCTCTTTCCCTTTCTGTCTAAGCATAGCTCCCAAGTGTTCCAATCCCTGACTACATTCCAGCGTTAATCCACCTCAGCTACTGCTGTCTTCGGTCTGACTCAGGAACCTTCGATATTCAAAAGGCTTCATAGCAGCAGCAGGAAAGGGGAAACAAAACAAAACAAACAGATCACAGACTTAAGTTTGACTTTTTAGGGGTAAAAAAGCATTTTAAGACAATTATTTTGCCTACTTATATTTTAAGAGAGATTTTGCCCTCCTACTGTTGCTGCTATGAATCTGCATCACTAACAACTTATTTGGCCCAGCTGCAGCACAAGCAAAGAACTCCCAGATCCAGAGTCACATCAGAAATCAATATACACAAGACGTAAAAAGGGGTGAAAGAAGGAAGGGCTAAAGGCTGAGGCCTGAAAGAAAGAGGAGCTGAGGATAGGTAAGAAACATCAGTGAAGCCAGACTTGAGAGCATGCCCTTCCCTGTATTTCCTACTCTTCCTCACAGATGAGCTGAAGTGTTACTGAAGTAACAGTGTACAGGCTGTTTACACAGCTACTTAGTTTCTATTTCTTATAAATTGTTTTAGCTACTACTTGAGAAGTAGATTTTAAAAAAACATCTTGCCACATGATCTGGACAGTCAAGAACCTGCAGGTGTGGTACGTTCACAGAGTCAACTACACAGGTTTAGAACCCAACAGCCAGTACCAGTTTTCATCCAAATAACCTTTTTTTTAAAGTGACATTGAAGATAATGATATAAACAGTGGTACCTGAAATTGACTCACTGCAGAAAAAATGGCATTTATTCCACTCTTATTCAAAGCCATCAGCTGTCATACACATCCAAAAGCACTAATGTGAAATAAGTGCAAGGCACTAAATTCAAGCCTCATGCTTGCCTTTCAACATCAGCTACAGTGAATCTTTGCACAATGTAGCTTTCTCCTTAAGGCATATGCGCCCCAGGTCAACACAAAAGAGTTACACCCTCTCTAAGAATGTCTGTCTTCAAAACTAGAACATATATTCGGCTTTTATACCAGATCTACTTCCTGGAAGCTCAAAAGGCCATCCTGACTAGGAAAGCAAGGGCATTTTTCCTAAAATGTGTCAGGTGAGTCAAAACAAACCTTCTACATTTGTAGAAGGTAGAGAAGTCATCTTTTAAAAACTTAATTAACATAACCAATAGTTATTTTTCTTCCAATGCATGTGCAGACATTTAAATTACATTATCATTATACTAGCACCTTTTATTCTCATCTCCATCACTCATACTGTTATTAGGAAATATACACTTGTAGCAACATATTTATTTATATGAGCAGGACTCTCCCCACATTAACAGTTATACCATTGCAATTATGTTAATAAAAACATAACCCATAGATATCCAAAAAAATCTAAGCATAGAGCAGATCTGAATTTAATATAACAAAAATATCGTAATGCTTATTTAGATGCAGGCTAACATAGCTGTTATCTTTTTTAAAACAAGAATATTACATGCATCTTCCAAAAACAGCCCAGCAAAGGCTGCATTATTAATACACAAACCCAGCTGAACCAGTAATTCAAAAAATACCCCATCTTTCCTCATGCAGATAAAGCAAATCAAATGACACCTGTGGACCACACTGACCAGTTGCAGCCCTACAGTTGTGCACTGCCTCTCTCCTGGCACCCACATCCTACAGACTTCAGTCCTCATATCTGGGACTGGTTTGTTCATTCCTGATGCACATATTTTTGTCTCTTTTAAACCAACTTCAAGTGGCAGAGCAAAGATAACTTCCCCTTTCTGAATTAAAAATAAAAATCCCCTCCCCGAAAAGTTTCCTACTGAGGTGCTAAATCTTATTTGGAGCCACCTCACCCCATGAACACTCTCTTTGTTCCCATAAAATCAATTGTTCCCATTTCTTCCAAATCAGCTGCCATCTTAACAAACAGTTATAAAATACACCTTTGGATGATATGCCTTTTGACTACTGATAAGATTCTGATATGGTTATGTATTCCAGGAATGCCACTTTAAATCTTTATATTTACTTTCAATATTTACTAATATTTTGGAGTGGTAGAGCTGGTTTGGGAATAATCATCTATTATTCACTCCACAGTGTCAGAAGCACAACTTACCTTCCACAGAAAACTGGTACGTGCATTCATCTAGAATTTAACAGTGAAATCAGTAACTACAGAGTTCAATTTGGTAAGGAGCTAACAAATGATTCTTTAAACTATTAAAACTTAATTAAAATGCTGCTGTAATATACCACTGTAAGTAACACATACCAATTCTGAAAATGCTAATGGGCATCTTCTGACAACTGGTTACTTCTATCCTACATATACAGAAAAAAAAAAAAAAAAATCAGTTATTCATCTCATCCTGAAGAGCACACAGTCTTCCTAGATGTCTTGTCTGTGCAGCTGATGCTTAATGCTGTAGGGCATGAACTTCCCTAAACAGTCAAGAAGTTCCTCTCCTGTGAAGGTTTTTTATTCCTAAGCACTCTGAGCAGGAGACACTGTTCACCACTTGTCTGTCTTACCCACAGGTAAATGCAGCCGCCTTTCACCTTCTCTGTTCCTTGCACATCCAAACAACATCTCCCCTCCTACAACTTAACACAAGTGATCTGACAAGCTCTGAATGATTTTCAAGCTCTAGCAGTTCCTCACAATATACTTTGAAGCATGAACAGCAATAACCTAAACAGATGCTTTCCATAAACCTCTCTAATAGATCATCATGTCAAGATGAAAAAAAAAATTAGTAACAGGGCACTAAAAATATATCAGTTTCCAATGATTTCAGAGAGTTGTCCCCAAACACTGGAAGCATCTAATTTCTATTAGACACCAAAAAGTCTTTTTAAAAAGAAAGTTCATTAAGAAACCATTAAATTTCATAAAGAGCAGCTTGCTCTTAAAGAACTAGTACAAAAATCTATAGCTTAGTATTACTTCTGGAGGAGAAAAGTTAATTGTTGTGTGCCAAAAAAGACATCTCTATTTTGAGTGAAGTTCATTTCAGTATTTGCAGTAATAATCTCCAGGAAAGCAAACAATCATGTTAAAACCCATCAGCCTCAAAACAATTTTATGAACAATAGTATACTTCTCTTCTGTCATCTCTTTTTAACGTTTCAAGATTTCAGCACACATCATGTTAGATATTGATGTGTTGATATCAAATTACTGCCCAACATCTGCAAATGCACATCTGGAAATGAACCAAGCTCTAGTTTGTTCTGTTAGTAAAAGCAAAGGAAAAGCTTTTTCTGTTTTTCAAACCCATCTTTCTCACCTAGAAGGATGGCAACTGGCAATTATGACAGTTACCAGAGTCCCCAGGTGAGTTTTTCCAAGTGGCTGAGGCCCTGCCCGAGGCAGCAAGGCCGGTGGCCTACAGCAGGCACGGGCTGTGCCCCAGGGAGCCAGCCAGGGCTGGGCCATGCTGCCCTGACAGGTAGCAATCGTGTCTCCGTTATCTCAAACACACCTCGTACCTCCAAACAGAAATAGAAAACAGGAGTAAAAATAAATAGAAACACAGCCAGTAAAAAAAGACCTTAAGAGGGGCAATTTCATCAAGAGGACTGAAAACGTCTTTCACATCGACCAAATGGCTTAAACACGTCGGACAGACAAAGCCCACCGAGTGCCGGTACCCCCAGACAAAGCGCTGGGAGCTTCAGCAGCGCCTCACCCCGAGCTGCTGCCGCTGCAGCCGTGCGCCCAGGATGGCCGAGGGAGCCAGGTGAGCTCATAGCGCGAACGGCACCGCCGGCAGCCACCACCGAGTCGCGACGCGGTGATCGCCACCCGCCACCTAGCCCCCCGAGCCGGCCGGGACCCTCCGCGCGCCCCTAGCCCGCTTCCCCATCGCCAGCCCCGGCGCTGACCCCGAGCGCCCCGCAAGGCGGGGAGGGCGGGTACGGCGCCAGGGATCCGCCAGGCCGGTGTCGGGGCCGCTGTCGCAGCGCTCGCTCCGCACCCCCGGTTCCTCCCGCCCGCTCCCCCCCCGCCCTGCCCGGCGCGGGGAGGGCGCCCCCTGTCGCCTCCCTCCCGCACGCCGCGCCAGGGCTGCGGTGCCGCTTGGGTGGGGGCTGGTACCTCCCTGCCACGGCCATAAACCGGCAGCGGCAGCACCGGAGCAGCGGGGGGAGGAGGGGGGTACGGGGGCAGTACCGTGTACCTGTCCGGGGCAGCCCTCCCGCACCAAGCGGGTGCGTGAAGATAGGGGGGCAGCTCCCGGTAGCAGAGCGGGGCTGATTCCCTCAGCCCTTTGTCTGAGAGGCGGGTGTCGGTACCGCTACCCCAGGGCAAGGAGAGGAGGGGCGGAGGAGGCAGTGCCACTCCATCCCGCGGCCGCGGCTCAGCTTGGGGTACCGAGGTGTCCCCGGCGCCGCTCGCTGCCGGGATGCTGGTCCCGCTCCCCGGCGCATCACCCCGCTCGGTTCGCCTCGCCGCCACCGGGCCACATCCGTGCGCGGCCCCGGGTCTGCAGGGGAAACGGAGGAGGCTGGGGCTGCGTCTGCGGCCCGGGCGGCGGCGAGGGAGCGAGCGGGACCGGCTTCGTACGGCGGCGAAGTCTCCTCAACATGTGTGCGGCGGCGGGGGAGGGGGCCCGCCCGGCGGCTCCGCAGCCCCCCCTGCCCCGCTGCGGCGGGCGGGCGCGGGGCTCTGCCCCTCGGGGCTGTGGGGCTCCCGCTCCGCCGCCGCGGCTGCGGGTCCCGCCGGGCGGAGGGCGGGAAGGAGGGGCGGGCGGGGGCCGCCCCGGACCGCGGGCGAGGCGCGCACCTACCTGGCTGGGCTCTCCTGGCAGCGGGCGCGGCCCCGGCACCGCGGGCTGGGGGGGGCGCGGAGCTGCCTCCCTGGCGCCGCCCGGGTCCCTGCGCGGGCGGGCGGAGCGGAGCCGGCGGCGGCGCGGGGGAGACAAAGGGGGCGGATGGCGGGGAGAAAGGGAGGGGGGATGTGCGGGGGCGGCGATGGCGGAGCGGGGCCCGCGGGGCGGGGGCGGCGGCTGCGCTGGGCTCGGTCCCCGCGGCGGGGGGTGTGGGGATCCGAGGGGGGAATGGAAGGGGGGGGGGAGGGGGGGGGGGCTCCCTGGGCGCCCTGCAGACAATACAGCCGGGTCCCTTCTGCCCACAACCTGCCCTGGCCAAGATGGCGGCCGAGAAAGAGCGGAAGTGACGCGAGACTCTCATTAGCATACGGGACTCATTGTCCGGCGGGAGGGGAGGGGGCCGCGCCCCGGGAGGAAGGGGGCCCGGGCCCCGGTGGGTTCCTGCTGGCCTGATCCCCATCCCACCCCGCAGGCCGCGCCCCGGCAGCCGGGCGGGCGGAGGGGTCACATAACTCCGCCAGAGAAGGAGAGAGCGGGGGGGGGGGGCTCTCGCGAGAGAAACGGAGGGAGCAGCCGGCGGCGGCGGGATCTACCCCAGCCCCGCTAGGAGGCGCCGCGCCCTGCGGTTGGGTTTGAAGAGGCAGCTGGCGCCGCCCGGTTATCCCTCCGCCGCCCCCAGCCGGGACTACATCCTGTCCTGAGGGGCCTCCGCCGCCGGGGCGGGGGCACGCGCCTGGAGAGCGCCGTGCCCACGTGACCGCGCGGCGCGCACGTGACCGCACGGCCGTGAGCGCTCGGCCTCGAGCAGCGGCCCCGCCGGCGCCTCACGGCGCGCCCGCCCCGCCCCGCGCCGCTCCCGGGCAGGGGCGGGGCCTCCCCGCGCGCCGCGGTCCCCGGGGACCGCACCTCGCACCATGGACAGCGTCACCTCAGGGCGCGGGGGCAGCCTCTGGGTGCCGTGCCAGGGCCCTCTGCAGCCACTGTTTCCCCCTGCTGGGTGGCCGGCGCTGGCTGGGCCCGTGCGCGGGGTGAGGCCCAGGAGAAGGCGTCGAGTGAGGTGACCGCTGTTGTGAGCACGTCGGTAGGGCCATGCGATGCAACACCTTCATTAACCATGATATCAGCCAGGAACCGCAGTGCGGTGACCGTAAACGAGTCCGGTTCGCACATGGCTGCTCTCCGACACCTCGGTTTGCTGTGTCTTGGCTCAGTTTGCCACGGGCAAACAATCTCCCAGAGGTGGATGCGGGTCACGTTGCCAGCGAGCATCATGCACGTGCACACAGTACAGAGGTCGTCGACTGCACAAGTGTCATTTCAGAGGAGTAACACCTGGAATTGTGACAGGTTTCCACATGGTGACTCTTCCTTCTCGATCTGCACAAACACGCTCAAGATCTCCTCAAGAAATAAGAGACAATTCTATAGCACAGTAAAAATAATTCTGCAAGTGGAAAGGAAGAGTGGTTTTGTTACTTCAAAAATACACAGACACTTGAAGGATGAAGTAAAGCGCAATTCCTTCCACCCTCAGCACTCAAAACCTTTCTGGTTCAGAGTGAGGGGTGTTATAGTTAAGTCTTACAATGCTAGGAAGAAAAGTCCATGTTTTCAAATTGTTACCTGAAGTATAAAAGCATGGAAAAGTTGTCATAAATTACTAAGGCTTCATAAATCTCAAGCGTCTCCTACTTTTTGCAGTGACTGGTATCCTGGAAATGCGTACACCGCTGCGCTTGTCACAATTCACAGAAACAGCTTCCATGAAGAATTTACTGACATTTTATTGTATTTGTTACCTTGCTTTGAGACTTTCTAATTCTTCAGAATTTAGAAGTGTGCTGCTTGCCTCTGCCTGCAAATCATACCTTTATTTCACCAAGTCCTTTTGTGGTGTCTTCACATGAGTGGTCGTAAAAAACAGCAAGTTAAAGAGTCTTTCTTTTACAACAGAATGGAAATGCACACAACTTACCAGCAGAACCCCTGCCCTTTATCATTACAAGAGTTTGTAGAACTGAGGTACTTAGAGGTTCCTCAGCGATATCCATGTGTGAAATGCTTCTCAACTAAGGAAAGCAAAGAAAGCTGGCTTGTTTTTTCTACAGCAATTTCAGTTTGCCTTCCAAGAGCAGATATTTTTTCTTTGATGGTGCAATTAGCAAAGTATGTTGGAAAACATATCCAAAACATTGCTAAGTTAGTACCATATTCAGAAGTGCCTACTAACTTCATGGTTACTTAGGCCAGTTCGATTCCTATCAGTGACAATACACAACCCCAAACAAACTGTAGTACCTTCCTATTTCAAGACTTTTTTATTTATGCCTTTACACTGATACCTTTTTCACAATTACTTGTTAGTGGTGCATTACACCTCACTTTTACTTACCTCTCTTGCTGGTCAGGCTTCTGGTTTATTCTTAAAATTAATTACAGTTTTAGGAGAAAGGAAGAAAGGTTTGCAGCACCTGTAATACAGTATTGTTACACATTCTCCTTCTTCTGAAAGAAGAAAACAAACCAAGATGATAATTCCAGAAAGCTTGGAGTGATGAATAATTGCTGCAGTTGTCTCCTCTGTAGAGTTGTATGTCCCTGTGATGCTTTTGGTTGTACAGAAGAACGCTTAATTGAGGAAAGGAGTTGCAGTAACAGAACATAGAAATGGAGGTTAGCACTGATTTAGATTTGAGGCTGCCAAGACCTGCAAGGGTCATTTGGTTATTATGCCTGGAGAATGGGCATGGTTAGAGAGGACTGTCCCATTTAATTGTGTCTGTCACCACCATACCTCATGGCTCTAGCATGGATTTATTATCACAGTATCACAGTATCACAAGGTTGGAAAAGACCTTTGAGATCGAGTCCAACCTATGACCCAACACCTACACCTACTCCTACTCGTCAACTACACCATGGCACTATGTGCCTCATCCAATCTCTCTTTAAACACCTCCAGGGACGGTGACTCCACCACCTCCCCGGGCAGCGCATTCCAGTGACCAATCACCCTTTCAGTGAAGAACTTCTTCCTATTGTCAAGCCTAAACCTCCTCTGGCGAAGCTTGAGACCATATAGCACATGGAAAAGAAATTTCTAAGAAAGCATAGTAGTAACAGGAAAAAAAATGTTTAAAAATACAACGGTACCTGAAAAACAAATCCCTGACCCACAGACCTTCTAATGTCGGGGCTGAATTTGAGAAAACGTGGTGAGAAGTGTCTGAAGATTGGAGGAACGGAGTTTAACAAATGTGATAATGCAATTGGAAATAGAATTTGTATTTGATAGATATTTAAGGGAATGAACAGAACATGAAAGGTATGTGCAGAGGATATGACAACACAGAGACAGTTGGAATCCAGGCAGGAGAATTGAACAGGCTTTTGGATGTCTTTCCATGCTCTCTGCATTCTGGATGTGAGGGTAAGTATCAGAGTACTTTTGTATCTTGCTGTAGTCTCTTGATACTTATCAGGAGAAGCCTCCAGGCTAGGCTGGCAGCCAAAACTGCTGAAGATAAGAGTCTCCTCTAACCACTTCCTCAATTTCCGCAATATCGAGGAATTTTCAGCTGGAAACAGCATGTCCAGCCATGATGGTGGTACCCAGTCCAAAATTAGGGCCAAAAAGAGTAAGGGAAACAGTTTGTGAAGAGTTCAAAAACTGGAATTCAGCACGAGGAGGGAATTAAATTAGATTTGCATAGAACGAAGAGCATCAAAAGGCAAAAATACCCATTCGATGCACAAGGCGGGTGATGCAGGTAAAGTTTTCCAAGGCAGGGGAGAGATCAACAGGAGGGAGATGACGTAGCAGCAGCAGTTGGAGCAAATGTGAGCCATTGCCTGCTTTGGGGTAAAGTTTCCAATAAAAAGACTGAAAAAATTGGAAGGAAGGATGAGACAGTGTATGTAGAAAGCAGTCCTCACATGATGGACAAGACCTTGTTTAGTTCAGTGAGAGTTTGTGTGGTGGTTTGCACAGTATGACAGTTGTCAACAGTGAGATTACTTTTTAAAGGTAAAATTCAAGCAGTAGGCAAGAAGGAGAAAAATAGTCTTGAGCCCCTTTTTCTCCTGTGTGTACAGAGTGAGGTGAACAAAATGAAACAAAAGCTGTTACTAATCTTAATATACTTTTTATATTACAGATGTGGGCATTGTTTCTCACAATAGCCTGTGGCCACTAGAAAAATCAGTAGATTCACAGCATTGCAAGAGACTCAACGCTTAACACTAGAGGGGAAACAATTAGCATTCCTGAGCTGAATAGTTATAATTGAACATGTGTTGTGTTACTGAGTCAGATCAAAATTATGCCCGCATTCATAATTGTACTGGTTTAGCAACAGTATCTTTGTTTTTTTTATTCAAATGCAAAATAGTTAAGACAATTGTCAATGGCTTTAAGCACCTAGCAAATTAATTATATAATAAATACAAGTAAGTTAACCCTCAGCAGAATTAAGATCACTGGTCTCACAATGATCTTTAAGGCCCATGAAGCTACCTCTCTCCTCTGCTGTTCAAACACTTCATTATCTGTCAGCATTCTCCAACCTGCTTCCATGAAGATGACTTTGGGAAAAGCCACCAGGAAGGAGCCAAATTTAGTCTGTATAGAGACAAAAGTAGGGAAGAACTATCCCTTGATATAAAGTGCTATTCTTCTTTTCTCCTTGTTTTTTAAGAAAATACTCACGTAGAGCAGGTCTGTGGTAGGAGCTGCTTGCTTAGTGGGTTGGGATAACTTGAAAAGAAAATTTGATCCTGTAGTCAGGCCAGTAAGAATTTTTTCCATCATAAGCAACACCTGAATTTCACGTGGAAGCTTGTCAGTCCAGTATTGTGTCCTTTGGAGGTGGTGCTGTACTGCCATGACAACATATATTCTCTCTGTAGACATAGCACGAATGTCTTACATGTTGTCAAGCTTTCAGAAACACTGCATTCAGATAGGAATTACTTAATGGAAGACATTGATTAAAATTAGAAAAAAACACAACTTCAGTGTTTCAATTATTTATCATTTTCAAGCAGTTTGTCTTTTTTACCTCCCCTGCATCGTACAATAAGTAATATAATTATTTTGACAGGATCCACCCATCAAAAGTACTGCCATATGCCTTCTTTACAAGAGCAAGTGGAATCGAACACTGGATGAAAAACAAGATCTCTCCAGCTCACCATGTAGTAAGTAAAGTGATTATTTTCTTCCTGGGTATCCCCTCAGCACAGAAACAGTGGGACAGAAGAGCCCAACACATTCTCAAGCAGTGACTGTAGGAGGTTGGTCAAGATCCTTCCTGTTCTGGAATAAGAGTAGAAGTGTTACTTAGTGCTCAGATCTTCCCCTTCCTGAGAGCACAGCACTTTAGGAGCTAGATAACCATTGTCAGCTTCCCAGAAACATCAAGTTCTCATCTGTGGTTTTGTCTGGATTCACCTTCTAGGGATGTGACATGTTTGCAAAAAGTCAAAATAGGAAAGAAGTTTGTGAGCCAAACAAGGTTGGCATTTTTTTAAAACTATGATGCACCACTGATATCAATTTCTGTTGAAGTCAGTGTGACTAATCTGGAAGGAATAACCTTCCGTTTTATTATCTTTGCCCACTGTTGCTTTGTTGAAATCCCTCTCTTAAGGGCTGAGTTTTCTGATCTAATTTTGGATTAAAAGTTGCAAATCGGTTTCCTTCTCTCCAGTCCCAATGTATTTCCCCCTGAACAGTTAACAATCACAATCTGTAAAAAGCTAGAAACAGACACGATGCCTGAAGAAGGTAAAACGTGGCAAGAACAGAGGAGGAAATGATGCTTAAAAAGCTTCTGTGATTACCTTCTTTATTCATGTCTTCTACAACATGGCACCTTTGATACACTACATCATAAAACAATGATAAAGTTTGATAAGCAATCCTCTCATCTGTACATACTCTGTTTGTACTGATCCTAATGTTAAAATTTGCCTACAGTTCTGGAATGCTAACTGCTGAAAAGCTGTTGCTGAAGTCATCAATGTATTGAACTCAGTAGGCAATCTGTCGTTTAATTCATTTGTGCCAAGATTTCAATCCATGCATATGCTTGGAATCTTGATAGACCCTTAAGTAAATATTATCAATTAGTCATCATTATTTTTTACTGTTGATATGCAGAAGCTTGTGCAACCTTGCAGTTGGCTTTCAACACAGTCCACTGGAAAATATGTTTTATTATAGTGCTTATATGGGCAACTAGGTACACCCTTATTGCAGGTGCAGTTTAAAGCCTCAGATTTAAAAACAAAACCAAATAAAAACTGAAGCCGACTCCCTCCAGCCTCAGATCAGACAAATCCTCACCCACAAGACCCAAACCAGATAAGCTAGGGGTCTCATTTTGATACTGGCTTCACATTCATTTGGATACGTTAACCAGGCCTTGGTTGTCCCATCTTAAGAATCATAATGGTCTAGGTCAGAGGGATTAAACTGCTTGACCTCACGCCTAAATCTTCATATGATTAAGAGTGACAAAATCCATACCTCAGAGTATCAACCTGCATTGTATGTTCCTGAGGCCGGGCTACTGTTAGGGGCATAAGGAGACCACAGCTGCTCACGTTCCAGCTGCCAAGTGATCAGGTGCTAAGTCCTTGGACAAGAGGCTGTATCGATTTTAGTAGCCCTTAGTGATGTGTTTCATCTCCCAAGGGCAGGCTACAGGTTATCCGATAAAAAACTTCACACTACTATAGGGTTGTGTGAGTGACTCAGCAGAGCTCTGACTGGGGACGTGTTCAGAAGTACTGTCAAAACAGAGTGTGAGCACTGAACTTAGGTCAAACATGACCTTAATGACATGCCATGCAGAACTCCACAACACATTCTGCTTTAACTTGAAGTCTGTTGGGACTGCACGCTTGAAGTTTAGCACACGCTTTGGCTGTTCTAATGGGTTTGAACAACTGAGCCTGCTAAGTAAGTTTTCATACATCACATTGAATCTTCAGCTCACAATAATGAAATCTGGCCTAAGCCTTGCGTTACTGCCAATGGAGGTAATCAGTTTGCCTTTTAGGAAGAAGGGAGTATTACCCATGCAAAATGTGAGTTATCTTCTTCCTCCTCTTCATTAAACACACCCAACCCAATATATCCATGATATAGCCCAATTTAAACCAGGAAGGAATTAAAACTCCTGTTCTTGCCAAATGATTGAGTGCTTGCAGACACAGATACCTAAGTATAGTAGAGAAAGTACATTAGCAGAATATTTGTGCCTTCACAGGAAATGAATATGGATGTAATTAAGAAAAGCAGGGACATAAAATGAAAAATTTTCTGTAAATGTCAAGTCAGTGCATTGTGGTGGCCAAAACAAGGCACGTAGAGTATTGCAATTGGTATTAAGGAACCGAAAACTAAAATGCCACTATATAAATCCCTAGCACATGAATATTTAAGACATTGTATGAAGTTGTAAGCACCTGATTTCTAAAGATTATAGTAGAACTGCTGTTCTATTGCAGCCTGCTACTAACATTTTGAGAATAGCAATGTGTGGAGTCGGTTCTGTCTCGGGAAATTAAAAAGACAAGCCTGAGTATGTTGAGGTGATAAGCAGGGTAATAGGAAAAGGGAAACAGGAAACAAGAAATAGGGATTACAGACTACTAGCGCCATAGAATGGTTTGAGTTGGAAGGGACTTTAAAAGATCTCCTGGTTCCAACCCTCCCTGCCATGGGCAGGGACACCATTCACTGGATCAAGTTGCTCAAAGATCATACAAGTTGTGTTTCTTGCTTGCTTTCATTCCTCACCCCCTGTCGAGTACTGTAAGATACAGTATGGCCATTCCTGCACAACTTCTTTTTTACGTTACAAGCCATTTTTCCTCTACAATACATGTTATTTTAAAATTTGGGGGTTTATGTTAAGAATTTACATAGGTGGTCTTCAAATACAAAGGGGCCTGATTAAAAAAACGAGAACAAATTCAAGTAATTCAGTTTCTGTTAAAAAAAGTCAAAACCAGTTTAAGTAGCATTAAGCAATAGCTATTTCATCCCATTGTTTGCTAAAAAGATACCAGCTTTATTAAAGGACCTCTATTTGAGCTCTGAACACTGGTTACAGTATTATGATATTTATTTTTCATGAACTCTCACAGCAGTGCAGGCAAGAGAAAAGGTCAGCAATAGAATGCAGTCTTAGAGCCTGTCTTGGCCATGTTTTCCTATGTACAGAACACTGTCTGAGGGCTGGTAAGGTCCTACAGTGCCAGATCTAAGTGCTCAAAGACAGGGAACACTTAAGGATCAGATGGTTTTAGTCACCTCAGTGGAAAAACTCATTGGAAAGAAAATACTGCATGCTGAGATGTGGGAAAGGATGACAGGAGAGGTTATTTAGGCCAGTTCTGGGCAGAGACTCTGTCTTCTTCTCTAACTCAATATTAACAACATACCATTTTATGACTCCCCCCTTCTACAAGTGCATGGAGGGTCAAATGCACAAACCACAGCTACTTCTTCTGAAGTTTAGGAGTTGTCAACTTATTTCACTAAGTTATCTGCAGCCCAGTCCTCTCTTTTTGAAGAAATACACTCTTTTTGCTAGGAAAAAACTCACAGATCATTTTCATGGTATATATGGTAAAATGTGTGGGTGTTCATGTGTATACTCCAGTAACTCAGGGAAAGCCTTTATGTTTCTAATTCTGCTTCTTTCCACTGGATCCATGTATTAGCTCCTTTCAGTAGCGTTTTATACAAGTAGCCTGGTGCTGGTTATTGAAATTAGTTTTACTCTCATGACCTTTCCTTGTTTCAAAAAGTATTGCAGAGTGTCTGCTTGTGTCCTGATGCCATGAAGCACTCAAGTCTACTTTTTATAGCATTTCTTCCTTGATAACTTACATATCTTTAAGTGTAATATAAAGTTGCCTATTACTCTAAAAACATAATATAACCCAGTCACATTTCAAACTTTCACAATCTGGAGCACATAATATATGCCATGTATTACGATCCTAATTTATACATAAAAGTACCTTCCTCCAAACATGATCTCATAGATAAATGAAGGATATATACTGGGTAATTTTCATAATTAAAAAGTAGGGATACACATTCTAAAAGCTAAACCCTCATTCACAGCACGTAATCATGAATAACTCATATAATGGACTTCAACTAAGCTATAACTCTATAGTGTTACATAAAAGTCTGAGAAAACTATGATCCTGCTGAGACTTAATTTGTATTCTAGCGAATGGTACTCAGTAGTATATAAATTTGAATAAACATCTAAAACCTCCCTATTTGGTCACATTTCAGACTTTCACTTTGTATCTATTTTCAACTTAAAATGTTGATTTTAGCCATGAAATCTCCAAATGCAACATAAATAGATGAAACCTCTTTACTGGAGATTGCAGTCGTCCTTCGGACCCAGGGATTTATTTCTGGATATATTATTAGATCTGATTAGCCTGTACCAAATGAAGTTACACATAATTTGCTGGAAAAGTACAGGCAGGTGTCGCAAAATGTACAGTTAAGTCACTGTAATCCAGCTGCAGGTAGATGCAAAACTTACAGCTACATTTTTTATTATAAAACAAATTAAATAAGGAACGTTTGCTCTGAATACGAAGAAAAGGAGAAAACCAGCATCTGTACAACCACTAAAGAACAAAGGAATATCTTTAAAGTAGTCCACTAGAAAATAAGCTTCTCTTTTGAAGTTCTATTTATTTTTGTGACTGTGGTAACTGAAATAGGAGTTTATCATTTATCCACAGTTTTTTTCCTACTATTAACTGTATCAAGTGTACTGAAGGATTCAGACAAACACAAGCCAAACATTTCTCAAATGTCTTCATTAATATCATTTGGGTCTTCTGTCACCCTAAAGTTGGGTGAGATGTCATAGTCCTGTTTTAGGTTCTAAAAACGATTAATTCCTAAAGAAAACAGGAAAAGGGAATAATCTTCTTCTGGACAAATACACAGAGTACAAAGTTATTACACATATGATTCTCTTTCTTATCCAACAAATGTTCCTCCTTTCTGGTATAAGAACAATTTTACGAAGAACAAATCACTCTCTCATCTGTATTTCCTCTTACGAGCTATTATCAGTTCTGTAGAAGCTGTTCTATATATCTGCTTTAAGACATATGTATATATGAGCTGAGGAAAGAAAGGGAAGCAATTGTTATAGATTTAAAATATTATCTGCAAACCACAGAACAGAGATAAGATAAATTCTGTCATTTCTTTATGTCCTTGCTTGTCCTTATTTCAAAATCATCTTTAGCTTCTGCTGAATGATTCACTTCTATATGCAAGATATCATTTAGCTTTGTGTTCTTTATTAAGACTTTATTATTTTTACAAAAATAGCATAGAACATAAATCTTTATTAGTTTTTAATTTAGCATACAGTTCATTTATTTTGAAAGGACCATTTTGGGATACAATATATTTAATTATTGGTGGTTTGTTTTAATTGCTAGTTTATAGCAGGTCTTCTGGTCACCACAAATTATCAAGTTTCTGCTACTGTATATCAAAGTCACATACATCAGAAAAAGTTTTTCTAAAAAAAGTTAATTTAGGAATAAACTATCACGTTGTAGCAAACAAGGTCAAGAGTCCCTTTAAGAAGGAAACTATTTCATTGCCTCCCAGTTTAGATTCTCCATAGACACGGTCCACAAATGTAATAGGAACCTGTTGAAACAAGCAAAACTATTTTAAACCTTCAAAACCTCAATAATCAGATATTTTGTAAACAAAAGAATGGCCTTTGAATTACAGCGTGTTAAGACATGGGAAGAAGAAAAGCACCAGATTAGTTTACTTTGCATCAGTTCCTCTTACCAATGGGTTTAATGATGCCCCATAGCTGGGAAGCATGAAATTATATGGTTTATCACCTTTAAAGATGATCCAAAGGCATTACTCAGTCACTGGATGATACACCAGTCAGAACAAACTTAATAGCTTAAGTGCACTAAAAGCCTGGGGGCTTAAAATGAACCTTTACCACTTTCCTTGTAGAAAAATTCAATACCTTTGAGTCAATGCCTCAGGAAGGCAAAAACCTCCAGCCACCATGAAACAGCATCCTTGCTCAACCTCACCACTGGCCAGAAGATGACATCTGAATATGGCAGTTAGTGTGTATTTTACAAGCAATGCTTGTCTTTGACCATTTAATAGATTATTTACAGGATTTAAGGGCATTTAAAACACTAATACTGGCTTCCTTACTCAAGCGATCATACTGTTCAGATAAATTCACTACTCATAAAATGGTAGGAACATACTGCTTTTCAGTAATTTGACCACATACAAACAACATATGACAGGACATTCTGCCAACACTGTATTAGAATATTCAAGAATTTCCATATACTTTTGAGTTCAAAATTGAATTATTTCAGGGGCTAAAATAAAGAACTGCATTTGAAAAAGTCATTAAAAAATTGGCTTAGAGTTCTGTTGGCAGTTTCAACCAGAAATCATCGGGCAAGTGGAACACAAAAATCACCACATCCTCACGTCTGCCAGGACGGAGCATCTCTCACAATTCTAGCAGAAATATGCTACCCGATGTTGATACAGAAAACGTAAGGTTTGGAGAGAGAAGTAGCAGCAACAGAATTGCCTGACAATTCACAGTCATCAAAATGATGAAGAAGAACTGGTTCTGAGATTTGGATGCAGAAGAATTTCAGTGAATCATCTTTAAAGACATCAGCAAGAGTAATTCAGTGAAATATAAAAGGCAACAGACTGCTGGAAATACTGGATCTAACAATTGTTTGGAGTTATTTTTCAATGATTGTAGAGAGCACATTCATAGATTTTATTAGTGGAAAACTGTGATAAGCTAGGAAGTCGGAAAACAACCAGGCAACAAGTGAGAGAGGGCAGAATAGATCTGAAATAGAATCAAGTTGCTGGAGAAAACAAAGTGATTTGAAAAGACCTAACTAGAGATGTCTGTACAATATGAAAGAGGAAAGAAAAGGCTCCGAGCAAATTCGTGGTGTATTCTGACTTCTTTCTTTGAAGAACCTTGTAATGTTGTATGCAGCTAAAGACATGGCAACCATAAGAGAGAAGAATCCAAAAAGCACATTAGCCAGGGGAATAAGTAGCTGGAAATTAAGATCTGGTATTCACCTGGAAACGCTGGAAATATAGAGTTCTACAAATGTGATTTCTTTATATTGATTTGAAAATTTTGCTTCTTCTTGGAAGTGCACAAAACTTCCTATTCTCCCAGTAATCTGTACCTACATTTAAATGAAAGCACAATATACTAATCAAAACTTGTACTGTACCTCTCCAATAGTATATCCTAACTGTCTAGCCCGAACAATCATCTCCATCTGGAAGACGTATCCTTTAGAAACACATTTTTCCATTAGTTTCTGTAAGACTTCTTTTCTGTATAACCTGTAAGCGATTACAAAGAAAATGAAACCTGAAGCACAATTTCTGAACTTCAGATATCAAGGTAGTATGAAGAAATCTTAACTGTAATCACTCATATCATTAGTATTTTACAAAAATCTTTTAACAAAATCATAGGAACAACAGTTCTTGCAATACACTCCACTACATCTTACACCCTTTCCAAACAGATTTCATAGTGCTCAGTAAAAAAGGTCTGTTCTAACTCCAGTTTCATGTTCAGCAATTTCTTAATTTCAAATAAAAATTCATGAATTGCAAGCCAAACCCATACCTGAAACTCCCTGTTAAGTCAGATGCACCTGGTCTCAGCAAAACCTGAGTTAGAAAATTGGCACCACGACTGTGAAAGAAAACACGAGTGTCAAAACTGCTCAGTACACAATTCCAACAGATCAAGGCAGAATTTCTAGAAAATGAGTAAATATCATCATATTAGCAAAAAAGAGAAACCCTTTATTGCTATGAAACAATTACATTTCTAATATTTTTTCACTGCTAGATTTGACTAATATATCATGCAATTTGAAACCAAATCCCAGCATTACATTTTTCAAATGTAGATGATCAGTAGATTATTGAACTTCTCTGTGAAGGAGAAAACGAGGATTTTTAAAAATTAGGTTTACAATCTGGTTCTGTATGGTAGAACTGTCAGTATAACTATGTACTAATATAGTACAAAAGAAATAAACTTGGCAACAGTCAAAGCAACATTTTTCTTCCGACTAATAATCACTGTATGCAGAAAATGCTTCCTGGACAAACGCAAGACTTGGATTTATCAAATCAGAGTTCAGTTTTGGTTTACGCTGCTTTCATAGTATGATAAGGATAAGCTTCACTGATAAAAAAATATGTTGTGAGACTGAAAAGCCAGCCATTACTACCTTGCTGAGGGCTACCTTACACACTGATGAGATGCGCAAGTCCTTCACCTTATTCAGTATGGTGTAAAAGGATTCCTCCATGAAGTCCATTTAGCTGTCTTCCTTTTTGTGGGTGTTTAACTTTATTCAGATGCACAAAAAGATAAGCACTAATTCCAGCCATTAAAAAACAGGAGACATCCAAATGCAGTCCCTGTGATACCACCTCCAGATCAGACTGGTAACACAACTTCTGCTCCTAATTTTTCACAGTAACACACTGACTTATGCCTATTCTCTTAAATCAGATGTATGAGAGAAATACTATGCAGAAACTTGTCAGTTACCTCCTTATAACCTCTGAGTCCCTGCAAACCCGCGATGTCAGACTCTGTGCGCTTATGTGACCTTGACAGAGTTTTCCTCTTTGCTTTTGGGTGAAACCTCTCCCTGGTGTTCACCACAACTGTTCTCCAGTAAGGTCGAATAATGATTTATTCACATTGATCGTGCCAGATAATTCTTAACTGATGACAAATCAGAGTGTCAACAGAAGCATTTAGCAAATGATTTATCGTTTAGGGAAAGCTGACTAAATGTGTCTTTTAAACTTTAGAAAAGTGACATAATCTCTGATCATTCTTAGAATGAAGCTACAAGATTGTCCCAACCTGATGCCATGCAGATTTGGCCATTGTTCCAACCCATTTCTCAAGACTATCATTACATTGGTTTTTTTCGGGGGGGGGGGGGGGGGGCGGGGGCTAAACCAAAACATTTGCAAATCAGCATGCTTCTGTTATTTAATATAATTTTGCAGCATCCACTTCTATTGACTAAAGACTCAGTCCAGCTCACACAGATGGAGTTGAGTGCTTGTAATTATTATTTCTAAGTAACAAAATTATGTGTAAATATCTAAGACAAATACTAACCTGATTAGTTTTCTTTTCAGATCCCAGCCATATACTCCTCCATTTCCTTTATATCTTGTTCCAGATACAATGTCAAAATTGCCTTCTTTCTGCTTTCTAAAAGCAATTGGTTTTATCAGAAAAACAGGAGGAATACTTGCATGACGGTAGTACAAATTTCAAAATAAGAACAATCCCTCTTTTAGTACAAAATCTGTATTTTACAAAGCTTTGAACAAACAAGTAGAGAAAAAAGGAATGCAATGGTAAGCATTATGCACTTAAAAGCTTGTTAACTGTTCTCTTATAAAGAGTTTTCAGGGAATCTTATGGTTATCTTTTACCAACTGTATCATAGAATTTGACAGATGAGTTCATAAATCATTTATAAAGACTGACTTCTGCATTTTTAAAGACTCTCTCTAGCATAAAAGATAGAATAATTGTAAAGACAGATTTAAATATTTAAATTACACAAACCTGTAGTAAGGGAAAATTAGCCTGGATCTATCCTTAGCCCATGCCATGCTTGACTGTCGCAAAACCTTATCTAACATTTTAGGCTTCCAGCGCTGCCTAGCAAGAAAGCTGATTGCTGCCCTTTGCCTCCAACATTTCAGCCTGCTGACCATTTCTCACAGGCTGAAACATTACAGGTGAGGAAGATACGGGGCAGACAAAAGGCAGACAGAGGTATTTCACCAATAACTGAGGACACTGTCCTCCGGTCAATACACCTGCATGCACACATGATAAAATGATTAGCAGATGACATTTATACACACGGTTTTCAAAGGTGAACAACCATTACAGGGAAGAGAAGTACTTAGCTACACATGCTCTCTGTTACTTTAAACTTGGGAATTTTTGCTCTACTTAGGAACTAATTATTTTTCTGGATTATTTTGGGACAAATCTAATGAGGTTTAATCACTTTTATTTCAGTTCTTGCCTTGACAATTTTCTTATTATAGCTAGACAGCTACAAAGAACTCAAAGCTTTCAAATATTACGACAAAACAATAAAAGTTCAGAAGTTGTTCTCTAATACTACAATCAGCACCTACCTGATAAACTCTGGAATAAATTTTGGCTGAAATGGAAAGAAAACAGATCAGAAAAGAAAAAATGGTGAAGGTAAAAAAAAAAAAAATCAATGAAAATTTAATTATAGCAGATTAAAACTACAGTACATAAAATACAGACTTACATGGTGAGAGAGGTCAGCGTCCATAATAACAATAAAATTCCCAGTGGCATGCTTCATTCCATGAATATAAGCAGTGCCTGATGAAAACAGTACAGAAATAATTTCCCTCACTATTTTAACATATACAAGCTTATAGCCCCAGTCTTCCTTTGTCTTCTAAAATTTATTTTTAAATCTATCAGTGCTCAAACATTATTTTTAATTTTCTCTACAATTTCAGCACTAGATTTTATACATACAAGTTTTGGTAAACTCTACTGCACTGAAAATGCACAGAGAAACATGACTTCCTACGTGGGACACTATCTAAAATAACATTTCTAGAAGCGCCATAGGTACGAATGAGCCACAATTCACACTGAAATCCTGAAACTGCACAGAGCTCTGTCCAAACACGTGCCAGAAAAGCATCCCAGCCTCCTCTGGTGACTAATGTCCAATTTTTGAAGCATCCTGCACATGGGCAGATGGCACAGGAAGTACCACTGCCCCCTCTGGATTCATTGGTTCCACACAAACATAGCAGTTACCCTCGTAAAACACTACATTTTCTCTCACTCTAGACCCCCTTCATTCTGTAACCAGCGAACGCAGTATAGGAGGGAAAGAAGCTGCACATTAGCAGAAAAACAAGAGTTGTATAGAACTGCAGTGACCACAGCTTTCAGGTTTGAGGTTGTGGAGAACTTGTTGTAAATACTCTGTGATTTTTGTGTGAGTGGTTTTTAAGCTTTGTTCACTTACAAAATGACTTGATGGAGGCATTTATTTCTGCTTTGGGGGTTTACTGTGATTTTTTTTTTGAACTTTATACACTAGGATCAATCAAAGAATACAGAAGATTTTTTTTTAAAAGAAATTTTTTAGTACTAACTAGCATTAGTAAGGACTTACCGAGGCCTAGTTTTCTTGGTCTGGGTCTTAGAAGCTGCAGGATGTAATAAAATATACATATATTAGTTTAAATCCAGTTTTTAATTAAGTTTAGTGATATTTTAAAATTCACTATTATCAAGGTCTAAAAGTATTTTAAAATGTACTTTTCATTTTCAGAAATCTAGATAACAAACTTATCTGTCAAAATACATGAGAAACAGACCATTATATATAACATGTATTTGATCAGGTGATATTTAAAAAACAACCCCCTTTTAAGCTTTACTTAGTAGTTCTGCAGTAAAAGAAAACCAAAATCAATAGCACCATCTTAGTAACTAAAGGATTTTTTTCAAATTCCACTATCTCACTTTTGAATCTTGGCTAGTTTTAATGCATTACCTGAGAGATCATAAGCAATATTACTCAGAGGAACACATGGATATGGAAGAGCTAGGAATCATTAGTGCTTCTGCTGATTTGTTATTTTGGTTTCTGGGGTTTTTATCTTTAATAAATAGTTAAATTTGAACACTATTAAAAAAAAAGTCAATGATCCCTCATCTACTTCCTCAAATACGTTGGTCTCTCGTCAATTTCCCTACATACGATGTTCAGTGAGTGTAGTGTAGTAAGTCAGAAGCCCCATGGAATTATTTGGCTGACACCTCCTGAGCACAAATCAGAGCCATGACTTTACTCAGGAAACAAAGAAAAGAATTTCAGGTAAGAAAAAAAAAAATCAGGAAACAATGAAATTCTACCTAATGAAAAACCACAATTGAGTTCTGCTTCTGCAGAGACAGCAGTGTAAGCTGATGTTGGTGCCTCCGCAAAATTCCGCTCGTGTGCTTGGCTCAACACCGCTGCAGGGCCCGGTCCACATATTAAAGTCCAAAATGAAACTCCTCACTGCTTAGGAAAGGTCGGCTAACTATGTCAAACTCTTCTATTACTAGTATCCAAGAAAAAAAAAAAAAAGCCCTCTAAAACTTACTAAATATATTGTTCTTAAAGCAAACTCTAAATGGTACTTAATTCATAAACACCTTTTAAAACCTTACGTTTACAGAGTAACGGGTTAGGAAAGTGTCTGACACTGCTCCCAGTCCAAAACTGCCAAACTGGACGTGGAGTTTTTATACTGCGTTATTAAAAAAGCTTTTATTGCCAAAAAAGAGTGGCTTTAATGACTCACAAAGACTAAATGAGAGTATCTTGCCATATATAATTGATGGTTATACAGTAATAAAGAGAAAAAAAAAGTTATTGAGGAATGCAAGTAGACAGATTAAAAAATAAACCACAAGACCAGACTAGCTTTCATCTTTCCAATTTCCCTATTGCTGCAGTCACTTAAAATGAAATTAAAGTTTACCCAAACCGCATCACTGCCTCAGGCACACACAAAGCGCACCAAAAGCCACTGCACATTCCTCACGAGCACAGAGCCGTGCACAAAGTACTGAAAGCATTGTGCAGACGTTAATTCATGGTTCTGTACATTAGTTCATAAAGCTGCTGAGCAGTTGCAGGGCTGTAATTTCACGTTCATCAAAAGCGGTGTGCGCAACTTAAATGATCTGTTTAAGGATGTAAAGAAAGTGCAGAATCCAGGCCCCCGTTCCAGCTCTCCAAGGACCTCAAGTACTTTGCAACATAATAAAAATGCAAAACACACAGAACATACAACTCACTATTTTGTCTGATCCATACATCTTTTCCAATTGTTCAGCAATTTCCTGTGTCCCATCTGGGCTTCCATCATCTATGATGATAATTTCAAAATTGTTTCCACTGAAATGAGAATTATTTTTAAATGGACAAATGGAAAACATGATTTCCCTACTGCTGTCGTTCTAAAGGCACGGCACCGGAGGGCAGGGCACACCGCGATGTCCCGGCAGCTGGACACAGGCTGCTGTCACTCCTACCCCCGGTCACACACGAGTCACTACCACTGGTTTGGGTCTCGGTGCTGCCACTGTGCCACGGCACCACGCAGGGTACCCACGTCACCGTGACGCCAGCTTGGCTGGAACCTCAGAGCCTCGGGAGATGGAAAACCCAGCCCGCGGTGCCCTGTCCTGGCACTGCTCCTCTCAGAACCCCTGCTAAGAACCACGGCCCAGTTCTAATGAACGCGGGGGAGGCGGTGCGGTGCCAGCACGCTTCCCGTATCACTCGTGAAACCGTTACGTGTGTCATGGCACGGGTCACGTCATTTTGTACCCCACACGGGTGCGAGCTTCCCAGGTCCAGGCAGCTGCTCTGAACGCCTCGGCTCGATCAAACCTCTCACGCCGGGGCCGCCTGACCTCACCGGGCCCGTTCCTGCCCGGTCCCTGCCCATGCGCCACTTCCTTCCCCTCCCCTCGGGGCGGACGGCTCCGCCGCGCCAGAGCCCTCACCTCTCCTGGAAGGTGCGCACCAGGAGCCAGACAACGAGGGGCAGGTTCTCCCGCTCGTTGTACGTGGGCAGCAGCACCGACACCTTCCCGGCGCCACCAGCCGCCATCGGGGTGCGCTGACGCAACCGGAAGCGGCGGGCGGCCCCGCAGCCAATGGGCGCGCGCACCGCGGCGCGGCCGGAAGCGGAGGGGCGGGGCAGCTGGCCGGAAGCGGGGGGGCGGGGCAGCTGGCCGGAAGCGGAAGTGAGGGTGCCGCCTGCTCCTTCAGGCATGGACGGGGAGGTAGACGAGGCGGCGCGGTTGAGTGCTGAGATCGGGCAGCGGGAGCGGGAGCTGCGCGGCTTGCGCGAGCGCCTGGCCGCCGTCTTGGCGGAGGGCGCCACGGGAGACGCCGCCGGCTGGGAGGAGGGTGCCACCGCCTTCCCCAGGGAGCTGCCCCCCCTGCCCGCTCAGGCCTCTCTGAGCTCCGCCGCCATCCTGCGTTACAGCCGGCAGCTGGTGCTGCCCGAGCTGGGCGTGCGGGGGCAACTGCTCCTGGCCCGCTCCTCCGTGCTCGTGGTAGGCTGCGGCGGTCTGGGCTGCCCCCTGGCCCAGTACCTGGCCGCGGCGGGCGTGGGCCGCCTGGGTCTGGTGGATCACGACGTGGTGGAGATGAGCAACCTGCACCGGCAGGTGCTGCATGGGGAGGCCCGCCGGGGGGTCCCTAAAGCCACATCTGCCGCGGCAGCCCTGCGCCTGCTGAACTCCACCGTGCAGTACGTGCCCTACTGTGGTGCCCTGAGCCCTCGCACTGCCCTGGAGCTGGTGCAGCAGTACGACATTGTCGCCGATTGCTCTGACAACGTCCCCACCAGGTACCTGGTGAATGATGCCTGTGTCCTGGCTGGGAAACCCCTGGTGTCTGCCAGTGCCCTCCGGCTGGAGGGGCAATTAGTTGTGTACAACTACCAGGGAGGGCCGTGCTACAGATGTCTCTTCCCTAAACCCCCTCCACCAGAGACAGTGACAAACTGTGCAGATGGTGGAGTGCTGGGTGTTGTGCCGGGCATTATGGGGTGCATCCAGGCCTTGGAAGTGCTGAAGATTGCGTCAGGAATGGGTTCCTCCTTCAACCAATTCATGCTGATGTTTGATGCCCATGAAGGGAGATTTCGCAACGTCAGGTTAAGACCAAAGAAACCAGACTGTGCTGTTTGTGGTGACAATCCATCTGTTACCTCCCTTCAGGATTATGAGGCATTTTGTGGTTCTTCTGCAACAGACAAGTGCAGGATGTTACATCTACTGTCCAGTAAAGACAGGATATCTGTAGAGGAATACAAAAAACTGTTGGATGAGCAAGTTCCTCATGTATTGTTAGATGTTCGTCCGCAGGTAGAAGTGGATATCTGTGGCCTGGCACATGCTGTCCACATCCCATTGAGTAAATTAGAAGAAAAAGATGAAGAACTTCTGGAATATTTAGAAAAAAGAATTCGTGAAGAAAAGCAAAGAACTAATGGCCAGACATCTTTTCCTGTGTATGTTGTTTGCAAATTAGGAAATGACTCTCAGAAGGCTGTGAGAATTCTGCAGGAGTTACCTGTCAAAGAATTTGGTTCTGTGTTAGCTAAGGATATTAAAGGGGGACTCATGGCTTGGGCTAGTCAAATTGACCCAACGTTTCCTCAATATTAGAAATATAAGTGGTGAAATAAATACAAATTTTCATAGTAAATTCTATAGGGTTTCATTTTCTCTGTGTAATGACTGTATCGTGGATAAAACAGGTGACAGAAATATTGTGTTGCATTTTTCAATGATTTCGTTTTAAAAGATATGTATTTTTGTAGATGTCTGATTATTTTTATAGAATTGTGAAACTGTCCGTGGAATCTGGAAGAAGTGTGTTTCTTTGTTATTGTTTAATAGTGAAAACTTGGAATAACGGCATAATTGTGCATGTGATAATTGAGAATGACTCCTAGTTATTTATAGCCTGGAGAATGGCAAAGAACAGGAATCAAATGTCAAAAGTTCTTACTCATTCTAACCGCCTAACAAATTGAAATTGCATGCAGTGATTAAAAAGAAAATAACTAGTGGTTATCCTCAAGCTGGTCACTAGCACTATTAAGCCTATAACAAGGAATTGCCAAGACAATGCTGACAAGATTGTTTTTTTCAACTTCCTTTAGTTCTCTGTAGAAGCATTTCTATGAAAAAGAACTGCTTGCTGCAAATAACAGAACATGCTTGCTGCAGGTACTATTAAGAACTTCCAGGGCCATCCATCCTCATTTGTTTGCTGCCCAAAAAGCGCATTCCCTGACTTGTATGGAGAAACCAAGGTTAAATGTGAATAAGTTGTAAGTTTGATCCCAGAAGAACATACAACAAATGCTTTTGTGAGGGCTTAAAAGATTCAGAGGTTGAGAGCTGAAGAGGGAGTGAGGGAGGAAAAGTCAAATACATGGCCTCTCTTCTGCAAGTGCAAAGACATTTCCCAAGTGTTCTACCTGTTTGCTGAGACAGTTGTGGATCCCTGCTTGTGCTGTGCTGCTTTGTTAATTGGCATGAAAACTGGCTATGCCTAGCTAAAAAGTTCTCATAGATGAACTGAATGAAAAAGGAATAAATAGCTTTTCAACAGAGAGATGCCTGAGTCCTCATCACTTAAGCATAGTAATTATCTTATTCTATTAATTAAGGTATGGTTTTCCTTTACTTTCCGCTGAGGAAAAATCCACTTGTCATGACTAATGTTTGCATTATACAGGGCAAATAAAAGAGAATGATATCATCATAATTAGTAGTCAAAAAGGCATATTTTAGTAAAATAAAGTTGAGAACATCTGCACCAACCCACATTGTAATGTGCCATGGGTTCTAGCAAAAATAATATTAGTCTCCTGTGAAGGAAACAATTATGTGAATTTAGAATGAGAGTTTGTCTCTTGCAATTTGCAGGACTATGAAGACATTGAAGGCAATGTCTTGAAGTTCGTATTAGTGTTTTGTCTTGTGGGGAGACGATCGTAAGTCAAGACCTTGTCAGCCTGGTTGTGTAGGCTTGCTTGGTTCAGTTGGAACATATAGTGGCTTCTGATGGGTTTCTGCTTTTGAGAATTGAAAATCGGAGGGATTTGTTTGAAATACATGACCTACATTTTCATTTTTCTTTCTCTACTGTGGTGTCAAGAAGAGTCTGAAATATAATAGGGATCAGTAGCAGTAATTCTCTAATATCCAGCCTTCCAGTGCTGAACAGTGGATGATGTGTCACATATTCACCTGACACGAAAAAAGGATTCCTTCTCAGTCACTCAAAATAAGGTGAACCTCTCCACTTGGGGAGAGGAGAAGGACTTTCTGATTCTAAAGCTGAGTGCTACTTACAGCCGGCAGAAATGTGTAAAGTCTTTTCTATTGTTACAAGGTTAGCAGCTGATGTACGCACATTCGGGGGGCGGGGGTTGGAAGGTGACATTAAAGCCTGTTGTGTTTGGTGAAGGACTTTTTGGTAGAGAAGTTGTAACTGTTTTTCTTGTAGCACATTTTCAAGCAGGAAACCAGAGGATGTCTTTGTGCTGTATAGAAAACAATGAACACCTCAGGGATCTGGCTGATACCAGAACTGGCAAAAAAAGTAAATGCATCGTCAGGCTGATAAGAAGCAAACTTGTGAGGATCTTTTCTGTTAAAAATGCTGTTTGGAAAGACCGTTCTTGCTGCTCTGCAGGAATGAAAGTCCAATGTTCTTATAGGAATAGAGCATCTGAAACGCACCTGTTATTTGTGCATAGAGAGAGTTCTATGCAAAAAATTAAGGCTCGTATGATCGTAACTAAGCCAAACCTGTTCTTATTATTGGAAACTTATCTTGTGTTTTGACTTGCTTTGTTTCTTGAACTCTATAAAATGTGTAGTAGTTTCTCTGTTCATCAGGAAGTATAGTAGCAGAATTCTAGTTAGAAATTAGAGAAACGATAAAACTGTATCATTTTGTATTGCTGCCAAAGTACTGTCTAAATATTGGCACGTGCTGACATTGTGAATGAAAGCAGGCTGCTTCATTCAAGGATCTTGTAGTATTGTTGCTCTAAGATGTGTTACCAAAGGATAAGGTCAGGCTGCAGGCTGTATTTCTCTATTCTCTTGATGTCATAAGGTTGTTTCTTGCTTGGTTATATCCTCTTTTATATGGCTCATTAGAATTTGGCGCAGGAACTGAACAGGGAGCAGCTTCTTGTTAGAAGTTTAGTGGAATAGAAAGTGGCTGCGGCATTTATTCTCAATTGCTGCATTTTAATGTCTCCCACATGTAAGTCTGTGGGATAGCTTCAGGGTTCAGTTGCAGAGTTAAATGCCTGAACTTTTTTTTCCTGGGACATAGTTGTTTTTTTAAGGCAAGTCAAGGTGGTCTAGCTTTCCCACAAGGCTAAAAAGTGTCTACGTACAAGGTACTCACGTGCCTTGATAAGCTAAAATCCTCTTTTATTTTCATCATAGGAGTCTCTCATCTCGAAACACCAATAAATTTGTCACTGAACTACTGTCAAATTTCATGATTTCAAAAAAATCCCACAACAATTAATGGAACTATTTGCAGGAAAATTTATGAGGGATATATCCAAAACTTTCTCAAAATTTGTGTACAAGAATTTTAGGTATACAAGCATTTAATTATCTTGTTTGTAAGCATAGTTCCTAATAAAAATTGAGCTGTTCAAAACAAAACTGTGCACTAGATGCTCAAAATACTGCAAGCACACGTTTGTCTTTTTCATTTTTAAAATATGAACGCTCTAAGCCGTCCTTTGTGGAACTACATCAGGAAAAAAACTTTTAGGGAGGTTTGCTAGGTGGCACTGCAAGTTAATAAACCAAATCGTTCTCTCAGTTGTGAGATGCAGTTCACCCTTAGCAAGAGCTGAAGTTCACAATGTATTGCTGAGCAATTCTTTTGGAAAAAAAGACCAGGGAAATAGAAAAAAAAAATGGAGCAGTGAATTTGATTAGTACATACAATATCCCAAGAAAAAAAATAATAACAGAAATTATCTTTGTAGGGTTGTCAAAGCATTATTTGTTTCAGAGTCTTGACCTGAGGGTGTTTTTCTCTGGCTAATTCGAAGTGCCAATGCAGCCGAAGTGGATAATTGTACAGAAAAGGGCTATTAAAAACACTAGCACAAAATTAAACTTAGATCTTAAATCTACAAAGAGTCACTGTAGGGTCACTGCTAGTACATTCTTCATATTACTGAAGATTTACTCTCCTGGTTAGGACAGGGTTTTTTTTAAAAGTGAAGGACATTTCTTTTTTGTCCTTCTTGTTTTGTAAAACTGAACTTCAGGCATATAATAATAATAAAAGTGATTGAAAATAATAATAATAATAGGTCTTGTGAAGTCACAGCACTAGCATCAGCTGTTTGCATTCACACTGACCACTTTGATGGTGTTGGAGGTTTACAGAATCACTGCTGTAAGAATGCTGAAATTCATTGCCATTCTATTCTTTTTACAAGGTTTTAATCTGAAGATCCTCTGCTGGGGAAAGTTATCTGACGCTTGGAAGAGCCGTGGATTGGAACGTGGGTTTGGTGCTTCTGGAGTAAGGGTACATTCTCAGCCCCTGCATTTCTTCCTCTATGACACGGGAGAGCTTTTGCCTTTTATTCCCATGTAATCACCTAATATTAATAGAGGTGGCAACTGTTTCTTGGAGAAAGCCAATGTGTTGACCTACACTGGGTCACACTTACTGGAGATCATCTGAGAAGTGCTCTTATGTCTGCGAGAGGAACTAAAGAGGGAGAGCGTAATGGCATTCATTTACAAACCGGTTTTGTGTCTTCGAGAAAAAAACAATGACCCTGTAAAATGTAAAGCCTCGCAGCTTGTGACTGTCTTGTAAATACAAGGTCTTAAATTGCATCGCTGGTTAGAAAAACGAATGCACTAAAACACAAAGCTTTAAGAGGAAACTCCTCTATTTCACTTGTTAATTTTTGCGGTAGGCAATTAAGTGGTTCTTTCAAAGTGATGATAATGAAGACACTTAGAATTACTGGTCCAGTTCACTTGCAGATTACTGAAATCTGGTGAAGAACTAGAGTAAGCAGCAACAGGTTTTATGGTTAAGGTGTGTGCCTGTAACACGTGAAGCTGTAGCAGATAGGTTGCAGTTACCTGTTCAGTAATGTGAAAATTTGCTGCTTGTTGACGAGTGGTTTCTCACTTAGGGTGCTGAATGTTCCCTGTTTTACAGCCGTCGGAAACACAGATCCGTTTTAGTGAATGTAATGCAAAGTGCAGCTACACATGGCAGGTTGTGGTGCTGCATAACTTCGTTGCTGAGACCAAAGCACATCTAACACATCCCAGTTTGCACTGGGTGCTCAGGTAAGTGAATTCATAGGATCACAGAATTACCCGAGTTGGAAGGGACCCAAAAGGATCATTGAGTCCAACTTCTCTCCCTACAAAGGACACTCCCTACATTCACACCGTGTGGCTGAGGGCAGACTGGGTGACTGCTTCCCTGGGGAGTCGTTCCAGTGCTCCTCCACTCTCTGGGTGAAGACCCTCTTCCTAATACCCAATCTAAATCCCCCCCGGCACATCTTCCTGCCATTACCTCTAATCCTATTTTAAGTTGCAGAAGGGAATTGCTACATGAGAGGAAGTCTCACCAGTGCTGTGAGGTGGTACATCAAGATAAAAAGCAAGACCATCTTTTCTTATGCTGATCTGAGTTCTTCCCACACAGAAGCCCTCCCTGCTGAGAGGAAGGGTCAGTCACTACATGCACTGAGCAGGTTACTTCCAAGCTTGGACCTGCGCTGAATGGGAAAGGTGGAGCCAAATCATTCTGTAATGGTACAAGAGGCTTGATAAATACAAATTGTGCTGGTTTGTTTGATTACAGGGCTTCAGTCAGATATGACTGAGTAGCTTTGAAATGGCAGAGCTAAATAAAAAATAGTTACATCACTACAGAAGGCAGCTGGGAGAGGAAGAAGAAAAGGCTGAGTTCTCAAAGGTAGTATCAGTCCTTTGAATTTCTGGTGGGAATGGTGTAATTATGCATTTCCTTCTAGGGGAAGTGTAAAGTATTAACGTGTTAGGGAAGCAACATCTGGAGCATGGTTAGCAAACACTTAGTGTAAACCATTGGAAGACACAAGCACACTGGTTTGTGGTCTTAACCTTCTGTGGTTCATGTTACTGTTGGTTAAATATACAATCCCTACTGCTTACATTACACTGCAGCTTCAAAATCTTTGTGGAGAAAATAAATACAGTGCAGGAAAAGGAGCAGTACATTACAGCACATGGTTAGGAAGGAGACATAAAGATTTCCCAGAGCTTTTTCCTCCAGTAACTCAGAGTTGTTGAAAAGAGTAACAGTTTCGTGAATAAGACAAGAGATGGAGAAGAAATCCAGAGTGTCTGCTGAGCTTTGGCTGCACTCTTTCTGGGCAAGTCACTTTTCCCCCAGTCTCTGCTGGGTGCGTGTTGTGTTTAAATCTTACTCGAGTGACCAGATCCCAAGGAAGAAATTTAATAAGCTTGTTGTTCTAGAATAGCTCAAAGAACAAAAATTCATAGATTTTGTGGCTTGGACAAGGCTGTGAGACATTGCATCTGCTCTGTTGGAAGCAATAAGAAATGCTTGGTCACTGATAGTGCAAAATAAATGATATTCTTTTTTATGCAGTCATAAGCTTGAGCCACACAGCTGTACGCTCTTCATCTTCTCCATACAGTGGCAGAAAAGCAACCGGTGTGCTCTGGTATTAACAGCAGAAGAGGAAAACTTCTGTTTGCCTCTTTTCTAGTCTTGTATCGTTGAATGGGTTAATTTAACCTTGTCTTCACAATATATTTCATATGATTGATTCAGCTGATTGTCAAAGCTAAATGAAATACATGATGGCGCTGCTCTGACCTTTGTTCTTTTTATTGTGAAGTTCTTGCCATTCTAGTATTTCATGCTCATGACGAAAATTGCAGCTGAGAACAAAAAATAGCTTCCATCCAAAATGATATGACTTATCAGAAATGCAAACTGATATAAATTCAGCGTAGTCCAATTGCAGTACAAGATTTCCAGCTAGAAAAGAGGCTATTCTGTCAGGGCTACTTATAGTATCTATTGAAAACTAGAATTGGGCTAGAGCTGTATCCAGAACCAAGATCTGGAAAGGAACACTTAGGCAGAATAATTCAGGTAGAAGAAGAGTCATAATGTGTATGGATTCAGCTATAGTCCCTCCTTCGCTGGGGTCCTGATGTGAGTGTTGTCTGTAGGTTTTGCTGACCTGACCCTTCACCACTGATGACCGAAGGAAGAAACTGGCAGTTGGATGTTCTTGTGGCTTCTCCATGCTCATGGTACAAGGCCCTTCTGTGCAAACAAGCTGTAGTTTTGTTCACAAGGTGTCCGTGCTGTTGCTAGGAGACCAAATCTCTGCTACAAAGAAAGGTTATTTCCAAATTTAAAATGGCTCCTTATATATTTGACTAGGAAATGAAGTCTCTTATACAAACAAGCATTCACCTGCTTATGAATAGTGAAAGGAAGTTCTTATTTTGTGAAACAAATTTCTAACTTCACCATGTAAGAGTCTGAAGCTCTTAAAAAAATCAAAGTGATTAGACTTTTCTTTATATATATATATATATTAATATGTACATGTATGTGTGTGCACACCTAGAGCACAGGTGTATTCCCAATGCTGTGTGATAGAACTGTAAGTGCTGGGTAGGATTTAGAAAATTCATTCCCAGGACATGCCTGTTGTCCATTTCAAATATCTTTTTGAAACTCTGCTCTCAGTTTCTATTTTATTACTGTAGTAGTGGGAGGTAAGAGGTGTTACAATGGTTGGCACTCATTAAAGCACCCTGTAGGTGCCTTTTCACCTTCTGATTAGCGTTAACCTCCTTCTCAATTAAAGCATCTTTAGTGCCATGTTACAGTCCATTCAAAGCACCTTTTCTGAGATGAAGTTTCTTGTAATTATTCCTTGGATGCAGTTACCTCAATCATTTCTTCAGTTTTCACAGTGTCAAGCTTAAAATTCACGTTCCTATCTTGTTAGCATTTTCCAATAGTGATCATTTTTGTAGATTCTGGTCATGTGTTCTTCATTATTTCTTTTCCCTTTCTACTGGGATTAAAAACAATGGCAGCCTCAACGTGCATACAATTCTTCTAAGAAAAAAGAAAAAGAGCCATTATTGTAGTAGCATAATGTGACAATTACTAAGAACAGCAAAGTGTTTAACTTCTTGCACAGGTACTCAAAATGTAGAAACTGATGGTGACTGATTTATGACTCCTGGTGCTGTTGAATGTTTTACATTCCAGCGGTCGCTAAAGTTTTACAAAAGGGAGCAGTTTTGTGACTTGTCCTGGGACAAGAGAAGATTGTCAGGACTCAAAACCAGCTTTCTTTTAGTCTTCCAATTATTAATTTCAGTTTTTCCAAGGAGCTGGAACTTATTGGCGTTCTGGAAATAGATGGAGGTACAAATCCATTCCTCCATCTAATATTCAACTGGATAACTTGCATGGATTCTTACTGGAAGAAATGGTGCTTTCTTCCTGGAGATATTTCTCACAAATATGTTATAAGTTTGAGAAATATGGACTGATCCTCTGACAATGAAAAAGCAGCAATTTCATAGTTTGTTGGAGAAGACGCTCTACATGGGGTTACCTTCTTCTGACTTTAAACAGCTGAAGGTTAAGCCTGGATTCCAGTTCTCTCTGTAGTTAGAGAGAAATGCATCTCTCCTTTGCTGTGATTGATCCCAGTTTACTAGAGGTGTCTGGGATGGTTGGGAAATCTCTCTGCTAGAGCCCAAGTGAGCTGGGTGATAGTAGGTGCTTCACTGAGTGAAGTTTCATGAGTAACTCTTCAGCAGAGCCGACCCAGGCTTTCCCCTTTGCCTTCGACTCGTGCATGTATTTGTGTGACTGTAAGGTGAACAGGGTCAGGAAATCTTCTGTTCTTATTTATTTCTTTTTCAGGAAAACAAAATTCCTGGTCCCACAGCAGCAGGAGTGCCAGGGCTGGCAGAGTGGGAACGAGGGGTTTGGGTAAGGCATATCTGAACTCCTTGAAAAACTGCACGGCTGCAAATAATTAAATGATTTTGTTTTTCCTTTGAAGCAGATCTTGTTTATAAATTTATTTATAAATAAAATCACAACTGTTTACTTAGCAAACTGCTCTTGTACAATCAATGGAGATGTTTACGTTTTCCTTATGTGACCTTGAAACTTGTGTGTTTTAGCCAGAGAAAGTTTCATTCACCTTTTGAAAAACATCACATGACAGTATCTTAGCCAAATAAATGCTGCGTATGTATTTTTAATTGATATTTATGTACTGTCAATATGTGCTGAACACAAACTAAAGTAATGGTATCTTCATCCTCATTTCAGGCTGCAGATCTAGCAGCCTGGTCTGATGAATGCGAGGCCACATATGCAGAGCCAAGCAGTGCAAGGGATTGAGTATTTGCCTCTATATTTTAAAAAAACGATTTCTCAAAACATTTTATACATCCCTTTAAAGGTGTGAGCGGATGCTTAGGACAAGGTTTCGGGACTCAGCGAGAGCTGCCGGCAGCGGCCCGTAGATGGCAATGCAAGATCCTTGAATCGCGCACGTTCTCTGCTCTGCATTGATGAAACCCGGGTATTTATACCCAAATGCTGACACACAGGTTGGATTTGCAGTTTCTCAGTAACTCTCTAGCAGCACTGACCAACGCATCCTCTGTGGCTGGCCATGCATTTGAGTGCCGTACTTTTCATTTTTAGGAACACCAACATATTCAAATACAGCAAATAATGACCGATTTTGATTTACAGGGAAAACTTTCCCTTTGGCTTCATATATCAGTAGTATGCAAAAACTTAAATATGCATTATGGTCTTGTGCAAGTGCTTGAAGTACTTTAGCTGTGGGCCAGAGTTCCTGCTGTCAGTGGAGGAGCAAGGAGTCAGCAGGAAAAAAAACACATGCAGGTTTACACACATCCTACCAAGAGGAGTGTTTTATTAACACAGTCTCAGGGCTTATGGAAGCCTCTGTGGAGGGATGAGGATGCCAGCCTTACCTCATGCTATTGTTGCTGCTGCTTCTTTCCTGTTCCTATCAAATCATGTTTGTTTTCATCCCGTGACGCCCATGTTGAATCTGTGCCCTCTGCTTTCACCTAACTAGAAAGATGACTTCACCCACTTACTGTGCTGCGTGATGCTTTGCAGTGTTAACTTTCCTCACTCAGGTTGTCACCAGAAGAATTCTTCTCCGAAATTAAAGACATCTACAATTCTGCAGTGTTGGATCTTGTTTGCTTGAGGATGCTATTCCTTTGATTTCCCAAAATGTGCTTTGATTTATGAGTGAAACTGCCTTGTCTTTTCCTTGGTTGATCTGGGAACTACCACTGCCGTAAAGTTATGAATTGTACCACTCGGCTTCTTTGTGACACGCATCATGAATACAAATGAGCAGAGTTCCTTCTATTTATAATACAGCAATTCTTTGTCAAAACTTTATTTCTCTGTATAATTAACTGTAGGAACTTATGCTAGTCCACACAACTTTGTTCCTGTGGTAGGCACCACTTAAAGTATATTGTTATCTTTAATAGGAAGATAAACATTATTATACTTGTTGGCACTTTACTTTCATGAATGGGAGCTGTAAAATTAGCTGTCTAGTTGGGGAAACAAATAGCCTTGTTTTTTTAAAAATTCTGGTCTCCAGATGATGGCTGGGAAGCGCCTGCATTCCAGGTCAGTCATTTGAGCTGGCTAATTATTGTAGTTTATAACCCTGTTTTCCTGGACCCACAATGAAAGTAGGAATAAAATTATGACCATAATTAAGTATGGCTACAAAACTGCAGTCATTAAAAAGGGTACTTGATAAAGAAGAAGCGGAAACCTTAGCTTGACAGCCTTACATGTGTTTATGTGCCCTAGCTGACTTCAGTGTAGCACAAGGCTGTTCAACTCAGGTCACAAGGGCTACAGGGATAACAAATTAATATTTATGAAGCATAGCAAATATGCTCTAATTACCCTAATTGGCCTGCTGTGTTTCCAGTTATGGCACAACTTTATTTGTGTTCGAGTGACAATTCTGGATTAGTTCCTGCAGGCAAAGAGAAAGTTCAAGTTCTGTTGAACAAAGCAGAAACTTCCATGATATTATGATTCTGAAATTCCTTCACAATGCTTTTGGCAGGGCTAACAGCATTCTTAATCTTTAGTGATTGCTAAAGAGTATTTCAGAGGATAAGAGATGCTGGAAAATGACAAAGAAAAACAAGGAACAAAAAGGGAGGAAGGTCTAGTTTTATTTTTAATAATTAATAGACCAAAATGAACATTTTCAGTTTGGCAGACAGGCAATTTTTTCTGTGATTTTATTTGTGGTATATGAATATATCTTTATTTGTGGTGTATGATTTTACACAGTGATTGACAGCTACCAAGAAAGTAATCCTGTCCTAAGGACTTACACTCTGGTGTTACAAGACAGAACATGCAGAGGGATGAATTGATTCAGTAAAGTAGAAGTTTTAGATCTAAACCAGTCTTCCTCACTTTCGTGTGTTTTACACAATCTTTACTATGTTAGGAACACTCATTAGTGATGCTGAAATGGGATTGTTAAAATGCCACAGAGGTTGTGGTAAATGAGTGGGTAAATCTAGTGTTAAGCTTTTTCTGATTTAGCAATAGAATTTTTGAAATGTAGTTTTGTTGATGGGGGTGATATTCGTTTGCTGTCATGAACTCCAGTTTCATGCCTTGCGTTCTGTCTGATTTCTGTAGGCTACAAACTTTGTGCCTATGGGATGCCACAGTTCCACCATCTCAGGAGGTACCGGACTTGGGCTTTTTATTTTTCCCCCTGTATTTCGGTATCTATATCATCTTTTGGATAAATAGAAGCTAAATTCAGTTGAATCTTGCATGAGGTAACCAACAGAACCATTAATGCATTGGAAACTGGGCTGTGTACTGTTGTAGCAACTACTGATAGAAAGGAAAACAAAGAAATCGTCTGATACCCAGGCTGGGGTCAGCTGGCCAGGTTAGGGGTTCGTGTCACTGACCAATGCATGAGCAGAGACTGATGTCTTCAAAGTTGCATTTATCACTTTTTGGTTTAATTTCTGATCAAACACAGTCAATTAAATCTATGTAGACTTTGGATTATCCAGTCCGGTTTTAAGCCTGTTGCAAATCTGAGAGAGGGATGTGAAGTTTTGTAGCTTTGTTATGAGAAGAATCTGTTCCTTTCCTCTTATTTTAACTTACTAGTCTTTTTTCTTGTCTAAGAAAGCAAAACAAAACAAACCCAGTGCTTGTATGGAAGAGAACTATTTTATAGTCAGGCATGAGTTGCCAAGAACCATTACATTCGCCTTTGTCTTATTGTTTCAAACTGACCCTGACCCAGAACAAGCTGACCTCTACAGATCTGGATTCTTTTTACTGCTTCATAATCCTTGAGCCCCTCATACAGTGAATGAGATATGGAAAGGACAAATAATTTGGAGTTAGTATTGGTAGATATTGATTATCCTGTACAGTTGAAGAACAAGACTCCAATTCATCAAATCCTAACATTGGCCTTTCAATGTGACACCTGCGTGAGGGATTGAGTTCATTCCAGGCTGTCTCTGTTAAAAATAAAAACCAGAGAGAAGACTATGTTATCTCCCAATGGTGACTCAGATCTTTTGACAATGAGGCCACCACTTCAGACACTTTGGGAAGTGCCTAAAGTGATTTTTTTTACTCTGAATCTCTGTCTGTAGCCTAAAGGACTCTTAGAGCGGAAAGCTTTTGTTCACAGAGCTTCCAAGGAAACTTTGGGTTTAGTTACAGAGGGCTCTAGCAGCAGGAATGAGAACCTTCTACAGCACTATATTTTTGCTTTTGCATCAGCCTGAGTATCTAGTTAAACTCTACCCACGCAAGTCATGAAAGCATAGAGCATACCAGCTTTCCTTCCTAGACGTGCATCTGGTGATGTGTAAATCCATGATTCAGTTCTGCATGATTTTTTTGATTGTTTAATTGGACATTGCTAAAGACTCTGACTATTCAATGACACTACTAAAGCCTCTGGCTTTGGAAATCTGCAGTACTGAATTAGAGTGGAAAAGAATATAGAGGGACAATGGAAACAAGTCCTATATATTCGCTAAGAAGAATTTTCCCTAAGATCTTGACCTGCAATGAACGTGAGTGTAATACAAATTATTCCAACTCACCTTGCCAATCATGTTCTTTGATGTACAATTAGAGAAGTCTTGTAGCTTTTTCTTCATTTGTCAGTGTCACACTCACTGAGTGTTTTTTTTGTTGCTTTCATTATTGTTTTCGAGAAAGGAGGATGAGGAGACAAATATTTAGAGGAAGTAATTTAATGTATCACCTTACCTGGAAACTCTGGTTTAATCAGAGATCTTTCTCCCACTCAGTCTCCAGGGATCCTTCCCATTCTTTTCAGAATCTGTTAGATTCTTTGGTTAAGTGGTTACAATATTTTAAAGTTATATCTCCATTAACTGTGATTGTGATTCTTGGGACAACGTGCAAGAAAGAGGTTTCCCTATATAAGCTACTGAATTGGTACTTATATTTTTCTATACCAAGATAATTTTCTTTCCTAGTAAATACTTTTTATACAGCCAGCCTGCTTCATCTGGCAATGCTCACAGCCCAGATTCTCCTTCAGCTGCCTTTCGCTTTTCATATTGACCCCAGGCCATCAAGCATGCTTCTAGCACGTGTGACAGTCTTTCTATACCATCAGAAGCACATGAAAATGAAAGGAGAGCCTAACACTTTATTAATCAAAATTAATACAGCTACTGCTGTTAGAACTCATACTGTACATATTATCGCAGTATACAGAGGATAATATAAATAGCCCATCTCTATTGGAGACATGCACCACTTTAGCAGTGGCAATTCAAACAATTCAAACACTTCTTTTGACTTCATAAAAGCACAAAGTGTTTTTATTGGAACTCTCTTGTTGACTACACATGCTGTTAAAATGCAAAAAAAGAGGAGTGATAGCTGACTTGGTACCTGTCAGCTGTGTCACTGGAAACAGCTTTTGAATCAATCCATCATTTTTATGAATTTGACTAAAATTTCAGATAATATATTGTTAAGAGGCATAATTATCTTAAACCTTCAGCCTTCACAGTAAAAAGCTGGAACACAGCATGTGGATTCCATAGTAATGTCGTGCTCTTAAGATGTATCGCTGGATTTATTTAGCATAAGGACTACAGTCTGTATTACCTCCTGTAAAACACAAGCAAGTTACAGTGATTCACAGTAAAACATGTTGATATGCTTACAAGTAATGTGTGGCCAAGTAGAAAATTACATAGGGGTACATCCTGGATGGCTTATTTATTCCTGGCTTAGGCAGAACTTGCAACAGGCAAGATGCTTGCAGGGCTTTGCTCAACCAACACCCAACTTCAGGGTGATAATGTTCTTTTTGTTTTTCTGGACAAGGACTTGAGAATCAAGCTATGATTTGGGGATAAAAAATAAAGCAATACATGAAATAAATGAACATCAGCTTAATGTAAATACATTGAGAAAATGGAGAGAACTTCAGCATTTATTAGCTAGCATATCATGGAAACAAGCTTAGGATTTTATTTGGTAAGTCTTGATTTCTTCTTATATTCACTTACAGCTTCTTATTTATGGCTCAGCCTGTCAAACACGTTCTTAGATAAGCAACTGTTGCTCACAGGACTAATCTAATTACCAGTTCTTTTTATAACAAATGCTGACACAAAGGTAGAAGGATGTATAGCACTTGTGTTGAAGCCAATGCTACAGATGATCAAACAGTTTTGAAATCAAGAGTATTTTGGATGGAAAATGTGTCCCTTTTTTGTCACGACGTTCCTGTTTTTTGTCCAACTCTAATTAAAGCTGAAGAACAAGAGTGAAAAGCTGGTTACATTTGTAGCTCTGGCACATAATTGATTGCCAAGAGTTTAAACTGGCTATTTTAGCTCTCTGCAGCAATGTTCCATAGGCATGTTTACCTACGATAGGCTGAAGAATGCTAGAGTCCTAATTATTTTTGAAGTTCATTTTTAAAAGCTTCGGAATAATTCTTTAAGAATAAACGTATCAGAACACCCTCAAATTGTATTTTAAAGACATTTGAAAAGAAAACCAGTGTAACGTGGGCTTGTCCAAATAGCACAGGCTGATGAATTAATTCTACCTTTTTTGAATGTTTGTGTCCTTGGCCTTAATTTAAATCACAAAACCATCATGCATTCTGGCAATCTGCTCCAGAAATGCCAATAAGCAATCGTATTTCTGAAAATTAGGACAGAGAAGCAAAAGTGAATGTGATAAGAACTTGTAAAAACCTCTACCTCTTACTGTTAATAAGTAAATTTAATAAAATAGAGGGGAAAAAAAAGATGAAACTCTTAATATTAGCTTTTCTTGACCTCTGAGCACACATGAAATCAAACAAGTGGATTTAATTATTTTTTAAATGTTCTGGACTTTTTCTCTTGATCTGTTACGCAAGATACTGTCATGCCCTCTAAAATAAATGGGAGGCCTGTCATTAATCTCCATAGAAACCTTTGCCAAACCTGACTGTCTCATTGACCCACATGCTCCCACTGACTTCAGCAGGGGAACCTAAACCAAGACACACATGTGGATGAACACACAGTTGTGTTTTGGGACCTTAATTGCTTTTTCATAACCTATTTTAAATCATCTCCATTACTATGAGGTCTGTAATGATGGCAAAGGTATAGTTAATTAAAGTCTTCGGTCCTTCATGATTGAGGACAGTAAAGAATAAAGCTGTCAGTACCTCTCCACTCCATGACTCAAATGATATTTTCTTTTTCTCATCATCGGCAACTTCCCACGACCATATATTTTCTGCTCCTTTTAAAGAACCAAATGCTGAATGTGAATGGGTATCTGCAACACTGATTTGCCAAGTAATGGTAGGGTGTCCCCTGGAAACAGGCCTCTTTTAATTCTATTTCGTATCTGAGGTAAAGTAAAAGCATGGAAACAGATGGTAGGGAACGAGTGGAATCTCATCATGCATATTTTACTTGATTTGCAGCTAGTAACCTCTTGATTATAATATTAAATGCTACAAAACTCAAATACTTTGTTCCTGGGAATACTGCGTTCAATGACAGAGGATCGCCACTGTAAATTCAATTAAATTTTGAAGCTACTGAGCTGTAAGTATTTACATCTATAGCAAGGTTATAATACAAACAGCTCAATTCTTCTTTTCTGGTGTTTAAGGCTGGCTTACAAAGAAATACACAGTTGCTTTCGTGAATGACAAATCTTAATGGTTTTTTAAGGGCACAATGGGACAAACATCTGTGGTGATTTCCATTATGCTCTAAGATGTTTTACTGGGAGAGAATTTAGCCATTAATTTTGTTATATTTACAGTATTTACATTCAAGAAGAACAAGAAAAATGTCAGCCTGTTTAATGATTATATACATCGTGATTCGGTTGGAAAAATATGTATTGCAAATGGCAAAACATCCTGTTATGAAGATAATAATAGGTTGTTGGGGTTTTTTAATCAGAGAACTTTTAATTCCTAAAATCCCACTGTATGATCTCAGTGAAAGATCTGTTCTATACCTTATACCGGGGGGGAGAAACAGCAAAATAACAGACTTCTTAAACCACATCAGTTTCTGGTTAATAGCTTCTTTTCTTCATATTAATATGAGGGTTACCTTTGTAAAATGCTTTCAAAGCAAATTAAAAGATGGAATCTGATACAACAAAACATTCCTTGACATCAGGAGAAATAGTAACTTAAATTTCATTCATTGTCCCTAGTCTCAGAAGAGATACTGGGGAATAAAATATCACTCCCTTGTGACGCATTGCTTATCTGAGACTTTGTTTTTAATAAGAACTGTGCTCTCCTGTACATTATTCTTTCCTGTTCTTGCTTTAGCTCAACGTAGGAGCGTGAAAAAGTATGGAAGATGGAGGTGACTGGAAATGCCATAAGGAGGATGCCACTCAGTATGCTGCTCAGTGCCACCACTTGGCCGGGAATGCTTCTGGGAACCATATCTCCGTAGCCTACCGTGGTCATGGTGATGACAGCCCACCAGTAGCACGCGGGGATGCTGGTAAACTCCTGCGAGTCCGCCATCTCGTTCTCAACGACATACAGCAGCGGTGCAAACAGTGCGATGGCCACGCAGAGGAAGAGCAGCAAGAGACCAAACTCCCGGGTGCACCTGCGAGCGGTCAGCCCCAGCGTCTGCAGCCCCAGGGAGTGCCTGGCCAGCCGCATGACATAGAGAATCCTCAAGGCACGGAGAATACGGAGGACCAGACCTACTTTGTCCAGGTAGATGCTCCCAGAGCTGGGCTTTTTATAGCCCACTGAAGTGGTGTCTACTAGCAAAGTGATGTAGTATGGCAGAATGGCTATTATGTCTATCAGGGTTAACGGTCTCCGCAGAAATGCAAACTTGCTCTTTGCCTGGATGAATCTTAGCAGGAACTCCAGGGAAAACCATGCCACACAGACAGACTCCACAACGAAAATATTGTAGCACATCTGGGAACACTCACCCTGCAGGAAAGAGGAGGAGTTTGTAATCAGCACGGGATAATAACTATTTTAGTTGGTGCGGTGACAGGAAGAGAGGTTTCTGTGTTGTTTTTTTTTTAAACCCAAAATATTAAAGGAATCAAAGCTGTTGCTATGGGGAAACACATTGACAATTTGGAACAAGTTAAATGCAAAATGTAGAATAGAACTACTTATTCCACAGAAGATATCTCTCAGTAATTTCAGGCATTCTAAATAGCAAACGCAATGCTCAACAAGGTGATATCCAGTGGTACAGAAGAGTGGACGCTAACAAAATTTCCTTATGATCGATTCTTTTACAAGTAATTGAACACAGATAAGATTTCAAATATTCTTTATGGGGTTTTTTCCCCCCTCTAAAGACAGCTGCAAAATCCCCACTGAAATCAATACCATCAGACCTTGTACTTGTTCTGCTCTTCCCAGCATATACCATTTTCCATCCTGAAAAGCTAACTTACCTTTTCCTCCTCCTCTCTCAGGTCAGGCATGGTGCTGATGGATAAGTTCACTGCTGTAATAGTTACAAATAAAACAGACAAACAAGCGAACACCTTTCCAGGAAGGCCAGACTGGGGCCTTTCCACCATGTCTTGCAACTTTTTCATGCACAAGCCAATTTTTGTCTCCTCTACTGTTTCACCTGTTGTTTCATTTTCTATGAAGTCATCCTCCCGTTCATTAATTTCTGTAAACTCCTCCATTTTTTGCAGATATCTCCTTTTACAACACCAGTCCAAATTGTCTTCCTCAATTCCCCAGTAGAGCAGTTCCTCCTGGAAAGACAGTGCACACATCTCACGCAAGAGCCGAAGTTTTCCGACTCGCAAAAAGGTCAGGATTGTCCTAAATGCTCCTGGATTGCGGTCAAAAAAGAATTCATTACATGTCACATCGTAATCATCACAGATGTTTAGAATGTCATCAAAATTGTTACAGAATTTTAGTTGTCCCAAACGTGTCAATGGGAATTCATCAAGTGTGGTCCATGGGAGTAAATATTTAATGCCCCCTACGTTTATAATAATATGATGCTTCCGATCATCAGGGTGAAAGCCTTTCAGGAGATCATCTTGAGGGTGAATTAGCTTGGCTCTTTGGTAAAAGACTCCCTTAAGGGTTTCTGTTTCTGGAAAGAATGTGTGGTTGAAGGAAGTATCTGAAGCACAGCTCAGGGCACTATAGTCATAGTCGGAATTTTCTCCAGGTAGAAGAGTCATCTTGGAAGATAACTTCACATCACTTCGCTACTTCTGCAAGTGTCTTCTGGAACAAAAAACAGATTTATGGGGTGAGTGATGAGAGATTGTTTTCAAGTTTGGAACTCATGCAGTTGGTTGTAGCTCAAAAGCATTTATGGCCAATAAAAATAATAGGAAAGAAAACAAAAATGGCTGAGTATAGTCAGAAGTCCTTTCTGGTGAAGTTGGGTTTGTCCAGCTGGGTAGAACTGGGGCTGGTCCCTTGTTCAGGAGCTCTGCTTGCCATATTTGTCACACCTGGGGACTTCTCCTGTCTCAGAAACAGAGGTCTTAGTTCCCAGTGGATATGGAGAGAAACCAGGAATAGTTCAAGTATAAAAATTATGACAGTATTGCACAAGAATACAGAATTCAAGTGTGTCCCATAGAAAGGGAAATTGTATATATTTACTTAACTATCACCCATAAAAATCATGAGTGTTTTAGTACCTATGAAGCATAAAGAAGAACCAGAAGTCAGTTATGTTGTAATCCAGTAAATGCACACTTCTAAAAAACAGTGAGTACCAGGCTAATTTCTAAAAGGCCACATAGAAACAATTTTGGGAAAAAACCCTCACTTATATTGATGATCTCATAAAATGTACAGAGTTTATGTACTTTCAGTGACATGGCAGCTCCCTTTTTATGACCTCCTTTACAAAAGATTGCAAAGAAATACAAGAATTCTACACAAACATCAGAAAATTATTTCATTTATAACTGACAGCCTATGTGCAGTAATAGGTCTTTGTTCTTACGATGGGTTGAACAGCAGCTGAGAGCCAAGGAGACTGCCTTCATCTCTGAAAATTATCATAACATTGAGACCAAAAAATTCTTATGCTGACTTTGAAAAATCATGTTCAAATTCTGCTCACACAACACTAGTGTAATGTCTGTGGAATGAAGTGACCGCAGAGTTCAAATGGGTATAAAAAGCAGGCACTGGAAATGTTAAACTTATTGCCTCCTTAACTCGCTGCATTTCAAAAGTCAGACGGAAAGTCTGCTCATATGCAGGAGTTGTACAGCACTGCTTCTAGATGTTCCCTCTGTACAGGCAGCTACAGTGCAACGTGTGGAGTTGCTGAGTTTCACTTGATAGAAGTATTTCTTTATTAAGTCGATTGTACAATAAATAATTAATTATGCACAAGTATTCTGACTTTCTAGCCTCGGGTTCACAGGAAAGTAACAAATATTACACTTGATTGGCTTCAGCAGCAGTACTTAGGCTTGCTTTTCTCCTGGCTGTACTTACCTATGACACCCTGGGGATATATATCCCTGCTAGGGTGACTTCCTTAAACACAGAACTGTCGTTTGCAGAAGCTGAGGTTTATAAACCATATCAATAGTGTTACACACCTAGTACAGAAGAAAAAACCCATAAGTACACAACAGAAAATACTCAAAACACAGCTCCACCCCAGTTTAACAGCAACAGGCTTTCCTTGCTGCAAGGGTACTTACAATGTTGCTTTCAATAAAATATTATCTCTGTCCTGCTCCTCAGCTTCCCAGAGGGATAACTCTGAGCAGAGCAGTTCCTTACATACTGTTGCAAACAGGTGACCCCAAGTGAGCTTTGGATGGAGTGATATTTCCTGACTCCTCACTAGCAATCCTCTTTAGTACAAAAGGAAATCATTAATTTACTTACTTTCAAGGTATGTGGATAAAGAAAAGCCTACAGGAATATACAAGGATGGACACGGAACGATTCAGATCCTCCAAGAGCTGTGGTGCTATTTTCTGGCCCGAGGTAAGCCAAGAGGTAAGCTTTGTCATCTTGCTCCTATCACAAAGTTGGATCTTTATTACTGTTGCTAGTTGATTTGAGAACAGCTATTTGGCAAGTAACCTCTTCTCCATGCCAAAATCTTAACTGTGTTTAGCTCTCACTGCCTAATCACTACATACTTCCTCATATTGCTGAGTTGCTCTGTCTTTCCCCTAGAGTGATGACTCTGGCGATCCTCACGGCAAGGGATGGGCAAGTCTGAACTCTGGAAGTAACAGTGGGTACAAACAATGACAAAATCCTGCAGATGTGCACTCAAGTAAATTTCCACTCGATTTTGTTTAGCCTCTTGTCTCAAGATAGGCTGAACAAGGCCTGCTGACCCAAAAGTTTTGGGGGTTTTTTGTTTTGTTTTGGGGTTTTGTTTTTGTTTGGTTTGTTAGGGTTTTTTCTCCCAGAAAAAGCATTAATATGAAACATAATTGTATTAAAAAGTCACATTCTAGGAAATTCTAGCCAATACTGGGATTATCAGTGGAGCTTCATAACAAATGATGGCACTTTGCCCACTAGAAAAGCTGCAGGGCTCTGATAAATGAAGGGATCTGAGGGGAGTGATAGCTGGCTCAGATAGCGCTCGCTAGAGCGTGTTCAACAGAGGCAGCACAAACAGCTGAACTTGCAATTACCCTGAGATACAGTCCCATCACATGAAGTACTCCTCATAACTTCAGAGTTGTTCTTCTGTTAAAGCATTCCCAGGATACCATCTGTAGAGATAACGGTACTGGGAGTTCAAGCTATGGGTTCCATGCGGGAAAGCTGTGTTACCTGATGTATGTTTATGTAGATCCATTTCTTAAGAGTAACTTGTTTCACTTAGAAACAAGTGTTTTCCCCTCTGCCTCAACAACATCTAAGGTAAGGCTGGCCTAAAAAGAATAAAGATTATGACTGATATAAGACTATGGATAAATGTGAGCTGTTAACCATTTTCTCTTCTGTGATACCAGATGATGTTGGTTAGCAACAACTCATCCTCTGAATCTCAGCCAGGAAAAATGAGGGGGCAGCTCAGCTCTGTCACTGGTTTGATCTCCCACTGCATCCATTGTTGACACAATGGGAAAAAATGGGGAAAGGGAGACGTAAATGTTCTGCGTGTGTCAGACACATGCTGTAACCCTAAGGCATCAACTGTGAAACAACAGAGCAAAGAAAAAATTATTTATTTCTTCACTTCCAGCTTCTTGACCTGTGCAAGACAATAAATTGGAAAAATTAATCCCCTGTGTAATACACTGAATGACTGCAGTTAGGAAAGGTGGCTCCTCCTTTTTCCATAACCAGAACTCGCAAGCCCACAGATGCCACAAAGGCAGCTACAGTATTTGATGCTGTACGTGTGTTATTTATATGTTCTTTGACTCAGATACACTTAGCATCATATCTAAGGGAGAAGAATAAGGAGAAAATAAAGGACAACAAAAAAATCTGATTAATGGAAGGAGTTTTTTTGCTTTTGAGCTTAAAAACCAAGCAAACTGTTTGATAGATTCATTGCAGACTGAGGACATTGGGGATGGCTGTAAGAAATGCGTTAAGAATTAAAGAAAACACAGTGGAATATAAGGTCAGAGAAACACATTAGCCTATAGCAACAACTTTCCCATCAATTAAACAAGGATATCCTGTAACAGTAAAATCCTCAAATAAAACTGCTCTGGTTAAGTAAGGCTCCTTCCTTGTCCGAGATCGCATTCTGTCCTTTGAATGCCTGGGAGTTAGTGAAGCCCAGTTCATGTCTCCAGCTCCCCTGCTGATAATGTGTTCTCATCTTGGGCAAATCACTTCTCCTTGAGCATTGTTTCCTATTTTGTTTGTAAGCTTACTGGGGCAAGAACTGTCCCTTACTACATTATACAATCTTGGACATTGTTCTGGCTCCTAGAAACCACGATAATAAAGAATAACTGGCCCACGGCACGGGCTCTTGGTAACTCTCAATGGTGTGGTGCGCATGTGAAGCAAGATAGAACATCTTTTCAAAAACCTGTCCTGCACAAGATGATATTCTTATCCATTATGTCTGGTGAATCGAATTAGAAATCTGTGCTGCCCTCACTTTCAGCAGCAATTCAGGAAGGGTGCCAGACTCCTAGACACTGGGGAAAGAATTATTAAAGATGCCCTTCTGAGGGAAAGAAAGAAATCTTGAGTAACATGCTGAAATTCCACTGCAAGTGTTGTTTCTCCCCCTCAGTGTCCTCTGCAGTATTTTGAATTCTGCAGTGCATCTCTGATGTAATCAGAGCTTCTGCAAGGAGTCCTGATACTGCTCTGTGATGCAGACAATTCAAAGTTGCGCCTGGGTGATAACCAGCATGCAAGGAAAATACATAACTCTCCCCTAGACTCTTCTATCAATTCCAGTGTCTGGAACTTGTCTCTCTTGCTTTTTACCATTTGTAAATACAGTTTTTAAAAAAGTTTCAGATTTGAGCGCAGGGTGAACATGAATACAGTGACTTTTTTGAAAGAATTCCATTAAGAAACTGCTTTGCAGTTTAGTGTTCCTTCTTTTATTCTTTCCTTAGTTAAAAGAAGCAGCATTTTCAAGCAGTGTTAAATAGAGCTGTCTTCTGACACATGATTTTGTACTGTATCAACACTGTCAGGGTACCCTTCTGAAATACTCTAAGCTATACTCGTGCAGCTCTTTACATAGTAAAAACTGATCTCAAACTTCAACTCAGCTGGCAAAGTGAACTTCCAGCCGAATCAAAGTAAAACTTACAAAGGTCATTGCATAATATGAAAAAAACAACTGTCCTGAAAAACATATAATCTGAAACAGTATGCCCATATCTGTATATTGCTCTCCTTGATCTGGACAGAGTTATGCTTTCTGGCATCTTATAAGAACCTACAAACTGAATTATGATAAACATGTTACTCAGTGTTTGGTTTTATAAAGCTGAACCCTATTCTGCCGGTAATAATCAGAGGTGAAGAAACTTTGCAGATAACTTATATCCCCAGGACAGTGTTCTGAAATATATTAGAACTAATAACTATAATCATTATCCTGCTGTGGAATATATTTACGTCAACAAATTTTAGTAAGTCACATTCACAATAATCTCTAAATATCTAGTTTAAAAGTAAAGGATTTCCCATTTATTGGTGTATATGTATATATTTTGCCACTGAAATGAAGAGATTCATAGTCATGGAAGAGTTATTTTACGCGTGTTCCCCCCCCAAATCCCCCAAGTCTTTTCCAAGGAAAAAAAAAATCTGCCAGAAATACATTGCCTATCCAGAACAGACAACTTCATGTGGTAGTTGCCAACGAACAGAAGTCAGTAAATAGATCAATATAAAAGGCATCTCTTAATTATTTTGAAATTAAAGCCATAAAGGACCCTCAGATTAGGCAAAGAAGAGGAAATTAGAAAGCCAAGCCTCCATACCGCACTGTGCAGCCACAGGACTCGGGAGAGGAAGAGCCGGGAAGGGGAAGAGCGAGCATCACAAAGCGAGCCCGAAGGATGAGCCGTGAGCCACCTCCGCGGCAGGACAGGAGCGAGCCGGGAATCAGTCGGGCGGGCCCGTTCGCCGGCGGCCCCGGCCCCGCTCCCGCTGCCGGCAGCCCCGGCAGCCCCGGCGGCGGGAGGCGATGACGGCGCGGGGGGACAGTCCCTCTCTTCCATCCCTGCTGCGGGAGAAAACCTGTTGCTGCAACCCCTGCACGGGCTCGCACGACCCCCGCCCCCTCCCCGCCACGCACACCCCTCCGGGTGGGATCCCACTGGAAACCCTTCCCGCGTGGGATCCCACTGGAAACCTTTGCCGGGTGGGATGCCACTGGAAACCGTTCCCGGGTGCGATCCCACTGGAAACCCTTCCCGGGTGGGATCCCACTGGAAACCCTTCCCGGGTGGGATCTCACTGGAAACCTTTCCCGGGTGCGATCCCCCTGGAAACCGTTCCCAGGTGGGATCCTACTGGAAACCGTTCCCAGATGGGATCCCACTGGCACCTCTTCCAGAGCGAGATCCCGCGGCACCCCTTCAGGCGGGATCCCACTGGAACACCTTCCCGGGTGGAATTCCACGAGCACCCCTTCCCGGGTTCTGCTCCCGCCACGGGGCGATGCCCGCACACACCCCCCGCGCTGCCGCCTCCCTCTCACCCCCACCCCGGGCACCCGCGGCCCCTGGACCAAAACTTCCCTGGGAACTTGCCTGCGAGTTGCCCGCGGCCGCCGGGAGCCGCGCTGGGGCGGGGGGCGGCGCCGGCCCCGATCCCCACGCTGCGCCGGCGCTGAGCGCCGCGCGGGGGGGGGAGGGGGAACCCCGAACCTCCGCACAGCCCCGCGGAGCGGCCGCCGGCTGCAGCGGGGAGCGGGGAGCGCGGAATCATAGGAAGGGATCTCAAAGCCCATCCAGTTCCAACCCCCTGCCATGGGCAGGGACACCTCCCACTGGATCAGGGGGCTCCAAGCCCCATCCAACCTGGCCTTGAACACCTCCAGGGATGGAGCAGCCACCAGTTCTCTGGGCAACCTGGGCCAGGGCCTCCCCACCCTCAGCATGAAGAATTTCTTCCTAATGTCTAATCTAAATCTTCCCCTTTCCAATTGAAGCCGTTCCCTCCCCGTCCTGTCACTCCTTGCCCTTGTAAAAAGCCCCTCCCCAGCTTTCCTGTAGCCCCTTCAGGTACTGGGAGGCTGCTCTGAGGTCTCCCCAGAGCCTTCTCCTCTCCAGGCTGAACAACCCCAACTCTCCCACCCTGTGCTCAGGGTTCAGCAGTTCCTGTGTCCCCAGTCCTTCCCGTTATCCCAGCCGTGTTACGAAGCCTTCCGAAAAGGTCTCTAAAGCCCCGCTTCCCGCGGAGCCCGGGCTGACCCGGAGGCGGGGACAGGGGAGGAGAAGCTCCTGGCTCTCCCGTCCGCGAAAGCCGCTTCTCCCGGGGAGGAACAGCGGGCCGGGAGCGGGAGCGCGATGCTCACCGGGAGGGTGATGCTCACCGGGAGAACGGTGCTCACCGAGAGGGCGGTGCTCCCCCGCGCCCGCGGTGCCCCGCAGGTTCTGCCACGCCGTCCCCCGGGAAACGCGGCTCTCCGGGAGGGGCCGGCAGCAGCCGGCTGCCCACACGCAGGTGGCATCCCAGGATGCTGTCGTCGTCAGTAAAACTTGTAGTGCTTTGCGCGTTTCATGTTAATTTTATATATTTATTCATTTATTTTAGTAAAAGTGTCCGTTAAAGCAGAAATCTTAGTGTATCTCTCCCCTCCAACCCATGGCCATGACCCCAGGAGGGCTACAACTGTGCCTACTCCTGTGGCACCAGGGCTAAGCACAGCGACAACGAACACACTGGTATTGATGGTCATGGGGAGGTGATTGTGCCCCTGTGCTCAGCGCTGGCGAGGCCACACCTCGAATCCTGAGCTCAGTTCTGGGCCCCTCACTCCAAGAAGAACACTGAGGGGCTGGAGCGTGTCCAGAGAAGGGAACGAGGCTGGGGAGGGGCTGGAGAACAAGGCCTACGCGGAGAGACTGAGGGACCTGGGGTTGTTTAGCCTAGAGAAGAGGAGGCTGAGAGGAGACCTCATCCCTGTCTACAACTGCCTGAAAGGAGGCTGTGACGGGGTGGGTGCTGGGCTCTGCTCACAAGTGACAGTGATGGGACGAGAGGAAATGGCCGCAAGTTGCACCAGGGGAGGTTTAGACTGGACATTAGGAAAAATTTCTTCACTGAAAGGGTGATCAGGGATTGGAACAGCTGCCCAGGGAGGTGGTGGAGTCGCCATCCCTGGAGGTGTTTAAAAGGGTAGATGAGTTCCTTAGGGATGTGGTTTAGTAAGGTGACAGGTACAGCTGGCCTTGAAGATCTCAGAAGTCTTTTCCAGCCAGATGATTCTATGATTCTATGATCAGGGATTTGGAAAGCATCCTGTATCTCTGAAATTTGTTTGACATTGAGTAGTGTGGATTTAATCTCTGAAGGCAGTGAATGAAATCCTGGTGCCAGGGTTAAAGAGACACCAGCAGCTTCAGCTCTGTCACAGATCCTTGAGTGCAAACCCCTCTCATCCCATGTGCTGTTGTCCACAGCTGGGTACACAGATAATGATACTTCTGGCTTCTGGTGTTTCTTACCTGCCTAGGCACTGGTCTTGGAGGGAATTTTCTGCCGATGAACTCACGCACCTGGATGCAGGATGGGGACAGTCACCTCTAAGCTCAGTGGGACAGGGGCTGCCTCTTATTATAAGCATTATACACTTCACCCAGAGAAGTGTGGGGAGGGTCTCATTTCAAGTAAGGTCCTTTGTTGCTATGGTGATACAAATGAAAAACCTCTACTATGGTAATTTTAGCAAAATACCTCTTTTTTTTTTCTAAACTAAATTGGACTGTGGTTCAGAATTGTGTGGGCACACAGAAATAGTCATACTGATATTCTTCAACTGTAGTTGTTAAACAGCAGTTGTGTAGAGGGCTGTCAGCAACTGTGGCTGTGGGCAACTTGAGCTTCTTTTTCCCTGATATTGCATATGATTTTTCTTTGAGTTTGTGAAGGTTTCTTAGTATGGCGCTCGGCCTTTATCTGCAGAAGGGAGGGAACTGGTTTTACTGACCACAGTTTTGGCTCGGGTCTGTAATGATTTTGTTAATGAAAGCCTGAATTTTAAAAGCCTTTGTTGATAATTGCTGCCAAAGAGGAAGGATACAACAAGTAGGGTCTCCCAGGGAATTATTTGGGAACATTTTTGGTCAGTGTTTTCTGTAATAACTTTGGTGATGAAACGGAGAGCACTTTTATAACATTTGCGCTGTTTCCAACCATGGAGTGTAAGACTGAGATTTAAAATGACCCTGATATACCGCAGACCCAGTCAGAACTCAACACAATAAAATTCTAGAAGAAAAATTATGTAGTATGCCACATAGGAAGGAATAACACATGTCAAATGAGGGCTATTAGTTAGATAAAAATACTGCAGAAGAGAATTTTGGGATTATAGTGGATCATAGACTGTGTAGTGCTGCAGAATAGTCCTGTTGCTCTGAGCTTTAGTAACAGGAGGGCATTATTTCTGTTTTGTCAGACTTGGCTGAAGCACTCTATCCAGTTTCAAGCATTGCACTCAGTCTTAAAGAAAGATGTGGGCAAACAAGATAGGAGAATAGCAACCAAAACTCTAAGAGGCTTAGAAAATGTAAGCCATGGGGAAAGATGAATTTGGTTATTTCACAGTATCACAAGACAGGAAAAGACCTTTGAGATCATCGAATCCAGCCTATGACCCAACACCAACACCTACTCGTCGTCTAAACCCTGGCACTAAGTGCCTCATCCAATCTCCCTTTAAACACCTCCAGGGACAGTGACTCCACCACCTCCCCGGGCAGCGCATTCCAGTGGCCAATCACCCTTTCAGTGAACAATTTTTTCCTAATCTTGAGCCTAAACTTCCCCTGACGAAGCTTGAGACCGTGTCCTCTTGTTCTGTCACCGGTCGCCTGAGAGAAGAGACCAACCCCTGCCTGACTACAGCCTCCTTTGATCTGGAAAAAAGCACAATATAAGGACATAGCAACTGTCTTAAAATGTATAAACACATTTATAAGGATGATAGGAGAGAGTTGTTTTGTGACCACCAGTGGTAGGATAAAAAGCAATTTACTAAAGTGCAATTACAGAGATTAGAGATCAGGAGAAAACCAAACAAACCAGACAAAACTATTAGTGTGAATAGCTGGAATCTAAGGAGGCTGTAAATCTGTTCAGTGAAGATTTAAAGAAAAAGCTAGATAAACAGTTATAAGGACTGGCTGTAGTGTGTGTGATCAAGCCTCAGGGCAGGGGAGAGTTTCAGTATCTTTTGAGACATTTATCAGCCCATATTTCCATGATTTCTGGTTGCCCAAGAAGCCACACCTGTCCTTTCAGGAAGAGACACAGTAGCAGTGGCACAGAAGGAGAACTTGTTACCATCCCATATAACTGATGCATTTTTTTTTAATATTTAACAAACCACATGGTACAGTGCTAGTTGAATCAGTATCTCATTAACATCTGGAGACCAAGAGCAGTTTTATGGAGACAGAAAGAGAGCAGAACTCTCCATTGCAAATAAGTGGCTTTTAAATCCCGTTTTGAGCAATAATGACTGAAAATCATCACTGTTCAATGGTCAGTGTCATATAACTGTCCTGCAACTTGCTTGGTGCTCACTGTAGAAATCACTGTCTCATTTGGATGCTTGGTTGACAGATTCAGGTGAGTTCAAGGACTTCATTGACATTGGTATAAGAAATAAAAGTCAGATGTGAGATCACAGCTGTGACAAATATTACATCTGTTTTGGCAAATGGACATCTTTACTCTTCAGACACGTCTCGCCTGCAACCTTCATGAGCACAGAATTCATGTGAAAAACAAAAGGGATACATGCCCTTGAAGATAACAAGTTGGCAGTTTTTCTGTAGCGATAAGCTGGCTGCATGGTGAACTGGCTAAGGATTCCCAGAGTAAATCTACTACTTTGTGCTCCTTGAGGAATTAGCATTGCCGCAGAGAAAAATTTTAATCCCACTTTCATTACTTTTGCAGCCTGTGGCTGCTTTTCCTTCTGTTCCTTTGATTGTTGACATTGAAATCCTGTTCTATCGTTTCTCTGGCTTTTGCAGATAATTCCAGCATCATTCTGCAGTCAGGAGCAGTGCTGCCAGGAAAACAAGGTATTTCAACATCACAGCACCTTTCACCTCTCACTTTCCAAACAGAGCAGGGAGCTAGATTCATTTTTATAAAACAGAACTGGAATATCTACATGGCTGATAGGTAAGAGTTTCTAAAACAAAGCTACAGACCAAGAATTATTCACAGAACTAATTAATCAGAAAATTTCGACTGATGAACACATTACCAAAATGCCATCTGTTTGAGAAAAACTCTGTAAACAGAGAAAGAAGCAAAACTCTCTGAATAAATTATGGATGGCAAACTATTCACCTGGTCTTAGGAAACACAATGCTTTTGTCTTTTAAGGGTGCTGTATAATGCATATGCAAAATGTTAGGCTGAAAGTGGATAGCACAGACTCCTGTTGCATAGAAGTTCAAAAAGTTCTCCAAAAAAAAAGAATATGTCTAAACCCATGTTACCCTCTCCCATGTGGCACTGGTTTTCTCGCTCCCAACAATAAAATTCCTCTAAGAAGAAGGAAATCTGTCCCTTTGTTTCTGCTTATGCCCAGATCCATTTGTACCTCTATTTTTGCTATTACATGAAGAAAACAGTATCTATGCTTAGGATTTTGGTGTTGGATACAGGCTGTTAAAGGGAGTGAGAGTGCAACCACTTAGTCATTAGCACCATCCACAGGAAAGGAAGCAGCAAATATTTGTCAGTCTTCAGCTCAATCAGCCCTTTCGATGTGACAGTCCTACTGGAAAAGAAGCCCTTTAAGTGGCTGAAGATTAAGGTAATGGTCATAGCTTGCTCAGAAATTCTCAAGCTGTGGACACTAGCAGGACCTCTTGGTTCACTCTACAGTCACTCTACACAACAGTTCATCTGGTTTCAGGCAACAGCTGTTGTTTGATGGGATGCTGGGCATCGCAGTATTCAGCAGCTCTCCTGAAAAGGTCTTGGTAGAACACAAGCTGAACATGAGCTACCGATGTGCCTTGGTAGCAAAGGCAGCCCACAGCACCCTGGGATGAGCAACGGGAGCTTAGCCAGCAAATCAGATATGATTACTTGCCTTTCCTTGGCACTTGTTAGATGACTTCTAGAATATTGTAGTAAGGAAAGTTCCTCAGGACAGGAAAAACATCCATAGACTGGAGTGTGTTCAACAAAGGGCCACCAAGATGGTCAGTGGATGGAAAACATACTTTACTGACAGACCAAGGGAACTGAGCTTGTCCAGCTTGGGGGAGGAGGCTTTGGGGAGACCTAGTAGCTCCTACTGTTGACAAGAAAATTATCAGAAAGATAAAACCAGGCTTTTCATTGTGGTGTGTGGCAAGAGGACAGGAAACGATGGACCTAACTTAAATAAGAACGTAAGGAAAAACTTCTTTCTCTTGAGGACAGTCAAGCAGTGGAGCAGGTGCCCAGAATTAAACCCTGAGCAACCAAGCCTGCTCTGATAGCTAGAGAGCACCTGAAGTCTCTTCCAGCCTGAACAATTCTATTTCAGTGGTAATTGCTGTTTGAAATACTGCTGCTGTTGTCAGCTTCCCCTGAAGAGTTCAAAGTGACCACTGTGAGGGGACATCTGTCCCCTCAAGGTAAGCAGATTACGTGCTGGCTGCAGGTGGACCCAATTCTCCTGTCACTGTATGGTGATACATTTCTTTTCTGATTTATGACCTGTGCAGGCAATTTTGTTGTTTGCTCTTCTCATATCATGAATAGCTTGATTTCTCTTAATGCAGTGCTTCTGCAGTGCACCCTCCTATGGATAAAGCTTCGAAACATGTTCCTGAGTTTTATTACAAATAATCCAGTTAAAGTAACGATTTGTCTTTTGTTGGAATTCACAGAGGTGCTTAGATCCAGAAGTGTTATATTACAGGGTTGTAGTAGCAGGGAACGAGACTCGGCAGTCCACATTTGCATATTTCCCTGCTCCTCACATTTTGCACTGACTCCTTTCACTGGAATAAGCCTTCATTGTACCCTCAAAGCATGATCCACATGCTTTTTGCGTGTCCTGGTTTGAGATGTGTCCCTTTCAGCCACACAAATACGCAGTTGCATTGCAGCATTGCTTATCTTTCCTGCAGTTCCCCAGTGAAGTGAAGGGCTCTGCCAGCCAGAAGAAATTGGCTAAAAGCCTTGGCATTGCTGTTCCAAGCATGTGTCAAAGCTCTCGGTGCAGCTCCCCTTGAGCACATGGAGCAGGTAAGCCCCAGTCTCCACTTTAGTCGTGTGTTTGGTTTTGATGCCTTTTTCTAAGGAATCCTAAAGTTTTCCTCACCTGCTTTGCTTGAGGTAAATCTGTTAATTTAATCACCTTATGCTTCCTTTATCGCCAATTGAGATGCATTTGAGCAAATGTGGTTACCCACCTTAAAGTACACAAAGAAACTGTCTCAATCGGTGACTCAGGGCCTGATTCACTGTAAAAGGAATTTTAGGTAATCCTGGCATTGATGCCCACATGTGGTCAAAGAGGTCCCGTTTGAAATCACCTGGATTAGATCAGATAAGATCTGCAGCAGAGGGAGGATTAAATTCAGGCATCTTACTCTCATATTTAATCATTAAACAAATCCTCAGATATTTATATTTGGAGAAAAGCTTTCCTTTATCTTTACTCCTTGTACAGTTTCCTATGAGCTTTGTGCATGTGCATAGGCAGAACCAGGCTTTTCTACTGGTCTGCTTCTGTTTGTTCTTGCTAAAAATTATTTGGGAGAACTCCTGCATGAGCTTCTGCACGTCTGTATCGTGTTAGTCGTGGCATTGAAGCAGTGAAGAGTAACACTTACCTCCTCCATCTACGGCTTTGTAGATGTTATGTTTATGTTCGCAAGGTGGCCAATGTGACTAAACTTACTTTACAAACACTTGAAATTTTACTCCAGTACCTTGTGCTGCCAGCCTCCCCCACAAGCCCACTGCAGATACGCTGATAAATGTTCTGAATACTCCTCTGGCTGGATAGTGTGTACTGATACCTATTGTCTGTGCTGAAAAAATGGGAGGTTTCTGAGTAGGATACATTGGTGGACATAACACCAGAATCAGCATAAACTCTTACTCTACAAAGAAATTAGGAAATGAAGAGGATCTGAAACTGGAAAACAGAGAGAAGTCGGGAGTATATTGGTGCAGATAAGTGCTTTTAATTTAAAATCCTTTTAATTTAAACAAGTAGAGAATTATGGATGTACATGAACAGCCTCATGGGGGTTTAGTTTGGCCTGTGCAGCATTTGTTCCTAAACTTAGTGATGTATCTCAAGTTCTTGGCTCTGCAGCCCTGTACTTCAACTCAGGTAGCATCCAATGTTGGAAAATCCTGTAATCATATGAGTGAGGAGAGTAAACCTCTGCATACATTGATTTTGTGTGAATCCTGCCTAATCTGAATGTGTGCTGACACACTAGCAAAGGGTGAACAGGGGAATTTCTCCATGCGAGTGACTCCTGTCACTTTGAATTCTTCTTCAGCTTAGGCACACAACTGTAACTGCATGGCAAATAATCAGAGAAACAGGTTCAAAAATATTTATATTCCAAAATTTTTGCTAAAATGCAGTACTTGAACTGTGTTTAAATAATTAATCTATGTCGTGTACCAACAAGACCATCAGAAGTGTTTACAGGAGAGGAAGGCTCTTTGGCTGAAATGAGTTTCAGGGAAGTGCTGTATTGCATCTACCAGGGACGGTGTATTATTTATCATGGCTCTGGCAGGCTTCCAAGAAGTATAACTTTTTTCAGATCGCTGAACTGAAAGAGCCTTGCAAGGATCTGAGAAATGCCTTTCCAAGCATGTGCTTAAGCATTGGTATTGTTCAGCTTTATGAGTAAGAATGGATAATGCTCCTAAATACTTCATTACTGCATCTGCCTCAGATCAGTCAAAGAAAATCATCATTCCTCTCCTATGTTCAGGCACAGAAAAACCTGTAGATGTATTCATATAGTTTACACATGGGTCTAGGGATGTGTTTTTGAACCTAGCAGATGCAAATATGAATTTTACTAGGCAATTCCCAGTAAGTGTACATTTTGTTGTTGTGGGCACCGTGTTGGTAAGTTTAGGTCCCAGCTGGCCTTTTTGATGCTTTTCTACGTCTGGCGAGGTGTGCAGGTCTCACTGCAGGGGCTCACTTGTTCGTACTTGCTGGAAAAGGCTCATAACATCCAGCTCCCCTAGGCACCCACAGTAGCACACAACCACGGCTTTACCACGCCACCCATCTTCATCCCACCCATCTGACTGCAGTTTACTCCTTACGGACAAGGCATAGCAGGAAAAACTCGTCTGTCACCTTTGTAGCAAACAGAACATCCTACAGGCAACAAAGACCACAGTGGTGGATGCCCCCTGCCTTCAACTAGTCTTCACCCATGAAGCTTTTTGGGCTAAGAGTAGGCTCTGAAAAGGGCACAAGAATGGCCAGGACAGAAGTTGGTATATTTTCAAAAAATAATAGCTGTCTTTGTGCTGCCTGTTTTCCTCTCCATTGGATAAACTCATTGCTAAACACCCATATTCCTATCCTTCATTTCTGTAGGTGAAATTTACTTCATGGTGAAATTCTGGAGTGTCAGACTCCAAGCCTTATGCAAGGAAACAAGAAATCTGGGGTCAGTCACTCCCTTTGTCTAGTAGATTTCAATTTGAATGGGAGTGTCTCAAATTGGCAGCCTCTTACTGTCAGCCCTGTTGAAATTCTGTCTGTCACGGGCAGGCAAAAGAAACAAAGGGGCCAAAAGGCCCTGCTTTCAAAACAGAACCTGTGGTATGAAACACTTCAAGGGTGAAAGAGTCCTTAAGGCCAAACTAAATTTACCAGTTGTTCCCTGATGACAGATTCCTCAAAATGTCACAGGAGGTGACCAGGTACACAATTTTCAGGCATTCACTTCTGTTCAAAGATACAGTTGAGAAGATGAGGTGAACTTCCACTACATTTCTTTTCCTAGCTCAGTCAATTTTTAATGCTTGTGATACATTCAGTGAATGTGAAATAATTATCTTAGTCATAATACTTCTGATTCATACAATAATATATTTTGTGTTGCAGTTTTTAAAATGATTTTGACAATATAAAAGAAAAAAATTATTAGGCAAAAGCCATCATGCATGACTACTGTAACGGCTGTTACAAAAAGGTGCGGGTACACCATACAATTGAAGTGATTTATGTTTCAGTATTTCTGCAAATAAGCACAATACTTAATAAAGACTTAACCCTTACATTTCTCATCTAGAGGAACCTCATCCTTTCAGATTTTACCCAGTATATTAGAACTTAAGGAATCTGTATTTTTGAAGTGGGCAGGTAGCTGGTATGAATGGGTGTATCTTTTGGGCTCACACAGGTGACCTTGTTCTGCACAACGCAGAGATGCACTTCATTTGCACACCCAGCAGCGTGCCTGCACGTGCAATTGCAACAGTAGGCAGTGAACGGGACACTGATAGGTAGGGCAGAGAGATCTAAGTTCGTGTCTGAACTCTGCAACACCGGTGAAATTGCTGTACAGTTTATTTTCCCTCAGTAGTTTTGACTCTTGTCTCTGCAAAGGCAGAACATTTTCAATAGCAAAATAAAGAGGAAATGTTCGCCACTGGAAATGTTGCCTTTAGAAGGGAGCCATCTGGAGAATAAACTGTAAAGGAGGCTCTGAATGAGCTCTCAGGCTCAGTGGGGCTGTTAGATAATTCTATGCGTAGCAGTGTTGTTATGATAATTATAGTCCCAAATGATGGTGAAAGTGCCTAACTGGCCATTTGCGTAGGGTTTTACCATCTGGGCATGCACAAAGGGTAGCTTTGTGCTCAAAGGGAAGATGCTGGTATGGCAACATCCAGTGTGCTTATTTGTTGCATCCAGTTGTGAAAACAAGGCTGCTGCCATTGGCTTTGTTGGTCGCAAAGAGCATCTTGCTGGTTCTTTGTATCTCTGCTCTGCTTGTTAAATACCTCGGTGAATGAATGAAGGAGTCTATGTTTGAAGTTGTGCTGTGCACTTTTGATTAAAAGACTTCATGAGTGGTTGAAGTCCTGTAGAAAAAAAAAAAAAAAAGATAAATATTTGTCAGTGATAAACAATGAATCTGGGTGGGGAACTGCAATTGGACACTAAGGATGGTGCTTTTGACCCTCCACCACTGTTCTGCTTCATGTGGCTCAGCGCAATTCCACGTGTCTAATGAAAATTTAAAGCAGTCCCTTAAACTCAGAGCCAGACTGTGATATTTTTGTTCTCAGTAAGCAAAGCCATTTTACCCGAGGAGCCTTGCAGGGTGATTTTGCAGCCCTTGCAAAGAATGGCCTCTGGAGTGGATGGGAGTGGGGTGAGCTCTGGCTGCGTCCTGCACAGCGACCACAAAACCTGCCTGACACAGCTGTGTCTGGGTCAGTGTCAGGGCACCCCAGATGACAGTGCCCCAGTTGGCTTTGCTGCAGATACTTCTGTGGAAAGTTTCTTTCTGATATTCTGTATTTCATTGTGGAAGAGGTGCAGCATTTTGAAATTCCCACATATGTGAGTGACCCTGCAATGTGTTTAAGCTGAGATTACTGTGACTTGGTGAGAACACAGTCAATGGGGACTGGGACCGCCTGGCTGCTGCAGGGAACTTCATAATTTATACAAATTTCACCGATATGCAGACTTCACAATGTATTTTATAAAGACTCTCAATTGGCATGATGGCTTTTGAGTCCTACCAGTACAAACCTTCTTTGAATAGGAAAATCATGTACAGCCACCTGACCCTGCTACTGTACTGAGATTATTATTTTTGAATATCTCTGTTGCTAAAGTTAAAGGCAGAGGCTTGATATTGCGATAAAAGTCTAACTTGCATAGGATTTTGTTTCCATGAGGGGTCTGTGGCTCTGCTCCTGCTAGGGTCTTCCAGTACTTGCATGGGTGCTGCCTGCTCCCAGGGAATGAGGAGATACAGGTGGAGCATTGTTCTTGCAGCATACACAGATCTTTGGAAACCTGTTAGTGAAAATAGCTCATGGCAAGGGGTACTCATTAATATGTTTATCTCATCAGAAAAATATTTGTTTAGAGAAGAGTAATTTATAGTCATCTAAAATATTTTTAGAATATTTTGAAAAGTATTTAACCTGTAGCTAAACCCTCAACTGCATGTAGTAACCCCTCTGTACTCCCTTTTTCTGGGTGTGATTACATTTTACTAATAAAGAACTAGTCGAATTTCATCTGTAAGTAGCTGTAAAATAATGCTTTTTCTCCTGTTTCAAAAACTTCCCTCCGAGTTACTCTTTGTTTGGTTGGTTGTTTTATTTTAAATAAGTATCACCATAATACTATTTTCCTTCTAAATTAATAAATAAATCTCCCATACACTTTTGTGGCTCTGCAGTGAACTTTAACATCCCTTGTGCTAAATTCACATTATTACTTTAATATCCTTATGATTCAATAGCTGCTGAAATTATTAACAGTTAAAAAAAAGCAAATACAGTAGAGTCCAGGCAGCCTATCTCAAGGAGAGTTTCAGTGTTCCTAGCACGTGAAAATATCAGTGGTAGCTGATAGATAAATACAAAGCTAAAACAATATATAAGTCTTATAATTCCAGAATGGAACCTCATATACAAGAAGCAAGACATGCATAATGTACTTATTATACCTAATTATTGTTCAGCTGTATGTCTTGCTTAGAGCAAAATTGCCACAAAATGTAGACCAGCTTTCTGGTTAATAAGATTCTTTTCCTTCTTATTAAGTTTATGAAATGTTGCTCTAAAAATAATTCTTGTAGAAATCGTAAGAATAAAATCAGGTTCTTCATTGCTGGTTTACTATGGATTAGTCACTCACATTTACTGAACTTCTGAAACTCATGGGTTTTTTTCTAAAAATAAATATTATTTCTTGACATTTCCTGTTTGGTTATAAATGTGCACAGCTCCGGCTTCCTGCTAGGAACTCTTCTAGGCAGTAAACTTCTGTTGCATATTTTAGGAGTTAGGTCATGGATAACTTTTTGCTTGTTTTCCCCATTTAAATTGATGTCAACATTCCTTTAGTTCCAGTGAAAACTAGTGTGCAGTCACACATGTATCTTGAGAAGGATCTCAAATAGACTCAAAGGCTTTTTTGTATCTCTTGCTCTTTAAGTATTTCAGCGTTCATAGCTTTTGCTGACGTCTTTTGGCACAGTCTGGACAGAATGGAAGTTCACAGATTATCATGGTTCTTTCTTATTTGGCATGTGTTTTGGCTTAAATTTTAAGCATCTTGTGGTTTAATTAACGCTCTTAATTCTGTTTGTCCTCATACAGTAAGGACCATATCCACTGCTGCGGCTCCTAGAAGCTTCCGTAATACAAATAAAGAAGAGTAATTTTCCAGCACAAGCCAAATAAATCTGTCCTTTATGCCATTTCTATGTTTGATCTGGCAAAGAAGGGGATTTGGGGTGTGTGTGCACTGAACAACTGAGTTCTCTGTTGGTTCTCAGGGCTGTTGGGAATTGAAGAACAATGTTAACATTTGTTATTTCTCTTATAAAATAGTGAAAACAGCACTGTCTTGACAAATCCGTTGAAATAACTCACTAATGGGTAGTTCCTCTGCAGGAACAAATCCAGTTTAAGGCCACTACTCCTGTGCATCTGCAGGCATTCTAGGACTACAGAAAGTAAAGATTTTTTTTTTTTTTTTTTTACAAATATAAGAAAAAATCTCCACACTTTTCAGTCTGTATATTGTCTCTGCAATGCTGTCATAATTATAATGACGTCTGATTGTGTTGCTAATCAAATCTTAGTTCAGCAGTTAGTAAGTACATTGATAAAAAGATACTAATGAGTCCTTGGCAGTTACTCTTTTTCTGTCAGACAGCTCAATAAAGCTACAATGGACCAATTTAATTGGAAAATGGGCACTCAAGCATGAACACAGTGTGTGGTGGAGAGATACTATCTACTCTATTTCAGTAAGTGACTTAACTGTCCTCTCATGAAAAGTGTTTAATGTCCAGGAGATGTAAAACAGAATGTAATTGCAGCGTAGGATTCTCAAAAGTGCTTCACTGGGGATATTTGGAGTCACTTAGATAGTTTTGCAATTTGTAGTATAGAGTATATAAAATTACTTTAATAATTAATTCAGACAGTTATTTTTGTGGGTATACTTACGGGTGTTTTGTACTGAATTCTGGTTGCATTTGTTTTGCAATCTCATTCCTTTTGGTTTATGGCTTTATCGTCAAAGGTATCTTAGAAAATTGGACTAGTCATGTTAGCATTGTCCCATCTCTCTTTACACCAGTATAGACATAACTAGAAGGAAATGGAATAAACCAGATCAGGCTGTACTACTGTTCCTGTAAGGATTTCACAGGCTAATGTAGTTATAGCAATACGGACAGCGTGTGAAGAGCCAGTTCCTAGAGCTGCATACTTTTGAAAGACAAAGCAGGTGAGACCTTCAAGGTGATTATCTCTAGAAAATGGAAGTTTAGGTTTGTTTTCTCTCATCTTTGGCATTTTGTTAGACTCATCTGCCAAAACAAACACAAGAAAAAGTCTACAGCATGTCCATGGCTTTCTGAACACCAAAAGCTGGATGGTCGTGTTCAATTCTCCTCAAGGGTCCAGTATAAATCCCGTTAGCCATGTTTACATGAAGACGAGCACTTTTAAGGTAGTATTAAGGTTGTAATATTTGTGCTGTAGCCCTTTATGGAGTGGAGCTCTACTAAAAGGCCAAAAGGAGCAAGTCATGTTTGCATCTGTGGAGCTTGGTACACTTCAGAACAGCTTGATGGAGACTGCATCTGGCTAGTGGAGGATTTGTTTCATTAATAAATGATCAGTTTTCAAGTGGTGTCTGGAGTGGGATGCCGTGACATCCTGAGACTTTCCCTTTGTTCAGCAAAAGAAAATCCCCATCTCCTCCTGCAAAATGTACAGCTGCTCTGGGGACAGAACAGGGTTTTGGCTGCTCACTTGCCAGCTCAGCGAAGCCTTCACTGACAACTCGTTGAGCAGTTTGGTGGATAGCACTCTCTCTCCTGGGAGCTCTCTGTAACATGATTGTTCTGCTTCCAGGGATCAGCTAAGCTTATCTGGATTGAGATGCTTATACACTGCCCAGGAGATTGGTTTGTGGATCAAGGTTCGATGTTCTAATTGTGCAGCTGGCGCATGCTTGTTATCATGGGCTTACGGTCTGTTAGAAGCATGTTGAGTATATACTGGTTTTATTTTTAATTACTGAAATTGCAGTTGGTCTTTTCTTCTCTAGCTGGAAGTAACACTACTTAGTCAGTGGCCTGGAGCCACATTCAATTATCTGTTCTCTGAAAGCTGTCACATAATGACTTGTTAAAACTTCCCTAATAAACTTCCCAGTCTGATGCTGTATTGTGGGTAGGAATGATTATTTGCTGCAGTCAGAGTGTGAATACGTTCTGAGTACGTGGATAGCTTTACTGACTCCTGCAAAAATGCTTGTGTCTCCAACTGTGAGCAGGAGTTGTTCCTTAAAAGCTATGTAGTGTTGCAGCCCTAATGAACTATGAGGGGCTGGGACCTATCCAGTCCTCTCTGTAAAAGGAGAATTCCTGCCTTGTTCATTCCATAACCCATATCCACCTGCTCTGTTGCCCCCAGGCTTTGAGATGCATCCTAAAATGCTGCAAAGTTTTAGCATCACTTCTGCAATGAATACTAAGTCTTACTACTTTGGACAGGTAAAACATTCTACTTTTTTTCATGTTGCCCTGCTCTTGATGGTATTCTAGAGGAAGACTTGTTTTATTCCCTGTAAATGCTCATATGGTAGATTTCTTACTGCTCTACTACAGGCTAACTTATACTGTGCTGCCATGAGCACAGTTCATTGCATTTTCAACCCTTTCCTAATACCACCTGAAAATCCTCTCCAGTAAATAATGCTTATTTTGAGAGACCAAATCATGTCAGTCCCAGAGTTACCTACACCCCTCTGGAATGCAGAATTCTCTAATTTTTTAAAAAATATTTGCATAATAAAACAAAGAAATCAAGACTGAGTTTTGAGCCATAGCACATTTTATGTTTCCAGTAAGAGCAATTTGTTTGTATCTATCATTTTGAGTCCTTTTTTAGTGCACTGCATGCCTAAAGTTTGGCAGGTATAAATTAAACCTTTAGAATGAATGCAGTTGCTCCCTACCATGACTCAGAACAATCTGTCCAAAGTTTTTCATCAATCTGAAATTATAATCAGTTATGACAAAGGTGGCAGGATTCCAAAGGTATAACATATTGAGCAAGAAGGAGACAGGAAACATCACATAGAGTTTGGAGCAATGCTTAGCAAAATGATGGCTAAGCATCTTGAGGCATCTCTCTGATCTTGCCATCTAAGGAGAGGAGACAGCAACACACAGCTCTCATGATCCTTAGCAGTACACAATTCCACGTACTGAGTACCTCTCGAGGGCTGAGGTGTTTTTTCCCTAGACAAGATTCCTTGGATCTTGGATCCTCTCTTGAACTTCTGTGTCTCTGGGTATGGGATGAACAGAAGCGTCATGCCAATCCCAAGTCATCAGCTGTAATCACAATAGCTGCTCTGGAAAAGGTGATTTATGAAGACAGGAAGAGCTACAGCTGTGCTATACAACATCACAAGGCCTAAATTCTGCCAAATGTTATCTTCCAGCTTCGGTCTAAGTGAGATAATAGAGCAAAACACACTCGGAGCAATGAATGTTGGACCACACTCTCCCCAAGATCAGAGTATCTGGGATTAGAATCTGGTTTTACTGGCCCACAAATATTGTTTTCTTGTGCCTTTAACACTTTCTAACTAAGCAGAATAATGATAACAGAACTAGTTTCATTTTAATTTTACTTAATCCCATACTTTCCTGACTAAAGCTTTTGTAAGATGAAGGATTCACTCCAGGATGAATTTGGCCTGCATACGACAGTCAGTGTCTAGGATGGTAGTTGCTATCTAAAGAGAAAAATGTAAATTTACCTACAAAAGGAAAGGAAAGAAGGAAAATATTTATCCACAGTGGTGCTGCTATAGAGACCAGGGATATTTGAAATAGCAATAATAAAAAAGATACGTGTGCTAAATTATCTCTGTTGATTCTGTCATTGTTAGTCTTGTTGCCGTCACTGCCTGCTGTACTGGTTCGGAACAACAGCTCCATCAGAATTTCTTTAGACATTTACACTTACAAAACCCTCTAGGTTTGTGGAACTAGATGATTTCATTTTACTTTGACAATGATGTTTCAGCCTGTAGAAAATAGCTTTTCAGTCTCTTTTCCAGACTTCAAATTAAAAGAATAATTTATCATAGAAAAGTATAAAAATGGGCTTAAGAGAATGAAAGTGAGATTTATTTTTCTCTGCACAAAAATATATCTCAGAAGTTTAAGCAGATCATGCAAATGAAGAAGACTGATTTAGGTACTACTGCAGATTACGCACGTTCAATCTTTGTTTATTTAGCGGTATACAAGGTAAACTGAAATAAAACAAATATGGTCCAGATTTTCAAGTAGCTTTCCAGAAAAGTCTCTATGAATTCTGATTTATCCTATTTATAGCCTGTTGTCAGTAGTAGATCTAAAGCAAGAAACCTACAACGTCCTGTGTTGGATCTCTGTATTTATGCAAAAGATGAAAAACAACACAAACCATTCTATGATTGTATAAAACAAATCTGAGATATCCACCATCGTGAAAGGAGCAATTGCACAGATGCCTGATCTCTGAAAATGTCTCATTCATGTCAGATCAGAATTACCTTCAGAAACTTTGCCTCCTGGGTGACTGGCAGATTCCCAATGGTAGTGTCAGTGGCTCTGGACTAATGAAAACACACAGGAGGTTCTTCAGTTCTGAGATCTATTACTTCATCAGTGTCTGAGTTCATACTGATGTTCACAACCCAAGGTTGTGAACATACCACAGTGTTTGACCCATGCTTAAATAAGTAGCAACTTCCTCAGTTTTTTTCAACTTTATTTTTCCTGCAGCTTTTTATCTACATCAAAAACTCAGCAAAGAAGGGATAAGCCCATTATTCAATTTTATTAAATAAAATCAGGTAGTTATATTTTCTTATTATCTTCTTTTCTACTTGTAAAGTAAAGGCTTTCAAGCTGTTGAGCTCAGCAAGTGAACTTGATGTTCCTGTGCTTTTGGGGAATAATATTGTCTCTGTCATGGATGAATATATTATATTTATGGTTTACTGTAATAATTTGCTGTTTCGTGGTCCCACAGTCTTCACAAGAGTGTAACCAATCTTTGTGATCTCCCCGAGAGCTGCCGTGTGGTTTCAAATCTTGGCATTAGCTGAGGGAAGTGTAACATTCACACGATGCCAGTCTGCTCGCCGCTGACTGTTTTCGCAGCAGCAGTCTGAGGTGTTTGTTGTTTCAGGGGGAACCAGTAATAAATTAACTGAAGAAGTAGACTGCTTTATTGCAACTACAATACGATACCAATGATAGCATCTGCTCCCTCCTCCTTTTATTTTTGGAAGGAATATGCAGGGTTTGTTCAGCTTTACTGTGCACACTGAGATAACCTGCTAGTCCAGAGCACATGAGGGAAAGGCAATATTGCCCCAGCGCCTGTTGTTCTGGTGATACTGCTTATCCACTGCCCACACCTGGGCTAAGACCTTCCTTGGGTGGATGAATCAAGATGCATTTCGTCTCCCTTTCAAGATGAATGTGGGGATCGATACCAATGTCCAGAACAATCCTTGCAGGAAATACACGAGCTAGATGGATGTTTGGGTTTCCCACGTAACATCATTTCAGCATCCCTAAGGGGTCACAGCTGTTAGGGTGACTGTGTCCAGTCCTGCCTGATCTCTGGAGTTTTCCCTCCTTGTAGGGCAGATCAGTGGAAAGGCACAGCGGAGGGGATACATACCATTGCAGGACAATGAGGACAGGCAGATAAAGCTTTGCCAGAACATGGTAGGTAATTACATTCTGTAAAACAGGACTTGGTGCACCTTTTATTCCAGGCTGACCAATTGGCCTCTGTTCACAAAATGTACCTTTCTTTCCTTACTTTCAGCTTTACTGTATGTTGAGAGGCCATGCCTTTGGTTTTCCAAGGAGAGCTAATGCCAGGCACACCTGTCTGCTTAATGCAGCTTCTTCCATGCATTTACCTATTGCCTTTAAGACATAGGAAGATATTGACCTCAAAGCTAGTGCGGAAAGTGCCTTTCTCCTACTGTCTTCTGGCTGAGTCACACATGGGGATCTGTCTTTGCAGATCTTTGAAGAGGCTGCACGGGGGAAGTGGTGGAGTCACCATCCCTGGAGGTATTTAAGTGTAGATGTGGTGCTTAGGGACACGGCTTAGCAGTGAAGTTGGCAGCGCTAGGTTGAGTTGGCACTGATGATCTTAAAGATCTTTTCCAACCTAAACAATTCTATTGTATTCTATTGTACCTTCCAGTGCCAGCCAGGAATGAGAAATTCAGCTTCAAGCACTGTCTTTCAACCTCTTGACAAGATCTTATGTGAGCCTGGTATATTTCCCAAACATTAAAAATTAAAGAAAAAGGAAAGGAAGAAACAAAGATGCATAAAATGTGAAATGAATCAGCAGGGTGATGAAAGCAAGCATATTAAGATGGCATTAAGCCATAACTGATGGAGTGAATTAGTGCAGTTTTGGAAAGCATGGTTAAATAACCCAAAAGAATTAACCAAGCAGTACACAACTAATACAAGTGGAATTATTTTCTTGATAAACCTTCAACTTTGGGTTATATAGACCAGAACCCCATGGTCATTTTATCCCAATGGCTGTTCTTGTTGCATTTTTCTAGCAATTGCTTGCTTCTCTGAGGTTTCCCTTTGATATGTATGGGTAGTGTACATTTATCTGACTGTATAACTTGTAGCATGAGATAAAAAATGTGCTTAAAAAAGGTTAGTGCACCGTGCAACCTGAAGCAATGTAAGTAGAAATGCTTGTAGTTCCTTTGAGCTCAGTGAAAGGTTACTGATATGCACCTGTCTTGCCTTCTAATGATAAGTAGACTCAAAATATGTTAACATAACTCTATTTTCTGTTATCAGCTGCAAGTCGACCTCACTGATCAGAATGGGATTTCCATCCAAGAGATTTCCTTTCACTCCCCATTTTCACACTAGATCGGGCTCCACTCCTGGGCTCGCAGGGATTACTGCACCATGGCTGTTGCTCAGTACCAAGAAAGTTATTTCGATGCTGGTCCCAGGTTGCTCATCAGCTCAGCTCCGTTGATATTCCTCTATGCCTGTGGGTTTTAATACTCAGTTCTGCTTTCTATAAATGTTTCTGGTCTGTTGACCTCTGACAGAGGGAGCAAAGTTAAGAATAGGGTAATTTCTTCCTCCTGTAAATGGGCACACATGGAAAGTTTTGAATACTTTATTATCTAGTTGTAGCTTGTGCTTTCTTCGGTTTACACTCATTTCTTGGCATGTTTTTTAGCAGTGGCTGGAAAATCAATTTTTCTTTTCCCAGCTACAAAGCACTACATGTGTTCTTACACAAAATCCTATCACTCTGACCAACATCTTTAGTTTTCCTTCCCTGGTGTTGTCATGAAATCCATCTCAGTCCCATATATTGGTTCTTTAATTTCAGTATTGTTTTAGTGATCACACTTAGTTTAAGAATGCTGTTAAACCACTGGTTATACAGAAGTACAGCATGTATATTTAGTGTTTTCCAGAAGGAGTTGTATTTTAATTGTGCTTTCTAAATTGAAAATTTTCTCTGATTTCTTTCTTCTGTCCTCCTTGTTTATTATTTATCTTCCTGGTTTAGAAAGTTAGATGGGTTAGTGATGAAAGTTGGGCTTTAATTGCTTCTCAGTTGGGGATCTGTGGGAGAAAAAAAGAGTAAAGATGTTATATTCCTGCTTTCATGTTTTGCCAGCCATATCACAGGAGATCCAGGTGTGCAGCCCTCTGTCACCTGGAAGTTGCACTGTATCTTTGAGTTGATCCAGGGAACTGGATCCAGGCAATCCAGCAGTTGTCTCCAATAGGAGTGGGTGTCGATATGGACTGATGGCTGGGGGAATGGAGGACTGGCTCTGGATTGCTTATTATTGTCATGATGCTGCATTCCTTTAAAGTCCAAGGTCCCATTGGTCTCATCAGAGCTGTGGATTCAGAAAGAGAAAAAAAGCTCAGGGTCGGTGAGTCTGTCTGCATCTCTTCTAAGGTTATGACTGTCTGCTTTACAAAAATTGATGACTCTTTCTAGGCACCAAGGCAGCAGTGACTAATGCTCCTTATACGAGGCTGCTGAAATACTCCCTCTGAAGCTTGCGTTCATCAATCTAGATAAAGAGGCTTGCAAAGGCAGAGCCTGTGCTCTGATGGCCATCACAGTTTGGAGCCCTGCCATGTTCCCCGTGCAAAGCCCATAAACACTGCTCAGCACCAACCCAATAAAGGGGGAGCAGGTTCGTGTGAATATAGGAATGTGGACAGTAGCACCAAGCTTTATCAAGCGCTCAGGGAAGTCTATTTAACCTCATCCTGGAAGTGGGAACCTTAGAGAGAGACTGTTGACAACCAGGAGAGAAAACCTGCTTACTCCTGTGGGTGAGCTCAGAAGGCAGAAAAGACCAGGCTCTCCTTTTCTGCAGCAGGAGGTGATTTCTTGGGCTCATTAATGCCTCTTGTGTATGTAGGACAGTTTGATACCCACTCCTGGGTGGATGATGTCATCTCAGGGTCAATTAATCAGTTCTTGTGTAGGCAGAGCATATGCTTGACTATATCTGGTGGAACAGAACTTAATTACTGGATTGAGAGGATTTTTTTAACACTGAAATTAACATCACCATTCTTATTTGAAATCAACTACTCTGTTTAATTAATTTCTTGTTTATGGTATTTGTCTTGTAAATGAAGTTTTGATCTTTTATGCTAATGAACTGATATACCACAAAGCCTTGAGGAAGAGGGATAATGAAAGATGCTGTCAAATGATGATGTTAATGGTTAGGGTTAAATGGTGCTTCTGCCGGTACCTGCTAAGGTGCAGAGGTTCTCTGCTTTTGTGGGAATGTTGAAAGCTAAATTGGGCATTTTAAAGGGCAGCTCTGCACTGGGAGAGGTGTCCACTGACATAGGGTGGCACCAGCAGGGCTTGAGCACAAAGCTCTGAATGCTCATGGTGGTATGGGAAATGTACAGATCATGGCACAGTCAGTCTGTTGGTCACTGGCAGTGCTGGAAGGAAAAAAGTGTGGTAGTGCTGGTCAGAAGCAGGAACACAGCCATCACCTCGCAGCACCTGCACACACACAGATCTGCCCCAGTCTCAAGCCTGTGCTCACTGTGAGGATGCACAAATAGCACAGATGTAGAAGTAATGTTAGAAGTTATGAACTCTTCTGGTATCCTCTAACAACATTTTTGTAACTCTGTAGTATGGTTGTTGGTTTATAGAGTAAATAAATATTTTACACCTCACACGTGTGTTATCCCCAAAACTACAACCTGAAGTACCCAAAGGGAAGCAGACTCTTGATGCCTTGACTTGAAGAGGGAACAACAGCAGTGTTGTGAGTTGCTGAGAACAACCAGAACTGTGTTCTCTGTTCAGGTCCTTGCAGGAAATTGCTGGGAAAAACTTGGTATAAAAATTGTCCTCATCTGAAGGAAAAGGGTTGAGATAACACACCCAAACCCAGAACATATTCAACTGATTTATAAGCAGGAATTTGAAAATGCATTTTTGTAATAGAAATCTCTTAGAAATTTCTTTGAAACTTTAAGGCAAAAAGAAATTCTAGAAGAAGGCAGGGTACTGTTAAGTCCCAGCAGTAGGGGTATGTTATTTACTGTCTCAACAGGCCTCAGATGATTTTTGGAGGTAGTTAGATACTCCAGTATTTAATTTTAATACTTAAAATTTGGGTGAAACCTTCAAGCTCAGGAATGCCTGGGATGGAGCATATTTTCAGCCATCAATTTTCATTGCCTGATACAAGAAGAGACTGAATAGAACAGACTTAAAATGTGAACTCTTTGTTGATGCAGAGGTGACTTTGTGAGATTAAATTAGAAGGACAAAAGCAATGCAAGGAAGGAGTTTTAAAATTCAAGTCTGAACTGCTGCTTTTTCTTATGCTACAACCCCCTTTCCTTTTGCATAACCTTGGTCCAGATGCGTAAGGATATACAAAGACTTTGCAGATTTGTTTCTGGGACAAAGTAAGAATTTAACTGGTAGTTATGAGATGTATTACCAAACATATGGGGCATAGGTAACGTTCCTCTGTGTGTGAATGCTTGCCTCCACTGGAGGAGAAGGGGTACTTTGAGGTCAGTAGCTTTCTTACAGACTCCTGTTGTTTTATTGATACGTAAATATGTAGCGCAGGTAAAACCGCATTTCTTTTGTGGCTGGAACCTGGTTCTGGTGGAGTTAATGTTGCTGTTGACTTCAGTGGAGTCAGAAACTCTTCATGAATCCCTCTGGTCTAGAAGCCAGACAGGGAGGACAGAGCCTGGGTGAACTGCATTGCAGACAAAGCCATTTCTGATGATAGCAGAGCTTTTAACTCCTCTTGTCTGTGCAGACCTTAGTTTTGCAGATAAGTGTTGTCAATAAGGGTGGGTATTAGTACATAACACGATTTATCACTGCTTGTCTCTTTTCTTTTTATAAGAGCCCTTCATCTTGTTATCCAGGCATTCAATGCTATTAGAACAAAGCACGTAAGCCCAGAGTAGCTGATGTTTTCCATCCAAGCTTGTTTAAAATTACACTGATGTGAGTGTTTAGGTGATTTGAGGAGATTTGTTTATAGCTCTTGCAATGGCAACCGAATACTTTCAGCAGGATTTAGGATTCTGAAACTCCGTAGAGTCTTGGTCTTGGCTTTGAGAAACACCCATCACTCAGCTGCAGGGATTTGTAAAGGTGAAACTGGGTGATCCTGTCCTGTTTAATTTGGTAGCAAACCCCCCGGTGCACAGTCAGCATTTTGTTCAGTGCAATGTTGAGTGGTCTCTTAGAATTTGTGAAAACATAACTTCTACTTTTCTCTTTTCAAGGATCTTAGGGTAAAATTTTCTTTCATGAACATGAACCTTTGTTTCCCCTTTCCAATTGCTCGTAGAGGTGCATGTACTGCGCCGTGTTGTGAAGTCTCTGGTGTGTGCATTGCCCAGTGGGGGCCTGGAGCCAGGCTTAGCTGCTTCTTGATGTGGGAGTAGGTAAGTTTGCACCTACAGGGTTTATGTTGACTTTATGTGATATACAGATATGTGTATCTGCGTTTTCCAGCCAGAGCTAAGGACTAGTCATCATGCTGAACAGCCAGCGTTGTTTGCTTTGGACTATAAAATATGGCATGGTATTAAAGATATCTGTTTCATCACCAACAGAGTCCAGACAGCACTCTCCTACCTCCAACTTTCCTTTTCTCCACACTGGCTTTTTTTTTAAGACAGCATTACTGATTACATTTCAGTATTTATAGTGATATAAGATACTGGAAAGCTGTAAAAGTAGACCTGTAAGCCAGAAGGTTTTTCTTAAAAAAAAAAAAAAGGAATAAGTCTATTTTAATATGTTATATTTATCTGCGGCCCTGCTGCTCTTGCCAAGAGAATAAGGTAGAGAAGCTTAGTGTCCTGTCTGGATTAAGGAGAAAAGTGAAAAATGCTGTGTTTGTTTGCATCCTGAACATAAAATATCACACAGAATTTTCAGAGGTCGTGCATGTCCTTAAGCAAAATCACCACGGGCAAAGGCAGTGGCAGAGCTTGGAATAACCCATTTGCCTTGAACAAAACCCATGCAGGACATACACATGCTCGTGTACCTGGAAGTTTGGAGGATGAATTGATCTAGATATGAGTGGCCTTGGATCCCTGTGCTTATTCTGATGCATTGGAACAATGCTATGGTATTTACTGAAATTTAAGAAAAAAGAGAAAAAAATTGTATAGTTCAATCTAAGATACCCAACTCTGCACGAACACTTCATATTTGGATCTGAATCCAGTCATACAGTGAATTCAGTCCGAGTTTAGTAATTAAGCTAGTTTTGTGAGACTTCATACAGACAGTAGGATATTTCACAAGGTGTGCTTTCCAATCAGGTCTCACAGGATCAGACTAAAAAATCCTTAAATGTTTTCTTTCAAGAAATTCATGTCTAAGCAGATATTAAAGAAGCAATCATGGCTTAACAAGTATCCAATTTATCCACCATCTTACAAAACCTGATTTTTTTTTTAGTAGTTTGCTTCTCAGAATTGCAAAAATAGCCAGTGTGGAGATTGTAAATAGGAAACATCACCTACTTTGTTGTTTATCTGTGTGATTTGACTTCAGGGTAGAAGTTTTCATCTTTCTTCAGAGTGTAACTCTTTTTCCCAGCCTGTGTATTTAGTTTTCCTTAAAAAAATCATTAAAAAAAAATCGCTTACAGGATGTTTTGTTGGTGTATGAGCCTGGGAATGTGTCACAGTTTGTCACCTTCTGTTTTTGCCATTTGGAAAAGCTAATTTTGTTTCAGGGTTTGCTTCTAGCAATTTGTAAGTAGCAGCTGCAGTGAGGTACAGTGAAGGGGCCCCTTCTGAAGGACTTCTGTGTATCTTGAGAAGGTGGTTTTCTTTCCCTTTTCATTACTGCTTCTCTTTGCTTGGGGAAATTGTCCTACCCAGTAACAAACTCCACACTCTGCCTGAGGGCATCTTTTTTTTGCTTTTAAATGAGTTTATAAAGGCTCCTGATCACTCTCTTGTTAAGGATGGAGAGCTATAATCACTCAAACTCATTTCCCTGATTTAATGAGCAGTGCAAATCATTGACAGCTTCAGGTGTTGCCAACTTCTGAAATACAACTAAACACTAAATCCTCCATCAGCTTGGAGGAACTCTCAAACTCTGAAATTATAAGTGTGAGCTGATGTATGCAAGGAGATGACCAAGCAGATAATTAGGTTGGGCTGAGGTTAAACCTGGGGATCTTATATGAGGAGTGAACAGTGAGAGGGTTAGATATGTCTGCTGTGCAAGCTATGAGGACTTGATGCTATTTTTTTTTCAGTGGGAGACAAAAGGCTTTTTCTCCAGGGCATGTATTTTCCTTCTAACCAAAACCAGATCATGTGGATGGCAGAACAATTTGTATTGCTGATGGCATCCTCACTAGGAGGGATGAGATGTGGATGGAATTCATTCGGGGTGAGGGTTATAAAGAATTTTGAAATATTTAGATTTTTTTTGGTGTGACTTACTTGAATGAAGTGATCTAAAAATGGGATTGGGCTGTCCTCAAAACAAATATAGACATAGGACTTGCCTGTCTAACACTTTCATCCAAAAGTTAGAATAGCTGAAATCTATGAATGAAATGTTGATATCTATTTTGTTGTTGCATCCCAAGGGACTGAAGGCATATTTAAAATATTGTAACTGAGAACTGACAAGGTAGATCTAAAGTAATCCATGCAAGTATGCAGCCCTCATTAGCATCTTAGTTTAACAGTTAAGCTCTGGTCATTAGTGATTAAGCTTAAACAGCCAATATATCTCTGCTGGGAGATGTATTCAAGAACATTCGAATACTTAATGTATTCAAACTTGCATCCACATATTGAGGCTTGCTTCTATTGATGTTATTCATTAATGTGACCTTGGATGCCAAGATAACAATCTCTGGAAAAGCTAATGCTTCTGTATAATGTGATTAAAATATAAATGTGTGTTTCATAATGATTATACTTTTCTCCTCTTGGCTGTATTTTGGGAGTGCATTCTTGTCCTATGCTAACATGTTCAGATACTACCTCTTTTAAGATGGTTTTGGAAAGAAGGTGGTAAATAGTTCACACCTGCAATTCACGTCTCTTTTTATTTTCATGAGTTAAATTCAGTCGCTAATGGAATGAAATAATTCTGAAGCTGCTAGGAAATGTTAGGTGACAGACTATGGCATCTGAAAAGACTGTTACTGAGAATAACTTAGGACCTTTGTGATCTTATGCTCCATTTCTTCTTGGCTCTTTTGACCAGATGTATGACCACTGCATGGAGAGGTTATTAGTGAAATGATCCCATTATAATTCTTGATTTCTGAATTGTTCCTTATCTCATTAAATAATCTAAAATGTGTGAATGGCACGTAGGAAATGGTCTGGATCAAGGGGCTGTGCACAGAGACAAACGGAAATCAATAGACCTACTTTTATCTCTGTTTCTAAAGGAGTTATTTAGAACTATGGGGCAATATAATGACATAAGAGCTAATTAATTCTAGTGAGACTTATTTTCTGTCTTTATCAGTGAGGCTATTAATTAGTTCATAAGTGCTATAGATTTAGAGAGTTTTGGATTGGGTTCATGTCTTCTTGGCTTTCCAGCACTGGTCATTAGTCATTCTCTTTTAATGCAAGTCTTTATGAAGTAGCAGAGAACTGTGCTTGCCTTGGGGTAAGCAAGCTGGTGAGACCATTCAGTGAGGCTGCAGGAGCTGATGAGGTGAATAATTTTAAAGATCTAGAAGAGGTAGAAAAAATTTGCAAGACTGCAGTTTAAACTGATTGTTTAAGTTGCAGCAGTGCTCAGAGACTTGTATCTGAGACAGATTTTCATTCTCTACTTCATGCTGTTTAGATGCAAGTGAAGACATGGACCTTGACCTAAAAAGTTCATAAAAAATGATTTGTCTGCGTATTATCCAGATTATATTTAGCATTTCCTGGGCATTTGCAAACCATAACTCTTGGCCTGAGCAGTTTCCAGCCTAAGGCTTTGCAAACAGAGGCCTGGGTGAATGAGACCTGTGTATATGAATTAGCAAAATACACTGTAACTGGCAGAACCTGTCAGCAGAGGGATTTTAAGGTCATTCTTAAATTGCTGCCCAGGCCCATACAATAACCCATATAAAGCTATTTTGGAATTCTGGTGGTATTCTTCAAGACTCGGATTTTTATTTCCTTTCTGTCATGCCTCGTACAGGTGGGCTCTGCAAAACCTTAGAGATGGGCTGTCCCCGTTAAATGTTATCATATTTTTTTTAGGCTATATTATTGTATTATTGTGTCTTTAGTGGAAACAGGGATGTGGTTACTCTGCTCCTGAAAATTATGCCTTAAACTTGGTTAGATTTAGACTATCTTGTTGTAACACCTCAGAACCAAGAGCTGTATTCCTGCTACTTCTGTTCATAACAGGTAGGTGGGGGCAGAGGGTGAAATATGGAGGATGTCATATTCAGTGTAATGCCGTTGCACAGTTACAGAAATATTAAATAATTTGAAAATACTCTAACCAGTGCTGTTGTAGTTTGGAGAATGTACTTGAAAAAAGATGTTTTATCACGTAACTCCAACCCAGCGTTTCATTGTAGATCACTATAAAGAACGGAGAAGAAATGACTCTTCCACTGGGGGCAAGCAGGTCCATCTTCACTAGAATTTCAAGCACTGATTGACACTTAGTTTTCCTTGTACATTTTTTTTTGAATCAGGTTTTGACTTGGAATCTATATGTAATGACACTTGAATAAATCACTCCTTTTCCTCACATATAAATTTTCTTAAATCTGTTTCACTCAGTTCCATCTGATAGATAGCCCTGGAAGAGGACAGATTGTAAAAGATACTGTAGATGTGATAAATTTAGAGCTGATTGATCTCAGGTATGAGTAGAGCAAGTTTAGTAAGTTACAGCTTCTTACCCATCTTGTGGCACCTCTGAATGGGGATTTTGGTTTTCTAATATTTGAGCCCACAATTAGATGCCAAAAGTTGTTTGAAGGAGCAAAGCTTCTTTCTGAGAGAAGGCAAGGCAGAGAGCAGAGCATTTCAGGGCAGGCTCTGCTAAGGAGAGCTGTGTATCACCTCACCAGGGCTGTTCCACAGGACTTATGGGACACAGCCAAGTGCTCTGAATCCACACTGCCTCTTTGTGTGGTTGTCTGTGCAGTGCAGAATTGAGTGTAAACTGAAGCAGTGGTGGCTTCCTGAATCCACAAAGCCTTGGCAGGCAATGCCTCAGAGAGAAGCCACCTTCAGCCTACCTTAATTATTCTGGGATTCCTGCTCTCCATACTGGAAAGGCCTTAAGGGGTAGTGAGCGCATGCTTGAAGCAGCTGTGTTGCCTGAGAAGGTTACCTTTCAAAGCTTGTCACCACTTGCCTGTTACTGCCTCCTGTAGGACCAGCCCGTGCTACGGTTCCCTGCTGTGGTTTGGCTGCCTCAACAAGGACCAACACAAACAAATCCAAAGGACTGTGTCTGTCCTAGGTAAAGATTGAAAGGACTACTTGTGTAAATGAAAATTACACTCCTCCTTGGTGAGTTGGGGAGTTAAAGGGTGGAGGAAATTGTGATGAGAAACCATTTCAGGGAAGAGAAGTGAAAAATGAAAGAGTGGAGAAAAAAGAAAAGCAAAGGTCAGGAGCAGTGATAGTCCTGAAGGTGTACACATGGCTGTTACTGAATGAATGGTAAGGTACTGAACAAATAGTAATTAAATCCTAGTGACTATGTAAATGCCAGATTATAGCTGTGATCTTTTTACAGACTTTCATTTGATGTGAGTGGGAGTCTGTATGCTACCCTTGGGAATGCTTAAGCCTAAATGTATGCTCAAAACCATAGCAGTTCAGTCTTCTTCCCGGCATGAGCTGATATCCCTTTGACATGCACCAGCAGCACCCTGAGGTTTCTATGAGGATGAATGTAGCTGGGGTTAATTGTTCAGTGTTTCCAGCATGATAATTTTCATTTTTTTTCCTATAGACAAGGGTGCTCCACTGATACCCTCCTGCACAAAAGCTCCAATTAGTCTGGATTTATAACCTGATCCAGACTTGAGCATTTCAATTACTCCTGGAAAACATGGTCATGTAATTGACAGGGGAAATGATATTTTTCTTTGAGCAGGGAATGTTCCACACTCCTCTTAGGAGAATGACTGGAGTCTCCTTAGGTACACACGGTGGGTAGGGTGTTGCGTTCATCCTTAGGTACACACGGTGGATAGGGTACAGTGGTCTGGGGAAAAAGCTATTGACAACATATTTGCTGAACACATCTCTATAGTTCTGTTTCTATAGCAACCTTAATGTTAAATGTGTTGCTAGAAAAACATTTGTTACTATAGAAACAACTTTCCTGTAAGTGAAAAGTTTACTTTGTAACACATGATGCCTAATATTAGTTTTTTTAAGTTAAACCACCCACATGTGTGTTGAAATCAATAAACAGATCATTGTATTCAAGACTGCATAGGAGGAAATGTACAGAGCTCGCATGTACCATCTGCTTGACTTCAACCGACATCACACTGACTTCTGAGTAACAATTAAAACAATAGAAATGTTACATTATTCGTGATACAATGGGCTCTTGTTGTTTGAGATCCTTAATTCTGTGGAAAATCAGTCAATTTTGGCTTTTGGTGGAATGGATTTTTTTTACATCCACAAATCCTAACTTGAGTTACTAGGCTGCACCATTTAGAGTTACCCTAGTGGCGACTGGGACTTTAAAACTGGGAAAAGGTTTTGTTTGGCTTTTTTTAAGGTTGCTTTCTGAAAGCAACTTTCTGAAAGCAAAGCTTGAATCTGGTTCTTCGTGTTTTGCTCTGCTATATTATGCAATAATGCTTCCTCTGACCCTGAAACACTTGCAGTATGGGTAATGGGTACTGACCAGTGTGTGACCTCAGCAGGGTGGAAAACACATCAGCAGTATTGTTGGGCTCTTTTCATCTGCTTTGGGATCTGTGTAGACCTTTTAGCAACCTTCCAGTACCTAAAAGGGGCCTACAAGAAAGCTGGAGAGGGACTTCTGCAAGAGCATGTAGTGACAAGACAAGGGATAATAGCTTTAATCTGAAAGACGATAGATTTAGATTAGATATAAGGAAGAAATTCTGCTCCCTGAGGGTGGTGAGGCCCTGGCACAGGTTGCCCAGACAAGCTATGATGGCCCCATCCTTGGAAGTGTTCAAGGCCAGGTTGGATGGGGCTTTGAGCAACCTGATCTGGCAGAAGGTAGCCCTGTCCATGGCAGGAGGATTGAAATTGGGTGATATTTAAAATCCCTTCCAACCCAAACCATACTATGATTCTATGATCTTTCCCACATGCTTTTGCCATTAAATTCTGGTCTGTACTTTCTGAGTTGCTAGCATAGGAGATAACCTACCAGCCTTAGTTAGCAATGTCACCCTGGCAGTGAAAGGATCAGTAGGGATGTAGCAACCCTGGCAGACAGATGCTTTTGGTAACGCTCATGACCAAACTCAGATGCACACACAACGTTGCTCTCTTGCCAGATAAGCTGAGCCTTTCAAAGGAGGGTCTGCTGGTCAAGTGATACAATCAGACTCATTTGGGTGTGAAGGCTGTCGTTGTCATGGAAGCTCATTTTCCGAGTAGTGCATTGACTTCCTTCACTAGGTAGCTTATTGTGTTATAAAGTGCCAACAGCAAAGCACAGTGGTGGAGTTTTAAATGTCACCAAGGTAACGATCATCAGTCACCTCATTATAATTTCATATACGGATCCGTTCTCTTGCAAATATAAGACTTCCTTGTTCAAAAATGATGGATTTAAGTCTGCTTCTGAGCTGGAGAATATCCTTCTATTGTTATTCAGGGTTTATTGTGTGTACTGGGCCGATACTTCTCTGACTTGCACTGTTATGAAAATACTGCGTGTTCACTAGTGATTGTGGTGGGTTTACTGTAAAGATTTTCCTGTCTTTTGTGGTTCCAATTGCTAGCTAGTTTTAAGTGCTGTGTTGCATTAGCAGATGAGAAAACTATAGTAATGGGTTACCAATAGTAAAAGAACAATTTCCTTTTGTTTCTACGCTTAGAGCACCATGTTAGTGAATAACTGCTTTACAAGGCATTCCCACACCTCCTCCTATGAAATAAGTGCTCTTAAATACTGTCACCATTTTATGGTTGAGTACATCGAGCTGCAGGTATAGGAAGTCATTGTACACTTGTACATCTTGTTTGGAGAGTCTGAAGCCTCTGAGAAGGACGTGGATCCTGTGGGTTTTCTAGACGTCAAGTACGGTGTGACAAGTCCATCACATTTCTCTATAAACTAGCTGAAATACAGAAATCTTTTAAATTCTGTTAATTGTATTTTTCAGTTTATGATGAAGACTTCTGGAAAATAATTTTACTTCAGAAATTTCTCAACTTTTGTTCTAGGCTTGTCATCCAATTTCTAGCCTAGAGGTTTTCCTTCCGGGGAAAGATGCTTAAAGGCCATATGGTGCTTGGCTGGGGGGGGAAGTCGTTCCTGGAATAGTGGTGGATAAACCACTGTATTGTTTTACAGAATGTGTCAAGATTCAAACATCACAAGAATGAATGGATGTGCTGTTTGTACACAAATGCAAAATGAGGTGCAAAAGGAAACTTTCTGCACGTCCTCTTGTTAATAGCCTGGACGCGCTGACTACTCTGAAAACAGACTGCTCTGTGCCCTTCTTGTGTGACAGAGTGGCAAACGTCTGACTCCCAAAAATACAGGGTCACTGCGCTTTCCTAATGCTGGGCTAAGTTCTGTAGTTAACTATATATTCACCTTGAGTTTGGAGGGAACTTGTAAAACTTGGTCCTTGACTGAGCAGAATTTCAAAAGGAAAATGGAGCCGTTAAATGGACCTCTGATGTAGGGATGTTTGTTGCTTCTTGAAGCTGGGGAAGGCACGGTGCAAAGGCAGCTTCAGTGGGCAGAGGAGACCAATGTCAGAAGGAATGGAGGAAAGAATAAAGAAATTGGGAGATATTGTTTCAGAAATGCTGTTTCTTGGACAAGTGCTCCTTCTGAAGATTAGTACCTTCTCGTCACACACACACACAAAGTTTCAGATTATTTCACATGTTTGAATGAAGGAAAGAGACGACATCCCATGTGGGGTTTCAGGATGATTGTTTTCAGGCTGTGATTTATAAATGATGTGTGGTTTATGCCATTTCGGACTGTTACATGTAGGAACTTGTAAAAAATTAAGAGTTTATGTAATTCCTCCAGCTTGATATTTTTAACTGAAACACTGCAGTTGTGAAACTCAGAGCTGCTTTTGGGTTTTTAGCTCTTCTACAGTATGTGACAGCTCTGTTTAATCTCTGTATTTTATGCTGTTTGATCACCTGCAAATAGATCTCTTCCCAAGTCCTTTTGACTTTCAGAGCCTGGGTAGACCTGGCATGAGTCTGGTCTGGAGCAGTGCTGAGAGGAACCAGGCTTTTGTCTCCTTGTCAGCCTGACAAGCAGACTAGGCAGCTTTCCTCTAAGGGATTCAAAGTCAAAAAGATTAGTTTGGCCTCCTGTTTTCTGAAGAAATCTGAAACTTGGAATAGAAATGTGAACACACAAGCTGTTGTTCCTGGACTCCTATAATAGCCTTGTTCTTAGTGCTGCAGGAGTTTTCCTTCAAGCACATTTGCGTGGTGCAACTGTGGCATCAAGTGATTGGCGGAATCCATCTGCCTGTCCTCTATGTGGGGCCCAGGGAACCGGATAAAAACAAGATCTGTTAATTTGTTATAAAGAATATATCATCTTCCTGATGGTTCTGGTGTATTCCCAGCCCAGGGGTTTCACTTAACTTCTCTTTCCCTGTGCTGTGAGGGAGTGCATGCGTCTCTGGTTGGCAGGGCTGCTGTGCAAAGGTCTATGAAAACCTTAGGAAGCTCCTTAGTGGTTAAGTGGGAAAAGGATCTTGCTTAGCAATACAGAGGGGGAAAAAAGGACATCCTAAGCTTGCTTTAGAGGCCACCAAGCAGAGCCTGTTGGACTGTTCCTGCCATTTCAGTGCTTCCCTGGAAGGCAGATGCCCAGGGAGATGTGGCTGTAACCAAGAGGAGACTGTAAAGAAACAAAGGGCAATATTGCAGGGTATGGCAGCAGGTTGTCATACTGTGGATCTGAGCTGAACCAACTGGGAACTTGCAAGCTTGGCAGGATGATTTCTACTCAGTCACTCATTCTTTTTTTCTGTGGTTTCATGATGGGGCTTCAGGGGTTGGGATTGGCTACCTGGGCGGTGCTGTTTGCCTTCCAAAGGAATGCTGTGGATACAGCTGACTGGTCAGACCCACAGGCTGCTGCTTCTATGTCTGAGTGTGTCGGGCATCACAGCCTTGTGATACGAGAGGAGACTAAGATGTTGGGAGTAGGGTACAGGTTGAGGATATTTCGGTTGTTTAGGAATCTCAAACTTCTCAGCATTCCAAAGTAACCTAGGGGTTCTTTACAACCCTGGTCATCACTCCATAGGGAAGCTTGAGAGGAATAGTCACCTCAATTCAGTTACAACTGGAGAGATCCCTTGAGCTTTGAGAAATACTGAAGTGTATTTCGTAGATTTCCATGTTTGTGCTCTGAAGAAACAAAAAATACACTACTGGTCTTTGGATTTTTACTGACGCCCTTCATCAACCAAAGCTGTGAACACATCCAGAAAGAATGAAGGCTCAAGTCCAAAAGACATATAAAGAGGGGTTGGTAAATAGTACTTCCTTGAGACAATGGCCTCTAGGATGAGCAGAGCTGTCAGTAAGGAAGATTTCTTACTCTGTTGCTTTTAACTCATGGCTTTCTGGTTTGACTTTCCTGATGACCTTGCTGGATGATGGCTCTTCTTCATGCATAACTTGAAACATGCTTGTATTGGTACAACTCTGTGGAAGTTACTCCTTTGTGAAAACTCATGGACATAAGGGCTCACATAGACAATGATCTTAGTTGGAGCTAATTTGATCCAGTGGATGAGCAGAAGAGATTTCCAGGGCCAGTATTCCAGATCTTTTGTGTTGTGGTTGTTTAAAGTGTGACTGCTTCTAGGCATTTCACTGAAGATCTGGGACTATTGCTTAGTTAATATCCTTATAGAAGGGAAAGGACTCAGAAGCCATGCTTTTCTGTACTGGTAACTTAAGGACAGAGTGTTCTAATTCGGGTACCATAAATTATACCCATGAATAAGCATGTCCTGATTTTTCAGAGGTGCTGAACACTTATAATTCTATTGACTTCAGTGGAAACTGGAATGAGCCCAGTGTATGCTTTGGATAAATCATGTTACATAACAGAAAAATGATGGTAATTTATGTTCAAGAATCTTTCATCACAGCACTGAGCTCTTCTTTGCAGCTTGACAGAAAGAAAATTTTGAAAAGTTGTGCTGAGACTCTTAGTTCACCTACCCTTGCACCTGCGCAGCATTTCTGATGAGTAGCTCCAGAACAACTGCTTTTTATGCCCCAATGCTGGACCACTTTCAGAGCATAATGCTACCTTGTGTGGTGTGACACCAGCGAAGCTGAACGCCTGTGAGACTTAGGAAGTTTTGGAAGTTGGGTAGCATGCTGCATCAGAGCCTAGAAACCTTTTTGTCACAAGAGGTCTGTGGTTTCTAAACGTTCTTTGGACTACTGGAAAGGTACGTGCAGGTTGCTAATAACCTATCTTAGTGTTTGTATCTGCAAAACCCAGATGTGAGCACGTCCATGAAAAAATAAAGTCTGGGAACACAATGTCTTTAACCTTTTGTTGTGTAAATCAGAGGTGCGTTCTTCAGGCTGCTGTTATGCAGTAGCTCAGAGTCCTTTGTCTTTCATTAGGCAGTGGCCAACATGTGCAATAACCATACATTCCCTTGGTCCCCTCCCAACACTGCTGTTTGCTTTCAGCAAGGGTGCAGGGAACACTGAGTTCAAGTTAAAAATAGAATTAAAAATGAAGTGAGGAAAGCAATCAGAACACCTAAAATCCGTCTCTATCTTTAATCATAAGTAGAAAAAAATACATTGAATGTTGTTTGATCACAATCTAAACACAGCCGAAACAACCCTTTGAATTTGGAAATGACATGCAATAGAGGTATTTTTAGCTTGTGTTGCTCAGATCTTGAGGAGGAATTTTTTTTGTATGTTTTAGCTTATCACATTTCTCGCATAATAAGCTCTAGTTTTCCACAGCAGTTTAATTTTCTGTGAACCTATTCTGTATGCAAATAACTTTTCTTTTGTGGTCTCCAGTGGCAAGATTATCTTTATTCGGGGTGGATGTAAGGCAAAAAGAACTTTACTGAAGGGCAAGAATGTAATCCCTTCATTTACCTTATTTGTCTTCCCCAGGCACATTTTTATTATCAGTTTTGCTTATGTTTTTTTCCTCTCTCAAGTTGAAGTTCCAATGAAAACATGGCAAAAATTCTTCTTGCACCTCTAGAGTGCCAAAAAGCCACAGTTCTCGTTACATTTTCTGATTGATTTTTCCCATATTGTCAGCAGCACTGCATTCAAAGGAGGGTACCTTCTGGTTTTGCCAAAGAAGGGCTTATTAATATCACTATTGTGATATTAACATCTATTGGACTTGCCTTTATAAGTATGTAGAGAGCATGTTTCTCTTGCCTGTAAGCTTCCCTACTTAGTAGTTTTGTGTTTGGGGCTCACAGACTTTGAGAATTTGTATCTCTACTTGAGTGTGCTGAGCGGGCTCCTACGATCCATCACCCTTGTACAAGTAGAAAATGTTCTTTAGTGAAACAAATAGCCTAGGTTTCTAATGCACGCTTCCACTGGATGGCTTCTGCTGATAGTGAAGGAGCAGCTGAAAAGATCAGGCTTATCTTCAGAGTGTGCCAAACTGTTTTTTGTTTCCTGGAAATGCATTCAGGACTTCAGAGTGTAGATATGGGACAGGTATAGAAAGCAGGTACTCTTTGCACATGGGAAGACTGGAGAGAGGCCACAGACAGCTGGTTTTGGGAGGGTTTTCCAAACAAACTGGTGCTCAGATTTAGTTTTACAACAAAAGAGAATGAATTCCCGGCTTTAGAGGCAAATGATCCAGATTCTTCTGGTTCCAGACCCAGATGGTCAGTGATAGAAGTACTGTGTGCTGGGGTAGAGGCTTGGTGTTTGTGGCATTGAGAGGAAGCAGAAAAGCCTGGAAGAGGCTGGAAAGGCCAAACTAACTTAAAGGAAGAGAAAGGAAAAGGCAAGAACAGAGGAAAAAGAAATGGAATTTGGCAGTTCTGAAAAAAAAATTCAGTTGGGGCATTTCCATAACCATCCTCTGCTGCAGCTGAGGTCTTCTCCCAGCTGTGCAGAGCTACAATGCTGTGTGGATGTGTGCAGGACATGCATGGAGTGCAGCAACCATGGGTCAGGATGGCACGGGATCCCACACGTCCTTAGGAGCTGTCTGTCTCCTTCCTGGAAAAGCATTCAGGGGCCACGCGGGCAGTGAACAGACTGCAATACGGAGGCACTGCTTTGGCAGGCTCTCTTGGCTTAAATATTGCTCATTTAGACAGAGACTATGTAGCTGTGGGCCAGTGACAATGAAACAAATCTGTCTCTGGGTGAGTGTTGAACAATAAATCTGTAAACACGAAGGGTGAATGTGATCCCGATGCTACTCCGTTCCAGTATCTGAAAGCAAATGGACATGCTGCCATAAGCAGAATGGGAATCCTGTATTTTGACTGAAAATGAAATTCTCCCCTCTTATTTAATATCTGAAGTACAGCAAACAATATTCACAGGAAGTGTGATTCTTCCTCCCTCATTCTTAATCATCAGTCCCAACAGAGGTCTGCTGAAATCAACTGGATTGATTGCACAATAAATTTCAGGGTTCTTGGCAGTTCTGCTGCAGTTGGGCACAGCTTTAGGAACTGTGCTGACTTCAGCCTGGATTTTCTTTACCTGTGTGCTACTGTCCATTTGACATTGTGGGACCTTTGCCATCTCCTCAATTCATACAGTTGTCATAGGAACTATTTCCTAAGCTGTATTCTGACTTGTTCCATGAAGCACTTTATTGTGTTATAAAGTGTTGACAGCAAAGCACAGTGATAGATTTTTAAATGTCACCAAGGTAACTACTGGCATTCAATTACACTTACATGCAAAGATGAATCTTTTCTCCAAATGTGACTGTGTGACAGTCAAAAAATGTGCTGAGAATGAAGGTGATATGTGATATAACAAAGGTTTCTCTTGTCACTTTACAAGGTTAATTGTGCCCATTCTCTTTTCTGGTAATGCAGATGTAACATAGATTATTGCTCGATTCTTCAGCTAATGTCTTGATAGACATTGACTACTTGGTATTTTGGTTTGTTTTTAATTCTGCTCCATAAATGAGTCTGCCACTCTATGAATAGAAGACTTGGGGCTTATCTTGGTGATGCTCTGTAACACCCAAAGTAAGTCTGCTTTAAATGGCATTTCTCTCAACTTACATAAAGATCCCAGAGATCAGAGCAGGAATTAGGGTTGTCTGCAAATGTCTTGAAACCTCAGCTAGTCTCATTTGTCCTAAGCCTAAGAAGATCAAAAGTGCTAGGACTTGTGGAGATTAGGGAGAGCAGATAGCTTGAGCAAAAAATTTGTATTTTAGAGAAGGGCTTTTTGTGACTGGGAAAGAATAAAAGTGCATTTGAGTGAGGGACATGGTAAATGTGGGATCTGAGGGATCAAGAGGGGAGGAGAGAGGGGGAAGATATTATAAGGATAAGAATCTGACAGGAAAAATGTAGATGATTTGGTATTAGAGATTGTGCTGTCAAGATTTGGCTTTACTGAGTGTGCGAGCTGCTCTGAGGCTTCAATCGACTCTGAAGACAGAAGGCTCTCTGCAAGCAGTGCAGAAGCTTAAGACATGACCCATAAATCAGCCAAAGCTCTCATCTGGTTTTGAGGTTGTAGCCATGAAAACGTCTTCATCCAAGGCCTCCTCAGAAATGTGTAGAGGCAGGCAAAGCTGCTTGTTTCTTTACTTTTGACCAATATGCCTCTTCCCTGTTATATCTGTTAGGTCTCAACATCTTTTCAGAGTGGTAATCAGCACTTAATATCACCAAAGTAAAATTTAGGCTATTATACATTCATTTTTCTCTACCATTAGGGTGGTTTATTGAGAAAGTAAAGACTGTTCTTTTTTTTTTTTTTTTTGTTTGAATTTTCATATTAAAGGTGAAAAGAACAGAATTTGACAATGTCATCTGAGGAAAGCAATTATATTTTAAGGTGAAGTATTTTCTGAACAGCATCCTGATTGCTTGGTAGAGCTAAAAATAGCCGACTGGTTAAATAGCTTATTAGCATGTGGAGACCTGGGAGTAATGCATTTTTACTGTTGCCTAAGAATTCCATGCCAAATATTGTCCTGGAGCTGGAATTATAATGGAGAGAGAGCAGATGGCTTTTTCAAGAGAACTTGTCCATGATATAGTGGGTGAAGCAACGTATTTCTGTCTAAAGCAGAATAAACCCTCTAGTAATATAACTTACCAGTGTAACTTAAGGGGTGGTTTTGTAGTGCCAAACACTTGCAGAATTTTCATGCCTGAAGCAGACCTGAAGTCTTCTGATGAAGGTGTAACAGCAAGCCTGGTAATCTGGTTCACAGCTACCGACATGTCTGCATGCACACCGCTGCGCTGGGCATATTCCCCGTGGCTGCTGATTTTTCAAGAGTAAGAGAAGTTCTCTGAGTAGGTTTGGTCCAGGCTCGGTTCTGATCAGGGCAGGGGGAAGAGTCCAAGAGCATCCTCCATGGGGTTGTTCTCAAGCCCATCTGAAGGGTGGAGCTGGTGGAATTCTGTACAGCTTAGAGGAGGCACAGAGAGCTGGTCCGTTAGCAGAGAAATCTCGGCTCTGTGACTAAATTAAGTAGACTTGTTAGCTGAATCCAACATAAAATGTAACAGTTCACAACAGAAAATATGTTTAAGCTATCTGAGCAGTTTTCTGGCCCTGTTCTTTTGCAGGGCTTTACACATCTAGTTGCTGCTCTATATAGTCAAAAACTCTGTAAAGAAAACTCTGTCAGGCACTTTTTGCCTAATACAGGAAGGATTAGTTGTGTCAGCATACAAGACTTGCTGCCCGCTTGGCGAAACCATTGAGACATAAGCCAGACTGCTTTTTTTTCCCTCCAAAACAACTATGAAACTCCCTAAGATAAAAGGGAAATACGAGCAAATCACAATGATGTACAGAGCACTTGCCCTGACTTGACAAATAACATGAAATCCAAACAAAGGACTTGGATTTCGGAGGCATTTACCATGTAAGGGGCCCAGTAGAGAGACAGTATTTTCTGCCTGGATGGTTATGTTTATTTCTGTTTCTTGTAACATGGGGATTTTTTCTCCTTGTTTTAAAGTTGTTTTTTAATTTTTTTAATCATCTTAATCCCTCTTTCATCATGAGCCTTTCTGCCAACAGAACATTTGTCCTTCTTAATACATCTATTGCCATCCTCCCCACTAATTTTCCCTCCCGGATGCTCTCTTACTTGGATTTCTGCCCTTCAAGGAATACTACACTGGGAGGGATTACGCTCCTCAGATGTCTCCATTACTGGATAATAACCCTTGAAAAAATGTAATTACTGAAGAATATTTGCTGCTGCTTTGTCTTGGGGAGATAAAGGGAGTGAGATTCTAGAGAACTTTTCTCTTTGGAGGAAAAAAAAAGAAGTTTCTCTTTTCCTGGGAACGTGCCATGGGAAGAATTGATTTGGGAAGGGATATTGTCACTGATCTCATTTCTGTGGATAGAGTTGTGCTTGTCTCCTGGTACAAACCTAGTGACTGTTGAAGAACCTAGGCAGTTATGCATATAGCAATTAACTCTCTCCTTTTGCCGTGTTGCTAGGGAAAATGAACTCTTTATTTGTTGTCATTATCAGAACAGGTTAACAGCAGGAATCCTGTGCCTGTAAGCAAGCCACTGTAAATGAACTCTGTCTTAGGACAGTCAGATGAATATTTTTTCCCACTGAGGAGTGGCTTGGTTACTGTGAGCTGCTTGCAGTTTCTGTAATGGTATGAGGTCATTGGCTGATTACACTAAATTGATGATTGTGTGTTTCAGTTTAATCCATAGGAAAGACTGATTAGATACTCAGTATTGGCCTAAGTTCTGAGGTGCAACTCTATTGTGCTCACTTGAAACCTCTGTTCCTGACAATGTTGAGTCTTACAAGAAACAATATTGGGGATTAAAGTGGGACTGAGAAGATGAATTAAGGATTGATAAACTACTATCTATTTGAAACTGAAGTTTCTGTACTGTTTAAAGGCATTCCTTTATTTAGTTTTAATATATTCAAAACATTTATATATTTTTCTTAGTATTTTGAAATATTTCTAGCAAGAAAAATGGAAGCAGTTTTGCTTCTCATCTCTCCCTTCTGCCTCCAGGTAAATTCTCATAAGGTTATATTTGGCAATTCCTGAATCTTAGTCCAACAGCTCTTCAGGGTATTTGCTGTTAAACGCACAACTTGTTCAGAAGCTCTGCTAGATTTGAAGCAATTCAAGCAGAGAAGAAAGCAGATGGGAGGATCCACTGAGCGTGTCTTGTTTTTAAAAAATGGAGTGATATAGTAGAAGTAGTTCTCATTTTGCTTTTGGAGATATGTATCTATATACGTGATTCACTGATTTATGCTGTAACTTCACACTTCATGCAAGTCTTATGAACGTTGAAGCACTCAAGTCCTCCGGGGATTTGTTCTCAAAATATATAGTTCTCAAACTCCTGAAGACAAAGCTCTGCAGATGGCTGATGAACCACGGTCTCTGGCTTCAGGGGTACCAGATTATGGAGAAATCTTGTTCTTCTGGGTTTCTGGGTGTCCATGAAGTCACCTATACAGCCTTTACCTGACTCCCTTAGGCTGCATACACTTAAGAATTATTATTGTCCTTGTCCGCTGCCGAGGACAAATGAGTTTCTCTTAACAGGTCTTCTTGGCAATTCCAATATCACTACTATATTTACAATGCTAAGATTATTTAAAATCAGATTGAGAAGCAAGCTTGGCCAAAAAGCATTCTACACTTCTAAATACAATGGCTCAAATGACAACTAAAAAAACCCCCAAAAGGATCAGTCATGTGGTAGTTAACTCCTGTTAAGACAGTCAGGCTGTCTCTTACACACTGCTAGAGAGTGCTAGTGTTCCTGATGAGCAGGGACTGGCATTCAGCTTTATGGGAGAGCTGTAATATAAAGTAGCTGCAACATAACTAGCTAGGAAAGTCTGGTTAAGATAAAAGTGCATGCGGCTTTTTTCTTTTACTGAATATTATGGAAGTCAACATACAAGGAGGTAAGAATATGTATTTTAATTAATACTGTTTTTCTGGCTTCTTCGTTAGTTTAATCTCTGAATTGGTGCAAGCCAGATACTGTCCTAAGATAGGAAAAACTCTGGAGTAGGTCCTAATGCGACTTTTGGGGTGTTGTTGTCATCAGTTTTCTTATCTTCATGCATGGTACGTTTATCTGTAGCTGAGAGATTTGAACTGTGAGCAGGAGAAATGGCTGCAAAATGCCTGCAGTGTTGGGGTGTTGACGGCTGGGTCTTGTGGCTGGGAAAACACTTTAAAACTATGATGCATGCAGAGAAGAGTTTAATTTCCTCATAAATATGCATCCCAAAGGATGATTACTATTGAGCACAAATGAGTTCTGAACCAGGACCTCACATCTTGGAGGTGAGCTTGGGTCAGTGTCTGAAGCAAATAAGATTTCCCAGAAACAACTCCTTTCCTACCCAAAAAAAGAGATGTGACCGTGTGTGTGAATGTGCGCATGCATTCACGTACATTTTTTCTTTGTCTTTCACTCACATTCCCATCCTAATTTGGAAAGCAGAATTAATTGGAAGCTCAAATGCTGAAATTATCTACACAAATGTGAATGCAATGGCTTTATTTTTCTTTTTGTATAGTATTTGCCTGGTATATGTTCTGAATAGGAAAAATCACAGTTCGTAAAATACGCCTTAAATCTTAAGCAAGCCAATAGAGTCATTAAAAGGAATGCTGATGGTCTTAATTAGCAGCATATTAACATGCTGTGAGCACTAGCAGTTCTACTGAGCTGCTTGGTCTGGCTGATTCACCTATATTTACTACTAATTAGTGAAATGTTACAATCATTAATGCTCTTTACAATTTCTTTCTAGGGAAGTTAATTGTGTAAAGACTTACAGCTTCTCTGAACTCTGGTGCTAGAATAGGATCTCATACATATGGGGCTGTTGGAATAACTTTTTGATGATTAATGGGTACAGAACTTTCTGTCCCTATGGTAGGATGAGGTGACCCTGTAGTACAGGTTGATTTTTTTTTTTTAGTGATTTTTACAGAAATGCCTCTATTTGGAAAGCATGTGCCAAACAAACATCTGTGCTGTGTCAGAAGCTGAGCAGAAGTTTGTTGAAAAAAAGCAGAAGTTTATGTCCAGCACGAGATGAAAAAAATATTCATTTTGATCTGTGTAGACAGGAGTCTGGTTGTGTTAAAAGGTGAGCTTCATGACAATTAAGAACTTTCATCCTCTAATTCTTTAATAAAATCTGAAAGCCTCTTCAGTGCTCTCGAGAGAACTTTTTTGATTTGTACCAAATTTTATTAATTTAATGACCTCTAATGAACTAGATGTAGAGTTACAGTATGCATGAAGATGATCAAGATTCTGATTAGTCTGGGTTTTGTTGTTGTAGTAATATTTTTGATTTGTTGTAGTGACATAAGAATGTCCATTAAAGACTGATGTTTGGGCTTGTTTGACCTGGTTTTATTATAACTCATTCTTATATTGAAAGTTAAACTAACTTGCTTTCTCTTTAAAGCAACTATCAGGATCAGCTATGGTTAAAGCTGGGTCCAAAGCAAAGTCTTAGATTCACATATCCCTTGGATGACTGTACCAAGTTTGGGATCCAAATGTGAGATCTTTAAGGTCTTACAGCTAACAAAACATAATGTTAGTGTGGTTTAAATCATTGCCTATTGTTAATGTCCTTTTTTCATCCAAAGGCCTCAAATACTGTACATGACTGTGGCGTCAGTATCTGATTAAAACAGAAATAGAAGTCTTGTAATTACCTTTCTGGAAGTGTGTTCTTAAAGGGAGATCACATATCTGATTGAATCCACTGAAATCCTGCACCCAGGATATCATGTACTAAAGACAGCCTGTGCTATTAAGGTGATGTTTGGTGCTGCTTACATTAATAGAATATTTTGTATATCAATATGAATGATGACATTGAACATACTGATTGACTGTAGTTAGGTCTGTGGAGCTGAAGCATAATTTTATACAGAGACAAATTTCTAAATAAGTCCTATATAGTAATTATATAAAGTGCCCATCTTTCTTATTCAATGATCTTGAACTGGGAGAGGAGGACCCAGGCTAAGTCAGGGTTTTCAGAGAAGGAGAATTGCAGCTGAAGAATTTCATAGTGACAGACTTTGACGGTTGTTTAGTTTTAGTTCTTTCATCCTTCATTCCCTTTCTGTGCAACCAGACAATGTTAGACTCTAAGGAGTGTGGGAATAATGAAATAATTCATCATTTCAATAATGAAATTGTTGGCTGTAGTTAACTTTGTGAAAGGAAGATAATGAAGTAACAATTTTTGGAATAACTAAAGAATCGGTCTATTGATGATGAAATTTGGCATTTTTCCTGTCTCTCAGAAGTAGATGTGGGGGAAAAGTTCATTGTCTAAATTTTTGCATAAAGCTCAGACAGTGTTTCTTCTGCATCTAAGTGTTCTGGACAGCATCAGCCTGCAACTCAGTAGTGTGATGTGTGCATTAAGTTGTCATAATAATGCAGAGGAGATTATATAATCTTTAGGGAAACTCTTCTACTTTTGAAAGCTCATTACATCCCTGCTTGCCAGAGTCCAGCCTGGGCGTTACGTTTCTGGATCCCCAAAGCACGCGGGGAACAGCTCCACGGCTGAGTGAGCAGCATCTCCCTCAGTCCCGATTTCTTTGTGGTTTAGGTCAGTGGCTCAGCAGGTCTCTTAAAAAACTCAGCCCATCTATTACTTTAGCTCATCTCTCTCCCACATATCACACTGAGGAGTTGCTTCTCATCTTTGTCTTGTTACTTGTTGGGTTTGAATGTCAGGTTATGAAAACAGTTTGTTTTCATCTGTTGAAGGAAGTGATTAAAACCAATGCTCAGAGAGGACTTTGCGGAAATGTTCAGGTTGTCCACAATGCTGCTTTTAAAACATTTAATTGCAAATGACCATTAGGGAGTAAATAGGTGGGAATTAAACCCTTGAGCATTTACGGCTGGTTGCCACCCTTCTGCTTATGAGTTGAGTGTGATAAAGTGAACAGAGTCCAAGGGAGGACACCACTGGTCTGCCTCATGTTTATGAAGTACCCGTAGTAGAAGAGGAGCTGTTTACTTATTTTCTGTCAGCAAATTACTCTACAAGCAGTCTCTGCTAAAAGACAGCTGACTTGAACAGGAGATTTAATGCTCTGATGCTTGCAAAACATTTGAACTGCAAATCATGTGGTTAATGTTAAGTATAGGACGAGCTCTGGTGCTTCCTAAGCTGTGGAGTTGGTCTCTGATTTAGCTCCTGGCACCTTCTTCTTTCCTTGCTCTGTGAAATTGCAGTTCTCAATTTCTTGTCACCTCACTTCACCATGCCAGGCTCTGCTGATGCCTTTGTGGACTCGCAGGCTCAGCAATTAGTGCTCTTTATTATTTGGAAGAATTTGTCATTATTCTACTCTGCAATCATAGGAAAACTTTTTAATTTAAGGATCCTGTAGGCTCCTATGTGAGCTAATAAAACAGAGGTCTTTAATATATTAATGAAAGCAAAATCATGATTTCTCAGTCTGGTAAGCCGAGGGACATTGACAAGTAGAATTTAGGAGGCAGATGCAAGAGAAGGCTACTTATCTACCTAACCTGCAGAGAAACAAGAAAGTAAACAAATGAAAGGCTCCATGCAAGTTACAGTTATTGTGTATTAAAAGCCGGACAGACGTGTGCAGCTGGCTTACATGTTCAGAGTCATAAAGACCTGAGATGCAGGATCGCAACCGTGGGGACAATGGAGAATTTCCAGCTTCCTATGCAGTCTGCACCATGGTTAGCAAGTCATCTGCTGGGATCAGCTAAGCATCGGTCATCTAATCAAGCCTCTGCCCTTGGACTTCATCTGAGCTGACTCATGGTTATTGTTCCAAGCAAACTCCATTCCTTCCTGGCAAGCGTGCCCTCCTTTTGTGAGCATGTGGGGAGCACAGCCCGTGATACTGTGAAAGCCCTTTTTAGTTGCCTTATTTTGTGTAGATCTGTGCGTGCGTCGTACACAGCAAATGCTTCGGTCTAATGGAGAGCTTGACTGACTTGTATAATAAATAACCTCTTTTTAAATTCCAAAAGGTTACAGGCTGCCTCAAGTGAAGGCACAAGTGAGGCTGATATGTCAGGGGGGTGTTTGCAAGAGCTAGTACTTGTGATTTGCCTAAGGCTCCACACAGGGCTGATAACAGCCATTAGACAGGAGGCGTCTGGGCTCCAGGTGCTGCTGAATAGTGCAGCTCTGCCCAAGAAAAGAGTGGGGCAATCAGTGACAGAATTACTCATCAGAGGCTCAGTGTGCTCTTTCCTCTGCATGCCTGGTACTGCTTTTCTTGTGTGCTTGCCACCACCCCACTAAGCAAGGCAACGTTTCTGAGATCCTGTGTGGTCCTTGGGGCGGCAGGGTGTGTCTGCCTGTCACTCTCCCATGATACCAGGAGGTCCTGGACCACTTCCTGTGCTGTGAAAAAGCTGCTACTTTAAAGGACATGGTGAGGGAAAAGAATGTCTTTTCTAAAGGTCAGCTAAACCTATGGAACACTTACAAGCAGAGAAAATTATAGCTTTGGTCTCTCAGTAGCGGGCTTTTTGAGAGGATGAAAAGAACAGAGGTGTGTTACAACGGGCTCCAAAGAAAAGTCTTTTAAATATTGCTATTAGAAGCTATTAGAGGGATTTCTTTGGGCATAATTGAAAGGTAGCACTTTGTGTGGAATGTTCCTCACTTTTAACAAGTTAAACGGCTCCCTTGATTATATAGGCTTGCTTGGCAGTTACTGGAACTGCATATTAACTCCTCCAGTAACTCTGATGCTGCCTGTGGGCTGTGGGTTAGATAACGTGAGGTCTGAATTTGCGAGCCTGGCCAGCACTCATATTTCTCACTTTCATCCTCCTGCAAAAAGCTGATGTGATTGCATATTTATTAGGTGCTGATACAGACTGAAGATCTGTGGTCAGATTGCCAGTGTAAATCTACTGCTGTCCTCTTACAAAAGTTTCTACAGCTTTATAGAAACCCCCTGAGTATTCAGTACGATGGCTGTCTGATCCTCGCTTCTTCAACAGTAATAACGAAAATTATTCAGAAATGTGTTAGAAACAAATATTCTACTTGCAAGCTGCATCATGTTATGAGATTTGACTTGATTCTGGGAATGGAGTGGCATGGAAAAGATCGAACAGTTACCACAGAGAACTTTCCCTAAAACACTTGCAAACCTCAGAACCAATAATGTGAGTAAAATTTTGTCTTCAGCACCAAGTATATCTGCAAGCAGAGAATAATGCTTTGTTTCAGAGCGCAAGGTCTTCACAGCATCCTTTGTGTTTTCACTCTATGAATTCAAATTATAATCTGTGGCAGTTACAATATGAATTTTGCTGTTATGTATTGTGAGTAAAAGTTATTAATAAAATTTGGTTTAAGGATTATTAGATTATCACAATATTTTCAGATAGTCTACACTGCTGTCTTTGGCTGTCAGTCTAAAGACAGTCTTTTATTAAAAAAAAAAAACAAATCTCATGAAAGTGTGATTACTATGTAATTAACAGTCCATGTTCTAAAAACTGCTACCCTGTGAATCTATAGCTTGTAGAACTGGTCCATCCTTCAAATTACTACATATAAAGAAACTTTGTTTCTTTCGTTTTTTTCCGTGCAAAGTCCAACACTTCTCTCCATCTAATTTGTAGAACTTCACAGTATGCAGTTGAATGATATGATTTCTACTGCAGAATACAAAGGTACATGAAAAGGCCATAGGGCATTTTTCAGTACACAGACATTTGGACTCTCCATCTTCTATAACAAAAGCTCTAGAACGTCCATTGCTCACAACGTACCATGTATCCATCAACCATACAGCAAGTGAAGAGACTGAGAGGAGGGACTCTTCAGTCTGGAAAGGAGAAAGCTCAGGGAGGACCTTAATGTGTACAAATACCTGATGGGAAGGGTGGGTGTGTGACTGAGTAAAAAACATGGAGTAGGACTTCTCTTGGTGGTATTCACTGACAGGACAAGAGGCAATGGACACAAACTGAAACACAGGAACCATCTGAATGTAAGAAAAGTTTGTACTGCGTAACTTGTCAAACACTGGATCAAGCTGCCCCCAGGAGCCTCCATCCTGAGGGATGACGGGAGAATATTCTGGGGTACTTTTGGTGAAGCTATTTGGAGTCTACTTACTCACACATGCTAAGCTGGCATTATGGCCAGATAGAAAGCATATCTGTTCCATATCCATATGTCGTTTGGAGTGCTCTTGTGCGTGGTGGCAATAGGGTCTCCAAGTGTGCTAAGGAAAACCATATGGTTTTTAGATTGGCAGGCTTTTCTGGTAGAGACAAGTCTGATGAGGAAAAATTGGGGTGTCTGGAAACTAGTAATGAGGTCTGTCAGTCTTGGGCATTACTCCTCAGCACGACGCGTGCAGATGAGAAAAACGATAACAGAGAGACTCTGTGTAACTTCACGAATGGGTAAAAACTACAGAAACAAACTGCTTAACCTAAACAACAGTTTTGAAACAAGACCAGAGGCACACCAGGTGGCTAGGCATAAGTTTAGCCTAGGAATTAGTAGGTTTCTAGCAACTCAGACTAAGTCAAATGCATCATCATTGACCATTTCCAGATGAATACGTGGGTGTTTTAGCAACAGTGCAATACTTAGCTTAATAACTGTGGATGTCACAGCCTCTCTGCAAAAGAGAAGTGAGAATATTTTTCCTGAAATTCTTATTGTGACAAGTTCAGTTTGGAGGTCTGTAAATATTCAGAGTATCATTTCAAGGATTTAGAACATGGGGAGCAGTCAATGTTCCTTGTAGTATCCAACTCTTGTTCGTTATCAGAATTGTCAAGTCTTCTCTCTTGTTTGGGAATAATAAAAGCGTGCGATCGATAACAACTTGTCTGGGCCAAGTGCCAGTGAAGTTCTAGGAACTGTGACAACAAAGTGTTGGGGCTCCTCAAGGGAAAAAATATCTGCTGAAAATGAACAAGCTGGATCAAACTTTAAATAGCAGAGAAATCAAATTCAATGCTAAGAGATAATCCATAATTTATTAGAACTGTACCTCAGAAGACAGAGCTGTGTGTTTCCTGCTGCAGCACCTGTTCTAGCTCTTCTAAGGCAGCGCCAGACCCGTGTTTCCATTTGAAAGACTTACAGATCTGCAGTACTTGACACATTTTGCCCTTTCCAATTCACTTTCTTTCACTCAACTTCACTGTCTCCAAGCATGTTTCTGGGCCTGATGTTATATAAAAATGCGCAATTTTTTGTTGTGTAAACAGTGTCTGATTATTTTTTGTAAGGACTGTTCAACCAGATTCAAGTTTTCAAAGTAAAAATTATTAAACCAAAAACAATTCTACATGCCAAGTGAAAAGGAAGAGAGTTTCCTAGTAAACTATGTTGTCCTTACTATGATTTTTTTGCCAAGTTACGTCTTGTCAAGACTTTTCAGAAAGTGTAGAACAAGCATGTAAAATTCATAGGAACTACTGTATGCAGTGTAAAATGGTTAATACAGTTTTGGATACTATGAACAACCAAAACCAGAAGCCATCCACCATCACTGTTATACATTCAAATCAAAGGTGCCAATTGACTACTTAATCGTATGCACACATGTAGAGCTGTCTCGCTCTGATCTTGGCTCACAGAGGATTTCTCAGGTTCTTGCTTGAATTTGATAGAATTGGCTGCCTTGTTTGGACCCTTCAATTTTTGGGAGGAGTGCCAGTGCATCCCAATGTTTCAGCAGACCACCAGCACACCTCTGCAGTGAGCAGTGCTCCAGCTGCTGTGTCAGTAACAGGAGAATTTGAGGCTGTCATTGAAACAGGAACCCACAGTACGAACAGAGCATTTTTAGGTGCTGCTAACAGATTTTTCTTCTCCTGAGCTTGTTCAAGGTAGGAGTTGAGGTTTGTGATAATGTTTTTTCCTGGGCCCTCTTTTGTACAAGAAAAATTCTGCTTTTTAGTATGGGCATTGATATTGCCCTTGACTTCAGGTGGAGCAGAATCAATCCCAGATGTATGCTTAAAACAAGCACAGTTCTGATACAGTATATTCCTGGTAAACTTCTTGTGGGTCATGTTTTAGCATGTTGTGCAATATTTGAAAAGTTAATAAATTTTACTGCAAATCCAATGCTGCTGAAAGCCTAAGAAAATATTAAAGTTCCACTTACGCGAGCATGTACTGTATAGGATATTTCTTATTCAAGAAACCATCCCTTTCATCTCCTACCTAACCACTTTCTATGTTTGGATATGTGTTGTGTTTTACTACGAACTGCACAAATGTTTAAGATATACTTTCTTTAATGAGAAGCTGACACTTGTCTCATTAAATCTGATATTGCTAGGTTTATAGAAAAATATTATAGTTAAAGAGAACTTCCGGTTGTTCCATAGATAGCTGACATAAATAGCTGTGGCACCAATAATACTCACTGTTTTAAAATCCCAGAAAATGAATTGTAAGGTACAAAAGATGGAGGTGGGGGGAAGCCCTATTTGTCTCTTGAATCTCAAGGTGAGAGCAGAGTGACTGAAGTCACTGGAGGAAATAATCACAGGCTGTAATACCTGTAAAGATTGTTTCTATTGTCAGTGGGGTTTTTTTCCCCTTTGTGAGTAGTGTATCATCAGTATTTCCTCTTGCTTCTTGAGAAGACCAGAGTTTTTGTAGGTCAGCAAACAGAGTCTGCATGTGTGTTATGAAATGCAGAAGTACTGCAAATGTGATTGTTTTTCTCCTAACACCTGTATTGACTATATTGATCTAAAAGAAAATTAGGTTTTCTAAAGTTCAAATGTAGTTTAATGTCACTAAAGTGAAATGGATCTTCTCCTGAAACCCAGACTGCTCAGTGAACATTCTGTGCAGATTTACCCTGCAGCAAGAACGATCTCTGTGGTTCAGTCAGAGGTAAAATGACCACTGAGTTCAGTGTTGGTTGCACAAGTGCTGTTTAGTGTTGCTGTCCACCTTATTTTAAAAGCAATAAAGGAGTTTCAATGACTGTAGGTAGATGGTTGAAAAGAAATTATCTAAGCCAAGCCGGCAGTTTTGACATATTTAGATCGCCTATTATTTATTACAGTGTTCCTGTTCTAGGATAGAGCATCTTAGGAGCATTCTTCACTCATGTTGGTGAGAGGTAGTAATTCAGACAAAGTATAGTTTAACTGTAATTAAAAAAAACTTGGTTTTTGCATCTAAATTCCTACTTAGAACTAAAGCTACTTGATTTTCATCATTGCTGTGACACAAGTTTTAAGGTTAGTAAATCCAGTGTCCACCCTCCTTTCCTTCTCCCATAGATATGCCTAGAGAGATTATAACATACCACACAATAAATTATTTTGCATCTCCTGTCCAAAATTCCCAAGCACTTTGCAGTCTAATGCATAGCTCATAACACTCCTATATGACACTAGGAAAAACTGTAATTAAGATTTAATGAAGCAGAGATTCATTGCTGTGGGCAGGTGATATGCCAACAGTACCAGCTAAGAAAGTAACAGAATAAGGATGTGGCAAAGTCTAGCCTGCCTGCAGTTATTTTGGGAAGTTATTACTGTCTCATGTGACTGAGCATGTAATGTGTGTACAGGGAGTGCTAAAGGAGAAAAGGCTTGAGTCTACCATCCAGGCTTAAAAGTCCATTTTATTTTATTTGCTGTACTAGGTGTCATGCACAATTCTCCTTGAGAACAATCCCAGTCCTTAATGATGTGTTTATTCTAAAAGAGGTGGAGATCTCATTCTGTGCAGAGTTAAGATGTCAGTGGATACAGTGGTATGAAAAGAGCAGAGGTAGGATTAATGTTGGGTCACCTTATATTGTTCATCTTCTTTGTATAATAATCTTTCATATAGCGTCCTCTTATGCTAGAGGATCAAATAATGCAATAGCCCTACGATCAGAAATCCTGCAGACACAGAGCCATGCAAAATAGCCTTATAAATGATTCTCTCACTGAAAGGTATTTCTTGTTTATGCCCAAGGTGAAGAATCTTTACCTCTGTGGAACTTTCACTGGGTGGTTTTGTTCATGTCTCAATTTTGGATGAAAAAGACATACCTGTTTTGCAACCCAACAAGAAAAATATATTTGCCAGAGAGGCAAAAAGGAATCTAGAGGAGCTTCTTGATAAGGATCCTAAAATTTCCTTTTGAAAAAAAGTCACAAGAACTTCCCCGGGTTCCTTGAGCAGGGCATGAAGTGAAGCATCTTCAAACAGGAGAGCAGCCTGGAGGGTAGTTCAGAGTTGTGTCAATGCAAGTGGTCTGCGGTAGGTATCACAGCCCGAGTTTAACTTCAGAATGTAGATTTCCTCTTACTAAAATGCACCCTTTGTTATTCCCTTTCGGTAGAAGATTTCTAAAACTTCAGATTTTCTGTTCAGAATCAAAAGCAAAGTTTTCAAAAATGTCTCAGTTTCTTCTTAAAATCGTGTTATATTTGCATCAGCTCTCCAAACCTGATCCAAACCACATAGTCTTTCTGGGATGATTTGCAGATGGCAAGATTCAGGACGTTTTCTCTGCTCTCTTGTAAGCAGGAGTGGGCTCAGTACAGAACATCTCCAAATGCTGGAAGATGCAGTCATTGATTCTATCCTCTGTCCTCAGAAGCTTGTACGCCTTTTAAAAAAGCCTTGCTCCACTGAAGATGGAGAAGTAGGCATGCATTATTCTTTCTTGAGGATGGTTGTTGTTGTTCAGTGTTTACTTTACACATTATAATCTCTGTTCTCTTGAAATGCTGTGCTATGTAGCTTCTTCCAACTATCTCCCCCTTGGAAGGAAAAAGAAAACATGTATTGACTATCACAAAGCATGGCACACCTTTTTGCAATTGTTTATCTACTCCTTGTACTATTTTGAATCTATCTATACCTTTTGCCTCCAAAGTGTGAATTTTCAGTCAACTAAACTTTCATCCTATTGTATAGTCTGGGGTGTTTTACTCTTGACAAGAGTCTACTGGACTTTCAGAAAAACCTGTGATTTAGATGAGTCACATATAATTAAAGTGGTAGAGATCTATGCTTATATGGTTAGCTGCCCATTTTATTGGCCACTTAATTGAAGTCCCTTAATAACCATAAAGACTAGATTTAGTTTTTTGTTCCAAAGAGTGTAATGATTGTGACTTAGGACTTCTTGTTCTTGTTTCTTCTTTTAATTAGGGACAGAAAATATATACTGCTGTGAAACATCTGGCATAGCCTGCCTCTCTGATGCAAAGTAATATGGTCTGATATTTTGTGCTGTTCGTCAGTCATAAATAACTTCTGTCTCTCTTCTGAGCTCTGTGGGTTTATTTGACCAACTATTTGAACAGAAACTTCAATAAAATTATTACATTTGTCTGCAGAAAACTACTTGCCTTTATTCACTGAAAGTTTCAAGTTACAGCGCTTGGCAACTTCAGCATGAATTTTCTTGAATTGTCTATTTATTCATTACAATATTTCATGTTCTATGGGTGAGTTGCTTATTTCATTCAGTCTTTTACTGTTGGCTGTTCTCTACAGTAGTTGTTGAATCCGAATGTCTTATAGTAATTCCTGATGCCTCTTTCCTTTCTGCTTCACACAAAAGACCTGACAGTGTTCTGTACTTAGAAACAAGAGTGTTATACTATTAAACTCTGAAATTTACAATTTGGGTTTGATAGTGTAGAAGCAAGGCTTAGAGGTAGAAGCAAGACTTAGAGCTATAAGCATGTTTTCTGGGCTGTAGCCACAAACTAGACTGGCAGAAGGAATTTCAAGATGGTAAAAGGATTTTACTGAACCTTAGGCAAAGCTCAGATTAGTTTCGGCTGTGAACCGCAGCCATTAGCTAAACCGGCGAGTTCCTCATCCATAAGCACTTGTACCTCCCAGCAATAATTGTTTTCTCTAAATGTTAACAAAGAGGAAGGAAGGATAAGTGTTGGAACACAAATTGGTTTCATTTACCAGCTGGATTTGGATTAAAGTACAGTATATCATCACCCACCACTCTAAGCATGGCAGCAGTTTTATTTCAGGAGAGAGTAAGGCAATAATTATTTAGTTTAATTTGAGGCCAGGGAATATTTTAGAGTAGATTTGAGAGAATATCTGTTGACCGTCGGGGTAGCGAAGCATTGCACTAAGATGTGAGATCCTCTTACGTTTGGAGATTTGCATGGAGCTCCTGGCAGATGTTTGGTGCTGATAGCCTAGCCATAAGTGATCTTGCCTCATCACAGAGGGAATGATCTTAAAGGTTTCTTCCAACCTAAAGGATTCTGTGAAAATCTGTGAAATAGACCGGAGACCTCAGCAGTTCATGCTGCTTCAGGCTTGAGAAAAATCACCCATAGAATTTCCATAGAACTTTGTAACTTTTCTTACCTGTTGGATGGAACCTCACAAAGCCTCAGTCTGTAAGGGAGAGGATTCCATGTGTTCAGGGGTTTTGTACAATATAGAGGTGTGAAAAATGTGCTCATGTCAGTTAAAGGATGAGTCAGAGGAAAATGCTAGCAGTAGATTCACAACTGGGGAAATAAATTCAGATCAGGGATTTGTATTTGAATTTCCACATTTCTGACTTAAGAAGCAGCTCCATAGCAATGATCACGATCTACAGAACGATCCCAAATTCAGAATAGATAAGTGCAAGACGTTGTCTGCAAAGAATCTCTGCAAGTTGGAGGGGAATTTAGACCAAGGAAAAATGTATTTTTGTCATGCCAGACATGGATTTACATTTTGTTCTGAAAATAGTTTTGTCCAATCATTAATAAAGAAGATTACCTGATATTCTTGAAGTTTTATAAATATGAAAATATATAATGGAACACCCTCAAACTAACAGGCATGCGAACTTGTTTGGCTTTCTAAATGGCTGTTCAGACAGAGAAATACTAATGTGAATGTGGCTATTTTTTGCTTTTGTTTTGTGCTACTATTAGGTAGTAGGTATTTTTGGTAAGAACACCGTGTTCTCCTGCTGCCCGTGTCATGATATCTGGAGATGCCTAAATCCACATCCTTCATCAGTGGCCTGTCTGCTTTCCTGCCTCTGTCTGAAGAGCTTCTCTTCAAAAACAACAGAAGCAATCCGGGTGCTCTAGATAGCCAGACACAAAGCACTAGAACAAACACAGGTTTTAAATAACCCATAAAAGAAACCTGGGTAAATACGCCCTTATAGCCAGTCAATTTACAGAAAATGGGACAATTTGCTGAAAAATTCACAATGGACAAAAGATGCACAATAGACAAAAGATGCATTAGAGAAAGCTCTCTACAAACTCTGCAGTCAGACTGCATTCAGGATCTAGCAGGTCATTCTGTGCAATCCCTGCCAAAACAACAGCTTTCCCAAATTATCAGTGTGCATCCATTCACTTCCATAAGCAGTTACAGAGAAACTACACTAAAGGAAATATTATGCGGTATTGTATTATTATATTATTAATACTATGTGGCTGGTCGTGTGTGCTTAATAAGTACTTTCATGGACTGGGCGCTGCTGAAAGCTATGAAATTAAGCTTTGAGAAGATGCTACTGCTGGTTATATTAAAACAATTTGGGATTAAATAAAGCACATGCCTCTTATGCTGCATGTTATGTTGGATATAATAATGCAAGCTTATGAGATTGTAAAAGAATGCCAATAGAGCTGCTGCATAGGTTGCAGGCAGTGAATATTCTTTTTTTGGTAGTTGTTGTCAGTAGGAGACTACATGCTGATGAAAGTAATGTGAACCCACACCTAACTAATATTCATCTGTGGAAATGGAAATGTGCTCAGTTTCCAAACATATTGGAAATGGGAATTAAATCCCAGAGGTTGACATATTCTGTTATAGTTGTGTTCTACGAGTGGTGGCCTAGTTTGTAAGAATGTCTGGTGTTCAGCAGAGGGACTGAACCTAAATTGAAATTGATTTTTAGACTTCTACCTGTATCAAATTCTCCCTTTGTTTTCTTTTTCTCTATGAATCGGCCATTGGCCAACTTTAATAAAATATCTATTGGGAAGCAGTAAGTATTACAATCATCATGTGTTTTTATCTGTCTGCAGTAGCATTTGTAGTGTAAAGGATAATCAGAGAATCCCCACGGTGAGGGAATAAGTGTGGCTAATGTTGCAATAAGTTTGCTTTCCAAGAGTTATGTAAGATCTAGTAACGAGACACATGTCACAACTTAATTGAGATCCAGTCAATACACGTGGAACTGCTCTTCTAAGTTTTTGATCATCAGTTACAGGTTCTTGGTGAAAGGCATGATAAACAATTTTAAAAACAAACATCCAAGAACCCCCCTTGTATCTTCAAACGGTTGTAACGCCATTTTAACCTGAGCGAAGATGGGGTTTGTGCAATTCAAAGAAAGAGTGCTGTCTCCTGTATTACTGAGGTTACAGCACCTTCGGGTGATGGGCAATCTGCTGGGTCACTGAGAGGGGCAGAAGCCACTTCTTTGTAGAGGAACATGCTTTCAAGTGGTATCCGTGCAGAGAATGTATCTTTAGCTGCTCTCATGCATATTTTGATATATTCCATTTCATGGTCAAAGCAGTGTTTACTGTTGGTTTCTATTTATGATGATATTTTGCATTTTGGTGTAGAAATACGTGCATTTCTTTGGACCTTGAAATGATTCGTTTATTACGTGCTGGTTAAATATTTGTCTTTGTGTAGGTAGAGAAGTGGGAAAGTCTGATTTGAAGAGTTCTAAAGCAAAAAACCATAGTCTGCATCATAAAGAGGGAAAATGAATGAAGACTTAACAGGCAGTTGAAAGAAGCCAAATATACTTTGCATAAGATGAAGTTTAAAAAACACCCTCTGCACTTGCTGAGTGACACTTGAGCACTGTCAGAATGGCTGGTCAGGAACTTGAAAATGTCACCATGGTGAATTACAGCTTTGTGCAATTCTTGTGATTTTGTGTGTGTCCATGGAAATGAAGAAAATCTGTTTCCTAAGTAGCTGAACAGAAAATCACTTTATCTAAATGGGATTCACACTAATTTTATAATTGTGCAATTAAAATAGATATAGCCTAGGCAAGTGCATCTGAAACTGCTTAGCTGCCGTGACATGTTCGTGGCACATTTCCTACATAGCCAGACTAACGACATGTGCTCGTTGCTGCTGCTTTTTGTTTATTGGCATATCTGACAAGCAGTCTGCGTACTGCAGCCGGAGGAGCCTGAATCAAAAATGGAGCCTGAAACTAATGGGAAAATATGTAACTCAAATAACAGGACAAACTTGAATAGCTACAGCCGAGTTAAATCAACAGTGAAGTAATTACATCAGGATGTATGCTATCAGACACACTTCTTTTTGTTTAAGCTGGTATGTCGGATGGACAAAGGACTGATTTGTGTTTATTGCTTGTCCAAATTACTAATTTTTTTATGCTCACACTTTCAAGTTTGCTTTAGAAGTTTAGAACAGCGCAGTTGCCAGAAAAAGGACTGATTTTTCCTTCTGTTTCTTTCATTGAACATGAGCTCATCTTTACAGGTACAGCAGATAGAGGTGATCCAAACGGTTGCATCTCTTTGAACTTTGAGGGAGTTCAAGGCTGCTGGCTCTAATCTCTGTAATAAGGTGTGCAGCGTGAGGAAGGTCAGGCTTAGGTCCAACTCTAACAGGCAGAGGCATTTTCCAGCCTTCAGGATTATGATGGTTATTAAGGCTCAGTGGTGGATTTGCTCGTTTGATCGTGCTCATGAGCACAGCTGCAGTCCTCTCTGCAGTTTTTGCAGTGATGTCACATGAACAGAGGAACCAAAGTAAGCCCTCTGAATTAAAAAATAAAAGCTGCAAACAGCAATTACAACTCTGAATAAATGCAAAAATGGAACAAAGGTAACCAAAGTTGTTCAACAACTACTCAAATACATTCAGCAGATGACTGTAAAAATGGCCTGAATTATCACCACAATGATTTCTCAATTAAAAGGAATAAATGAGAGGCATTGTGTTCATTGATGGACTTAGTGCACCATGGATAAATGTGCTTAGCTGTTGGGGGGGGTCTGAGACGAAATGGCACGTGGGGCAGGAGGCTTTTCTCCTGATGACAATAATTTTGCTATTGTGTGGATCTGCTTCGTGTTTTGTTCTGTCACGGGAAAATGAGCGCAGAAAGTGCAGCGATGGCAGAGACATTATTGATCGGTGTAACTCCTGTGAGGATTGCAGAAAGAAACATTCTGTGCAAACACATTAGTTCCTGAAAAACTAAAGACACTGAAATTGCTGGTGAGTTGGCTCACGAGTGAAGTACATTTACTCGCTAATTCAGGGCTATGGGAAGTGGTGATCTTGACATTGCCTTTCAGCCAAAAGGATTAGACCAAACTATGGGATCCTGTTTCCACGTACTGGAAGGCATTAAAGCAGTGCTCTGACTTCTCAGCACATTTGCATTCCAGCCAAACTACAGTTGCTGTAATCGGAGTCCTTCGTGTTTTGAAATTCCTTTCAGATTTCAAGTGGAAGAAACCTGTTTTTTTCCCTTCTAAGCTGATATACTTGTTCAGACAGATTCTGACACCTTTTCTATTGGTGCTTGTTTCGTAGAATCATATTGTCCTGAGTTGGAAGGGACCCACAGGGATCATTGAGTCCCACTCCTGTCCCTGTATGGGATGACCCCAATATTCACACGGTGTGACTAAGGACATTGTCCAAATGCTAAATGTTCCAGTGCCCTGAGAGTGATGGGTCAACACGGAACCCATCGTGGGGCACCTACGTGAATGTGTCACAGGGGGTTCAGTGGCACTGAGCGATGCTGCTTTCTGCCTTTCCTCCCCTCTTCTGCCGGATCACTAAACAGAAATGTCCGAGAACTAATTTGGTTTGTTATTGGTTTTGATCTGCCTGGTTAATTCTCTGGTCTATTCCCTAAGCAGGTCATGGTGCATCTGGGTGAAAACCTGTGCTGGTGCTGCTGTGGGACAGGGTGGGATGATCTTTTTCAGTGGCAGTGGTTTGGATGACTTAGTTTTCATAAGTGTGACCTTTTTATGGATGATTTCTTGGCATGTCTGCATACAGAGCTGACAGGATCATAGATGAGTGACTGTGGTAGCAACAATCAAGGTGCAGGAAAAGTTAGTGATTTTTTTTCTTGCTAAGTGATTAAAAAATGTTACAAGAAATATGTCCTTGTACGAACAGCTCTGTGTGTGGGTGGGCACAGTGTCTAATTGGTGATTTATGTAGCAATAGCTTTTTGCAACGTGATAGATTATAACTTCAGGTTTTAACTTTAGCTGAAAAGTGTAAGACCAGAAAATGAATGGAACTGAAATAAAAACAAAAATGCAAAATTCTTTATCCTCTAAAATACGATTTCGCCTTTCCATATGTGCTTCTGCTGGGTTGGTGTAAACAAAGAGACTGGAATCATTAAAACTGGAGTACAAGTTAAGGTGAAAATCAAAGAGCAGGGAGCCATGGAGAAGCCACTATGCAGTTCAGCGTTTGTGGCCAGTAGTGACAATGTAAAGTGGGCACAACTCATTACTTCTGAGCAGCTCATCTGATCAAAGCAGTATATGGGAGCTGCCCTCTGACCCTGAATGAGTTGATACCTCCATCTGCTAGTGAGGAATATCCTCCAAAAGTGAAGAGATTACTTGTTTCCCTTATTTCATCTATGAAATTCATGGAGAATAATAAAGTAGACTTCTCAGGGCTTCAAAACTGGAAAAACTGACTGTTAAAATAGGTATTCAGCCTACCTGGTCTGGGATTTTCTTCACTGCTAGTTCAGATTTCAGACCTGTGATAGTGCCCCTCTCTTGGGAAATCTTCCTGTTATGGAAAGAGCTGTTAAAACAACCCAGGATTTGAGGTGGGAAGCTTGTTTGTCAATTTAATGAAATCTTTTGGTGCTCGGAGATATAATTTATTCATAAGACTTGAAGGAAATAAGCTGCATGACTGCAAACAGCCTTGTCCAGGAAATGTGAAGTTACATGACACCGGCGATGTTTGGCTGATTATAATAATATCACGAAAGAGGAAAGAAGCTCAAATAGAAATACAGGCAAAATGAGGGAGAGCTGCAGGGTCTCATGGGAATTGCAGCTTGATGTTAGAGTAACTGCTGCTTAGATGGCAAAATAATTGAAAATTTGGGGGAGGAGAGGAAAACTCTGCAGATGGTTGCTGGGCTGTGTGTCTGAGATCCTGGAAGAAGATGGAAAAAGCAAGAGTATTTGGCATCAGAGTGAAGGCAAATTATGCTGGCGTTTTGCCAGACAACTTCTAATATAGGCAAAATCAGGAAGTGTGGATGATGAGCATAAAAGCAAAATAAGTTGTTCAGTGTTAACTGTGAATTTCTTTTCCTAATAAATGGCTTCTGCACAGGAATAAAACTGGTTTTTTGGCACCAGTGTGAAAAATATCTGTATTTACAGTTAGAGCAAAGAGGGCAGAGAGCAAACAGATGAGGTATGAGATGCGTCTCAAAGATTCAGTTTGGTTCAGTTGGCAATTTATACTACTTTATTTGGCTTCCCTGTTCTAATCAGATGAAATCCGATGAGAACTGGCTGTACCTTCGGAGGAAAACTATGTCTTGTTGTGAATCTCTTGTTCAAGCATACCAGAGGACAGCCTGACCTGCAGGGAGCTTTCCTGCAAAAATGTGCAACTCCTCCTGGACTTTCTTAATATTCTTCTTTCCACGTGTGCAAATTCTGCTCTGGCTACGTAATTTTGTTTTAAGAGCTGGAATCCTTGACTACATGTACATAATGTACATAAAAGCTGGTTAAATATCTGCTTTTGAAAAAATAAGTTATTTGCATCCTATGAGCGCATCACTTTCTTAAAGCACTAAAACCCATGAAAGTCAATGCAGGCTGCAGCCTGTGCACCCCAGCAGTGATGGCTGTGAAGGCTGGAGTTCCCCGGAGCAGAGAGGCAGGATGTGGCCACTGGAATAACACTGAATTATACAAATGGGGACATGGCTCTGCCTTTGGCTTTACTGCATGTCCTGGATAAACTGAGCCTATTCGGTGACAATTTATCTAGGACTTCATGTTTGCAGCCCTGGGATGTGCAACGTTGAAGGCCTGGAAATCCCCAGACAAACAATCTCCGAAATGTATTTGAATGTCTTTTTTAGAAAAATACGTCCACAATTTCTGAATGACCGAAGCTTATTCTCATTCACCAAGCCTGCTGACAGAGGACATGAAAATGCTCTGTCATGGTTCCATGTGCAGCTGGACAGTTGACAGGATATTTGATTATTTCTATTGTGGCTGTTTCTCAGCTTGCCCAGGGTCCATGGACCCTGGTTTTAGAAGCGAAGGTGCGAGTGCAACATTCTAGGGTGAGCAAGGGGACCTTCAGTTCAGCAAGTAATTTTAAAACTTTAGAGTTAATACACCCATTAAAATGTAATGCTAACTGTTTTGGAAACATTATTAGACTCCCCAATTGATTTTTTTCACACATACACTTTTTTCCAGATCGTGTTGTTATTTTTTATAGGAAATTAAAAATATTTTGGCTCTGAGTTAGACAAGTTCATTTTGTGTATGCAGCTGCATCGCCCATTTTGAATTTCAGTGCCTTCTTTACATGTTGTCACTTGTGGAAAGGACGTTTTGCTGGGATCATATTCATGGGCCTCTGAAGTGCTGCATTCCAGCATCTACTCTTCTTCCAGGAAAGAGGAAGACCCATGAAGAGTAAACGGTCCACCCACAATGTGCAGTCCCTCAATGTCAATGGAAGCACACAGTCCTTGAATCAAAGTATATGGTTTTAGCCGGAATATTTTAGTGTTTTAACCTTTTCTTCTTGAAAGTTGAATTGTCCTATAGGAACCAATAGTTGTTTGAATGCATATGTGAATGCTGTTCTGTGCTGCTTTCTGCCTGATGAAGTTATTTCCTTCAGTATGGCAGAAAGCTCCCATGCAGCAGCAGTAGCCTTAAGCCATTGTAAAGGCTGATGCAAGCTGCAAGAACTGGAAGTATCAGACCCGATATGTTGAAGTCATCAGATGAAAACTATTTTCTCTCAAAGTAGCACTTGCTATGATTTTGAAGGGCTTCCAATCCTGTTGGAAATTTATTACGAAAAGAGAGACACATACTCCTAAAAGGCATGTCTGGAATGCTGCTAAGCACACAGACTTTAATGGCTGTTCACCTGAGATATATTTTCTCTCTGGAGAGCGATGCTGAAGAAGGCCAACCATCTCCCAGTTGTGCCATTTTTGATAGGGCTCTGAAGTGTATTCTTGTTTTTCATCATAATCTAGCACCAAAAGGTCACAGAAAGTACACGGTCCTTTTGGTATTTTAGACAGAGGTTTGCTGTCAGGTTTTTCAAAGCAACTACCATCATCCTGTTTTGGAGCTGCTGTTGTATGCGTAGAATTAAGCAGCTGTCTTAAAGTAAAAAGCATATCTGGAATAAGGATGCAGGAATTAATTCTTAGGTGTGCTTTGACATAAACCCTGTTCTTGGGGATTCTTGCAAAAGAGTTCTTTGAAAACTGACTGGCTAGCCAGGGGTTCCTCTTGCAGACACAGGTAAAGGCACCCACAGAGATGGGAGTAAATCACTGCTCTACAAGTGACAGAAAATGGAAAGATGATTTTAACTTCTTTTACCTTACTGAGGTTCTACCTAGAGGAGTTTGGTAGTCTCTGTGCATGCAAACTTTTGATAAATTGTGCTTTTTAAACCATGCTTTTTAAATGTCTCTGCAGTATTACAAGCTGCACTATCTTCAACAGCTTGGTCAGAAATTTTCAGTAATGTTCTCCTTCTAAGAGCCCCCCAAGGGCACCGGTAGTGGAGGAAGGGTTATCTTTGGTAGCAAACGCCCTTTGAAGCCACGTGGTCAGGAAATATGAGAAGTGGACGCTGGGGAGCCACAGTAGGTGTGTGGTGTCCAGGGAACTCTTCGTGAAAATAATTAACTGCAACTCTTCCCCTGACAAAGTCATTGCATGGAAGGGAACAGGTCTGTCTAGAAATAAATCTGGTCCTTTTTGATCTCATCTGCTTACTCAGAAGAGACAAATTCAGGATAGAAGAGAGAGAGAGATTCAGGACATTCTCATTTTCCCCTTTATGTTGTCATGGTCATAAAAATTCATTGTTGCAGACCTCAATCCTCCGTGTATTTTCCATTTCATTCATTCACAGTGGCATCATTTCTCACTTTCAGCTGTATGTTATTCACCAGTTTGAATACATTTAGCACCCCCATTTTCACTCTTGAGAATGAACCTTTTCAGAATAATTACTCCCACTCATCTCCGGAGCAATCGATACAGTGAATAAACCTGGAGGCAGCCAGAGGTTTAATTCATTCCCATTTTCTAGAAAATACTTTCAAAGTAAAATGAATGGACATAAAAGTAGGACTTAGTTAACGAAGTGCTGGTGTGGCAAAGCCACAGAGACTTTCCTTTTGAAGCAGAATGTGTTACATACCAATAAAAAAAGTAGTGGGGTTTTGTGTGTGAGTTGCATCTTATTTTGGTTCGTCTTTAAGACTGCATGGAAACAAGAGACATGGCAGGCAAATGTCTTTGCTACTCTTCCTATGCCAGGGATTACTTCTTAAAATGACTATCAAGGAACATCGAATTTTCTGCTTTTCAGCAGAAATAAATTGGATTTGTGGATCCTGGCTGACACGGAAATTTTGTCTTACCGATGTCCCTGCTTCTCCCACTTTTCTACATGGAGACCTCTTTTTCTCATAGACTGCCTGCAAAGGCTTTTCTTCACCAATAAATACATGGACAAGAAAGTAAAAAGGATACGTGAAGGAGGAAAGCTCCTTCTGATATAAACCCTCTTTTTCCTTGCAGGAGATTTTGGTGCAGTTTGGTTACTGAAATATGCCAGCTAAACTGAATCAGATGAATTATTAATGCTTTGCAGGCTGCTTTTCTCGATTGGCTGAGGCAAGGCAGGCTTCAGTGGGGCGTATGTTACTTCAGTTGTCAACATTAAAAATATACTTCAGGCCTCAGAGGAAGAGGAAGCTTAACAGACTATTTTTCTCAGCACAGTTTTAGTTCTATTATGTGTTATTTTGTCAGAGTGGATAGGGTGGATTGTTATTTTGGACATAGTGGGTGCTCTGACTGAAAAACCACTTCTGTTTCCTTTCTATATGTCACAAGCTGCTTGAAATTAGAAGTCGCATATTTCCCTTATTGCATCCTCAACCAGAAGAAAATAAATGGGATGTATATGGCTGTTTTGCAGGTTCAGTTACAGACTGTCATACTTCTGCCAAGCAACTACATTTCCTAGTGTGAGGGTTTGCACTTCGTTAACAACTCAAGGTCAAAGCGGTTGAGAATCAGTCTTAATTTTTTTTTATTAACCCTTCTCATTGTTGATCTTTAATTAACTTAATTAATTTGAGCACAGCAACTCTTACCTCCAATATTTTGAAGTCACCCTGCTTCACCCCCATGCCAAAGGGTCTGCTTTCAGCAAGCATCCTGGTGCATCACTGCCTCGGTGCCCTGGTTTGGTGTTAACGCTTCCTCAGACCTCCTCGGTCACTGCAAAGCAACCGCACAAATCCTGAGTCAGATGGAATGGTGCTCTTCCAGGGCCTTTACAAGTGCTCCAAATTCTTAAATACAGAGTTTTTTCACTGGAACTCTTTCTTGCATAGCTGTTGTGGTTTAACCTCAACTGGCAACTGGCAGTAGACAGCTCAATTGTCCAGCATTGAATTTTTTAAGGAGGAAGGAAATAAATATAAGCCAGTGTAGGACATTGTTATTGGCAGTTACAAATTGCTGCTCCTTGGGCAAATTCAGGATGTGTTTTCTTTCATATCTTCGCAGCTCTTGGAGAATACTGCATCACACAACAGCAACAGGGGTTTATATAAACAAAGTAATTTATTGCTCTGAAGGAATTTTTCTTTGGATATAGAAAGTTATAAATTGATCTCTCTGTCATACCTACGGTGATCTCTCCCTCAATGGATGTTCTTGGTTTACGTTGCTGTTTTGGTTGGGGAAATACTCTTTTTTTTTTTTTCAGTGTGTGAAACCGATCTTTTATTGTATAGAATGACATTTAATATTTATTCCAGTTAAAATTTCAAATGCTTTTTTTGGGGAACTAATATCAACATTTAGATTTTGTCAAGTTCTTTACTAAGTATCACTTCTTAGACTAAGGATAGGGATTTTGCTATCAGCATGAGGATGTGATATAAATTAACTCATACCTGTTTTCTGTGCTTCCATAATGATGTGATAATGGGTTCAGCAAAGCTAATGGAGACGGTACTTTCTGGTTATTCTGAATGGCATTTTTCACATAGGATTTGTTGGATGGAGGATACATTTTACATATGTGTGTGCACAAAAATAAATGCTTGGATATTCATGCTGTTGGCAGTTTAGGTAACTGCTTGGGTCTGTAGAATCTGTGAGTGATGGTAAACATTGACCTTGTCTGTGCTTAAGTAAGATCAGGTTGGCCATATATGGTTTTTTTAAATGCTCTCTTTTTTAGTGCACAAGTGGCCTGTGTTTTGTGGCATGCTCGAGATTCAGGTTTTGAGAACATTTCTTCCATTTGAGGTAGATGATGGCAGAGAAAATCTCAGTTTATTTTGTCTTAAGTGTGTTTTATTCTTTTCATTTCAAGACTCTAAAATTTATGGAGATTAATAGGAAATTTTCCTGATATGCTGTGTGGTCGGGTACTGTTTTCAGCCTTGCCCTTCTCTCATTTCAGTGTATCATCACTCGCAGGTTTTGTGACATCTGGTGGCTGACATATTTTGAGATATTTCAAAATTCCACATGATTCATTTTATTTGCTTCCTTATTGTTTTGAATTTACCATCTTGTCAGATATGCTAACATTTAAGATCTATTTCAATTTGCACTATTAAGCCTCAAAGAAAACAAATACAGCTACTAAAAGTGGATTGTCTTTACCTTCAGTGTTTTGCTGATATGTTAGCGTGTTTGCAAGATATTCTAGTCCAGACATGACCCTTTTCTTTCTCCATGCTTATTAAATGCAACAAATAATAAAAGTTCATGAACTCTTAAAGATAATTCTGCTATCAGTATTTTTTTTTATAAAGAACAAACAACTTTGCTCTAAATAGAGGGACACTGATAACAGCAATTGCATTCTGCACATGAGGAAGCTTTGGATTAGTTTTAGGCACTTGATCCACTTACAGTGGTGATCTGTCTTGCCCCAAGCAAGGAGAACTGTGATAAAAATTAGAAAAAAACCTTATTTGTTTCCAGTTCCTGCATTTTTATTTTCATCCCCACCTCCCACCTTTGTTCTCTCTGAATTTCAAGGCTTCACATCTAGTTTTGGGTTAATTGCTCCTAAAAAATATCTCATTATTGAAGGAATCACTAATCTTCTAATCTGCCATAGCTGCTAATTAAATTATAGATGACTTTTGCTGTTATAGTGTTGTGTTACAGAAATAAGTGTTTCTTTGATTTTATTCTCTCTCTTCAAAACGAAGTACGGATTAGTCCTTGCAGAAGCACATTTCAGCTGCAAAATGCCGTGGAATTGTTTTACATTAAAAAATTATTTTTTTCATGGGAAAAATGTCTTCAAAGTAAAGCAGTAGAAATGATGTGGAAAGGATGTAACAACTGAGTCATCTACAACAGGTCATGTACAAAAAGAACAGCCACTTACTGCGAAACGAGTGTTGCATTAGGGTTTGTGAAATGTATTTTGGGGATGACTCTGAAGGCTGGACCCTGGTTACTTGTGCATGTACTGTGGGTAATAGCATTGTGCATTTCTCCATGTATACAGACTCGGAGGCTGCGGCTCTGCTCTGTAAGTTCATCCCTATGAACCCCAGCTGTTCCTGGCTGTTGACCGAGGAAGGTTGTATAGATCTATAAGCTGGGCAAATGATAGTTCCACTCTGCATTTTTATATGTACACAACGTGTATGGGATGACATCACTTTCATCCAAGTTGGTGCTTTCTCAGCCGTGCAGAGATTCCAGAACCATTTCTGATCAAAGAACGCAATGCCAGCATGAAGACCACAGGTAGATACCATGTGGGCTGGTTTAAAGTTTAGGATCAAAGTAAGAGGCAACCAAAGCTGTATGTTTTATAAATAGTTGGTGTGACAAGACTTTTCATTTTTCACATGTTAATTTACATCTAGAACAATTGTCCCATGGTTGCGTTCCTCTAGGTTTTTTTTCCTTGTCTTCATTTTGGGAAAAGTTAAAACTTTCCCAAAACTTCATTTTGGGAAAAGTTAAAACTTTTTTTAAAATCCTTCTGCCTTCTACTGCCTTCCACCTTTCCTCAGCTTTCTTTTGATAAGGGTTCTGTTTCAAGTAACGTGTTTAGAGACAAATCAATATTAGAATATTTCTTTGAACTTCGATGTCTGAATTGAAAAGAACTCTTGCCTCATTACTAGTGCTTTTGCAAAATCAGAATCTGACATTGGTTTTACTTGTTACTAATACTGATCTGTGGAAGCTTTGCTTTTTTTTCTCCCTATAGTTTGTGAACTGTTTGTGGTCTGAAAGCACAGCTGAAATAGCTGTTTTGAACTTTGCTTTTCATCTCTATTGATTGAAATGAGATGTAAGCTTTCAAGTAAGCCAGAAGGTCTGTGAAGGAGGAATCATTGGTAAAGAGATTGATCACTACAGCAAATTAATTTCTCACATGGAAAAGGTGCTCAGGAGGTCAATTAGAAAGGAGGAGTTTGTTGCAGCACATTGACTGCAGAGGGCAAGTTTGTGTCATGTTATTTTGAGGAGGCCTCTTGATGAACCTTCTTATTTCTTATTAGAGGACTGGCAGAAAATTTATTTAGCTAAAATGGTCACTACCATCAAAGTATTATCCTAGGAAGTAGGATAATAATTTTCCATTATTTTACCAATCTTTCACCCAAGAGTCAGTTGCCAGCTAAGTTTTTCCTTTCATCTATCCCCTAATCAAGAAGTTAGGTCAACTAGAAGTGCCGAAGAGCAGAGACAGATTCTGCACCCTTCCACCCAGACAAGGATAGGCTGCCTGCCGGTAAGCACAGAACCATGCAGCCCTGCTAATGAGCTGATTTAGCTTTGACTTAAAGCTGATGTTTTAAATGTGTTTGGACCTTATGAGGTTCTTATGGCAAAGCAAACACCTTTTGGAAGACCTATGATATTAACGCTATATCCTAGCAATATATTTAATTGCAGTTTTAATGCACAACATATTCTGCCTACACTACACTTTCTAAGCGTCTCTTATGAAAATTATCAAATTTCAGCTCATTTGGGAGATGCATTGGAGATTGCTCCTCTGCAACCTTTGGGCTGAAAATCTTTGAGTATATACAAAGAAGATTTTGCTATTGCTTTACACGCTTTTAACCCCCTTGACTTCAGTTGGCTTTATAGATGTTAGAGGTTACTGTTAAACTGTGCAACTTGTAACTGCTTGAAAAACTGGGGTTCAGATTTTTCATATGCATTAGTCTTATTTTCTTACATACACATACTCTGATTTGTCATGCAATTTGTCAGTATAATGTATGCATAATGTCTTGCTCAATCAGCAAGCAGGGCTAATGGGTCTGCATGCACAAACAGTGATGCTGTGGGTAGAAAATAAAAAGCTATTGGTGGACATTCAGAGGAACTGGATACACAAGTACAACACCTTATCATGTTGCCAGTATTTCACCCTTATTTGGATACCTTATGGGTTCAAAATCAGATGTTCAAAGACCAGAATCAGCTCTTTGGAGGCTGAACTTGAATAGCTACAGCCCTATAGACCCAGGTGTTTGTCATGATACACATTTGTTTGGATTCAGATTAAAGTAAACAAAATGACTGAATGTGCTGAAAACATAATTTGAAAAAATATTTAAATGAAAAATGAGTTTGTAAGAAGCTGTTTTTGTCATTCTTTGGAATATGAAATGGTCCAACATCTACATTTATTGGATGAGATTAAGAGTAGAATTTGAAATGAAATCAGTATAGATTTCAGAGGATAAAAATGTTATGATGGATGAAAAACAAAGCCAAGAATGCCAAGTAAATAAAATACTCTGAAAAAATGGAGCAAATTCACATTGCTATGGACTTTCTGCCCGGGGATTTTATTTTTGGCTAACTAATTGTATCCATTAATTACATTCAGTGATGGTGGAAAATGCACCATGTTGTTTATTTTGAATTTTAGCCCAACATGACCAGGATTAAAACACCTGCAGGAGTCCAGGAGTATATAATAGGGATGTAATTAGGTAGTTGGGAAGCTTTATCTTCGTTTATCTCATCATATTATCTGGTGCAGGTGAGACTGGAATCAGGAAGAGAGAGTTATTAATCACAGTAGAGTTCGTTATAATCCCAGTTAGGATAAGGGCTTTGCTGGTAAGCAGTATGATCTTTTGTGCAAAAACCAGCGTTGTAGTCTACAGGTCTGGGTAATATTCATGACTTTGTCACTGGGTGACTTGACTTCTGACATGCCATTCCTCCACACCTCAGATTCCTCCTCTGTAGCCTGCGGGTTGGCTCCTCCACAATAAACTGCAGCAACACAGGACCTTGCTGTTCAAGAGGTGGTTTTGTGAGAGAAGGCTGGGGAGGAGGGAACTGATGGCACTGGTTCTATTCACTTAATGAAGTAATTTTAGATAGATAACAAGATAAATTTATTCTTGAGAATTTTACTGGGTTTTGATAGTCATCAGACAACCCCCAGATATGGGATATGACAGAAACCTGCTAGGAAAGCCCTGAACTTTGAGCTGAGCCTGGATAGCTTGGATTATAGCACAAATTTTTGATTTCTCCTGATTTTTTAATATAGATCTATTTTCCTTGCTAGTTTCTTGATTATGAAAGTTGACACCATCCTTTAACAAGGCATCGTGGTCCTGGATTTGCAAACCATTGTATATCCAGGTTCCTTATCAGGGCTGTCATGCTGGGACTTGATCCTCACAGAACCCCACCCTGCCACAGGCTTCCTACACGCCTCCGATGATTTGTGTTCTGTCTGCACTCCCTGTCTCTGAAACTGGGCACATTATTGTCCTCCTTAATAAGGGGGGATTTTAGGCTGACTAGATCGTGGGATATCTAGATGTCACACAGTGGTTTCTGAAGTGATGATTTGTTCTCGGATTGTGAGGACAAGAGGACAGATGGATGGGGTTTGTGATGCATAAAGAGATTTGGTGATGGTGTAGGTTATTTTACTGCCTCTGGATTGTGTCAGATATGCAAGTGAAGGGGCCATGGTGAGCTCTGGTGATGTGACTTATTTTGGGTGGTGGAAGGCAGAGGTATTATTGTTGCTGGCAATATATAAAATTTAAAAACAATGACTGACATTTATGTTGGAAGAGGTTTGATTTACAGTATTCACTTCTTTTCTGGGAACCTGATGGCAATGACTAGATATAGCTATTATGATAACTGGGGGAGATTATTTTAAAAGTCTATTGCTGCTGTGACAACTAAAGTGTAAAAGTAAAAAAATAAAATGAAACAATAATAGTAATGCGGTTTCTGTAATACCTGTCTTTGTCTAAACCCCCTGAGTCATCCCAGAAGTTTTAAGATGCTGATGTTCACTGAAAGGATGTGGCAAAAGTCCCTTGCATCATACTGCAATCTGAGAAAGAACAATTGTGGTTCTGGGAGCTGTGTGTACCATAAAGAATCCCCTGCTGCCTTCTTGCTAGAGAAATTGCTTTGTTATCTGAGTGGTCTGCTTATTTCTTTTGTGTATGCTTACAAACAAGTGTGACAGTCCTTATTCTCTATCTTAATAACAAATACTTCACTAAACAAGAGAGGAAGCAAGCGGTTTTAGGGTATTCTCACTAGACAGCTGGGAGGACTTATGCAGGCCAAATACCTTAAAAACCCTCTTCCTTAGCACAGAGGAGAAACAGAGAAACGGAACCCTCTTTCCATGGTTGCCACAACACTCAGAGTGGCCGTCCTCACAGCTTGGTTAGTCACACAGTTGTAATTGCCTCTGACTATAGATCTTTTATGAATATATATGTATTCATTTATACGTATTCTGGGTATATATGTATGTGTATACATATTTAAGGATCAAGCACATTGTAAGAATCTGGTGTTAAATCTTCTCTGCCAGTATGACATCCTGCTGCCAGAAGATGTTCTATTTATGGACCTTTCTTATGGTTGTTATGGCAACAGGACTGCAGTGAACAGTCCATTTGTGGGGCAGTGTAGGGAAGGCACCATCCTCCCCGTGCTGCACCTCCTGCATCCCCACTTTCCTTGTGGCCACAGGGAACACTAGGGTCAAATGCACAAACCTGACATTCAGTGCAGTTTTGTGCCTTTGGGCAAGGCTCCTGCTGAAAGTTTGGCATGAGCTGTGTTTGAGTGGGATTTGTTTATATTCACACTTGAGAAATAGGAAATTTAATTTTATGTGCTCTCTTGAGATCCTTCTGTAGCTTCTTATCGTGGCCTCTCCTTCTGCCACCAGTTCAAAGATCTGAGATGACATTCCTTTGCTCCTTAAACTTGATCACAGCCTTCTTGACACTGTGCTCCTCTCAGATATTTTCTTCCTGATAGCCCTTTCTTAATTTTTTCTTCCTTTGTATTTGCTATGTAGTTACTTTCTACCACTGATCTTTCTGGAAGACGCTGGTCCAAAATGCAGCTGTAATAACACCCATTTGGGTGCTGACCTTGGAACCACCAGATCTATAAGAATTAATTTCTATAGCTTTGGTGAGAACAACATGGCCTTTGAGAGGAAGGCTTCAGCTGCCTTACACACCCTTTCTGTGGTTCTACAGGTAGAAAGGGATTAAGATCAACTCTTCCGTGCCACTCATTATGAAATAAAGCAGTCCTATAAAGTCTGAAAGCACTCAACCCCTGGAAGAATTGGTCTCAAAAGAAGCAAATGCTGAACATAGGCAGTACCTTTGGCATTGAGGCAAGAAAAGCGTGTTGCAGGCCCTTTAGGGGCTAAGATGTCTGGCTGGTACCCACGTAGGCATGAGAAGGAGAGTGCATGGCAGGTATGAAAGAAAAAAGAGCCAAACTACAAACCTTTGCAGTGTTTTCTGAACATTATCCTTAATGTACGAAAACTCCAGAATGAAAGAACTGTGCCTGCTCCGGCTTTTTTAAGGAGCACACACAGTGTTTCACGGCTGCCTTCCCATTCAGCTGTATTTCCTTTTTATACTTTATTTTTGGTCATGTGCTTATCATGGATGTTTTCTAGTTCATTTCTCTTACTAATAGCTACCAGATTACATCCAGTCAGAGAGCCAGCTCACAGCAGTCCTAGGTTTTAATGCTGAGCGACTGCAGATCTGGGCATGGCTATTTTCTTATACAAATGACTGAGAGAGGGAACGTTTGCTTTTGTAATGTACTCAGAGGGGGAGAGAAAAGAGCAAATCATTGAGTAAGGACTGCACTGTCTCTTCTATTTGATTCTGACAGAGCCTGGGCCTATCTTAGGATGGAAATTTCCCCTTTAGAATCTTTCTGTGCCCGTGGTCAGGATTTCTGTTCATCCTCTTCGTGGGTGGTGGCTGTGCATGCAAAAAGAAACCTTTAGTGTAATTATTCACTACTTAGCATTCATTTGCCATGAATGTAAGTGCCCATTCTTTTTGCCCCACTGCTATCCCAAGGCTTGTGTGAGTGCTGAATTCAACTGGGAAGAAAAGATCAAAAATTGGATACAGTTTTGCCTGGGACTTCATGACATCTGAGCTTCCTTTTGCTCTTCTTTCCAAAAGCAGAGAAATTGTCAACTCCTCCCTTTCCTCCTCCTCCTCCTCCTCGGCTGCTTTCCTCTTCCCTATTTTGGAATGAAGATCAGCCTGAGTCAGAGTGAAACTTGTCAAATTTGGAGGAAAATAACTCACAGCTGCCTGGATCTGCTGTTGATCACTGCTGGCTAAATTGGGTTAGGGAATAGCTGGGGCAGTGTAAGAGGTAGATATATTATAGTAGAGGGCTGTCGACGTTCAGCTATACATCATCTCTTGCTTCATGTCTGAGGTTGAACCAAAGTTCAAATTCAGTAGCATTAAAATCTCATCAATCATCTTGCAAAATTTCAGTATATGCTAGCTGGAAATCTTTTAGTCACCTGACTTAATAAGATTCCTTTGGCTGTACTGATTCAGAAGATTACGTGGTTTTGGGATTGATGGTGGCATTAGATCACTGAATGGTAGTTTGGATCAAAGGCTGCAACTCAAAACTCCTGAGATATTCATCAGGTTATGAAGGTCCTGATGTGCTCTGGGCTCCTGGGGAAGATCTAGAGACTGTTCTGGACTAAACCTGTAATGGGCAAATAGACATGGCTGGAACAATGCTGCGAAGATCCTGAATGTGAGTCATTAAAAATTAGGTCAATGCAAACAGATGATTTTAACGTGTCCACTTACGGAGCAGTTGAGCCCTTTTTGTTCAGCCTTTCAGTAAATGTGCGTTGTGACCTCCAACCTTCTGCAGATCTGTGACATTTCTTAAAATCTGAAAAAACTGTAGATCATACAGACCAATGGCATTGGCAGAGGGTGTAGTAAGAATTAGAATTGTTTTTTTTAATTTGCAATCATATACAATTTCTGGTCTTCGACTTGAACAAAATGTTTAGTTTTTTGTCGTCAAAAGGATTAAGGGCTCTTAATCATGTTTTTCTCCATTTTTAATTTTTCCACATTAACTGTACAACAGAGCTCATTATCATCCTTCATCAGTAACCACAGTCTTAAAAGTGTTAATTTTAGTTACTGTCCTTTTTTTTGTCAAGACATCCCAAATTGTACATAATTGTTCAATGGCCTGTAACAAAGTCCTATAAAATAGGATATGAAAGCAATGAAGCTCTATAGTCTAAAACTTGCTGAATGTGATGGAGTTATCCAGAATATATAACAAAATCCAGCAGAGATGTTGTAGTCTTCCTTATGTTCTAATGGAAGTTTTAAAAATCCTGACGTGCATGAATTCCCCAGGCTATTTTTGACACTGCTGTGAATGGACACTCTCTAATTGCAACGTTTTGAGAGCAGCAGGTGAAGTGCCACATGGTTCAACACAGAAAAGCTTCCCAGCAAAGTTTAATCCAATTAGAGGTCCAACACTGTTCATGCATTTGGCATCACCAGCATGGGCTGCTCCAACGAGCTCTGCCTCAGGCCTGTCTTGAAGATCTCTTAGACAGTCAAGGTGACAGATGCCCAGCTTTCCGCTGTGCTAAGCTGTTAGAAGCCTTCCCTCCCGACCTAACTGTTCAGTTGTACGTGGACAATATCTTTGCAGTCACCTCTAAAATCTCTGCCTGCGGCTGCTGGAGAGGTTGCCATTATCTCATCCCAGATGGATGCTGACAGTAATGGCTGGTACACTACTACATTGCAGAACAGAAATAACCAGAACTTACTAGATGGAGTAACCTTTCACGTAGATCTAATTCTGTGTAGCATAATGTGACTATATCCGCTATATATTTTTTTGAAAGATTATGACGTTTTCGAGCAATTGTGTAAGTTCCAACCGACTGAGATGTATTTCTATTCAATGTGTTCCCAGTTTGGAATTTCAAAAAATAGCTCTAGTGGTAATTACAGCAAGTCTATATATTAATTAAAAAAAAAAAAATCATCACTTCATAAATAATGGATTATGCTGCTACCTACAGTTCACTTTGTATGTGATGGTGATCTATAAATAAATTGATAGAAATTAGGTGATTATCACTGGTGGTATTCATGAGAATTTCAAAGCAGATAAATAATGAATAGGAACGTCATTTACTCACTCAGCTTCAAAACCTAGGAACAGTCTCCTCGTTATTCTATTGACTCGGTGCAAGGAAAGAGCTCTGTGAGGGAAGAAAAGGGGAGACTGAAGACAATCAAAGCATTTCAGAAGCATTCTAGGCTCCCCAGTCATACCAATTTAGGGACAGATGCTCAGAAGAGGAATAGTAGTGTTGAAGAGGAGATTTAGCAATATTATCACAGCACACAGATTTATCTGGTTTAAAATTCACTGCTATGTTTGCCACTGTGCTTCTTTTTAAGTCATCACTGGCTCTTCTAGTTAAGGACCAGAGCTCAAAGACTGTAGAAGGGATATAGCCCCCCCAAGGTGATGCCCTGCGTTCTCGTGGGCAGAAGGTCTCAGAGCTGGCCTCTATTGACATCAGTCCTTTTCCCATGTGGCAAAAGATCTGTGTTCCTAAAGGGTGTGATTGCTGTGGGCCTGATGAGTGCATAGTTTATCGGGGGGTGAGAGTGCTCTGTTTTTTAAAAACTAGAAACACTAATGAGCAAGTTGACTACTTTTTAATTCTACTACTACTGTAATTAAAACTATTTAAGGCAAACATTTTCTTAAATATTTATGTTAATGAAAGAAATAACTGGGAGAAAGGGGAAGCAGAGGTGTTCAAAGAAAAAATGTATTTTTGTTTAACTATTAGAAATGACATGGGGGTGGGAAGTGGTTTCCCTCTGCAGTGGCAGCTGCAGAGGGCAAGTTGACACCACCACAACTGCTGAAACCAGAGGAGAGCAGTTAGACGAGAAGAGGAACAGTGTGAGTTTGGCCAAGTTAAGTATGAAGTATTAAACTGACTGACTTCATAATTATTGAACTAAGAAACACAAAATCTTGTTTCTCACTTGCTAAACTTGCCCTCCTAGGCAAACCCTTCCTTTGCTCTGCCTCCCTCTGCCTCCCTCTGCCTCTGCCAGTGGTACCCAGTCTCCCAAGGGGCCACCTCACTGGTATTATCCCATGGTACTGCTCCTCTGATTGTTGGTGTTGATTACATAAAAAACAACCAGCCACTTAATAACCATAAGAGTCGTCTGGTTTTGGAGATGAGACTAAAACCTGGATGTGAGTACTGTGTATCAAAGCACAGTAGGAGAGTTTATATTAATTTTGGATAGGTACTGGGTGAAGTGTGGCTCTAAGAGCAGCAAAGGGTGCATCAGTTCAGCCATTTCTGTGTGGCTGGGAGCTGAGTGGTGTCAGCTCGGTGTTTTTTCACAAGCATCGTTTTCAGTGTTGGTGTTTGGCCTTGACCTGTTTCCCTTCCTACTTCGCCCAGTTTTGAAGTTCCATTAGTCAAACACCGATAAAAATGCTGAGCTCTGTAGCTATCTTCCATCAGGTAATGGGTTTTTGCTATCTCCCTTTCTTTCCACTGTTGATGTCTGACTCACGTTTATCCAGCTATTTACTTTATTTTCTGAGTCCAACACCAGTGGGAGAATCTATGAGAGAAATTCAGGGCAGTAATTGTGCTTTGACATTAGTTGTCTAAAATGCATTTTAAAACACTAAAAAAATGGAACTAGATATTTTACTGTGAAGTGCACTTGGACATTGGGAAAAAAGTCCATTTGTGAAGGCACGTATACCTCTAATAGTCTGTGCCTGAGTTCAAGTGAGGACAGGAACAATGCTGAGCACTTGATTTGTGTTGCTTATGTCCAGCTATCAGCAGGCTGGAGGTAAAAGGCTCTGACTGATGCTTTAAATTTCATTGAAGTCTTGTTGCAGCCGCATGTGTTCATTTTGGGTCAAACAATTTTAGTAATTTTCTTCTATTTTTTATAGAAGTCATTTGCTCTTATGAAGAAAACAATATTCCCTTTTGGAAGCAAGTGTCCTTTGTTTTTGTAGTCAATGGCTTTTCTCTTGCAGGCAGGGCTGATGTGTTATTGTTGTCACAGACTGGATGAGATTTAATACCAGAGTTTAGTTTGTTGGTTGTGTTACTTTCTGAAAAACAACAAAGAGAAAATAAGCCCTCTCACTCTGTGGACTGGTTTACAGCAAGAAAAATAAAGTAGTGGAAATTCAAGGAGCGAAAGCAGTTTTTTCTGTCCTTCATCATAAATTTAATATGAATATAATTGCACTCTTATTTCAGTGCAGCCAGATTCTCGGAAAGTTACTGGGCTTGTTTATGAATAAAGGTTGAATAAAAGTTTCCATCATATTGGAAATGTAACATTCAAAATGTACCATTTCAAAAATAGATGTATCCGTTATACCCATGTAGAAAATCCATCGTGGCCCGTGCGAATGAAATACCCGTGTGGGGATGGTTCGTTGGTTGTTTTTGCAGACATCAATCTTAATGCGGTAAAATTCCAGTGTGAACCAACTCTGTCTAGTTAATATTCTTCTATGTTTTGCTGCAGAAAAAAAGGGTTGTTCTCAGTGTTCTAGCATTTAGACTTTAATAGTGATGCTATTTTAGCACCTGGGAATTGAGTAGTCTTTTTCTAAATACCTCAGAAAGTTTTATCAGTCTTGCCTGTCTTGTGTAGAAACTTCTAGATCCAGTAGAGTGGCAGCCTAAGGAAGCAACCACGTTCAGGGAGGTTTCCTTTGTTAAAGATGTTGCCTTTTTGAGCAGGTCTAGTCAGACAGAATAAGGAATTTTATACTTCTAATTTTGTACTGGAGATTTTTGTTGGTTTATCCCTCTGAAGGAACTGGCTTTCTGCAAAAATTAAGAGAAAATAGGGATGGACTTTCGACGGTATCTAACCTTTATCTGGGTTTTATGTAGTATGAAGAGCCAGACTTAAACTGTGCCCTGTAATTCTGCCTAGGCAGCACTCTAGCTTTTTTCTCTTTTTGTGTATTTACATGAGCTGCCTCGCATTTCTCTGCACACCCCAAGATGACATCCCATAAGGCCCCCCATACAGATTGTTTGAAACTCAGGGAAGTCTTGTCTCCGCTGGGGTTTGAGAGGGGAGACTTAGTTGTCTTTATAGCTCTCTTCCACTTGGGATGATGGGTATTTCACAGAATCATTTAGGTTGAAAAAGACATTTAAGATCATTGAGTCCAACTGTATTTACACCTCTCCATGAAGTTTTTTACAGAGAGCCCGGGACTATATGTTCGTAGAGTTTCCACCCTTTTGCAACACATGTTCTATATAAGAGGCAAAGATACAGCATCTGTGACGAGCCTGCCTTAGCAGTTGTGACCCTTCAGCTACAAACAAGCTCGTAGTAACTTGGTGAAGTTTCCCAGATATTCTGAGATCTTCTGGGTGGAGAGCACTACACACAAATGAGCTCTGCTCTGGCACTCAAGATTAACGATCTGTAACCGCAGAGTGGGGGAAAGCAGGCAGTGGAGCCGTCCGTCTCCTACCGTTTTGCGGCACTTCCAGTTAATAGTGTGCCTTTCCTTTCCTGCGCTGCACAGATTTAGTCACTTTTAATTCTTTAAGGTTTGAAGAGTATTACCTTTCCTCTTGGATGAAGCAATTCATTGCTCAAATCATGCTTGGATTTTGACATGGACATGGAAATATTTGTGCTGATGTCCTCAGCTCTTCCATTGCTTTGAACGGACAGGAACTTAGCAACTCACCAAATGCCTTTTCCCGCTTGTTTTCAGGAAAGATAGTCCAAGAGATCACTTATTTCAAACACATGCATTATTTGTAGTAAATTTATCACAGGGATATGAAGCTACCCTTTCCTTTTTGAAAAGCTGTGTAGCAATTAATCTCCATAAACAACAGGCAGCCTGCGTGGGAATGCTGCAAGCTGCAGTTACAATCTGTGATCTTGGACACTCTCGTGACAACGTGTTTAGGTCAGTTGACCCTTCTTCTCCAGGGTCTCTTTGGTGATGGTGAGGAAACCACCAGCAAAGAAAGTAGGCTAGAGCCACTGAGTGATAACGCAGCCCCAACCTGTCCCCACTTCGGCAAAGATCCCGGAACCGGGCCGGTATTACCCCAGTGTTGTTTTTACAGTTAAATCCGGCTTTTTCTGTGGATCCAATGTTCCCATTAGAAACCTGGAAAATCTAGATGAAGTGCATTAAATAGGGAGAAAATACAGTTGGAGATAGATCCTACAGCCCTCTAAGTTATTTCTTAGGTTATTTATGACATGTAAAATGCATAAGCTGGAATATATGCTGAGGCTCCCAGGAGTGCAAAGGCAGTTTCAAACCTTCTGGTTTCCCATTTCTTGGAATGGTATATTTGAACCCAAGAAAGAGGATTTTTTTCTGTGTTTTCCAAGGGATGTGGTGATTTACAAGCATCTTTACCTATTTGTAAGGGTGTATAAGACAGCACGATGATGCCAGCTGCAGAAAACTGGCCTTACAGATTTATACTGCAGCTGGTTCTTGAGTAGTAACCTCTTGAACTTCATCGCTTCCATTTTGTCAGAGGTCTTTTACTTTGGTCTTTTCTGCTTGTCTGGGTAGGATATTAAAGTAAATATCACTGCACAGCCATGATTACACAGTGCTGCATGCATTCCCCTTTTGCAATGGGCAGAGGCTTTCAATTCAGATGTCATTCACAAATTGTGGCACAGAGATGGTATCCCTGCAATGAGACAAATGTGAAAGGGAAAGATTTATTGTATTCTTTGTTGGAAGCAAGGGACACTGGACACACACATCCTGTTTCTCCTCACAACAGCAGCTGTTCTGACAGCCAAGAATATTCTCCCTCTCTCGTCCTATTGAACAGCATATATATATATATATTTATGTTCTACTGTCTTGAAAATTCCATTTATAGAGTGGCTGGCACAATCCTGCTTCCACTTATCACAATCTAGCTGAGCTGCGAGCAAATTCACAAATCTTTAATGCACACTGGGAGGATACGGAACAAGGAACTGTAATGGGTTCTTCATATCTGGTAACCCAAAGGACATCTTGTTGATAAATACTGATTTTGTGTAAGTTAGAGAAATGCACTGCTTTTCAGTGAAAGTGGTAGAAAATCAAAGCTGCTTGCTGCAGCGTTTCAGAGCAAACGTCTTAATGTGGAATCTCATATTACAATTTTTACTCCCGTGTGTGACCATCTTTATTCCCATGGAGCATCTGATGGAAGTAAGAGTTGATGTAATTGGATCCTCTCACCCTTCCAGTTACTCACCCTGAATTCAATTGAAATTCTGGACTTTTTAATAATTATTGAGAAATTATTATCTCCCCCGCCCCCCTCCCCTCTCCTTATTGCTGCTCCTGATGTGAATATGATGTTCTTCATTTAAAAATTAAATTAAAAAAAAGCCTTTCTGGAGCATGTCTGAGTTAATCAATTAGAACTACCCTTTCAAGCTGAGCAGAAGAAAATGCACTGCTGTTAAAGGGTAAAGCTAGGTCCAGCACTGAACAATTAAGCAACTTAAAGATTCTCAGTCCAGAGGAAGGATAAAGAGAAAGAAGCTCTTTGACCTCAAAAATAGTGGTTGTCTGACAAAGTGGACTTCCATAAAATATTAAAATTAATTCCTGTTTTTATTAGCTTCTGATTTCAAACTGAACAGTCGGAGACCTGACTGTTTGCCAAATAATGCAGTGAAAGGCAAGCTGGGGTTATGGAAAACATGACAGAAATCGCACTGAAGCAAAACTTAACTATGGGAAATAACTTGTTTATTTAGTGGATATTTGTTATTTTTTAAATGAAGTCTGCCTGAAATACAGACTAAGCTTCAGCGTTTGATAGCTGGATGCCTTGCTGAGTATTCTGACATGTAAGCAGAGAAAGATGTTTGGAGACAGACTTACATACCTTATGGGCAAGGTCAGCTAGTAGATTGCATATAAAGATGGGAAGGTCAAAGGGTTCAAGGAGAATAGCTGCTTGGTACCCCCGATTTGACAATCAGTGGAAATTTAGTTCCCTAAGGATAAATCTGCACCATACAATGCATCTCAATGCAGAGATAACTGAGCTGTAAAGCTGTAAATATCCTAGCACTGGTGCCAGAATTTATGAAACTGTGGTGGCATGAAGTTAACTTGCCTTGGGAAGGAGAATGAACGTTTCTCTGTAGAGCTACGTGAACATGCAGAATGGCATGGGGATATCTTCAGGGGTCTCATATATGTGCATAGATATGAACTATTCCCATCCTCTACTCCATAAAAAAACCTCTCATCACATCATACTTATGTTCTTCAAAATGTAATTAACATAATTTTTGGTTGAACAACAATTCACTACTGAGGCTTGACTGTGGTTCTTCTCTCCTACTGTCTGAATTTTCATTTTGAGAAAAGCTTACGCCACATGAGGAACAGCCTGACAGTGATAGTTTTTATTGCTAAGAAATTTTGGAAATTCTGAAAAAGAGTGACAGCAAATAGAATTAAAAATGAAATTGTATTTATTTTCTGAAGTGTGACCGGTGATGTCATGCTCATTAGGTGATGATGTAGAGAAGAAAGTGGAAGGGAGACTAGGCTTGGCCTAGGAAAATGTGCTACCTCTGACTGACTGCAAAACTAAAGAAGTTCATGCTGGGGCAATGTGCCAATATGAGTCTTTCAGTTCTGAGGGACTCCAGAGCAGGGATTGGGAAGAATCAGATTGTTTTCTTCTAAACCTGACAGAGATTCTCTGCAAATGTCGATGTGCACTCTCACATCTTACACTGACTAAAAGCAATGATGTTAGTGTGTTGGCCCAGCCTCCTTGGCTTTCTGCTTTGTTTTCTCAAGCTGCAGAACAGGCAGGTGTAGGCTTTTCTCGTTATTGACTGTATGGGCCAGAGCTGCAAGAAAGCACCAAGAAGTGCTCCTTACGTTGGTAGGTTTGTGCACAGAGGTCTTGAAAGTCTGTTAAAAGAAAGACCCTTCACTAGTACTCTCTATGATTTTTATTCCTGTTTCAGGTGTACTATTTTGATGTAAATGTACATGGAAGGAAGAGGGACTTTGTGTGTTTAGAGTGGGAAAAAGAAGGTGCAGGAGAAAGGAAAAAAAAAAAAAAGAAAGAACTAGAAATTCTAAGTTCTTAGGTGCATTATGTACTGCTGGAAAGAGGTATGGCACAGGGTGGCCAAAATCATCTCTCATTGGCCTGACACAAAGTGCTGTGCTGCACCTGAATTATTTCATCCTGATCAATAGACTCTAATACGCCCCTCTCTGCAATTGAACCAGGGAATTACACAGTTCCCTGTCGGTGGAACAAAGTGTAATCAAGATAGGCCCAATGTAAATGCAAATCATGAGCATTAATTAACAGGAACGCACAGCAGTCTTTAAGTGCTGCAAGAACATGTATAGTCATAGGCCCCCTGCAGCTTTGTCTTTTGATAATTAGATTTCTTAGAGAAGAGAAGGAATTTCAGGAGGCAGCGCTGGCAATGGGTAACAGCCCTGACACGCTTGTCTTGCCCTGTAATATCCTGAGCATAATGACTACGCAGGGCGAGGTGCTGGAGCCGTCCTTTCCAGCAGCCCTCGCCAGCTCCTCGTCGTTCCCGAGCTCTGGCCCTGCAGGAACTGAGCCTTCCAAACAGCACCTGGTGTGCAAAGCAGAAAGAAGGCAGAGGTGTTATTAAAGTATATGTGTAATTTTTGTTTAAAAGGCTTTTTATGTTGTCTGCAGCTGTGTAATTGCCAGCTTTCATGTAGGCTGGAGAGGGCTGTACCTCTACTATGTAGCATTTCAAATTCTTATTCAACAGGAAGCTTCAAAAGGTCCAGAGGCACAACTGTGAGAGCAAAAAGCCACCACAAATTATCATTCAAAGTGATTCGTTTCTTGTAATTATTAGAGCTGTCCTCATGTCTTTGTTTTAAAAAGCATAAACGGGTTTCATGCAGAAGAACGATGCTGCGAGATCACCTCTTGGGCTTTTAATGCAGTGATATATAATTGGAGCCCAGATGTCACTGTGGATTGATGCTCTGGGCTGTCTGTGCTGCTGAGTTAGAAGGGATGAATGATGAGGTACTGCTGAAATTCACTTCTCTTCGTGGAGCACAGCCGCAATCTGCAGTCAGATATCGGTGCTGACATTTGCTTTTAAAAAGGCCAGGGATTAGGACACGTGGAAGCCAGCTGCTTTCTAAACTGAGAAGTAAAAGCCACAATCAAGGTGTGAATACTTTGCTTTTCCCCCTCCATGTCTTTATTCTTTCTCAGCCCTTTGTTTCCCCCTTTTTTTTGCCACGCTTCTGCTTTCTCTAAGCTGATTGAATGATTGAGTTCAACAGGCCATCGCTTTTAAAGCCTTCATTTTATTGTGAGGATTCTTTGCATTATGGAATTTGGAATTTTTGATACAGAAAAAAATAATGTATTAAGCTGTTAGGAACAGGACTTACGGTATTAATGATGGTAGAGAATTGAATACTGCTACTTTTATTCTTGTGGAGCTCCTTCTATGTTACCCTCTGTGATGTGCTTCGAAAATATTGACAGTATTTCTCTAAGACAGCTAAACATGATCCTCATTTTACTGAGATGAAGTGATTTAGCCAAGCCATTGAGCCAGTCAGGCAAAGGACTTTTTTTTCAGCCTGTAGTTTTAACCCCTCTTTTTGTGTGCTCAGCCTGCCTGACTCTTCTCAACAACATAATTGAAGGTTTCTGCTTCTAAAATACAGTTCTTGTGGCTTTCTGTAGATACAGTTTAATTAATACCTTTTTCTTCCCAGTAAAGGGCCAGAATAACACTCAGATGATGGTATTTCTAGCTTTCTCTTTTCATGCTTGAATACTTGTGAATTCATAAGGGAGTTGGGAAACAGAGCAAATATTTCTCTCATGTTAAGTCTGCCTCATCCTCCTGAACGATTTGCCACCTTTTTTTTTTTGCCAAAAAAGAAGCTGCTTTTGCCTCCTCAGCTTGTGACTGTGTGTGTATTTGTATGCAGCTGGGTCAGGCAGCTGCAGTAATCAGAGCTAAGCACACTAGAAAGCACTGACACTTAGTGCTTTGGGTGAAACAAGTGATTTTTTTGGCAATTTAGGCTTTGGAAAATGTTTTGTTTGAAGTGATATTTGTCTTGAGTGGTTTACTCATGGAAACCTCCCTGGTTTAAAGGATGGTTGTGCCAGTTGAGCAAGGAAGAGCAGCAGAGATGAGGTGAGAGGGGCTGTGTGAATTCCTGACTTGCAAAAAGCAAACGTCACCCATAGCAAGACGCAGCAGTACTCCACATCTCACTGTAGCCTGTGATGGCACTAGGAACTCCTTAGTGAGGTGGCTGACATTGCAGAATTGCTGTCTAAAACCCTGTTTCTTATCTTTTCTTTTTTTTCTCCCTCTTTGTGAATTCTATCTGGGACAGACCTGGGCATTAGATTGAAATTCTAAGGAATCCTGTCTTCCTTGACGTATTTGGATTTCTTTCATGATTTCCTTTGAAGATAAAGCCTAAAATTTGCTGTAGAGGGCAATCATTGGGAGAACCTGTGAAGCAGCTAAAAGCTGAGGGTTTATAGGACAGGAAACTTGCCTTCCTTTCATATGGGCACTCCATTCAGAGAGTGTTTCACTATACCTCCTAGAAGGGCGTTAGGGTTAAGGCCTTTAGGGTTAGGGGTTAGGGTTAGGGTTAGGGTTACTGTTAGGGTTAGAGCTGGGGTTAGGTGAGGGTCGTTAGAGTTAGGGTCTTTAGGGTTATAGTTAGTGTTAGGGTTTAGGGTAAAGATTCAGGGTTAGGACCTTTTGTATTAGGTTTAGGGCCTTTAGAGTTAGGGTTGGAGTTAGGATTTAGGGTTACGGTTATGCTTAGTGTTAGAGTTAGGTCTTAGGGTTAGCATTAGGGTTAGACTTAGGCTTAATGTTATGCTTAGAGTTAGGTTTAGGGTTAGGGTTTAGGTTTAGGGATTGCGGTTATGGGAAAGAGAACTTTTTTAAAAAATGAGACAGAAATACATGGAGCACCCAGGAAATGTATGAGAAGTCCCTGAGGTTTTGGGTCTGAAGAGAAGTTTTGTTTTATTTATTTATTTATTTTTAATCAACTCTCCATAATCACATTTCTTAGTTTCCAAATACCATATAATCTAAAGCCAAGGATCACCAATAGCTAGTATTACAAGAATTAAATGCATTACATCTAGAAGACAGCCAATGTAACAAAATTCACAAGTGGTAAGAGTCTGAACCTCCCTCAAGGTGAGATCACCCAGTTGGTAGCCCAAATTCATGAACAGCAATTTTCACTTGAACAAGAAATAGATGAGAAAGCAACTACGTATTTCAGAGTTGGGAGTTGGATTTAAAATAAAATTAGATTAGACATGACCCAAACACATATTGTTCTCTCTGTTCACCCTCTTTCTACAGCAGAGTCAAGAAAAAAAAAGGAAAAAAAAAAGAAGAATATGTGTGTGGGTCAAATCAGGCTTCTGCTTCACCGTGGAGGTCTAATGGTCTGCAAGATGAAAAGCCTGTCTGAGGCTGGCAGCTAAATGAGTTTTGATGGATGTGAAGTGCTCATAAATTTTATGAAACGGTGTGGGAAACGGATGAAAAAGTTTCTAATGATAAATTAAAATGTTTCCCATTTTGGAAATCTGTTTTTCACTACTAAACCTGATGATTTGCTGTGTGCTGGTACGTACAAAGTATAGTTTAGAGGGGATTTTTGAAGCCCGTAGATCTGAATGAAAAGGACACCTCGGTCTTTTTGCTTTTGAGAGACTTCCAATAGCTGAGAATTTATCTTGGTGTAATCCCTTTTGTTTTCTGTGGAGCAGTGTTTATAACTGGAGCTGATTGTATTTGGCTAAAAGGGTTTGTAAATGAAATAGCGACTTGGACCATCCTAGTCCTCAGCGGGGCGTGCCTCCTCGCTCCCAGCTCCTGCTGAATTGTCCTAAGGCCAGGCAGAGACAGAAGCCCATCAGCAGTCACTGCTGATCAGTCTTGCTCCTTTCAAAACAGCCTGAGGGAACGCTGGAAAGAACAAACCTACGGTGTGCTGGTGCTGTAGTAATGAACCAAGACACAATAATAAATAATCAAGCTCACAAAGTAGCGAGGCATCGACATACTTGAGTTTACTATTTGCTTGTCTAGGGCTATCTTGTATTTTGTGGATGATTACAAAAGAATGTGATGGATAGGAGGGCTCAGACCCTTCCTTTTTAAACCAACAATAGACACGAATCAAGCATGGAGTCTATGCAGTGTATTATTTTTTGAAAATTACTAAAATATAAGGAGCAAAGACTATGAAAGCCCCTGACCTTGGAGAGGTACAAGGTATGTACAATCCACCATCAGGAATGTTTCTGTTGAGGGTGACGGTTTAAAACCACAGCTGCATTGAATCACGAGCCCAGATGGAGTATAAATGGTAACGAAAGCTTAGGAGGATTACCACATGGAAGAGATACATGAGGTGATTTGTTACAAACTATGAAAAATAAGTCTGAATTATTAATAAAGATTTCACTTTGTTGGGTTCTTGTTCCTGTTAAAACAACTAATGGAAGGACGCTGGAATTGCTCATGGAAATAGAAGTCTGTTTATTAACAAATGAATCCTCTTTGTTGTTACTCCTGTACATGTAAGAACCTATGATGTAGGCAAAGAATGAAAATATATCAAACCTGTCTCATATATCGCATTTATTGAAACTTCATTGCTGTGGGTACAGCAAACAGCTCCATCTTTCAAATGAAATATGCTCCTGTGGCTGTATTCATCAAACAGCGAGGGAAAGTAGCTCGTATACAGAAAAGTGCGCCATGGTTCCTTAGATCATCTCAGACAACTAATGGGCTCAGCTAAGTCCTTAAATTCATGTTTGCTTTGGAGTTACTGTTTTATGGGTGCCACCAGACACCCAGAACAGAGTTACAGTCTTAACATCTCATTTGTCTGGATTTGGGGGTATAACCACATATTGTGTGACCAAGAGGGCTCCGTGACTTTTGCAGCCTTGCTGTGGGATTATACAGCGAAGTGTCACGATGCATTTCAGGAATTTATGAAAATATCATTCCATCTTCTCTAGCTAAAGCCGTATTGTCTGTCTTTGGGGTTTGCTTCTGTGTCGAAATGGACATTCTCTTTCTTGTTTTCCTTTTTTCTGACACCAGATTGCACTAAATTTAAAAAATAATCTTTCAAAGTAGTATATGAAAGGAAAAGAGATGAGACTGTGCAGAGAATTCTTCAAGGAACAGTGCTCATTCCCATTCAGAATTACAATGAGGAAACATCTCGGATACCGCTAATGATGTGTAGCAAAGAATAAGTCAATGTCTCCCCCTCACCAGAACCTTTAAACACAGAAAATCCCCTTCTAACTTACAAGTGCTTTTGTCAGAAAATCATGTATTTTAGGAAAGGTCACTGTCTGAACTTCAGAAGTTGTGGTTAATCCTTAGTTATAAGTGACATTCAACAGTTTTCCCTGTGCCCTGAGCTACCAGCAGCATCACTAAGGGAGGGGAAGGGGGACCGGTGAGACAGACACAGAGCTCTTTCTCTCTACATCAGGCGTTCTTGGATGTGCTTCCTGTAAGTTGTCACAACCAAGTCGTCACAGCCTGAGCTCTTGTGAGCAGACATGCAAGGTCTTTCATGTTCTTGAAAATGTTCAGAGCCTCTCAGGGTTGGGTCTTTTTGGCACGGTGTCAATAGCTGAGGCGATGAAGCCACAGCAGCTTGGTGGCAGCAAGGCTGTTTTTTGGCTGGTAGATTTTAGACTAATTCTCAATATGAAGGATCAGAAAAATGGCAGCCAACATACAAATCTGGTTAACTGCCAGAGTACAGGCTGGAACTTCATGTAATCTAACACTCTCCAGGGGCTGGGTTTGAAGAAAATAAGAACTTCTGACTCATTCCTTCATCTCAAATTCTGAATGAACTTAAGCACGAAATTAAAACATGAGTAGCTTTCCCCCCTGGTTTTATTAATTCCACATTTCTCACTAAACTCTGATTCCTACTCAGACTGGAAGTGGAGATTCTCTTAACACAACAAAAACTGTGCTGCCAATCCAGCTGGAAGCAGAAAATTCACAAAACTTGATAAGAATGTCTGTTCTCAGGAGAATTCTCCATTTATGTAGGTCCCAGTGTCCTCTTCCCTACGTAGCTCCATTGTCACGTGTTTAATCCCAGAACTGTTGAAAAGTTGATTTTTAAAGAGACTGGGTTATTTAGTGTCCCTGCTGTTATTAAATAAAGAAAATATATTCATGTAAATGAAACATGCATGGAATGGAAATACAGATGGAAGGACCTCAGGTAGAGCGTATAAGAATCGGCATGGTTAATTGTGTGTTTTGGAACAAAGAGCTCACATCTTAGAAGTACTGAATGACTTCATCTTGTAATGAGCCTGAGCTAATTAAGAGCAGTATTTGAAATCTAAGCTTTTCAGACATGCCTGGATTTCGATGGGTTTGGAATCTCCGTCTTCATGGTACAAAGAGTTTGTCACTGGGTTGAGTTCAATGTGAAAAAATTGCCATTCCAGACCACTGCAAATTATTATTGCTTTGAAAAGGGAACAGCTGCAATGAGCCAGTATTCAGAGAGACAGGATGAAAACTCCAGGCACTAAGGAAATTTTTGGAAGTGCTTCTTGTGATCTGTGGTAGGGATATACTGTGTTTTGCACTGAAATAGAACTGTCTGATAAAATAGTGAGATCTTTCTTAGTAGGTTACCAGAAATGTAATGTAATTTTGAATATGATTTATGAAAGGAATAAAATGTTGCAATAGGGATATTTTAGCATTTCAAATCAAGAATGTAATGCATCAATGCCAATGTAAATCGATTTATCGTAATATTTGTTGCACTGTTGTGTTGGAAAGTAAGTGATTTACTTCCTGACATGCAGAAAGATTTAGACAGCAGGAGGCTGCGGTGGATTTTATATCAAATCTTCAATGAAGAAATATTTAAACTTTAACTAAACTTATTTAACTTAGGTGCTATTCTATTTACCTGGAAGTCTTATTGATCATGCTTGTCACTTTACTGGTCAAATTATGTTTTCTAAGTTGTGTGTTCCACTTTAGAGTTCTTTTCATTTTGTAAAATGTTGATGAGGTACAGTTAAAAATATTTCTTTACTGTTTTCTGCTGATATTTTGCAGGTTTAATTAATTGATTTCTGTTTCAATGCCTTTTCCAAACCTGCTTGAGTTTGACCGCTTGTGGTTATCAGTGTTCAAATGTAGTTCAAACGGATAAAGGTATCTATTAAACCCACATACATTATTATACTTGATAATATTAGAAGCTGATCAGGATCTGCCCGTCATTTTTAATAACGTAGTGCTGCATCCATCTCCAGTCCCATCTCAAGAATTATTCAAGCAGTGCTTCTTCTGATTTCATCGACAATGTTTTCTTGATGAGTTTTGATTAATGAACTTGGGGATTAACTTCAGTGATTGCAAGAGTGCAAGTATTACAGAAGTACTATCTGTTTTTCTGGCCTCCTCCCTCTTATACCTTGATAGAGTATGTATGTTGTAATACTGCAGCTGTGATCTATATTTTATAATTATTTGGAATTAAATGAAGTTTGCTGTGAATGGAAGCCATCCATGCAATTACTGAGTACAGCGTAATTTTCTTTAGAGGATGATTATACTAAAAGCCAGGTTTTACTGTCTGCCCATTTCTTGCGGCTGTTCTTGGCTTTCCTTTGCCAGTAATGCTTAGAGTCTGAATATCTTGCTGTCCTAAATTCCTGCTTCCACTCTGTCCTGGACAGAGATTTAGTTGTGTCTAAGGACATTGCTGATGACTATTAGTACCTAATTGAAAACTCATGCCTTTCTCTGCACAATTCATGTTGTCCCTTCCCTTATGGGAGTGCCATAGGGATGCAGCCACATCCCACTCTGTTCTCCCTTTCATCCCTGGATTACCCTGGCCATAGTGCTTTTCTGTACAGCTTGCATTTTTTTGCCTGCGCTCCTCTACTCTGCTGTAAGATTTGTACAAACACCTTCTCCTCTGCATTTTCTAATATGCGGGGTAGTTACTTTACACTGAAATGCTTTCCTGGCACTGCTTTTGATTCCAGATCTCATTTGAGAATCTCTTTTATTACCTGTTTCATTTCCTTTTTTGGTCTTTTTCCCTTTCACCCTCTTTTGCTGCTATTATGCTGACTTTGTAGCTCTATTATTTAAGTGTGATGAGCATTTTAGGTAGAATTTTATGAAAGACATTCATTGACATGCCTATAAAAAATGCAATTTCCAAACAAGATTTGTAAGCTTTGTTATGCCATATCTTATACACTGCATCTAGATTAAGACTATGAATATCAAAAAGAACAGGATCCAGAAAGTGCCTGAGGGAAAGAATGGAAACCCAGCATTGAGAGCAAAGCGTGAAGTTTATAATGAGAGCAAAACTTTATCCCTGTGAACAGATTTGTTATTCCTCCTCTGGCTTTGCCCAATGTAATAAAATCTTGGAGAACTTTCAACCCTGCACACCTCCTGATTTTTAATGAAAAATGGTGAAAGAGATCAGACATCTATATACTTATCTCTTTCATAAAGTGAGTGCTTTTCTACACGTCAGAAACTACTGCTGCATAAAAATGCCTGTGAAAGGCAGTTTTTAAAGAAATCCCCATAATATTTATTTTTGTTTTATAGGATGTAAAGCTACTAAATCTAATACTCTCTGCATGTTTTTGGATTCATGTTTACATTGGAAAACAGAGGTGGTCAAGATATCTATCTTCATTTTCTGGCTGCTATTGACTTACTATGGGCAAGTCACAGTCATGTCTCCCTGTTACAAGAGCAGCATCACCACTCTGTGCCATGTGGTTTGCCCTCTGTTGCACTGGGATACTACTCAGCTAACGCGCAGTGTGCTGCAGCCAGGGATGCTCAGGTTTGCAAAGCACTTTGACATCCAAGGATTTCAAATGGGTCTGTGGTACAAAACTGCTAATGTCTATTTTGCAAATAACTATTGGTTCGAAGACGACAGGGAAGTCAGATTAAGGTGTATTCGGTGGTAAATACGTACAAACGTATTTTCCCCACTTGTATATTGGGAAAAATAGTGTTTACTTAGTCCTCACTGCCCCATCAGTGGTACACAGCCATGTTCCTAGAAAGCCCCCTTGGCCTTGTGCACTGCCTGCTGATGCAGTCCTGTCTGCCTACTAAAAATTCCCTGCTGCACCCTGAGCTCCACGCTATCTTTTCCTGTCCTTGGGGCTGTGAAACTCCAGGGCCACCTCACTTTGCTGTAGGCTGCGCAGTGGTCCTGGCTGCCCGTGTGCAGTGAGTCCCTGTGTTCTTACACACTTTACAGCTCCTTGCAGCAAGGCTTTGCCTTGGTTGGTGTCCAGCAGATCCGTACCTGCGTTCTGAGAAGCATGGGAGGCACTGCTCCTGCAGCAGCCTGGGGTTAGAAATGGGCCATATGCAGCATTTCCAGCCTGTCTGTTTCCAGTTTTGTTACTTCCAAGAGCTCCAATGTCCCAAAGGGAGCCGCAATGTGAGGGTGTCTGTTTCTTGACAGTTTCCCGATATGTGTAGTAGATTTCTGTCTTTTGTGAAATCTTACTGTCCTTGTAGGCTTAAAACTAAATGTTGAATCAGTTGATCTTGGTATAGGGTGAGGTCTTGCAATGTATCCAAGAGGCATTTAGTACCAGTACTTGGCTTTTTGTGGAGCGCTTCCTCACCACTTGGAGGCTATTGCACAGAAGCAAGGTCTCGTTGGGAAACATGACCTTCCAGATGAACCATCTCCAGTAACTTGCCTCTGCTCATTTTTGCAAGCTGTACCCAAAGCCCATGGCAGGCTGTAGGTGAGTCCCCATCTCTGCTGGAGTCACTGGGAGTTCTGTCTTTGGCTGCATCACCTTTTGTGGAGGAGGATCCTTAGATATCGTAATAATGACAAAATAATGTCAAAGGCCCTGTTTAATCTCCTTTTGTATTTAAGAGGGTGTACATATCCTCACCAGCGCAATGGCTCCTGGAACGAGATGTTGCTCAGAGTGAGGATGGCAAGCTGAAACCTTACATCATTTTACACTGTTTGATATCGGTGCTGGCCATCAAGTTTAATTGAAAGCACTTGGCAAACTCCTAAATAAAATATTAAAGCTTAAGGTTGAGAGGCAGAAGCACATAAGTGATGTATTAAAATGTTGATTGCCAATTTCCATGTTCCAGGTGTGATTCATGGAGATGCTGTCTGGGAAGCATTTTTATCCAACCATAACAAACATAAACAAAATGACACAGTTTATTAAACCAGAGGCAAATGTAAATGATGAAAGGCTGCTGGGTAAAACCACATTAAACATGTACCACTACATGATGTAAACCACATTTTGTAGCTGCTTAAACATAATGCTTCTTTCATTCCTTTAATTCCTTGGTGATTTAAGTTCTGCATTTTATAAGATAGGAAAATAATAAAATATGAATTGCACTTGTGCATGCTAATGTTCTGTTATCATTATAAAAATGAGAAATAAAATAATGTCACTGGGAGGGATGTAGATCTCTAAATATTTATTGCCAAGAAGGGAGAATCATTTTTCACCAAGAGCTGAATGAGGGGGACTAACCACAGCTTCCTGTTTGTAGATGGCAATCACACTCACAGACCTCTCAGGACTGGGGCACAAATGTAGACAGAGAGGATGAAGCTGCACCAGCAAAATGCCGTGACACTGGAGGGTCAAAAATATACCTCTAAATCTAACCCCCTGCCTAGTGCATTGCAGGGTTTTGTATTTTGAGGTAGTTTCATTGCTTCCAGTAGGAGAAAAAGAAGCTGTCACAAAGTACCGGTTCCGCTGACAGGCGCGACTGTAAAGCTGTTTTCTAAAAGCACCAGAGATATCTTTGAACCCCTACAAATGCATGTGGTTTCAATAACACGAACTATTAACCACCCATCGTGGGAATAGCTATTATTTTACTGGGGTGGACTGGACCACCCAGCAGATTCCACTGCGCAGAGTCTGTGTTTAAGGGTTTGTTTCTAAGTACTCTTGCTGTTGAAAATCCCCGGACCTGATTTGTGTAGCAACTCACAACGTCTTGGGTCGCCACATCAGTCCTGTCTGGAAGTTTAATGCCATAAACACATAAACGTGAGAAATGCTCAGAGTGCCTTGGATTTTAGCAGAGTAGTTTCAGTTCTGGAACACTCAGCACAGGAAGGACACGGATCTATTAGAGTGAATCCAGAGGAGGCCATGAAGATGACCAGAGGGCTGGAGCACCTCCCATATCAGGACAGGCTGAAAGAGATGGGCTTGTTCAGCGTGGAGAAGAGGAGGCTCCAGGGAGACCTCACAGTGGCCTTCCAGTACTGAAAGGGGACCTAGAGGAAAGCTGGGGAGGGGCTCTCGATCAGGGAGCGAAGGGATAGGATGACAGGGAATCGTTTTAAGCTGAAAGAGGGAGATTCAGATTAGATATAAAAATATTTTAGGAAGAAATATTTTACTGTGCTGGTGGTGAGGCACTGGCATAGGTTGCCCAGAGAAATCATGGATGCCTCATCCTTGGAGGTGTCCAAGGCCAGGTTGGATGAGCCTTTGAGCAACCTGGTTCAGTGAAAGCTGCCCCTGCCTATGGCAGTGGAGTTGGAACTGCCCAGGTTCCAAGGCTTTAAGGTCCATTCTGACCCAAACCATTCCATGATTCTAATTTCACTCTTCTGGCTTTTAAGGGTTATTGAAAATGTTGTGCAGAGAGGGTTCATCTTCCCTGATACAATGGAATTTATGTGCTTTTAACAATTTTCTGAGTTTCCACTGGTGTTGCATGAAGGGCATTCATTAAGTTTGTTCCACAAACCTTGCTTTCTTAAAGAAATGGGTTTTTTTTCCAGTTTATGGAGATCTGAAAATTTGGGGTCAGTTCTTTTTTTTTTTTTCAAAATTTATTGCATGATTCTGAAGGCAGAAATCATCCTTGTAGTATGCACAAACCACTGCCAGGCACCTGCTGTATGTGCCAGTGGACCTGGTTTGGGTGGGATTAATGGCCTTCTGGGTTCGTCCCTACAATGGTCTGAGGGGTGATTTGATTTTCTTCAATGCCTTGCTCTCTTCTTGTAGGCAGCAGACTAGGCTGTTGTAGAAAACAGAACAGTCCTGTTCCATTATTTCTCATTTTAATGCATGTCTGAATTGCAGTTATTACAAGGTGCAGAGGAAGAGAAAATCTAAAAGCATGAAGGAAGCATTTAGTAGGTGGTTTTGTTCTGAGCTGCTGTTTAAAAATGGAGTTGAGAAGGAGATTGGTTTCCTGTTCCCCAAAAATATTTTTACTCTGGCGTACAAAAAAAATGTTTGAGCTGTGTTGTAGGATGAGGCTGAAAGCTTTTAAGAACTTTGATGTAGACCAACCTGCTTGGCAAAAGGCACTCATTTAGGATGATCTGGAGAGGAAAGGAATCTAGATCTGTGTTACAGATAGCCCTGGCCAGCAAAGCAAACATTTCCCTCTCCTGCGTTTCTCTGAAAGTCCTCCGGGGTCTAAAATTCTTCCAGATGAAGCGTTTTTTTAAAAAATTGACACTTTGCTTTCCTTTTCGAGAAATTGGCATTTTCTGGGGCTTTTTTTTTTTTTCTTCCAGATAGGCTGAAGACAATCAAATTCTGTTGTCAAGCCACAGAGCAGAGAGACTCATTTTGAAGACAAATATATTACTGCTGCAGTGAAAAGCATTCCCATTTATTCGACAGTATTTATTGTACTCTCATATCCCAGTTCTTGTTAGTGTGCATTCAGCGGAAACCATCAGCCAGTTTCAGTGATAAACTACTGATTTCAAAGCATACACAGTGCACAGCACAAGCACCGTAAAACAGAATTCATAGCACCAATTAGAAATATTTACAGTACTGTATTTCCTATGTGAATTTTAAGCATAGCTTGTTTATCTTTTTAGAATTCTGGTTTGCATAAATTTGGTTACAATATGCAGTTCACAAACATGGGGAACAACAACGTTGTGCTATAAGGGATTTGAAGGCTTTGCAGGTCGCCGTTACTCATTTGCCCAAATCTATTCTCACCCCATGCTCTTATTTTTCAAGCATTTGGGCTCTTTTCGTAATTAAATGCTGTCAGACGCAGTGAGAAGACCTGTCCCACCTAGCAATGCACCAGGGTCCCGCTTGCTTTCTTCATCCCTGAAAAAGAACATTATTTAGGGTTCCAGAATTGCAAAGGGCCAAATGAAGGAGAACAGGTTGCATCCACCTCTCTCTTTTGTGGGAAGCCTTACTGGGCCTTGTAACAAAATGACTTTTAAAGAGAGTTGTCTCCGTAATGGAAGAATTAAGTGTATTAAAGACAAAGGTACTGCAGCCTTAGAAGAAGACCACTACACCCATGCCACTTGCCCCTCTTGTTATAAACTGAGGTTATTTTCTCAAAGATTAAGAGACGGCAGCTCTGACTGCTAAGGAGAAAGTATTCTCAGCCACTCAGGAGTCACGATGCAAGCAGAAAGGTTTAGAACAAAGCCAGTCAATAAGATTTCGGATTCACAAACGCTTGTATTTTAAGTTGTTTTAAGATTTCAGTCCCAAACATCAGCAGTGTTTCCAAGAAGAGCTAACCTGAGGAGGTTTTCATAACCTTGGATGATACAAAGAACAACAGCAATTTCCTTGGATTTTAGCAACAGCTAAACAAACCTAACAGCAATGCTTCTTATAACATTTTGGCTACGTCAGATCAGACTTGGAAAACAAACTTCCTTTCACTTTAATCCCCTTACAATTTATAGTTGCAAATCCTCTTTAGGCTCTTTTAAGGGTAAGTGGTCTTCCTCTCAGAATTAATTGCACTTTAATGCAGTGTAAAACACCAGTTTACATTTATCCTTTTATAAGCTGATCCCTCTTACTATGTGAATCACACACATCAGTGTTTCATTCATGGTTGTGCAGCACCTCTCCTGGCACCTGCCTCGCTCGGCTTTGTGGGACCAGGGAGCATCTCAGAGCAGAAGCGGTGATACCAGCTGCAGGAGAATATTGCTGCCTCTGTGACTTCTTTGCTGTCTTCTCTGCCCATCAGACCTAATGAAGGCTCCAGGAGATGTTATGCTTAGAGAAATGTTCAGAAGCTCATTATGTGCAGCTCCTTTTTCAGTGAGTATTTTTGTACATCTCCCATTATAGTCATTAGACTTGTGTGGCTGTTCAAGCCCTGCATGCTCCACATTTATGTTTTCCTCCTACGTTTTTAAAAATAGATATTTTGGCGTTCTGCAACATCACATTTGTTGCTGTGGAGACGATTGTGATGTTGCCAATGGAGATATGACTTTACCGACAACCTATGAAGAAGGACAGAAACCTGAAGATGCAGTGTGTCTTTATTTCTTTCCTGCTGCTTGTTTTCTAATAATTCTTGTTTTGCCATTGCCTCTTCTCTCTGCTTCTGTATGCTGCATCCTAACCTTCGACTAATGCACAAAACTCTCCTTTCCTAACCTAGGCTATATTTTGGCATAATTATGCACATATAGGGGATATAAATTGCCTATAATTAGAGGTGGGACACAGTACTGGTGTAACAATTTGTTGATTCTTGCAACACTCCCAATCTCAACTGTACCACCCTCTCTACCTGCCAGCGCTCTTTGGCCTGTAATTCTGTAGGAAGAATCCACCAAAAGTAAATGCATGGAGAAGCTGTCTAATATTCAGGTAAAATGAAAGTGATTTCCTAGTTCTTTGTGTGGGCAATCCCAAAGGAAAGTGGCAGGTTGGAGGGAGGGAAGGGAAGGGATGGGCAGAGGGACAAGACATTATTGCTCGCCCTAAGTGTTTGGCAAAAATATAAACGTTGTTTCCCACCCCATTGCTTCCTCTTGGTGTTTCTAAAGGAAATTGGTAGGGGAACAAGTTTGACTTGAGAGAAAGTCGGGGGGAGCAGGATTTGAATCTGCAGTGCATGAGTAGGGTATAGGTAACACATGTGGGTTCTACCGCAGGAGGCCAGGAGCAAACTCCTTCCTGCAGTGGAAAGATTTATGTTTCTCTGATGCTGTAACACAGTGCCATGGTCAATGTCAAGTTAAAGTCCTCTGATAAGGAAAATTCCAGCTCCACTGAGGAGTGCAGACCCTGTATAACTGTCCATGTAGTTTTCAGTTGTACAAAGTTTTGTAGAAAATTCTCAAACTGTATAAACAAATGAGCTGTATTTGCCACTGGGGAAAATTAGTGAGTTAGAAGTATGGCCGTATTTCTTCCTGGCAGTCTGAGTCCGCATCAAAAGTGGTTTGTGCTGTGATGGTAATTGGGTTTCAGCTGATTGCAGCAAAACTATGAATCAACTGCAGCCCATTTTTAATAATGAAGAACTGAAACATAATCAGAAATATATTCACAGCACTACAGCTTTCAGTGATTATGTGCATCAACTGGTGCCTGCATCCTCTCTCTTGGGTTTGTTTTTTTTGGTTTAAGCATTAGAAAAAATCCAATATTCAGAGCAGTTGATTTGGCATGAGATGGAACAGAATACAAGAATTAATACTGCTCTTTTCTGTGCTCCAGTGCAGTCTGATTTCTGATGCTCCATTTGAGAACTTCCTTTCCCTGCTTCTACCCCAGGCTGAAGTAATCAGCAGGCATCACTGGTAGTGCAGAATTTGGCAAGCAACGATGTGGTCTTGAAATCACTTGTGAAAATGGTGCAGTAACCTTGAGTGCTGATAATGGAAAACTGTATTTTACCTCTCTTGAATAAAGGAAGGTACTGTGTAGTACTAAGAGAAGGATAAGTTGCTATGGTGATGGAGGCTATATAAATAGTTGGAAATAAATATACGTATATTGCCTTTTAGGTATAATCTGACAAGAAGACTGTGACCTGTTTCTATGGGACTTTATGGAGTAATAGTGTGTGTGCATATTGATACTTTATAGAAGCTAGAAGTGATATATAAGAGACTTTATTTTCTATCAGAAAAACTATTGCCAGAACTTTGTGTGGTAGAGTAGCACTTACTGAATCTCAGTTTTCTACCATATTTACCGTCCTCTAATCTCCAGTTCTGAGGGCTGTGGTGATGGTATTAACAATTCTCCTGTCCATTTTCCATCTTCTACCTGCGGACACTAGGCTTTGCTTAGAAGTATTGCTGTTGTTTCCCTTGCTTTCGCCACCTCTCCCCCAGGTCATTGGATCATTTTCAGCTGATCTGCAGTATTGCTTTGCTTTTCTCCACCCATACCCTCACCTATAGGCTAAGTAGCTTGGCCAGTTGGACTCCATATGCCCCTTATCTTTATCTGTAAAATGCCAAAGTGAGTTACAGGAAGGATTTAAGCAGCACTGGTGGTAATGGTGATGATTACTTAGATTAATTCTAAAGCCTTATTGGCTTTCACAATTTTGCTCATGACTCATGTCTGTTCAGGAGATACAATCCTAGAATTTGTTAGAGCAATGGCACACGTGCACATTTGGAAGGCCTCTTCTGTTGTTTTAAAGGAGACCTGTCAAATAGGAAGGTAAAAACGAAGCTTCAGATGAGACATCAGGACCTGATTTTTCTACCAGTTGGTGTTTGTTTGTCTGCATCTGCCATTTCTTGGAAAAAGCTACTGGCAGCGAGAGCTGTGCTGTGTCTTTGTGATGCACGCAGGGGAATCTGCTCCCTGTGTTGGTACTGCAGTGCTGAGAAGGTGGAAAACTTGCTTTTGTCAATAAAATAAAAAGCTATGACTCTAAGAGCAAACCAGGAGCTGAGTAAGGCTCGTCTGCTCTGTCACTGCCAGAACAAGACTTTCAAGTGGGCTATGACAGAGCAGTGAGAGGCTGCTGTGCGTTCACAGCACCCTCACATCCCCGTTCTCTGCCATGCACCCCACTTGCCCCTTCAGCTTTCCACAGCTCCCCATGGGAAAAAAAAATCACTTTTCCAAAGAGGGGGTGGTTGAAAAGTGGACACATTGCCTCCCAAAGAGGCTGAACTCCAGCCCTGCTGATCCAAGTCCAAGACGCCACCTAAGGGCACGTGTTTATCAATGCAAGCAATCAGTGTTTTATTTCCCCATTCAGAGTTTCTGTCCTCTCAGAAATGCTTCCAACGTGCTGTGCAACCAACTTGTTATTTGGGTGCTTTAGCCTCACTGAAGGTACCTTGTACCATAGCTGGGGTGGCAACAACTGTCTTTCTACTCACACCTGGCTGTTCTGGGATTGCCAGCAGAACTTGATTTTCACATCTTGCTTCCTGCCAGTGTCTGATTCCTGACAGATGCACTATTTGCACCCAGTTTCACACAAGACTCCTGAATGCCAGATGGGTGCTACCAGCCCCGTGCTGAACCTTAGCAAAGCTTAGCAGAGTGTTACAAGGTAAGACTTCGACTTAAGACAGAAGATGACATAAGGCATTCAGCTTTCTTTTGCAGTAGCACAGACCCTGATTCGATTGAAGGTGTTTATTCAGTGGTGCATGTGGCTGGTATGATTGTGTACATGGACTGCTCAATAATGGGTGTCTTGGCTACCTTGTAGCTGCTTTGGCCTGAGCCAATTAACTGATTTATTCCTGCACCAGCAGTCACTGGGCATGTGAATCAGAAATGTATTTGCATTTTCTAAATTTAGCATATGCGTCCACGTATCCAGTCTGTGTGCACAATTTGGGCATGTTTTCATTTGCATTTTTTCACATTTAACTGAGAGAGGTTTACATCATTTTGAGTTGAGCAGGACCTCTAGTGGGCCGCTGTGTCAAAACACTGGTACTTCCACACCCTTCAACCATCCTTGGCGGGCTTGCCTGCAAGGGAAAACTTCTCCAGTTATGCAAATGAAATTAAACGAGTCCAGGAAAATATCCCTGGTACATGGTGGTTTATACATCAGATAGCCTCAAGGAAAGCGGCTCTAGTGTAATCTCTTTGGCCTGAATTCACAAATCAACGTAACCAGTATAATTACCCCTATGAACAGCCTTTAAAAATCTCTAATATTGTGTTTCCAAAATATCTCAGTAGGTTTTTTTCCCATACTTACTCAATATTGTACCGATTATATATTATACAGCCATCAAGTGTCTTCCCATGGAGTCAGCCATGTATATTGAGAAATCTGGAACAATACACGTATTTGTGCTAATGAACCTTGCCACATGTGCATTGCTTTTTCTTGCCATACACTTTGGGTGTTCCTATCCCCACTCAGGTCCCAGGTCCACAACCCTACAATTTATTGCCGCGCTACCATGCAGTGGAGCAGAATTTGGCCTCCATACTGTAAGCAAAATGAAGTCCCAGGAGAAAAGATGAGCAGAGTGGGAACAGTCAAATCCTGGAACTCTTATTAAGTATTTCCATTTTTAGAGACTTTTTTTCTCAAAACCTGATTTCATTTGCACTCCTGAGAGCAGAGGAAAGCTCATAGGGGTCTGGGTTGTTTTTGAGGAAATTAATACCCAATTTCATCCACATTCACCGCTGTGGAAGCTATTTAAGCAAAGGCAGACTAAATGGCATTGTTTGGGTTCATCAGGAATTTACTCCACTAAAATGAAAGTTAGCCTTTGGGATTTAGTTCTAAATTGGAGCAAAGCAAGTTATGTTACTGCTGTTGGCTGTAGATGCTTTTTGCATTCCTCTGTTTTATTTCCTGATGGAAGGAACTAAGCAGTGGCGGGGTGTGGAGCACGTGTCTAGAAGGTTGGGAACCATTGCTCCATCCTCCTACTGAGGCATTAGACCTTAAAGAAGATGCTAATGAAGCCTGAAATCACATTTGCATTGCAAATGATGCAATTTGTTCAGCCTCGATGGAGAATTAATTTGAACTGTTTGTTGTTTTGTTCCAATTGTGCAGCTGAATAATGCAGCTGTTTTAGGTGGCTCAGCACCGTAAAGATCTTGTTCATAAGCAAGGCAGGGTGAATTAAGACTGTGCTCTGTTGCACAGATCATCTCTTCAACTTTCTGACATTCATTTGTCAGCCATCTTCAGATTATCAAGCAACAGGGGAATCCTGTTCTCCCTCAAAATCTGAAGTAGTGATGTTGGTCTGTTCAGTTACAGGCAGATTTTTAACTACAACGACATTAAATGATTAGCCTAAAGGGTTAAACCACCTCCTGCACTGGTTTCATTGGCTCTTTTGACAAAACATAGGAAAGTGAGAGTTTTATTTAGTAACTGATTACCAAAAAGTAGTGACAGGCCTTAGAGGAAACAAGCATAGGCTTCTAGGGTTTGTAGCAACCTCTTTCAGGACCGCCCGACTGCTCCGGCCACCTTGAAGAAAGTTTTTGAAGACCTTTGTGTGGCAACTGCAGGCAGCAAGCCCTATATTTAGTTAGTCCTGAGAGGACAACAGCATCCACCCACCCACAGCCGGTGACTTTGTTAACAATACCGTGCTTCACACATTGAAGCATTGAGGGGATTTTTTGTTGGGGAATTTTTTTTGCTTTTAATTATATTTCTTATATGCTTGCTTTAAAGTTAGAGCTTTACACACCTTAAGATGCCCATGAGAAATACCTTAAGGCTTTACTGTGGTACAGTTTTGCCACAGTGTGATACAATAGCTAAATATTTGAAAAGAAGTTTTCAAATGTTTGCAAAGAAAATATGTTTCATTTATGTATGCAGTAGGTTAATGACATACAGAGATTCAGATATTGGTAGCCTTCACGTTGGATGTCCAGATACCATTTGACAGTTTGAGATACGATTTACATACTAGGAAGTTTCAAGTGGACCTGTGTGCACACTAAGAATTCCGCTGCATGCACATAAGAAGGTGAGAGGCTTTCTGTGATTATATTTTTTTTTACTTTTTCTAAACAATACAAGTTTTGCATCTCCTTGAAGAAGGAACTTATTTAAATTTCTCTGTGGTGTGTAACAGCTTTTTTTTTCTCAATGAAAAACACTAAATAATAAACTTAACACAAATGAAAGTATTACAGTACTCCAAAAAGGAAGTTACTTTGATTTATTTTCAAAGAAAAATCATCAGCTTACTTTATGAAATATTACATTTGGACAAGGAATCATCTCATTTTTGTTGTATACTTGCAATAACTTTAGTCCACCTTTAGATGCTGTTTTGTACTCTCCTCATAATTTCAGCTGTCTTCATCCATTTGTAGGTGTAAAAACGTATTCTTAGACAGTGACCTTGCCAAATGCGGTGCATGTCTGGCTCAGCTGGCATTTCCTCTGCTTTCTGAAGAGAATTTTTGATAAGTTTATAGTGGTTCAGCTCTGCGTACAGAGACATATCTTTTTTTGGCTCTCTGCAAATAGAGGCTCTGAACAGTCACATCTACAAATTATTTAACTTTCAAATGCTCGTTAAATCTTCAGCTCCTGCTGCAGGCTGTGCAAGTGGCACGTACGAAATTCTGGAAGCAAGGGAGGAGGAGGAAATGGTTAGACTTTGCTTTTCCTTTACACTGTTAGACTCTGCCACGTGTTTCTGTCTGGTCAGGCACTGTCTCTCATCTGAAGTGTCCTGTGCAGTGCCCAGGCGGTGCCGTGGCTCGTAACGGCACCCCGTTATTAAGTTCATAACAAAACTTGACAAACAGTAAAGCTGGACAACACTAGCAAGGAATTCTCATTCAACAGTTTTGTTTGCAAAAGAGCAGTCTGAAAGGAAGCTGATGCCTTAATACACTTGTGCGCCTCACATGGCTAAAGCACAGAGAATTAGTGCGGTGTCTGATTTAAACCACAGTTCTCACTGTTTAAATCTTTTTTTTTATTCCCGCTGCATAGTTTTAGCAAGAAAAGTGAGTGAAAAATTGCTGTCATAAAAGACTCATCTGCTTTCCATTATACTGACATTTAAGGATTGCACACATTAAAATGCTCCTGTGTGCTACAGTGAGCAACAGAAGAAACAGGAGGTTGAAATTTATAACGAATGGGAGAATTTTTAATTCAGCTGCCCTGGGGTGGGCACGGAACCAGGACTCTGCTCCAAACCCTTCCCATCCCTCTTTACATCTGCATGTCAGGGAATTAAATTGCCAGTGCATAGGAAAAATACCCTTAACTTTCTCCTCCTTTAGATAAAAAAAAAAAAGAAGTATTGATATTTTCAGCCTGAAGTCAGTTTGTTGTACTCCCTGCAGGCATAACCCTAAAGTCAGTGATTTAATGTGATCTGGTTTATCAATAGCTTTTGGTCGTACTGGAATGCAATTTTTAAGGAGCTTTTCCTTTGAATTAGGAAAGCCAGTTCCTCTTTTCCTTCTGAGCAGCTTCCAGCTGCTGATATATTTTGGTTTTTCACAAGTTGAGAAACAGCATTTCTAAAAATACTGCTTGTTTTATAAGTGAGTGGTAGACAAAATTCTATGTTCCCCTCCACGGCAGAGTTGGGTACAGGAGCATTAGCATGAAGTGTGGTCCCAAAAACCGCCTTTCCTGATATCTTCAGGTGACACCACAAAACCACAAGGAAAGTCTGACAATCTCATTTTTATAACAACATCTCATGTCTGTCTTAACATCTGAACCATGTAGCACAACTCCAGGCCTGAGAGTTTTGATGCAATTCTGAGTGATTTTCCTTTCGATCCCTCTCTCAAAGATAATCATAAAACTTCTAAAACCTATTTTGAAAAAAGCTTCTTATGGTCAAAACACAAAGTGTAAAAGCACCCACACTGGGCTTCTGTCTCTTATTATCTAGGAACCACTTCTGTATTAAATTTATTCAGTTTACAGTTCAAACCCAGGGTTTTTTTCATCTCTATGACTTCCTTCTCAACCTGTTTATTGTAACTCAAGCTGTGTTTGCGCTGTTTTGTGTAACACTCCTGACAGCAGCGAGCCTGGGCTGGGGCCGCGCCTGGTGTGGGGGGGCTGCTGCCTGGGAGTGAAGAGAAATGTCTGTTCTCCTACTAGTGTACCCAATATACTCCCAATAGACTAAAACCTTAGTTTTCTTAATAAACTATAGATTTTACCTTAAGAGGGAATCTAAAAAGAGATGCCAACAGGTTTTACAGGATTCAGCTTGCAGTGTTTTTCCTGACCCTTAGAAATTTTCAGCATCAATCTAACGCATCAAAACCTGACCTTTCATGTTTGGTAATTACCCGTCCCTCGACTGTGAAAAGAAAGTCTTTATTGCTTTGTAAAACAGAACAAAATGCCTAAATACCCGTGCTTTAAAGAAAATATTTCTATTTTTCATAGAAACAGTGCTGTGTTGTTCTGATTTCTGATTCCTGTCTGCTTTTCAGAGTGGAACATCCCTATCGATGCTAAGACACTTTACAGTAAAGAAATGAATTATCTCAGGCTCTCTGAAGAGAGTCACTCATTGACCCGTGAGGTTCTACATCTAAAAGCTGACAGGAGATAATTCGCCATATAAGTAACCTTATGTAATGTACAAAGTAGAAATTAACCAAAGGCCTGCACAGCGGGATCAAATGTTGAATCCCAGCCTGCATTTCTGTGGGTGAACTTTCGCATCTGCAAATAATAATGCTCCAATTTATCACCTCATGTAAAGGATGAGTTCAAGCACATGCCACTGAATCGATGACTCTGAGAGGCTTAACAGTAGGTAGCGGGAGGAAGTGGAGGAGGGGAAAGGAAGATGCTCACAGGGAATAAAAGTGAAAGGAGTGAGCAGTTTCACTGAAACACAAATTGTTGGCCTTCTGTGTCTTGTTGTTGCGTTAATGATCAATAGCGGTTTCTTCCTTATAGCATCTACTGCTCTGTGCTGTTGCCTATTGCTTTTCTTGCCCTGTGTTCTGAGGCTGCACAACAGGAGCACCGGACAAGGACCTGGGGAACCGTAATAAAAATTGAGCCACAGGATGAATTATGGCAATCTAGAAGGAGGTGAACAGCAAGCTGTAGCTTTTTCATCATAAACTGCTGATACAGTCACGCTTACATAGATAAATGGAGGAAATCAGACAGGGGAAAAAGCAAGTTGTTAAGTGCGCTACCAAAAAAAGTACCATTTTTCTAGTTTGGGTGAGTCCAAATAAAACTCGGTGTGTAAGTCAGTGTTTGAACTGCACAGCAGATTAAGGGTCCTAATTCTACGTTTGGGAGTAATATCAATGAATTAATGCAGTGCAAGCCTGATGTGGGATAAGAGGTGTAGATTTAAGTCATTTTATGCTTGAAGAGGTATTCAGTGAACGAAGTGCTATTTTAACCATTTGACAGAGACTGTGCTAGCAGGTTTTTTGCAGGTTTAATGAGGTTCTCCAATGCGAATGTCAAAAACATTTTTTCTGAACCCTGACTTTGCCTCTCTAGAAGATTTTCCCTCTGGGGACTGTCAGGGCAAAAAGGAGGAGCTTTCCTGGCATCTGTTAATGAAACACAATGGCACATTTGTGAGTGGGGTCATTTGCAATTCCCCTGTTTCGCAGGTTGCGTATGTTGCCCAGAGTCACCCAGAATGAGCTCTGAATGAGTTTGCTTCCCAACAAAGCAGGATGTTTTGCAAATTGTTTATCTTCCACAGATTATTATTTCTTTCCTCACCAGCAATGCTTGTTGCATCATTGCAGTGGATATTGCTTGTTCTAAATGAGTTATTTACAGAGGCTGGATAGATTCTCTTCTGGCATTTTTGCTATAATATGTTCATCTTGTATCCCTATCATGACAGGGCTCGATAGTAGCAATCTAATGTAGCCTGTATATAAAATTCAAATATATATGGAAGTTATATAACTCTAAAACACATGGACGTCAGCTTCCAGGGTTCTGGATACAGGATGACTTGGAATAAATGACATCAATTTTCTTCACAGAAAGGTATTTTTAACATTTTATTTGTGCTTTTATCTATACCATCAAGGGTGAAAAATATTTTTTATAGGATAACTACCCTATGCTAAAGCTTTGAGAGTACCTGAAGTTTCCAGAGTAAGTAATAGTGTGCATAGTGCTACTGCTATTTAAATACTAATTGCAAAGATTTATTGCAGAACTGTAAATGTTAAAGGCCAAATTTGTCCTGTCTCATACCATGCAAGTCTCATTAAATCTATGTGCAGGATCTGACCCAATAAAAAGACTTTTGTCCAGTGATCCTAACCACAGCTTTTAAGACAATTAACTTGGCTCAGTGTTCAGATCTGATCTCAAACAGGCACTATATTCCTATGAAAAGCATTTATTGTGTTCATTTGAATCAATACTGTTGTTAAAAGAACAGTGAAAAAGAAAACTGAAAATGAGATCTGAGGTAAATCAATGAAAAAAGATAGTAAATTTTATAGGAAAAAAAAATAGAAGGTAAAATTGACAGTCAAAATATTAGTTAAGGACTCGGTTCTGGTGCAGAAATGGGTAATGTAAGTATTTAATCAAAGCAGCTGAAAATCTCCTGCAAGACATAGATCACAGTCAAGTCTGAGAGGAGGCAGTGAGGGGAAGGAAATCTCTTGACAGCTTCTGAATGCCTTTAAGTGCACTGTATGCTAACAATCTCACTGCTTAAAATATTTATAAAATGTGATACTGAAGGTCTGAGAACAGAAGCTCCTGCCTCAGATAGACACGTCTCCTTTTGGATCCTGTCTTGTCAGTGGAAGAGGTGACACTTCCCGGTGCTTGTCACTCCTCTTGCTGCCAGTCCTGTCCCCATCGTTCCCTGCTGAGCCCTGGGTGAAGGACTCTTGGGGAGCTGCAGCCAGTTGAGCTTGTGCATCCGCTGCACAGGTCTGGGCTCACCTGGCTGCCCCCATCTGAAGCACACAAGCTGCTTCAGCTGTGGATTAGTAAGAGCGAAAAGATAAAAAGGGAAGGAGGGAAGGAAGAACGTTCCTGAGAGGAGACAGTGACAGGCAGCTAAGGTGTGTCTACACAGAGGGATAATCATGGTTAGACATACAACCTAAACCCAAAGACACACGGTTTAGCAATACCAGTCTGGGCTTTGCCTTTAGCTCTGTTGCTGACCAGTAGGTGGTCAAATTATTTCACCTAGCAGGGAAATTTTCTGACTTCTTGAAAATGTTAGTAGTAATCATGACTACTGCTCGGAGTTCTTTAAACTGTGGATGAAAAGCTTCATGTATGAGCAGTGAGATGATGTTATTTTTTATTCTTAATAACTACACGCCAAAGTGATGACTTACAATCAGTTATTACCGACAGCCACTTGGACTCCAAGTCCTTTTCCATGTAAATGCCTGCTCTGCAAGTTTCTGCTGAAATGAAACAACTCACAACAACTTGCTCTGCTGCGCAGTCCTGCCAAACTCTAGCTCATACGCGAGAGGCACCAAACAGGATAAAAACTCCAAGATGTGGTTCAGTAATACAGTTTTGCAATTCCCAAGCCCTTGCATCCAAACGTTTTGCAGTACTTGAGTATCTGTGTTTCAAACCCCTTTGGATTCAATGAAGTCTTCTTGATTTCCTTAGCTTACAATTCTGAGCACGTCGGAGAGGCAGGGAACCACGAGTGGACTGCGTGCGGAGCCTGACTGGCAGTGGCGGCCTCTTCATCTTCTTCATTAGGAGAAGAGAAGAGAGAGATGCATAACAACATCTCAGAGCACGTAACTCCAATTAACTGATTAGCTTGAGGTAAAATCCTAGCAAACACAAGGCTGTCTGAAGTTTTGAAGTCAAAGACTGTCAACTGTCTTCTGTTAGGAATATGAACAGTTCTGTGGGTTTTGGGAGGATTGCTAAGGAGGAACTCCCGCATTCAGCCTGGCCTGGGCACCGCATGCTTTGGATTGTGGTCAAGGAAGCTGCTGCACTGGAAGTGGCAGCAGATCTGTGGGCACTGGATTCCCAGCTTCCTGTGACTTGTGTCCCTGAGGGTGGGTACGTAACCTAAGGGAGAACAAAGGGCTTTCCCTTGTGTTTAGAAAAAAAAACCTGGAAAAAGAAATCAAGTCTAATTGGACTTCATGTCTGGTGATGCCACAGACCTCTCGTTTGGCTCCAGATGGGTGTAGTGTAATTTTGGGGTATTAAGTGTTAAATCAAAGCTGCAAAGATCATAACTCTGATCTTTGTTTCCTTTGTATTTTTTAAACTCCTAAGGTAGTTACTCCACAATGTTGTCATCCAGCTCAGCTGATTTACAGTTTAAAACGCTCTCCACAGACGTTTGTATTGCTTCATATGTATTATTAGTAAAAACTGTTGCTCATGTTGATACACAATCAGAGATAGACTATGCAATTACTTATACCAAAGCATTAATATCACAGGTCTAAATTCCCTCTTTATAGATAATTATCACATCTCCTGTTAACTTCAAGAGTATTGCTTGTGCGCCTCTGGATGGGTTCCTTAGGGACAGGGTTTAGTGGGGAGACAGGCACGGTTGGACTCAGTGATCTCGGAGGTCTCTTCCAACCTTATGGTTCTGATTCTATGATTCTATGAGATCCACAGCATGAAATTAGTGTACTGTAAGCGAAAGATAACTTTTACAGTATTTATTTTATCTGAGTAGATAACTGATGGATAAAATTCAGCTCCTTCTGGGAGAATTTTCAATCACCTATTTTATTTCCCTATTCTGTTTTAAGTCTTTCCCCATTTTTTTTCCCGCCAGCCTGCACTGGGTTGTTAGTATAGAAAACATCTTTAATGCTGTCAGTGCCCTGTATCGCTGCTGTGCATTACATATGCAGGATGGGAGGGGTCCTATAGCCTGCTGTGCACATCTTTGCTACTTCCCCGCTTTCTTAGTGAGCTGAAATAAAGCCGTAGCTCTTTCATCAGAGGAACACTTGCCTTCATGTGAACTCTTGAAAAGGCCACAAGAAAAGGCAACGGCTAATTTCTGTGGATGGTGGTTTTCCAATTAGTCAGCGAATGTCAGATGGCAGCACAGTCCTGGGGTTGAGAAAGGTGATGATAATGTTTTTCATGCAGCAGTTTCACTGTCTGAGGGGAGCATGGGGACTAGAGGGCAGATCAGGGCAGGTCAGGGTGCAGGTGTTCCTGAGTAACCCTCGGTGGGACAATACCCCTCTCCCTTCCTCAGACCTGCACCACCCAGGCAATACACACCTACTCTCTGCCGTGGCCTGAAATCCGCTGTAAATGTGCAGCGCTCTCTCAGGATATTGACTTGGGTTTTTAGGAAGATGAAGTTAATTCAGAAATATAAAAAGAATGGAAATAGGTACAAATACACCAATTTCTACATTTAACGTTGCTCACATAATTTTTATTTTTATTCTTCTTCTTTCCTATCCCCCCTTGAGCAACTGACAGTCGCAGTGTTTCATTAATAGTTCAAATGCTTGGCCAATTTTTCCAGTAGAATGGCCTCACAAATTCTAATTTGATTCTTCCTAGGCACAAGTGGTTTTAAGCGCAGTATATGGGTTTATCCTTATTTAACCACCCATCTCACAACTTTTGATCTCTGAAGGCTGAGATTTTGATATTAAGTATGATGAAAGCCCCTTGTTTCTATGAGGTTTCAAAAGCCCCCAAATATTTATTCCCTTACTGTTCCTGGTGTTGAGATCTACAACCTCCCAACAGCCTGTGACAAAATGCATGCTTGCAAATGGTAATTAGAGGCACAGTTTTATTTTATGAGCTACATGAATTCAAATGTCTGTGCTTACACCAGCCCCTGAGCCACTGAGCAGCGAAGGGTTGGTGATAGCCTCTGATTAATCCCAGCCGGGCTGCCAGCCAGCAGCAACCTGGGGCTGGAAGCTCCATCTGCAATTTCCAGCCTGCTCAGCCATGCAAAGCCCCAGGGATTTCGCTTTGGGGGTCTGTTATTCTTAGGCAGAAGGCAAAGCAATCCTTTGATTTCATACTGGTCTGGGATACTGTGTGTTTTTATTTTCCCAGATAAAATACTGTCCAAGTATGGATAGTATTTAAACAGTTTTTAAGCAGAAAAATAGGTTTACTGATTTTTTTCTTTTTCTCTAATCTGTCTCACAAACAAGAAGTTCTGGAGATCACAGTCCTTTTTGAAGTTCAGTTCACTTCTGACATAGAAGAATGTTGCTTGACCAGTTCTTTCCAAAATGGTTCTTTCATTCAACTTTATTTCTAGACTCTTTTCTTCATCTTGAATCCTAATAAGATGTTTTAGGCCGTTGCATTTTAGACTTGAGCATTACTTAATTTGGTAAAGTATAAAGTAACAGGAGCATAAATGACAATATTAATGAAAGTAATATAAACAGATTAATGACTAAATCCAAAGAAACAGAACCCCAACCTCCCTGCAGACACGGATATTAATGAGATTTCCTTTGTTTCTCTCTGAGGGTGCGTAGTTTCTCCTGCTCCACCAATCTCTGCAAGTGCCAAAGAGTTTGTTTACTTTGTGGCTGTTTCCAGTTAAAGCCGCAGGCAGAAACTGGTAAATACAGTGAAATATTGTTAGAAGCTGGAATTCCTCACCTGACAGTGACTGTGACAAACCAGTAATCTTAATGGGATTTTTTTCTTGAGGTGACCAAAGAGGAGGGGGAAGCAGCTTTGCTTTTGGGTATATATGCAAAATGAAGCTCTAAGATTGCTTTGCTTAAGTAGGAAAGACAGGCATACCATTTTCCATTTTTTTCCATATTTAAATATATGGAAATGGACAAAGGGAAGAAGGTGTATTAGGGAGATTCTACCACACCAGCTCCTGGCCTGTTTGTCTGCTCAAATAAATAGTACCAACAAGTGTCTTGAGGGTGAATTAAATAAAATCTTATGTTAGCAATGAATGGAAACATCTACTGAGTATTTGGCACTCTGGTATTTCCTAATGTCTCATGGTTTGTGTTGAGTTCACTGTTCCCTCTTGATTTCAAACCAGAGACAAATCATAGCCTCTTACAGTAACGCTGGGGTGTAAAGTCTTAGTATTGGTCAGGCTGGAGCCTTTGTCCAGTGAAAGTGATGATGCACTGAAAAATCAAAAAAACCCACTGTAGTGTACCTTTCTGTGTCCGTGTATGAGTCCTCTTTAGAGAAGCAGAGAAGCCTAATTTACAGATTCCTTCTATTAACAGCTTGTGATCCTGCAGCAAACTCAGTTTGTATCCATAATGATACCTTGTGATGTTAGTGGCAATATTAATATCGATGTAATTAATAATACTATTTATATCATCAAGAGACAGTCACTAATTATGCAGAAGGATTGATAACTAACAGCAGCTTAACCTCCTCTCAGTAGGAAACGGCTTGAACTTGTTTTCACCCAAGTAACTCATTAAGGGTGATGCTCAGAAGCATTGCCATGGGGGCAGAGAGTTGCTACAGGAGACCAGCTGAAATCTGGACATTGTCAATGTGCAGTATCACGAGGTGGGAGAAGTCTTAGGGCCAAGGTTTCCGTAATTGAAGTTAAATAAAATTACACATCTAAATAAAGCACTCTCATGCCTCTGAAAGGGACCTGGTTCTCAGAAGTAAATCAATGTGTGACCAATGTATTTATATTCAAAACTGTTCTTTCCATTTGAGTCTTCCTGCAGCTGGATCACTCCTCAGTTACTGTAAGGTCAGAAGGAATAGTGGGTACTGTGATAAAGAAAATAAAGTGATTATAAAACCAGGAACAAAGGGGTTCAGTCATTCCCAGCGAATATATTTCTCTTAGTGGGGGGGTAATGCATGGGTGAAGATGTGTGAACTTTTAAATTTTTTTGATTTCGTTACTATTGTATATTTGTTTAAAGAAGCCTTAAATATTTTAACTTGCTGAATTCCTCCTCTTTACATTTTTTTCTTTCTTTCTATCAGGTCCCTTCTAGATAGGTGTCTGAAGAACTAGTAGGATGATGAAGCAAAAAATACTGTGTAAATATGTGTTGATCCATGGTGAGTATGAGAATTTTTTTTTCCAACTATTTGCAGCTCTTTGGGTTTTCTTAGTGCTACTTTAATTTGGACTCTGAGGCACAAAGATGTCTTTGTTAAAACTCATTACTTCTTTCCCTTTATTTAGTGAAGGAGAAATAAGACTCTGAATCAGACACTGCTGATGAGTTACATGAGAAGGTCAGAATTGATAGCAGCTGTAAAGAAGAACAATACCGCTTTAAAACCTCATCCCTTTCTGGTAATAAATAACGAACGTGATGTCAATTATTTTTCTCCTCTATGGACCTATTTCAAGTGAAGATTTTTTATTATACGCAGTTCTTGGAACAGGTTGCCCAGAGAGATTGTGGCTGCCCCATCCCTGGAGGTGTTCAAGACCAGGTTGGGTGGGGCTTGGAGCCCCCTGATCCATTGGAAGGTGTCCCTGCCCATGGCAGGGGGGTTGAAACTGAATGATCTTTAATTTCCCTTCCAACTGAAACCATTCTATAATTCTTTTCTAAAAACAATGTACATTGATATTAAAAAATAGTCTTTCCATTGGGTAAGTTTTAATCCATGAATGCTGACAACCCAGCAATCAAGGCTTGTTTCTTCATCCACAAGCTTATGGTTTATACTACACAAAGGGCTGTAGACGTGCAGGGCACAGCCAGAACAAGGACTCACACCCATTTTCTGTATAAAAATGATGCTGCGGTAAGAAGACAACAGGGTTCCAAAAGAAAGTTGGAAAGCCATCAAATCAGTCGCTGAGTTGGTTTTTGCTAGGAGGTGGCTTTCTAAAGGCTGCTTAAACTACTTCAGATAACTTATCCTCTTGAAATTTCAGTCAGTGAAAACCCTAGGTCTCATACTTTACCAGCTGTGCCTTGCCTTTTTCTAGCAGCCAGTGGTGAATATTAGAAGGTAATGGGCTTTGGAATATGTACTCATGATGGGGACAGTATCACCTGAAACCTGTTACAGCTTCATTCAGACTGTTGTGGAGACATCTGTCATTGCTAGATCAGTACTCAGTGCTCTATAGATAACAGCTTCATACAAAGGCAGAGCGATAGATGAAAATCCCATTGTATCCTTTCTGGTACTACGTGTTCTCTGATTTTTTTACTGACCTTATCAAATGTTATGGCAGCATAACTGCTCTCTGACTCCGCAGCTTCGGGAGGGAGAGGGAAAATGGGATCAGAGAGAAAAGCTGGCCTTAAAATCAAGGGATTGAATTGTAAGTACAATAAAGGGATATAATATCCAGATACTCACACTGGAGCTCTTGAACAGACAGCAGATAATCCCATTACAGGGGCACAGCTGGGGTGAAAACACTACAGGCCAAATTCAGCCCCAACACAACCAGAGGCAGAAAATTTGTGGCAGAAACCCAGAGCCTTCCTAGACCTTTTGAGAGGATAAAGGTCCCTCTGCCACATTAACCTCTGCCTGGCTCCACGGAAGACAGATGGGAACACACACAGAAGGAGGCAGATTGTTTCACCCTTGACCCAAGTCTTCGGAACAGTGTAGAGCTTCAAGTGCTTCCCAAGGACTGGGAACAGCTCTCAGCCAGGCACGGCAGTACCTGCCAACACCTCCTGCTGCCTCTGCCTTATGGGAGTCTGTTCAAGGAGTGCTTGATTTGATTTCAGGGTTTCAGTTTTCAAGGAAAATAGGCTGCTCTTTTGTAGCTGGAAAGAAATGCATTTGTGACTTAGCACCCAGTGCAGGATCAAACTCTTGCTCCTTTTCATCTGAGAGACTGAGCTTAGGCTTGTCCAGAGAAACAGGCACAATTCCCGGAATATGAATGTCAAGCTGGGCTGCCTTCTACTCAGAAACAAAGACGTAGCTGAGTTACAGTCTGTTTCTTGAATTAGAAAACCAGTATAGCTCACACTTTCCTTCCTTTTTCAATGTTTCATATTTACACCTTGGAGCATCTTTCATCTCTCAACTCAGGCTTTGGTTTCACATTCTTCTGCACAGCTGGTAGTCACCATCTAATCCTCCTTCACCCCCCTCTAGATGAGGGTATCAGCCGTGCAGCTGGGAAGGCTCGCACAGTCAGCCTGTGCTGACTGTTAGATTAAGTTAGGCAGGAATTACCTGAGGCTTCTTACAGTGGGTAGATTTAAAAAAAACAGCGAGTTTCCAGATGATAGCAGAGTAATGTTCATGTTGCTTGTTCCCAGCCTTGCAAGGCTCCCTCTCATCTGAACCACACATTTTCAATTCGAGACACATCAGTTTTCCTTTGCTACCCACCTTCTCTTCAAAGGGGCATCCCAACACCTTTATGGGGTCAGGAGGAGCACAGAATTTTCTGGCTAACGCTGCTGGCAAAGGCCACAGTGCCTCCCCCAGTGTTGCTGGAGCTTAGTGGATGTGAGCCGTCCCTTGGCAGCAGTGGTCTATTGAGGGCTGGTCCGAGCTGTCTGCAGTCAACACAAAGCTTTGAGCGGCTCTGGTGGGTACGGATCCAGCCCTAAATCATTAATACTCAACCAGAGGAAACCACCTTCTTGTTCCTGTAGGTATGTGTAAGTCCCGCTCCCCAAATAATTAACCTGGCCAGGCAAGAGAAGAATGTGCACAATAAGATGCTGAGGTTTAATAGCAGGCATGACATTTGAGCTGACAATTAATGAGCTCCCAGTCTACAGCAAGCCTGTCCTTTGTCACTGAAGAATTGGCTTAAAATTAGTTGGCCTTTCAGCAGAAGCCCATGGATTCCCCCAGTGACCATAATGCGCTGAATAACAGCGTGGGTTTGACACGTGCTCTTACACGAGGAAGCAAAAGCACTGCAGACTTCTGTATAAACTGCTTTTTCATGTAAAAGCCCTAGAACAATGAGTATTCAACATGTGTATAAATAATTAGCGTGGCCATGATTTGGCTGGTTTCTTTTTAATTGACTGTATTTAAGTATTTATTGACTTTGAAAACGATGCCAGACTTTCCTGCTAAATCAAAGGAACTGACTTGCCCTCTCGCAGCGGTTTCCATGTGGCAGTTACTCCCCAAGTTACAGAAGGAAAAGGCTCCCCTCTAGTGGCTATGAAAGAAAATGCCATTTTCTACACTGCATTCTCCAATTTCTTAGTTAAAAGGAAATGTAAATACGTTGTAAAACTCCAGTTATTTTCTCTCCCTACCACAGCACCGAGCCCTGCCTTACCTGCTGCAGCACTGCTTCAGAGTCCCTTCAACAGCTGCGTGTTTGCTTTGGGGTAAAGGGAATTATTTGGGGGGAACTGATGTAAGCTCTGTAAATTATAACTAAAAGTCATTAGCTATATCAGCAGTCAGAAACAGTAGATTTAAAGAACTGATTTAAAGCTTTTCAGCATTTGTACTTTTAAAATACTTTATTAAATGTTGATTTTTATGTGTCAGATTTATTTTGCTTCATAAATTCTGCTCTAGGAGAGAAGGCCTGGTAGGTAAATGTTTAAATATTCAGTAACTCAGTAGATTTTCATTCAGATTATCAGTTTTTCTATTTTTATTACATTAGAAATAGTGAAAAGAATCTATTATTTACAAGATGGTTGATTTAATTTCCAGTCAGTGTGAAACTTCTTTTGAATAAAACCTGAAATTTATTTCAAAAGTCCCAAAAGCAGCAGCTGAAAATTATTAGTAAAAAACTAGCTATAAATACTTTAGAGGTAACGGAAAGAAAGGCAGTAAGTTTACTCAAGCATATTTGACCATTAAAATGAATTAATTTATGAACAAAGGGAAGTTTTTCTCAAAGTCCGTACACAGAATCACTTCTCTCTTGTCAATGTGTCGGACAAAGTTTGGGAGCTAACGGGACTCAGCCTCTCACACCGTATTTGTGTGTATAAATTGGAAGAAGAAAAGAAACTTTCTTGTTTCTTAAACCCCTAGTTGGTTTCTCAGTGTTGAATGACTTACTGAACACAGATATACTGAAGTTCAAATACACTGAGTTTTGTTTTCTGTGTGTTCCTACAGAAGAAACAATTTATCCCCAAAGCAGAGTTCATTCACCCATTTAACTGTCCAGCTTCTGGGAGAATAAATTTCTTCAGGCCACTTGCTTAATTTTATTTACATCAGCCGCAAAGATGAGCTCTTTGCAAATTGTATAAATAATATAAATAAAATTTAAAATAGTTGATATTAAACGTATGTTTCAATATAAGTTGTTATTATTTCAGATTTACTTTTAAAATCTGTTTTTTTTTAAAAAAACCCACATGTTAAATAATCTACTTTCTTAAATGTGTATTTCATTTACTGTAGAGACATTTAAATTCCAGGAAATGATTTGATCTTGGGATTTCAACTGGACTTACAACACAAGAGTAAAAGCTTTGGATTCAAGGTTGTGATCTTGAACAACTCTCAAAAGGAAATATAGGAAAATGTAGCTCAGGAAAAAGGTAGCCTGAAATTAGAACTGTTGTTAATACAAATATAATAGAACAGATTTAGATTTTACTTGTAACCATGATGCTATTTTTATACTATAAAGAATCTGAAGTGGGAAGTCTTTTATGTCATGAAAATCCAAATATAAACAATATCTTTTTGATTTCTACAGTAGATTTTTCTATTGAGGAAAGCTTATGTTATGATTTTCAGATTTGCTGTGTCTCTGTTATTATTACTAATAATAATCTTTAAAATGAGAGATATTTGGCCCAATATTTTGACACATCCAGTAGAACTGTTCACTTTTAATTATTAGTCTGTGGAACTACACCCTATCATTTTCACTGTGTTGAACAGATATCTTCAAAAAGACCCAAAAATGGGATGGAAATTGAGTTGATATATTGTGGGACAAGAACAGAGGAAGTCACAGCACTTGTGTCAGTGTCAGTTCTTGTATCTGATGAGAATATGGGCTGCTCTATTTTTGTCTCCTGTCTTTGGCAACGTTCTGCAGGGTCCCATTTCCTGCCATGGTACCATCAATATCACTCTGACTTTCGCTGACTTTCTGGGAGCTGAGATACCTTTGCGGAGCAGCACTACCAGGGAACTGAACATTCCTGCTCCTTTCCAAAACAGAAAAATTCTGCAGCTTTTAGACCTGGAAATATCACCAAAGTGGTACGATGTGCTGAGTCCCCATGCATTATGCATGTCCTCAGCTACGCTGAGGGCTTTTCAGGAGATGTAGCTATAACCACAGTGTGGCCAACCCCTTATTCTTCCCTCTAATAAACAAATATATTCCTGAGCAGGCGATTTCAGCCTGCTGCCTTTGGACTCAGAGCCTGAGCTAAGCAAGCGCTCCACGAGGAGTGAAGGATGCTCGAGGGCTGTGCCAGTGGGGTTTGCAGCTCACCATGGAGAGCCGTGGAGGTCTCGTGTTAATCCCGTGCTATCCAGATTAAGAGTTTTTCAGATCCTTTGCAGATTTGGTGTTTTTTTTTTTTTTAAGAAGCAACTTGTGGAGTTCTCTGGTCTCCACTGGAAATGGAAAGCGTCAGCCTTTGGTGATGTGAGAGGTTAAAACGAGGGCCTTGCTCTTTCCTTACTCTGCGCACAGAAGGGCTCATACGCAGAGCACCCTTGCAGAGCAGATCCCTCCCCACTGCTCCTGTTGCTCAGCATCCACTTCAAAAGCATTTTTTGGAGGATGAGGGGGAGGAAAGGGGGCAAGCTGCTCTATTTAAACTTTCCAGCTTGGAGGTTTGGTTTGTACCGTTTCCATAAGTTGGTGGATTCTGAAGGAAGTTCCAAACAATGAATACGCAAGGATGGGAAAGGTGATGGCAGCTGCATCAGAACCTTTATCGCCCACCATCGTGTCCTGCCTACGTGTTGCTCTTGCTTTGACCCAGTGGTGCTGCTCCCAGCACACATCAGCCCTTGGCATGAACCATGTGTTAGTTAAAACCTGAGCAGGAGTTGGGTGAACAGGCACAACGGTGCCTGAGACTGCAGGAATGGCTGAGGCTGGCGTGATTTGTGCTATCCAGCTTTGTATTTGCCTCTTAAATCCTTTCCAAAGAATAAAGCTATGTGTGCTTGCTATCACATTATTGTGCTTAAGATAACTAAGGTTCCTCCGGGTGAAATGAGCTCTAGAAACTATGCTTCTTTTCTGCTCTACATTTTAGCAATAATAATTTGTGAATCTAATTAGGCTCTGGTTTGCAAGTATGATGAATATTCACATTCTAAAGAGCTGAGAAGTATTAAAAATGTATGACAGCTTTATTTGTTCCAGCTCTGAGGGTTACAGATGAACATCTTCCTGAATGTGCTGAGCTTTCTCAGCATATTCAAGTGCTGAACTAAGAAAAAAGGCACTCGGCCTGATGCAGGGCTGCACTTGCCTGGCAGACCTGCGTGCAGTGCCCTGCAAATGTAGGATGTGCCCACTCCAAAAACAGCAGTGACAACATTGCAACTTTGTGGGGTTTAGAGTCTCTATAACAATTTGTTTCTTTGACATAGCAAATTTTCAAGTCATTTTCTGGTATGTGTATTTTTAGGAACTGGGTTTCTTAAGTGAAGGTAAGGATAATGTTTTCCTAATAACCTCTTCTTATTTCTTATCTTACCAGTAACTTTGAAATTTGTATATTTGAGAAGTCCTTTTACATTTCACCTTTAATTTTATACATTTTGCTCTGGACTCCTCTGCAATAATGAAAGCAAATGATCAACAGTCTTGCAGCCCTTAGTAAGGTGTTTAATTTACAAGTTCTAAGTTGCCTGCAGAGTTTGTATGGTGCAAAAAGTATGTAATTTTTTTTATCTCCTTCTAATTACTTTCTAAATTTTGCTTTGCTAGTGCACAGATACAGTATTTGATTTGCTTGTGTTGCAGCCATCTTTACATAAGACCAAAACATAATTTTACCATCTAACTGACCAGTCAGGACTAAATTAATACCATCAGCTAAACAGTACTTTGTTGCAGAGCCCATCATATGAGAACTTAATTTGAAATGTATGTTTGTTTGTCTTTTTTTATTGTGGGGTTATTGTGTTATTTTATATATCGATATAAGTATCAGGCTCAAGAAACCAAGAAACAAAGATACAAAAATCTTCTGTAGTCTATTGTTCCACGAGGATTATTATTTTTTAAAGATTTATATTGAGTTTGGGGCACAGCTCACACTGAGTTGCATTATATATCATGCTGAATTACCAAGCAGTGTGTCCGTGGTTAGCCAGGATATAAAAGTCTCTACATCAGGATGCAGGTTTCTTGGGACTGGATATGGTTTCCAGTAATTAATTATGTACATAGAAAAGGAAAACAAACATTTCTGGCTTGTAGATCATTGGCTGGGCAGTACATATTCAGCATCCCAGGAACTTTGAGTCTACTCTTTATGAATGAAAACTAGGTTAGATGTTCTAGAACTCAGCATTTATAATTTTCACTTAATTTAGACTAAAAAAATGACAGTCATAGAAACTACCTATCTGCAACTCAAAACCAGAAAAAGTACAATTTCCTTTTACTCTGTTGTTTTCTACATTCTAATTTATATTTTACTGGCTTTGTCGTATGAACCACTTTCACAACAACAATTTCACACTATGGCACCTTGACCAGCACTCTGGTAGAGATGCAGCAGCCTTTCCCATCAGAAACTGCCTTTCCAGTGTGAAATCACTGGTAACAAGTCGTGTGCACGGCAAAGCTTGGTTTATAAGGTCTCAAAGTGGAGCAAGATGCCTTCTCCAAAACAGCTGAGTAATCTCCGTAAAAGGTTACATTGGACAAACCATGTTGACAATGAGCCCCGAGCTGACCAGGTCCCAGCTGGCTGGTCAACACTGGCTGGTTAGTGTCTGTGAAAGCACAGGCTCTGATCTGATGAATTTTATCACCTCACTGGATCAGACAGAAAAAATGGGACTGTGAGGATGGGTCATTATTGCTGTTCTGCGGACTGGGAAATGGAAGACAGCTATTCATTGAAAATCTCCCAATAGGTGCATGGGTGCCAGATGCTGTTGATGTCAGAGATGGGATTTAAACCGGCATGTCCTGAGTACCCTCCATTAATATTTCGTTCCTCAATTTTCTTCCGTTCTTCAATGCATTTTTAAACTTTGCATATAACTAAAATTGTAATATTTTCAGATTGATAAAAATACTTCCTTCTGATGGAATAAGTAGAGTATCTCTGGTGGATACAATTGAATAGATTTACTAGAAAATCAAACAACAAAACAATTTAACAAGGAAGAACTACCTTCCAAAAAAAATGGGGGAAAAAAATCTGTAATTCTGAAGAGTGGAAGTTTTGAAGCATAAATGACAATGGAAGTTTATGGAGTCTTTTGGATTAAACCAAAGGCCGTCTCCATTAAACCAAATGGAGCATTCCTAATCTGACATGTTGCCTATTCCAAAAGGGAGTTTCACAGGAATCCAGATTTATCTTATGTTCCCAACAGGGGTTGGGCTGGCTCCAAAGGAAGTTATCCAGGCCAAAAATAAACAAGATACATATGAAGAAATTTGTGCCACAAATAAATCTTCCAGGGAATATGTAGTGAGAAGGAAAGCTAGCAGAACCACAGCTTAAGATGTCTTTCCTCTCTCCTCATTATGTTCTACCTATTTCTTCATAGAATATAAATCAAAATTTCTTCCTTATGAGACCCCTTACCCTTATATTCACTTTCCTCATCCTTGCCTTCCCCAAGAAGAGGGCTCCACGAGCTGCTTCTCCCCAGCACTCAACTTCTCCCTGTCCTGCAGTTGCAAGGATGCAGCAACAGAGATGCTCAGCACTGAAGTGTTGATTCTGCATCTGCTAACCCTCATACTCAGTTATTGACTTCTGCAAGAGCAGGCTGGAGCCGAACAGCCGTGCTTTTCCTGGGAGCATGTGTGTATAATTCCAATTGTGTAATTCTAAAAAGCAAATTCAGCCTTTGCCAAGTGCTTTAACTGTGACAGGAAAACATAGTCACAGTAATTGCAAATATTGGGGCAAACACCTTTCGCATTTAAATTTTGTTGAACTGGGACCAACTTTTTAATTTGTTAAGAGACGTCAGGAGAGCTGTCCTGGTGGCATACATTGTTCACTGCACCATGTCTGACCAGAGTCTGACACGGGCTTTATAATTCGCTGGAGCAGAGTCACTAGATTACATGCTGCTATGAGATATATAATGCTATGAGACTTAGAACAGTTCCATAATGCAACAGCCTTCGACGAGGCATGAACTCAAATATCACTGCAATAACAAAGCTTCCCAGTGTTACAGTATCAGACATTCTAACTCATGAAACATTGCAGACTCTACTTTCAAAGGAGATCCAAGTTTGACCCATAATAACAGCATGTTCAGAACTTTCTGCCAAAGAAACAGTCTGTCTAGCTACATATAGATAAGCATCAGTGGATGCAAAAAGGAAGGCTGCAGAGTGTCTGCTTTACAAATGCAACTCTAGGGTTTCAGAAGTGCATGCTAGACACATGCAGGATGGAGACAGTTATAAGCTGTTTGGCAGTGAGGGCCAGAGTGTAAAATATGAGTCTCAGAAGGTTGTTTTATAGCCTGAAGTGTAGATTTTGCAGCAGCCTTTCTATTCTCTTAGCTATATTTTGGAAATTAGAAATCTGTTCTAGAGATGTCTATTGCCTTCCATCTAGCATTAACATTTAAATTTTGTGTGTGTATCTCTCATCATCAAAATAACAGCAGTCCTGCTTCTCTGGGAATTGTGTCGTTTGCTATCCCCAGTGATAACTGGATGATAATGGTCATATTCTTACAGAGTTTGATACTTGAAATACGCTGACAGAATCAAATGTGAAAAATAGATAATCAGTGTCACTTGAAACACTGAAAACTTTTGCAATAGCATAGAAAATTGTTGAAATGGTGCAAATAAATTATGTAAGTGATGATCAATGATTGTATGTATGTATTCACTGCAGTCACATTGATTTAATAGCAGTTTTATGTACACAGCCAAGGAAGAGTTTTATCATAGATATACATAAATAGTTGTATTTCTAGATAATGCTCGGTATATTAATAGACAGATGTGTGTGCATGTGTGTATAAAACCACACAAACCCATAGCTTCTTTGTGTTGTCCTTTTGCTATAATGTTTTAAAAGTCTGACAGAGATTTTTTCTGATAATATTACAGTGTATTTTCTACACGTACCAAACGTTCTTTTGTTTGGTTGGGTTTTTTTTGTAGGCACCAGGAAGGTAATAGGTAGTTGGTTCTGTAGGTTCAAGGAGATGCAAAAATCTGAGGCTGGCTGGATCAAGATTTCAGAGTGAAAAGTGTGAAAAACATAGCTGGATCTTTCCAGCAGTTCCAGTGCAATTATTTTGCTCTTGTCTGTCTGTAAGATGCCTTTTGACTTGCTCTTGATCTTGGCAAGAAGCTCACATTTGAGGCTTTGTCTCTGCTTCCAAGGAGGAATATTTAGGCCAATACAGACACTTGAATCTCCAAGTTCTTGCAGGAACGATAAAATTATGGGCAAGTTCCATTGACTGATACTGGAGAGGTTTTGGTTTTAAAATTACTTAGAACTAGGTTGTACACGTAGGACTCAGACTCTGGGTATCCTGGAGGGGAGTAAAGAACCTGTGTTCCCCGGGTGAGTGAGCTACCTGCTGGGTTGGAGGTGGGGGGACACCACCCCTACATGCACTGTCTGCAGCCCAGGCTGTCCAAAGCGTTGCTAGCTTTGGCCAGTAACACGTTAGCCTCTCTCAGGAGAGGGATGATGACTCAGAGGGGTATCTGAATCATCGGGGCTTCCCCTGGGCGAGGCAGGGCTTGGGCACACTGCCCTGCCGCATGTCCAGGCATGGGGGATGGATGGGGGAGCAGCTTCTAGCTTCGTAGACCTGCAACCCCAGGAGCAATGTCCCTCCTGAAGGACCTTGCACCTGTAGAGTGGCCGCAGGTGACAAACAGGATCAAGATGCCACATGGCATTTGTAAAAGTCATTCCTGTGACTGGTTTTTGTGTTTTTCCTTTCAGGATCTGTTTTCAGTTCACCAGAACTACAAGCTACGGCAGCTTCCCGTCGAAGTCTGCAATAACGTGAAAACAGAAATAAGTGGTAAGTAGCTGTTGCAAGATACATTGTCCTCCTGGCATTTTCTTCTGTTTTCCACCCACCCTTGAAAATCATCTCTGGCCCAAAATGGAACTATGAACTGTACCACATGCTCTAAATGAAGTGCTAATTAAATACTTCTTAATGTAGACAATATTTCTTTGAAAAGACTGTAATGTATTGCAGATGTCATGAATTCCCCTCGAGAACGACAAAGGGAATAGCATACTCACTGCATCCCCCTCCGGGAGGTAGGGATGTAGCCCAAGTGGTTATGACTGATAAGGCCCTAATGCTGAAACAGCGCTCGTCTGATCCAAATTCCCACACATGTTCTGTCACGGTGACCTCGGTATCAGGAATACTGCAGGTGCTCTCATTTGGATGGACACTTCGACATCTGGGAGATAAACGTTGGAGCTGTAGAGCTTGATGGATACTCAGACACTAAAAGAAAACAGGTAAGAACTGGCAGATATTGCAGAAAAGGGCCTAAACTCTTTGGGCGGAGGCCCCAGCCATGCTAGAGGGGCTGGCAGGCTGTTTCTGGCTCAGGCTTGTGCCAGTGCAGCGCAGAGCTCCGCGGCAAAGGAACTGAAAGGCTTTGGTTTAGCACACGTGCTAACGGCCTTTCTGGCAACAAGAGGAAGGCTGAAAATCCAGCTCCAGAGTAGCTGGAAGGCTCTGCTGAAGTTACTGCCATTGAAATCATGGTCAATCTATAGGTTTCAGGGTCAACGGCCGTCAAGCTCAGAGGAGCCACACCCAGCTTTTGGGATATGCTTGTGCTGTTAACGGACCTCATGTTCCAGCCCATTTCCAAGTCCAAACTTGCCCATGAGCTGCTTGCTTTCACGCAAGCTCTGGCACAGGCTCAAGTGCAGCTCTAGCTCTGTCCTGAGGGAGAGTTTGAGCAAAATGGGTGCCTTTGTACAGACCCAGGCTCTCATTAGTGCAGTCTGGGTGGATTAGACAAAAGCAGGGCTGTGCCTACAGGGGTTCAGTATTTCAGTACGAATCCCAAACTTGGATTGAAACACTTTCTATGTGTACCAGATCCAAATTGCCACCAGGCCAATAACTAGCCCAATGGACAGAAGCTTGTCACGGAACCTGGCCCCACACGGCTGTGCTCATCACACACATGGTCTCTGTCCTCAGGCCGGCTCCAAGATCGAGCCCTACCCAGGTCACCTTCTGGAGGAGGAAAGTTTTGTCATAATCCAGAAAACTAGAAATCCATATTTTCCTTTCTATACCATTTAAACTTTTGGACATCTATGAGATGCTGGCACTTTGCCTGAGCTTGGGCATCAGGGCTGGGTCACAGAGAGGCCCCCACCGCATGCAGTGGGGCAAGAAAGGGAGCTTTTGGAGTATTTCAGCTGTAATGGTCTGAATACAGCACACACACACGAAGCAAATAGGATGGAAAGAATAAACTGTGAAATTCAGTTTTCATGCAGTTATGGGTAGGAAATATCTCTGATACTCCAATGTCAGGACTGGGGAAAGAGCCTGATTAGACAGAGATTCCAGTTGGGAGAGGAAAGAGTGTGAGAGAGGACTCCAGGCTTTAATTATTTTGTGCTAATGAGTCTTGTCAGTGGCTTCCCTACTGGTACACTAGTTTGCCCTTCAAAATGGATGGGATTGTCCTATCTCAATAAGATCAAGTAATTACGGTGTGTGAGTGCAGGTGAAATATTTGTGTGGGACTTCCAGGCCCTCGGATGCATGTTGCAATAGTGCTTGTGTTTTGGGGTGTCAGTGATGATGAATTAAATCTTACATTAACACTGGGTATGTGTAGGTCTGTAACTGCAAATCTGAGAAGAAGCTGAGCACTAAAGAGTTAACAGGTGGGAAAAAAAGTCCAGTTCTTTCTGTTTTCATTCTGACACATTTTGCTTTGGACTGCAGCCAGCATGAACCACCTCCGCCCTGATCCAGCAGTACCTCCTCAGTGCACTCATGGAGCTTTTCCCTCCAGAACCATGTCCTGCAGGTCTCCCCAGCAGAAACAAACCTGGGCATTCATAGATCCCTAACTGCAAATTGAATTCCCTCTCTGTTTCTTTTGAAGATTGCAGGCTTGTAAAGATCTGAAGCTGGTTTAGCAACTGTTCTCTGCAGCAGGATTGTGATTATAGTGCAACATTAAAACAGCTCTTTTTATTGAAAGAGTGAAGCCAGCTCGTTTCCTTGCTGGTGGAAGGACCAAAGTCAGCTGTAGCATACAGAGTTTCTGGCTGCCATACCCAAAGTCTGCAGGCAAAATTGAGTTGAAGGGTGCAGAGAAGGATGTTTGGTCACCCTGGCAGCACTACTCCCATCACCCTGGTCCCACCTCAGCATCTCTTCCACACTGAATAGTCACGTCTTAGCTATCTCCATGATCATTTTCACCTTCTTATTCCCAGGTAGCATGAGGGGAAAGATGTCCCCTTGTGCCATTGACAGCAGCCGGTGCAACGCATGGGCACTGTGGCAACGCGATGCTAGGACCAAAGCAACCTCAGGCAGCCCCACACTTTGGGCACAGGAGGAAATTGCTCCTTCACAGGAGATCTGGGGATTCAGACAGTTCCCAAACAAGTGACTTGCAAGGTACCTGGTGGCCCTAGGTGAAAAATTAAGGCTATAGCCACTGTAGTCAATATTTTGGGGTAGCACAATTCATTTATTATTTACCTCTCAAGGGTGAGAAGTAAATTTCAAGGTAGGATTCAGGTGCACAGAGGGATCAGTTGTGCTTTGGTAGCTGCAGTACGGCCCAGCATGGCTTGCAGGGAGCCGTGGCTCTTGTGGTCATACTGTGTGAAGATACTCCAGGAGACAGAGAGTCAGAGAGAGAAAGTCTTTGTTTTCAGAGTGACACAGCAATTAATTAGTTCTATCTTTGTTCTTCCCTTACTGGTGCTGATAATGGTGATATGGACATAGCTTCAAAAATTTTTTTTATATAAGAAATGCACAGCATCTCACTGTGTGAGGAGAATGAAAGCTGCTCCTGTAAAAATTCATAGAATATTTCCACATTTCTTTCAAGATGGTTCTGCAGTGTTGTGAGTGCTCTTGGGGGATGGATGTTCTCTTGGGAAAAAAAAGAGGTAGGAATCCAAGATGATGAAGAAACAAGAAAAGAAGGGAAGAGAAAGCAGATGGCTAGGTGGAGAGCTTTCCTTAATAAAGTATTGTACATTGAGGATGAATTCAATTGCCTGTTGCTATTTATCATGACCACATAAAAAATCAAAGTACTTTGGTATTTAAATAGTTATAGATTCAGCAATGAGTCATAAAGCAGAGCTGATATTTTTTTGTCCATGGCCATGTTGGTGAATGTTTTTTAATGCAAGGATCCTATTTCCACTCTCTCTACTTTAACGGTACTTTTTTCTTCTCAGATTATTTTGTTGTAGATACATGGGACAGAATGAAGAAAACTAATGCTTCTGGGGCTATCTATTATTAAAAACTTAATTATTTTAGTTTAAAAAACACCCTGCTACACATTATTGCATACATATTCCAAGTTTTCACTCTCCAGAGAGAATTAATCAAGAAAGATGCCTTCTGGCTCCTCTTCTGTAGGAAATTTTGAGAGGAATTTTTGCTGCTGTTGGTGAGCAGGTCTCTGAGTCAAATCTCATTTTGCACGTCTTTTTGCCAACAGACAATGTGTCATTTGTGTGATAGCCACTGCAAGCATCCTGCACAAGGGACTGAGTGTTTGGGAGTGCAGGGGAGTGTATCCAGTGGCATGAACCTAAAATAACCAAAAAAATCCTGCAAAGTTCAATTCTGCATGTGGAACTGGATGTGATTTTCAATTTTTCAAGTTTAATGCTCTTAGTATTTCTGAGTTTGGCAAGTTAGAATAGGCAAAAAATGCACAATATACAGGATGACTCACATGAAATGAAATTAACCAGCTACTCAAGCAGTCCCTTCACCCCTAAAAGAATTTGTAATAGTGCAGTTGTAGTTTTTCTCAAAAGAAGAGTTAATTTTGAGAGAAGACAGATCCTTGTCCCAAGGAAAGGATTGCTGATGGTAGAATCAGGGATCCCAAACAGAGGCTGCTTTTGGAAGATGCATGTTGAGGATTGTTAATGCCGGAGAGGGAACTGACTCATCACATCATCAATTCTGCTCCTCTGCCAATATGGCACAAAACATCTTTTATCATCACACTATCTCTTTCTTCTTCATTTCTTTTTTAAAGGAGTTTAAAACTGTTTAGTATTCCAGTCTTCCCATTTTCCAGCCCATTGCTGGTAGTTACACTTTGGGGTGATGTAGCCCCAATTTACCCTGTGCAAGAGAACACTTCCCATCCAGGAATTGCCAGGGACAAGCCAGAGGATGAATTTCTTGGCTTATGTTTCACTCCTAGCACTAAGTTGCACTCATACCCCTTAGCAGTAACAAAAATAAGCTTTCCCATCTGAGTCTTTTTTTTCTCTCTGCTTGCCTTAGTCCCTCCTTTCCCTTTGTTGCGGAAAGCACTGTTTATCTTAATGGGGACAGCAGGAACACTCTGGCTGCATAATTGCCACGAAGGCTACAGCGTGGTCCAGAAGGTACCAGTTTGCACACATTTTTCCCAGAGCGTGCCAACAACAAGCTGCTGCTGGGAGAGCTGAAATTGCTGCTTTTTTTTCTGTTCACATCTGCATTTGATTTTCAATCAAGACTTGGTTGGTGAAAAGCCAACTAATCTACGGTGCTTAGGAGTTTTTTGTTTGTTTTTAAGGGGCTGGAATGAGCCAAGTTTAGTACCACAGAACTAGTTTTTAATAGATTTTTTTTCCCCCCTGAATTATAAGTGCTTTTGGGTACAGACTATTTCAAATGTATCTCATGGGGTAAATATTATTTGCCATTATTTCTTTTTATTAGTATCTTCTGTGTGACAGTTAGGAAGGGCCAAGACCTGTGCCAGGTGCATTACAGCACACAACAAAACGGCAGCTTGCATACCCAGGCCCTTGTGGTGTCGGGGATGCTGTGCTGGGGAGATGGGTGTATCCAGCTTCGTGCCCTGGAGCCAGGGAATCAGAAAAGTCTGACTTTAGTGAGAACTAGAGGAGGAATTTCCATAGGTTTTTCATGAAATGCCTGGCATTTTGTTTGGGCTGTCATCACATCCTCTTCCATTTGCTGCTGTAGTGGCAGATTAAGAATTGGGTTTGTGTTGAAGATACATGAAAAATCACTGTTTAATCAGAAACTTCAAAGGAACTGAAAAAAGAATCTACCTGTGCGATTCAACCATCTTAAGCTTTGGTCCCCCAAAAGAGAAAAAGGTCTTGGATCACAGAGTTTTCACCTTTTTAATGGCAATTTTCCTGTATATTACAGTCACAGAAATCACTGACCTGTTACTAACACAGCCTACAGAGGGGCTTTATGTCCTTTATTTATCCAAGGGTCCACTTCATGCATAACACATTTTTTATAGAATTTTTTTTAAGCTGAACATACAGTTACTGTTGAAAGGTGCTGAACTAAAAACCTTACAGTTATTAATATTAATAACACTATAGTTTGTTCTTAACATGGGGAAAATGGGCTGGATGAGGAAGAGAGCACATTAATCGTACCAACACAGAAAAAAATATTAAAGGTAAAAGCATCTCTAGTGCTGCAAACTGTTAACACTCACATCTCAGTGCTTTGTGCCTGTATTTGAATGTGTGCTAGTGCAAAATCTGTGTAAAAAGCTACCTTGGTGTGTTTGTGCATCACACCCTCTGTGACTACAACACTGTGGCTCTAAAAGCTTAAAGTGCTTTGCAGGGGCCTGGGAAATACATACAATCATAGCATCATCTGGCTGGAAAAGACCTCTGAGATCATTGAGTCCAACCATACCTGTCCACTTATTAAACCATGTCCCTGAGAAACTCACCTACCCGCCTCTTAAACATCTTCAGGGATGGCGACTCAACCACCTCCCTGGACAGCCTCTGCCAGTGCCTGACCACCCTTTCAGTGAAGAAATTCTTCCTAATGTCAACCCCCTGCCCAGTCTCTGCAGTGATGCTGTGGTGATGCTGTGGTGATGCTGTGGTGATGCTGGAATGATCCTGGGATTATGCTGTGGTGATGCTGAGGTGATGCTGAAGTGATGCTGTGGTGATGCTGGAATGATTTTGGGATTATGCTGAGGTGATGGCAGGCTGGTGCTCTGGTGGTGCTGGGGTGATACTGCAGTTATGCTGTGGTGCCCGGGTGCCCTGGCCTCCCTGTGGACCCGCTCCCTCTAGCGGCCTCTTCTCCAGCAGGAATTAGATCTCAGCCTACAGAAGTTTTACTCCTTCATAATTTGTGGGTTGTTTTATGCAGATTTTTCTATAGCTGGTGATTTTTCAATTAAAAGCGTAGGCTTCAGTGATGAAAATCCACGAGTCTCATTACTCCTCTGCCTTCCTCTAGTAGCAGGTGTGACGTGTTTGCTGCAGTAGTTTTGGCTTGTTGGAGAATCGGTTTAAATAGTTGAAAATAGTAAATGGCTGCATGGCTGTAGAGCCAAGTACAACCTTCAGCAGTCCATGCATTCTTCTGCTATATGGCCAAAGATCGAAAGGTCCCTTAATAATGGACAGCCCAGGGCTAAAATCTGTCATTCTTTTCTGGTTAGTTCTCTTTTATCCAGCAAAGATATTAATTAGAGTCCCTGTACGGAAAACTTGCTAATTTCTCACCTACCTTCAGTTTTCTGGGTCAGTCCCACTGGATGTATGTTTAAAAATATGTACTACTTGGAGGCTGAGTATGCAGCTGCAGTGGGTTTTTTTTAGACAACCAGCTGATGAAAGCTGGCAGCTTTGTTTGTACGGGGTATTAAATACCGAGGGGAGCTGGATGTGCCAATTGATGCTGCCCACGGCAGTGGCTGCGTGTGCGTGCCTGGGGTTGACATCGTCCTGCGGAATGACAGGTTCCTCTTTGCCTTACATGGAAATTGGAACACAGAATTTTAAGTTGTTACATGTTTTGGTCTTTTGGGGACAATTTTAGGGAGCTTGGATAGCTCAATTTGCTTCTGTGGCGTACGCGGTGCCATCTGTCGCTGCCTTCCCTGTGGTGCCTACAAACCTCCCTCTTGCTATGGGTTGTGCTTATGTCCAGTATATTCTTCTGCATATCTGACCTAGGCACCAATATAGGATGAGCAATTTTAGGTTTTTAATTGATGACATTTCTTTCCTTCCTCCATGCTTGGCCTTCAGAATGGTTTTCTTTCTTTTTTTGCAAGGAAGGAAGGAAAAGCATTGAGCTTCTGTTTACCTCATTTTGTTTGAACAGAGCCCTGTGTGTTAACCCTCCTCCGCACAATGAAACTCTGTACAGTGAAAATTGGCTAAGTGGGTCCTTATTCAGGGTCATTCATCACCGTTGCGTGGCCTCGTGCATACATGGCAGATTTACATCAGTGAAACTGAGGAAGGAAAACATACGGCCCATCATCTAAAGGAAAGGCTGGCATTTTTTATGAAGTGCCAGTAACGTGCTGTGGACTAGATGAAGATCTAATCAGCCTTGCTCTGCGAGGGTGCTGGTGGCAGGGGGACACGCTGCCAAATGCTGCAGTGAGGAGGACAATGTGTTTGGCAAAATGGGGTTCCTTAGAGGCACATAGCGGTGTGCATTTTGCACGCTAGACTCTCCCTTGCAGAAGATGGGACCTGACTATGGCAAGTAAGTCTAATGGTGAGTATAGACAGTAAAATTAGTTAAAAGAAAGAGTCCCATTGGACTTGCTCATTTGAAGCCTGAGGACCTTCCCCAGGCTTTGAAGCCACGGTGACAGTTTCAGATCCCACTTTTCTTGTTTTGTCCAAGTAAAATAAATGGCAACAAGTATCAGAAGGGATGCAGAGATGAATGGAGAACGTCCTTCTTCCAGTCAGCAACTCATTCTCCTTGAGAGGCTCAAATAAATGCCTTCCCTTGTGTTTCTCTGCTGTATATCACTAAGGGACCAGCAGCAGCTCTGAAGCTGTTACCCCGGAGCCCAAACCCAGAAGCCAGGCTCAGGCTGACTAAACAAGAATATCGCTACGATGCTGCTGGGCTGGGTGCAGGGTGCACAGTGTCAGCTGGCACCCACTGCTCGTTCACAGATTCTTAGCTTTTTCATAGTGCTGGCAACACTTTCTCAACAGCCAATTGCCAGGCCACAAGGAAGCTTTCTCCCACTCCCTGTATCCTGGTGGTTTTTGTTAAAGGAGAAATTGCATCTCTTGGCAGTGGTTGAGATGAGAGTTGTTCTGGTTTCCGAGGCGTTGCTTTTCAGTGAGTGTCTCCAGCTGCTGCTCTCCCCTTCAGTCAGGGCACTGACTCATGCTTTTTGCCATCACAATAAGTCTGTTTTCATAAACAAAATTAAGTGTGCTGTGTTTATTCATTAGGGAGATTTAAAGTCTCTCAGCAACCAAGAAATATGCTTCACGGGATGAACTCTCCCTCCCTCTTTCCCCTTTTTCTCTTTTAACAGCTAAGGGAAAAAAAGGTTTGGGAAAGCACTGTCCCAGTGCTATTTGGCCTGCTGATTCTGTGTCTGCTGATGCACTGAAGAGACTGTATTGGCTCTTCGGCTCAGAGAGTCAGTGCTCTAGAGAGGAATATTGTAAATTTTACAAAGATGAACAGGAAAAAAGGGACAGGTTAATAAACTAGGCTTTAGACAAAGCTCCAGATAAGCACAGCACAGTTGATGGGTCCCAGCCTGGCAGCCAGAGAGAGCAGGTTTTCTGGCATGTGGATGATGTCAGCTCTCCGTACTCCTCCATACCAGTGGGTCTCTTACCGATGGTTCAGGGCAGGACTGGGCATGGGCATGGGCAATGCCAAGCAAGGCAAGTTACCCAGTGCCTGTGCCAGAGTGCTCGTGGCACAGCCAGCTCTGCTGCTATTCTCTCTGTCATGTTATCTCACCCCCAGCCTTCTCCTCTCCTTCCCACAGTGGGAATGTAGCTGGACCCAGCCCTTTGTTCTAAGAGGGACAAAATGCAGTTTGCCTACAGTGCTGACAGATTTTGAGCTAGATCTACAGCAAGGTGAAAGGCTCATGCATCTCATCATCACTTTTTGAGAGAAAAGAAAAATCTTCAAAGGGTTAAGCCTGAAATAAAGTTAAATCAGATGGAAACTGTATGAGTGAGTTCATGGCAACAGGATGGATAATGCTTTGTGACTGAAAAAACCGCTGTGCTCTCACTTAAAACAAGTGTAAAGGCAAGTAGCAACTGAGAGATGGCATGAAGCATGTGAAGAGTCAGAATCCAACTAAACTAATAAACAAGCCCCTCTAAATCTTTTAACTGCTTTTAACTCAAGCATCCAAATCAACAGATGTGCCAGCACAATGGGGTACTCACTGCTGCTGTTGAAATTTAGTTTGTGTTATGGAACCCAAATCAGAGACTTGAAAGCATCTCACATACTGACTGCACGCTTCCATTCAGACAGCTTTAGTTCTGCAGAAGAGAATTTAGAATAAATAAATAATCCCCAAGCCAGGGCAGCAAGGGAAGCAGTTCAATTGGCCAGGTATAAAGTCAATATACACAGAGTACAATCCCAGCCTCTACAATAGTGACATCTGGGATTGCATACTGATTAATAAACTCATGTTATTACAGGATGGAAAATAAACCTTGAATTTCCACTCATAACAGCTACCCAGTGACTTTTTTATTAGTATGCAAATTCTGTACCCATTGAAGAAGAAGTAAATGTGGAATTTGCTATCTTTGCAGCAAATATAGAAGGTATTTTGGCCTTTCTTGAAACCCCACTTTATGCCATAAATGAACACCTTTGACTTGTACTTTAGAGGAATTCATAAATTAGAAACAAAGGACAGCAGAATAACAGGGTGGTGTTTCTCATTCTAGTATACCAGATACCCCGTGCCAACAGCAACAACGTCAACGTGAACTGTGGTTTCCGTGCCAGACGACTCCATGGAACTTGAGTGTGGTGGTTGCTTACCTTCCAGTGTGCAGAGCCAGCCCTCGTTTGCCAGCACCCAGTCTTACTTAGGGGTTATTCCTCACTAAGAAATGCTGGCAGACACCTCAAACTTCGTGCTTTTGGTGGTAGTAGGAATGTTGATACTGATCTGGGCTCAAACTTTTGCTAACTGGATTCTGTCTCCAGTTATCACCTTTGCTAAAACTGGGACTTTGGATGAAGCCCTTCCTTGTGCCTCAGTTTTGCCATCTGTACAAACAAGGTTATAATATTTCCTTGAGAAATTTGTACTGTGTGGGTGAAAAACACTGGATAAGACCGAAGAATTTTATAATTTTAAAATGTTTAAAATTTTGGAATGTTTTGATTTCTGTATGATTGACAGTGAACACAAGGGTTCTTCTGGCTTAGGTTGCCATGTGGAAAACTGGATATGTTGATATGTGTAGGAGTTTATTGGCTAGAAAAACACCATGTCTTCAAGAATGAGACCAGATGGACTGTCCTGCTAAATAGTCATAAGCATGTGACAGTGCATAATTCTTCAAAGGAGACATCTTAACCTGCAGCCATTCTCTCACTAGTCTGCCTGCAAATGCTATTTCAGTACTTGTTTATTTCTGTTACCACTGGAATCTTTCACCACTGAAAAATGCTCTGGATAAAGGGGTAGCCAGGCAGAATGGGTAAGTGTAATTTTCAGCTCCTGCCAGGTCAGCCTCCAGCTCCGATTGCTTCTAAAACACCTGACAGGTGAATGTCATGCAGAAGTGAATTGGCCTCTTCATCACTTTCAGATGGTTCTACTTTTCGGTCTCTACCTCCTTCTGAGAGACGGAGACAACAAACCACCGTCAAGTGCTGCTCTTTACAGATCGGATGTGTCCAGGTCTCAAAGGACTCTTAACACCTTTTCTAAGTAGTCCTGGCTCATTTAAAATCTACTTATTTCAGAAATTATAAAATCCCCACAGATATAGAAGAGATGTAGCATATAATGGGCTCCAAGTCCATAAATGGGTCTATGTTTGTGTTAGGGGTAGGTTCAAAGGTTTCAACCAGCCAAACCTTCTGGATGCCATGCCTTGGAGTATCAGCCTCTAAAAAGTCATATTCAAGCTCAACCCTATAAGTCATGTATTTGAACCAAAATTCGTGACCCAAGTTTGGAGCAGTGAGAAGCTTTGTGGTTATTTCGGTTGCTAGTTTGTTTTTTTTTTCCCTGGTGAGTCATGATGCTTATCAGGCATCATTGCTCAAAACAAAACCAACACAAAACACCCTTGTCCTCAGATTTTCTTTTCAGCCACCAAATCTCTCCTATTTCCTTAAGTTCTTGTGATGGAACTCTGTGGGTAAGGAAAATAAAGCAGCTAAGCCTTCATCATTAGTTTTCTTTTAGAGAACATCAGGTTGGCCAGGTTGTCTGATATAATTATAGGAAGATGGATTAGTCCTGGACTGTAACCAACACAAAACGGATCTTATTTAGATGTAGCTCCCTAGTTATAAAAAATACATATTTAGCTAAACCTCTTTCTAAAGAATGGGAAGATAATTAAATCAATGGTTACTTGTTGCCAAATGTACTGCTGGTTGTGTGAAGCAGACAAATTGGCTGTGGCCAGAGAGTAGGGTACAACAACTCCATCCTTGTTCAGGTTTCCATGCTACCTCTGGAGGCTGTGGATGGTCCCCAGCTGGTTGGCCAGGTAGGCTTGTTGTGGTTTTCCTAGCTGTGAAATGCTGTGGTTGGCTCTTGGAGGCTAAAATGGGAGCGTGCTGGGTCAGGGAATGAAGAGAGAGACCAGAAAGTTGTGTAGCCATTGCAGGAGTGTTGCAACCAGTGGTATGATACAAAATCACTGTGAATGAAAGAAAAGGCACCATCTGTGATCATTACCTGCTTAGAAAAGTGCATGCATCTGTCTGTATGTCTGTTGAGGGGGCAATTACTTCATTTAACAGTGCTTCTTGCTGTGTTTTGCTGTCAGAGTGGAGAGGATTAGGGGAGGCAGCAAACTGCTCTGCCAGCAAAGGCAGCCTGGACACAGGGCAACGGTGCAACATGCAAGGATGCAGCGTGCGAGGGTGAAGTATACCAGGGTGCACCAGGTCTGCTGCCAGCAGGGTCACTGTCTCCCTCTCCCCTGACTGCCGAACCCACCCGGGAACTGTTTTCCATAGCCAGGATATTCCATGCTCCCTCTGGCGCTGCCCCATTGGCATGGGGGGCTCAGTGGGGTGGGCTCCCACAAGGGCTGTGGGGAGCATCGCAGGATGCGTGCGGCCGCCGTGAGTGCTCTTCCCCTGCAGATGGCACTGATATTCTGTGCTGCAGCAAAACCTTCCCTGTGTTTCCGTACAGGCTGCAATCCTCCATGCAGCCTGAAGAACAAATTTCATGTAAACTTTGCTTTAGCCCCAGCCCGCAGCCTAGAGGGAGCGGTGCCATAGCAAGGCGAAATATTAAATAGCCCATTCCCATACAAAAGCCTAGAAAAATAACATGTATGCATTCCTTCCATCTCTTTCTTATGTTGTATGACCTTTTTAAAGGTAAATGAAGCCGATACATTTTCTTGCAAAAGCCTTGTATACACAGCCAGCACGAATCCTGATTTATGGAAATGTTTGAATTTAGTACTGGGAAAAAGAAAAAGCACGAGGAAAGAAAGGCACTCCTGTAGTCTGAGCTACTTGCTGGAGACTCCAACTTGAAAAAGAAAAGTCTTTCTCTTCCCTTGTGTTTTCCTCTTGTGGAGCCTAATATGAAAAACTTAGAAATCAAACACCTGTTGGGCTTAGATGTCCATGGCTTGCTCGTGCTGGTATAATCAGGCATCTGAGAAGGCTTTCGTGATAATACTCATCTTTCAGTAAGTTTCTATAAAGGATTGGTGAAGAATTTACTCAGGCTAACTTAAACCTTCTGGACTATTTGTCTCCCTGGTGATGTGGCTTTACCATATATTTGATATATTAGGAGTGTCCACAGGGAGCAGGTCAAAGCTGAGACCATTGTATCACTCTAAGGAAAGATAACCTGCCCATCAATTAAGTTCACTTTTTGGCTGAATTGTAGCCAGTGGCATAGAAAATGCATGAATTCCCATCACTATCATGTTCACGTACTTTGACCTAGCATAGGGCAGAGAGAGTATGGCTGATCTGTCACACTTCGTGGGGCCCAGCAGCTGTGCTGCTCTTGAGGTCCCCATACAACACCTGAACAGGCTGCTGTGCTGCTGGCTGGAAACATTAGAAATGTCCATGCTGAGAAGCCGCTTTATAAATAAACCTGGAAAGTTTTGGGAATTAACAGCAACACCCCACTGCTCTCATGGTAAGTAAATGAGGCCCAATTTCCCATGGATGTTTTTCTTATGATGGAAACCCTTTAATTTTAATTTGGAATGGGGGAGGTTTGCTGGTAGTTTCAGTACGCCTGCAATGCACAGTCCTCCTTCTGTACGTGCTCCTGGAAAATGAACGAAAAGTTAGTGCAGCTCCTTCGTTTCACCCCAGTCATCACCACTGACTTCTCATCCTTCCTCAGCCAATTTATACTTTTTCCTTCAGCTAGAAGGAGATATGCATTTTGGGGGGAAATAAAGAGCAGTATTAAAGTAAGTGGCTTCAGATGCTGTAGTATAGGGTAAACATTGTAAGGAATAAGGCACTAAGACGTGAGGAGGACTCTTGTTGTGAGGTTGGGTGGGGGACACACACAGACTTCTGAACCTTTGATGGCTTTTGATGCTTCAGATTCACTTGGTGTGAAAAGTTAAGGCACGTGGGTTTATGACAATTTCTGACATTGCAAAAAAAAAAGTAAATTAAAGGCTGGGAGAAAGCACATAGCTAGCAAAAACCCCATTGATATTATCTGTCAAAAGTAATAGGACTCACACTTGACTCCTTCTGTGATTACGCCTAGGCTATCATTAAAGGCCTGCCACAAAATCACAGTATTCATCTCTGGTCTGCTCTGCAGGGACACAGGCTGTAATATTTTCCCCTCGGCTGTGCCACATGCTGCTACGCCAACGGCTCGCACTGAGGACCGGGAGGGCATGTTGGTGCAGAAGTCACTGTGGCTTTGCTGGAGGGAGTTTTCCAAAAGCAGACATCCCAATCCGCCGTAAACCTTCAGCAGTATTTTGGGATAGGCATTCACAGATGCTGCTCTCAGAGTTGGTGGATGGACTGGACTGCTCCCAGGGGAACTTTAGTCATATTTCTTCTGCTCTTTCCTCTCGGTGCTGCTTGAGGAGAGGGTTCGGGACAGCAGCGGGAGCCCCCACTCAGGACCAGCAGTGACCTGGCTGTGTCTCATCTCTGCCAGAGGCAGAGAGCCAGGATGTGTGCCAGCATCAAGCCCCAAGGTCTGAAGAGTTAAACTGTGGTTTCTTACTGCTGGTTTGGTTCTATCTGAAGCCCAAGGCACAGCCTAGCCCTTAAAGTAATTAATAGCACCTAGAATTAATTTCTTTAGCTGCACACGCTCCCATGGTTATACATAAATACTGCAGCTGGCTGGGGAAGGTGTGTTATGCTTTTAGCTTGGTTTCTGAAGAAAACAAGGCTGGTACCTTGAATAGCTAATAGACTGCAATGCACAAATATCCTTTTACTGGTTTTATTTCCTATATTTATAATATATCTGAGTGGCACATAAAGGTAATTTTTCTTTTAAGTGCCTGCCTTCCTTGCTCTGTTCTGCCTCTGTGCTCTCCTGCTTTATTCCAGGTACACTTTCATTCCTACCATCTACTGAATAAAGAGGTGTCTTTGTGCTGCAGTCACCTCCAGTGCCTGCATTTGGCCAATTCATGTGCAGTTCAGCTCCCGCCAGCCTCTCCCGCCTCCCCCTTCCCCTGGGCTTTTTGGGTTAAGTGAGTCCTCACAACCTCAGCAATTTTGCTGTGCAAGCAGTCTTGCCCTTCAGTTTAGCAGGAGCTCAAGTCCTGTGCTGCGGCCTTCCCTAAATAAAAATAATTCAAGCCCCTTTACAGCATCAGTTCACTGAGACGAGAGCTGCTTGCAAGAAAAGATGGTCCAACTAAGGCAGAGGAGGTGGCAGGGGTAGGGGAGAGGATGGTTTTGGGTGGGAGCTCACCTTTCCTGCAAAGATCACTTAGCAGCAGCCCGGCTGAGCATGGCCACCTAAGCAAGCCAGTGATGATGTATTTAGAAATGAATCTGGTACAAAGCTGAAAGGCAGCTTCTTAAATTGAGTAAATTACAATTGTAATAAAAAAATCCAACCCACTTATAAATCACATATTTACACAACGGAGCACGCGAGCAAGCGAGTTCTCATACGAAACCCAGATGTTCATTAGAAGCATGATTTTTTTTTTTTTTTTTTTCTCCCTTGCTGCTACCACGAAAAGCAAAACTGGGAAAAAAAAAAATCAGCTATGGTGAAGGAGTACAAAGGAGTGAGTTAAGTCTACCAAATCCAGGAAATTTCCCGTTAAGACTAAAAATCTGGGGTACTATTGTAGTCTGTTAATTAGGACCAAGATATAAATTAAAGCCAGAGTATCAGGTCAGGTGCTCAAATTCTCAGCCGTTAGCTGTGGAATTTCCAGGTTAAGTTACTTATATTTTCCTGTTGCTGAATAAAGCTAAAATCCTGTGTGCCATATATTTGTTCATCATAAAATATTCTCTCCTAGCCAGTAACAGCTTCTTTGTTGGCGAAGCCTGTCTGGTTTATGAGCTTCCCAGCCTTTGTAAAGTGTACTGGGAGTTAAGAACTTCCACATGGTGCTTGCTCTGAGGCTTCTGTGAATAAGAAAAGCACTTGCTTGATGTCCAACAAATGCACTAAATATGGTTTAAATTCTTTGGTTTTAAATGCAAAGGATAATATTGATTTTGTTAAGGTAAATGTCTTTAATTGTATGCTATATAAACTTGACTCTTACTGAGTCATAATGGGCTCTGGGCATTTTTCCAGCACAGCAGTATGAAAAAATCTATCTTTTAGGGCCTCCAGCAGAGAAATGCAGAATTAAGATTTTGATGAACAAAAATTAAACAGAGTATATTCACAGACTCTAAAAATCATATACTGATACAGAAAGACATTTACGCAAATGGAAATTAACGGTGTATAAAGGTGAAAACTCTACAGAGTACCTCTTGATGTGGAACGTTTTCATTGGGAAGGTGCTGGTGGCAATAGAAAAAATTAAATGAGAGAAAATAGAAATAAGAGAAAATGAAAAAGTCTATAAAGTTGTCACTGTACATATCGGTCTATCTTATCTACAGAAACTGAACGGGAGCCTGATGCAAAGGGCTACAGGGTATCTCATTCCCAAAGTACTTCACACTCTGAAATCCTTACGCACGTCCCATTTGTGAGTGTTTAGGAGGGTGACGAGGACAAGACTATCGAGTCGGTTATTAGTTTAGCAAAGGTGATAAAAGTATTTAAGAACAGACCAAACACTCATGCAGCAGGTGATATCCTTTCATTTATTGCTAGGCTACCATAGTACAGGCAATATATAAAAATATTTTACAGACAGCAAAAAAAATCATTACCTTGACGGTTAACAATGTTGTAGGAATGTGAATGATATAAATCCCTTTTCAATTCTTAAAGTTATGCTTTGGAACAAACAGTCTGATTAAAAAGACATCTGTTAGGATGATTTGATTGACAATTGCGCACTCGTGTATCTATTAACATACCGGTTTTACCTGAACATACAGGCTAGGGCTTAAGCAAGGAGGGCTGGGTTTTAGGGAGGAGTGGCTCACTTCACAATCTCTCTCTCTCTCACACACACACACGCGCGCGTGCGCGCAAATCCCAATTAGGCCACCATCATTAAGACTGAGCTGTACCTTGATTCTCTGTTCCCAGTTCTCACCACACTACTTGTGCAGTACAGTGCTGATCAGCATCAGTAAAATGTTGGCAGTTTAATCCTGGAATAACTGATGATTCCAACAGAATATCTGTAGATTTCTGGGCTATTACAAACACAGCAATCATTATTAATTTTTTGTGACTCAGTCATTCTAGAACTTTCTACCCAATTTTGCTATTTTAGGAGTTTTTGAAAAGAAACTCAAAATACTAACTTCTCCCCAGATAACCACTTGTTTGCAGCCTATATGAACTTCTACAGTACCAGCACCTTCATTTGAAATTTATTGCAATGTGGGTCAGGTACCAATTTATGGGGGTTTTTGTACCCCAGGAACAATGAAAATGGCTAAAATAAATCTTAAACATACATAGGAGATTAGCTATTGACTGGCAGTTACATAAATTGCTCTCGGCTGTCACCTGCTGCAGTTACAAAGTAGCAGACATTAAAAAACAGATGTCAATCTTATGTCAAATGTTCAAAAAGGTGGATTATTCATTCTGAAGTGAAATGAATAAAGAATTATAACTTTTCATGTGTGATGGCAGATAGATGCCTTACTTTTATAGGTAAGAAATCACTGCAGTGTAAACTATGAGGAAAACAGTTGATTTCTGGAGAATTTGCAATTCACCCAGTCTAAACTCAACATTTGTGTCTCTTCCTATTGCACAGGAATATGTAATATAAATAACAAACACTCAGATTGCAGCTAAACTGGAATATCAGATGATTTTAAGTGGCGCAAAATTTATGAAGATCTGAATCAATTCAAGATTTGAAATTAAGACAGTAATTTTCTTGAAACCCACCTGGCAGATAATTGTTCCCTATTATGTAGCAATTTGGAAAGAAATGTAGGGGGAAAAGTTGGATTGAAGTATTTAAAAACACACTTCTGAACTGTTTAAAGCTGTCTTTGAAGTCTTTGGAAAATTTATCAAATATATCTTTTTTAGGACAATAACAATTCAACAACTATTGCATAGAAAATTAATACACTCAGAAAATGCAAACTGATCCTTTATAAATACTATCCTTAATACAAAAGGTTTTGCATATTTGGTCAGACAAAAGGCACAGACACTTTTGTAAAGATATGGATTATAAAATATACTTTAAAAAACATGCTAGCTAATTTGAGAACTGGTTTAGATACGTTATTAAGCAGCAGTATTTTATAAAATAGAGAATAACATAGTGCTGGTTTTGGAAATATTCTACATTCAGAAAATGTTGTATTCCTACAAGAAGAATGGAAGTGATACGTATTTACATGGATACAAGTAAAGCAAGTGCAAAACCCATGATTTTTCTACATTCTTGCTACCAATAAAAACACATACATTAGACACTTTCATCACTGTTGTTCAGATCTTACATTTTGCTCATTCTCATGGAGAAAAACAAAACCAGGTCTTCATATCTCATTGCAAGTATCTTCACAAGCAATTACTCTTCTGGCAAACTGTGCTTCCAACACTCATAACTGACAAAAAAAAAATATCTTCCTGATATCCGTCCACTCCCACTCCACTCTCAGACTGTTTACATATCATGAACGATGATTTTTTATCCTACGTATTCATATATTTGATGCAGAAGTTTATAGAAGCTCATCCTGTATTTGCAGCCAAAGCTTGGATGGAAAAAAACGGAAGTAAAAAAAAATGCACACACACACAAAAAATCAGAGATGAACTTCTGAGTTCCAATGCACGGTATAACTTTGATGGAAAATGCATTAGAGTTAGTTATTCACCCTGTAGATAATATATTTGGAGGCCTTTGGTACAATGGCAGGAAGGCACCGTGGTGAAACACTCAGATAACTGAGGAAAGACAGAACTTCCTCATGTGCAAATATGGCTGTCTTCCAGATAAAGTGAGAACAAATTACTCACAAAATGGTATTAACTCTTCCAAGGTTAAGCTAACGCTTCTACAGAAAGAGAGCAAGCTGTATTCAGTAACAACTGGAAAAACACTGCTCAGTAAGAGAAGGAAATAATTTAGTATTGTGTATTTTGAAGTTCTTCAGCCTAGCTATAGAATTTTAACATACCGGTTTTCTTTTTAAAAAGAGACAACAATGCTTAACGCTACGTCTGAGGATATTCCTTTTTTTCCAGAAATAAATATAAAGTTAGTTAAAGCTGTATTATTTAACTAACGGTTGCATATAAAAGCAGCTAAAATAGCACAGCCTGACCTCATGTAGCTGTAAATAAAACCACTAAAATGTAGTCTATATTATATACATCTTATGAACCCTCGATCCAGTAGCTGGCTTCGTGTGCCTGCATGTGTCTGGCTGACTGGAGCCAATTATAGGATCGTGACCCAGGTTTGTAATGGGGGTGTGTGTGTTCACATGTAATCCTATGTATATAATATATCCACATATATATATATGGTTATATTATATAAATATACATGTATATGCACCTACACAAACACACATATAGTTTAATATCTATGCATTAAAAATGAGGAAGAAATGCAGCTAATGTGAGCACGACTAAAGCACTTCCAGCACATTAAAACAAAATAAAAATCTCCCCTCTCTATAGCAAAGTGCCCGAAGGAACACAAAAGGGCAGTGGAAAACTTCAGCATGTTCCATAGGTGTACACATCCTGCAAAGCAGTTTCGATGGAGCACTGCAGGGTCTCAGGGCTTTGCCTGCCTGGGTCCCTCTGAACGCTGAAAAGCCTTTGCTAGGAGTCCACATTTTTCTTGTCTGCTAAGCACATTTACGCCTTATAGGAAAAAGGGGAGAAAAATGGTTAAATACTCAGTGGGGGGGGCTAGTGGCAAAAAAATAAAATCAAAACCCTGCATCACGAACATGCATAACGCAATCGCAAATTGCAGGCGGAAGGTTCCTAGTGGCTTTGATGTGTGGATATCTGACTTCAAGATCAGCCATTCATCTGCACAGAGAGGACTATTGACCAGCAGTTGCTGCGGACAATCTCCAAATAAGCAGCCATACGTTTAGACTGCATCAGTGCATCTACACATTTGAAAAGAAGTTCACGTTCTTCTTGGATGGTCTATTTAAAATCCAGCAAGAGAAAAGTTTCTGTCAGTTATGTTGGATTTTGGGTTTTCTGCGAATGGTTCTTTCATTTTTGTTTTAAAATTTCTCTTATACTTTACAGGCTGGATCAGGGAAAACTGGATGGTACTTTCAGGTGAGAATTCTGTGAAACCAGGAGACACATTCGGTCTGTTCTTTTACTTAGCTGCAGCAAAGAACTTCTGAGAGGCAGAATTTGGCCTTTTGACCTAAGGAATTTTTCAAAATTGTTCAAACCGTCAGATTGCATTAAAAATCCATAATGTATGTCAGATTCTGACATACTGGCATTTTAAAAACAATCCAAAATAGCTTATTTGAGGCACGTGAGCCAGTACTATAGGAGTGCTGTTTAACAATCAATAATTCCCTTGTGCAGAAGTCATTTCAGCTAAGCTGAGCCTCAGTTTTGTTTCTGTAAAAGTCAGCAATAAAAAAGCCCATTTTCACCCCTGCAGGTAACGGGCTGAGGCTTGGCTATCTTGACATTCGCACTGATGCAACTTGTGGAGCTCACAATACGAGCACCAGAATAAGACATCCAGTGATTTTTTTTTGGTGTTGTAGAAACAGGGGACTAATTTTGTGACAAAAGATTTGAATTTCATGAAGTGGGCTCACACCTGCCAAATAGATGCCATGTCACCACTCACCATCTTACACCACCGGTGCCGGTGTGTGTCAGCAGTACTTCAAGGGGAAAAAAGAAGCCAACTCCCTAAGCCGTGTTATTAATGCCAGTTTGGGATATGCAGTAAGGAAAGGCTCTGCTCGGGGTCTGGATTTGGACTTGGTTGAATCCAGAGCTTAGAGACGCTCTTGTGAAATTCAGATTTCAGTTTAAGATCCAAGTTTATAGCTGAGACCTTGTCAGGTGTTCTGAAAAGTCTAACAGTCCTGTCTCCCACTCCATAACTGAAAATCTTGCAGAGTTTAGGCATCAACTTTTAGTGGCAGAAAAGATAATATGCTCAATAATCCAGAAAATATTTCTGTTGAACTGAGCACGTACTCTTCAGGGTTTGTGCAAGGTCTTTTTTGCAATATTGGGGAACCAATTACGCAGCTGCTTTGCTAGTCTGCTGCATTCATAGAACCTAATCCCTGCTGTGAGCATGTGGACATGTCTGTATTCAGCAAAGGTTATTGTGAAACAACTGAAAACAGGATAGATTGACTGTGTTTTCTAGAATAAAGCTCAGGCTCTGCACTCTTAAAAACATCAACATTCCTCATTTACAAAATCAGAAAAGATTACTATGTATTTCCTACAATATTATGGCTATCTTTTACTGTACATTGGTTATCCACACATGACGCCTTTTTATCGCACTGCGGTAGCAATGACACACTAAAAATGTTATAAACTTGCTTGCTGTACAACTGCAGATGGCAGTGGTTATCTTTTATCGTGATAAGCATTGTGTTAGTACAGAATATTCTAACGTGAAGCAAAACATAACAAGCAAACAACTCACATGGAAATTTAACCTTACCAGAAATTGCTGGTAGCTTTGCAAAGCTAAAGAGACAAAATGAGTATAAGTAAGCGTATACCTTTTCTGGAACATATGGTTTCTGTAAGACACAATTATTTTCCTCTGCAGCTTGTGTGTTTAAATGTTACAGCTGCTAAATGAGACAAGTTACAAGCCAATAGCAGGTTCTATATGAAAAGAAATAGCAACCATTTGTTAGAGATAAAATAGCTAAGATGTGTTCATACACTGCCTAAATATTAATAAGGATCAATCATAAAATCTTTGGATTTACTGTGACTCCTATATATTAATCTCTGGTTTATCTGGGTTTATTTTACCTTGGGACAGGTGTTAGAACTGCTGAATTGCTCTTTTCACTAGTTCTTTGCGAGCATCCCTCTCCTTCAAATTCTTATCCAGTCTGACAAGAAAAATGAAGAAAACTCCTGGATTCAGCTGACATCTACTGTTTGAACTACTGATCGCAGTGCTCAGAGTCAGAAAAAAATGGCTTTTGATCCCAGGTCGGATGAAGGCTGAGCAAGGTTGGGTTGCCTCCGATTCCTACAATAGTAACATTTCTCAAAAGGGCTTTGAGACCTGGAGGGCAAGTCACTGTTAGTGAACCACACAATGTCGTTATTCTTTCATGGAATATATTACTCTTTCTTCCCCCGTTTCCCACCCCACCCAAATAAGCACTAATATATAACCTCCCTTGCTTTGTGAGGTGTTCAGGAGTGACATATCACTTCTCCCTTATTACTAAGATAGATCGATACATAGTAGATATTTTGCAGCAGGCTTGAAGAGTTTCCTCAGACAGATGCTCTGTTGTACGAGAACAATACGATCTTTGGTCAAAAGGAAGGGTGTCCTTCTCGATGTTTACAGAGAGAGGTGGTGAGTTGCTTAGTCAAGGCTGTCAGCTTGATGCCAATACATTGTTCCTTGCATTGAATCGGTGCCTTGAGATGAACAGTTAAGGAAGCAGGAGGTTGCAGGGGCGTTGGAAGGATCTAAGCGGTCAGTTACGGAAGGATTCAGTAAAAGTTGTCTCACAAATCTCTTCTTCTACGTCTGATTTCTGGCAGGCAGTCCAGAAAATTCCTTCCTAATAATTTCGTTAACTGTGAAATAAAAGAAAGGCGAAGAAATGTTAGAACGCTTTCAAAATAGTGAGAAGTAAAAGCAATCCTTTGGCAGTTTGCTGTTAAGCTGAAACATCCTCTCTGTACTCATAATATAATTTTATTAAAACCCAAACCTTTTAGTCCTATTTTGCCAGACTACTTATTTTTTTAAGGCAAGGGGAAGGAGTGGAGAGAGGGGGTTTACCCTGTGTTTAGCATGCTTCAAATACCATAAAAACACAACTGAGAAGCTGTACCGTGTGTCTGGTACATGCGACATCCCTCAGGTACACAACACTTGCCCTCTTTCACAGACCTCTCCTTTACCCGAGGTGAAAAAGAAAAAACTGTAAGTACCTAAGCATTGCAACATTTTCAGTACACTGAAATAAGAATATATTGAAAAGAAAAAGGTAAGGTTTGGAGGAAATACAGTGGACAGTGCTGAAAACACAGAGATTGCAAATCAGGTGAAAAAGTATTGGCTTTTTTTCTCTTTGGTTTGTTTGTTATTTCAAATCCCACTGTAGAGTCTATTTGCTCTATATTTTCATTTTAGTTTCTTCGTAGCATAAGCAAACTTCCATGCACAACTATGATACTACGAGAGGCTGGGAGAGGCTTGTTAATAAAGCTCAAGAGAAGACACTGAAGAACTTAGTTTAAAAAAACCCAGAAGAATATCACGTTATATACAACAGCCATTCTCTCCTGTCTACCTTTCACACTTATTTACCTATGGCAGACTTCGGTACCTCCTGGAGCAACAATTCTCTCTCCAGCCTGCACTTTCCTTGGGAGAGACCTAAACCAGGACCATTTTGGTGCAAAACTCCAGAACTACTTGTTTTGGGGCTCCATTTCACATGCAGCTCCTTGGTGCTGTATTCACCAAGGGGGTCCATGGTTTGGAAAGTGGGGGTTTTTGACAAATTTGCCTTAAAACACAAAGAACAAATTTTCCAAGGTTTCAGATCCTACATCTAAATTATTTCTCCCTACTTATATTTGAGGGCCAAGACGAGGACTAACTCAAACCAAAGATGACCCTCACAGAAGACTGATTAATCCTCAGGTCTGCAGCTGTAAGACTCCTCCATATTCAGGTACATTTCTAACAAATATTTCTGAAAAAAAATAATTAACATAGTATTTCACCACTTCCCTCAATTTAAAAAAGAATGGTGCCCAATCTCGTGTAGTCTTCGGGAAGTGGAACGCATGTATTAATTTTTCATGTTATGACTTGCAGTTTGAAAGCTCCCTCCACTCTACACGCAATGGAATTTATCTCTGAGAAAGTAAAATCTATATTTTACACAAGGCTCTATCTTATTACTGTATGGATGCTCGCTGTGGTGGGCTGTCCTCCTCCAGGGCTAAGTATTCACCCAGAGCATGGCACAGGTGCTTAACAGGAGCAGCAGGGAGCCAGCCCTTTGCATATCTGGGCACAGTAAACTCTTGAAGGGACCTCTTAGCCTGTGCCACACAAGGAAGTTTCCATCCCTCAATGCTCAAAAATCCCACTGCTTACAGCCCAGAATTTAGTTCTTTCTAATTCCAGCCAGGAAATGCCTGATTTCAAGCAGACTGGTGCCTCTTGGAGAGGACATGGGCAAAAAAAAAAAACCATGGCTGACAGCAGAACTCCTGTCCTCTCCCGCTGCCCAGCTTTCTATGTGCCACTGTCACCAGTTGGCTTCTATCAGCCTTTTGGGTGAATTCGTGCAAATAAAGCACCTAAGTGGGGTATTTGCTGTGTTGCTGCTCTGCAGTGCAAGCAAGCAACCAGTGGGAGGTGAGGTTGGTCCACTTTCAGAAAAAGATCCTCCTCCAGCTCAGTTAGAAGAGCTTCCTGTTTGCTCTACCCAGGAAATGAGAGGAGCAGGTCTTCAATGGAAATTTTTCACAGCCTCAGCTAAAAATAGCTGTGAGGTAGAAGAAGTGGGCACCCACTCTTACAGGGTCATTTCCTTTCTAAAAACAAGTCGGCTGAGCCTACGGGCCGATTTATTTACCAGCACATTTGTTTGAGCAGCCAGCGTACCAAAAATACCATCTATGAGTTTCCTTTCATTTAATACAGCCACCACCTTGGAAATATCAGAGCCAACAGTCATTTTGTTCTAGGAAGGGTTAAATATTAAGTAAAAAAAATGAGTAGATAATTAAATGGAGTGTACTAAACCTCCAGTCTTTTCAGGGGTCTGGTTTTGGTTCTGTTTCCCAGCCTGAGCTTTAGGCAAAATGAAATCCATCGTGCAGCACCAGCAGTTTGCAATCCTGAAGCTTGGCCCGCGTGGGGACCTCTGCTTGCTGGCTCTGGGCAGGTTGGACGGTGCAGTAAAGGGCTTACTCAGCCTGCAAACTTCACTTTCCCTCCTGTGTGCTGCATGGGAGGTCAGCCGTGGGTTTTGCGGGCTGACTACAATCTGAAAAGAGCCAAAAAGTTTCAGGGGAAGGGCACAAAACATTAACCCCACAGATGAGCTGCAGGGCTGTGCGCAGGCACAGTTGGGCTCTCTCTGTGCAAGCTCTTACAGGTGGCAAACTGGATTTTTGTTGTCAGCATCTGAATGCCAAGAGAGCTTCCTGGTATCAGTTGCCCTGAATATCATGTCATCATCCTGAATTTCACCTAAATCCATGCGGCGAGGGGAACTGGGTGTGGTTTAATCTGGGCAATAATAGTCTGGGAGTTCTAAGGGAAGGATGTGTAAGTCAGTGATTGTCCCAGCACAAAAAGTCCTAATCCACAACCAGAACCCCTAAATCTAATTGATATATAAACATATCAGGAGTGGATCCCAAAGCAAGTATCTTGGAGTCACCTCCAGACTGACACTAAGTGAAATCACACATCTTTGGTGATCTGCTCCAGATCCAGGAGCACATGGATCCAGATGCAGGTGCAGTCTCAGCGACTTGGGGTTTAACAGCAGGTTGAACAAAATCAGCAAACTGAAACATGTTTAAATTTCAAAGGAAGCTGAGATCATGTGCTGAACCCGCCATTCTGAACTGCATCTATCTTTTTTTGGTAGCACGGTTAAAATATAACTCAAATTATCAGTTCTCATTCTTTGCTCATTTCTAGCCAAGAGGAAATGGAGATTATGTGATTAATAAAAGAAATATTGTTATTTAAGGTGCCTGGCATATTGCAACTCTGGCACACTGCTATTGATCCATTTAATGAGAAAGAACTGATTAAACAGGGTCATGAGGACATACACCAAGATAACGAAACATTAAATCATTAAAAAATATATTGAAATTACAGCTGATGTCAGCCATCCAGACCAAGGAAACGCCTAGTTAGGCCTGAATCCCTTCACCGTATCCTCTGTTAGATAGTGCTGCTGCACAAGTATTACAACAGCCCCGGTGCTTGGAGATCCCCAAGTTAGCTGAACGCAAGAGGCTGGCTGAAATCATGGCAGAATGTCTGTGTTCTTCTGATCACTCAGCTTTGATGGGTTGGAGCCAGTCTCTCAGGCTCCAGTCCTCAAAGACATTTAAGACTCTAATTCACATCCTCTCAGATAGAAATCTGGAGTATATTCACTTGCGGGATGATGGTTGTATTAAATACCGAGCTTCAACTAGTAGTCCAGAGACAGCAAACAGTCTCCAGTTTTCGCTGGCAATGAGTCAGGCTCCTTGTAATTGATTATATACACGCACACACTCACACGCATGCACACCCATTCACACACCCATTGGAGGAACAGCTTTACTAGCATTATCTGGAGTACCACCAATGAAGTTGAGGTCGTCACAGCACTATACTCGTGGCAGTGACTGGGGTCTTGTGCCCTTTGGGGGTCCTGCAAGAGTGAGGGTCTCATCGGGGAGGCAAAGCTCAGCTCCAGTGGGCTCCTCCCTGTGCCAGGCAGGGATCCTGCAATATTCCATGTTTGCTCCACTGACGCGGCCAAGAGGCATTTTTACATGCAAAGCAAACACAAGACATGCAGGGAGGAACCAATGGCATGACAGGAACTGGGGAGGAAAGTTTAACCCTGAATTTTTAGCGTGCCCTAGAAGTATGACCAGGCAAACCCTTGGCTCTAATGTGCTTGTAGCTGCTGCCTGGGAACGACAGGATGCTTTAGCCCAGCATGCACAACCCCAGCTCTCCTTCCCTGCCCATCAGGCCCCAGCTACTTCAGTACAGTTCTGTGGTACACAAGTGGGGAAGAAAAAGAATGAAAAAAAAAAATAAGTTAAATAAGATTTTAAACCCTTTAAGCCAAATAAAAAGGGGCATGACTTTTTAATTGAAAAAATAAATAAATAAATAAAGGTTAAGAGAAACACACAGCTGGAGAAAAGGCAGAAAAATACCAATTACCTTTCTTTTTGATTGCTTGGATCAAAGATCACAGTCATTCTTTTTCATATAATGTTTTGTATCCAGCTAAGGTGTGTATCTATCAGCTCTGAAAAAGATTTGCAAAACCATTTTTGAGAAAAAAAGGTAACCTTTGACCTATGTTGCAAGGTCAAATGTTACAGTTTTCAGCTACTCTTTCATTTTGTGGTTTAATTTATTAGAAGGACATTTCAGCATATACAATACATAAGGCAGAACTTAACCACTGACCTTTCTATTTGCTCAGATCCAGCACTAGATTTTACTTTTTCCCCCTCTTTTCTCAACTGATATTATCTAAAAATAAATGTGTGAAAAATTACACTCCTAAGTTGTTCATAAAACACGCGAAATGCTGATAAATTGATCTGAGACTTCAGAGGCACAGGAGGTCTGTGCTTCTTATAAGTCAGGTCAAAGACTAGTCACTGCCTTTTGCAAAATTCAGTTATATTATCATCTTAGTGGCCCAAATAAAACATGACACATTCATGTCAGCTCAAAAGTCAGTCCTTTTTAAATAAGAAATCTAATCACAGTGGCCATGTAATTAAGACTTTGCCTTAATTGTAAAGAATAAGAAAGATATGCGCAAAGAAATTATGAAAGTTACAGTCTTTGCTTCAAACACAAATAAGGTGATTTTTTTTCTTATAAAATGGCACTATTTAAAATTCTGTTTCTTTTCTGTCTGATCTTTTTAGATTTCTTTTGAATTCATCAGGAAAGCATTTGGCACTTCTGCAAAACCATCTGGAAATTAAAAAAAATAATTGCAATAATAAGGAGGAAAAAGTGCTTCTTAAAAACTAAGTTTTTAGTGCAAGACTCAGAAACGTCTTTGCTGCTGGATTTCAGGTGACTATATATAGAAAAGAAATATTTTACTTGGCTCCCTAAGACTGTGCAGCCACGTATCGTACGCTGGAACCTACCACTCAGTACACAGCCTATTTTATATTCTCTATCCTGAAAAATCAGTTTTTGCACATGCAAGCAGAGCAACTAATTGACTGGTAAATACAAACTTAGGTGTATCAGGCACAAGGAGCCCAAACCCAACAAACTATGTTGGGTAAAAATACCATGTGTGAGTGATGGGGTTATTTTATAAATCAGCAGCAATGAAAGACTTTTCTTCTGTAAAATGGAGATGTATGACTACTAAGAGGTTCTTAGCTGCAAAGCTTTAATTACACATCAAAAAAAGGTTTTACTATTTATTGAAATAATACCAAGAGATGCACTGTGCAGCTTTTCTTTCTTGTCCTGTTTGGAATCTATGTAGTCTGAGTAAACTATAAACCTCTTCGATATCATCCAGCCCAACAGTAATCAGGTCACCTCTGTTAATCAAGCAAACTCTTGAAAGAAGTTACTGATTTCAAACTAAGTGGCAATTCAAATCCCATGTTGCATTTTTTGCTAATAGTTTCAATAGGCTCAAAACCCGTCGGCATCTTTCCATGAATTTAACATCATAAGATGGTTTTGATGGAAAACAGAATCTAAATAAAATGCATATTTCTGGCTAAAGCCTGTCCCAACTGCAATCAATATCTGAATTCCTCGTGATTCACAGAATATGGATTTCACTCACAATGTTTAAATATCCTTCCCTTATATTTCAGTATAGACCCAGAGTGAGGTGCAAAAATAAAGCTGTCAGTATCTAAGGTACTACCCTACCCAAAATCTTAACAGGAAGCTGGGTGTGCCTGTAAGAAAGGAGCAGAAAATGAAGATAGCATTTCTGCTACAAAAAAATTCAGTGTCCTAAATGCATCATACATTAAAGCCATCCGGAAGGAAATACACAAAACACAAATCTGTCTGTGAAACTATCTGAGAAATTTTAAGGGTTTTCTAAGTATTTTCGTTACTGTCAGTGGGCTTCCGGAAAAGATCCACGGCCTACCACTATGAAACTACTGCGTTAAAATGGTCAGGAATAAGGATGAACTAGTGGTTAAAGCAGAAGACTGGATAGTGGGACTCCAGAATTTAGTTGACGAGTAGGAGTAGGTGTAAGTGTTGGGTCATAGGTTGGACTCGATGATCTCAAAGGTCTTTTCTAACCTTATGATACTGTGATACTGTGATAATTTGGACCTCTGCTATATCATCATCTTGCCATATGGCCCCAGCCAAGGCCAAAGTAACCCTGAAGGACCAGATTTTCTACAGGTTTGCTTTGGTCTGAAAAATGCAGAAAGACTATGAAGGTCACACTCAGCAATCTTACTTGCCTAGCTAACAGAAAAAAGCCTGAAATGATGATGACCTGCATAGAAAGAGCCTGTACTGTGGATGTAGTAGAAAGCAGTGATTTTCAAGAGTCCCTATAGGGATGTTTTAAAGCCTTTAGGTAGTTTAGGTCTCAAACCTATCACAGGTATAAGATGCTGAGCTCACTTAGGCACTCTAAAAATCCTAATAGGCAACTATTTCAGTTACCAACCTAAAATCTTTAAACTTGTAAATGTCAGCCAAAGTTGGAGTGCTCAATACTTCTAAAAATTAGGTCCTAAGTATTTCTGCTAGGAAACTGAGCCAACACAGGTAACAGAGAGCACTTTGAAGACAGTGACGTGTTCTGACTTTGCTGTATGGCATCTAAAGTCATGGGACTAAGGAGCACCCGTTAGCCCTGGGGATTTCTTGTCCGGGGAGGCACTGGGATACCACTTGTGAAAAGCTGCATAGATGCTCCCTCCACTGACTGTGTGGGAAGTCTGGGACTGGTATCCCCTGACAGTTAGTAGCCTGAGTAATTTCTTTTAGACAAACAACTCTCTGCTTTCGTTTATTCATGCGTTACCCTCAGACAGAAGTTGTTACTCTGCAATTCCCTCCAGCAGTGACCAGTCACAAGGGAAGGAAATCAGAGGAGTTTGCAGAGCGGAGACACTGTGAAACCCGTGCTGCTCTCCCTGTACTACCTGCCATGCACAGGACTGTTGGGTGCTTGTCCTATTTGGCCATGCTTCGCTTCAGCTTGTTACACAAATGGTTACAATCTTGTAAATCAGTAATAAGTTGCACCTGAACCTGTAAGTGATTAGTAAAAAATCATTACACTTCCATGGCCAGAGGACTTTCACACAGTTAATCAGTTAAGAAAAGAACAGGGTGTTAACTGGTTGTTTAATTCCCTACAAGACCAGCTTATGGAGACACCATAGCAAGAGGACTGAAATCTGAAGTGCAAACATCATACGAGAGAATTGTATTGCTTACAAATGACACACTCTCCTGGAGAAAGAGGTGTGCCAAACATTGCTCCTAAAGCGAGTTGAATGGAGGAATTCTAAGGCTGAGCAGGTGCTGTTTGTGGTGCTTTCAGTTATTTAATCCATTTGATTCCTGTTTGAATCTATTGGAAATCAATGAGTTAAGTTTTATAGGCATCTTCTCCGTGAACCAGGAAACGAGGGATATGTGACACATGCAGGACATACATGCACACACGCACAAGTTTTCTCATGTGGGGTTGTTGACTGGAACAGCAAGAAAAAGAGTAATTTTTGCTCCAGAGTGTGATTTCCTGTTTGCTTGATGGATTTCAGTATTTAGTCACCAATTTTTTATCAGAAGATTCTAAGATAGGCACAAACCCTGCCTATGCACTGAGTGGAGGAAGAATCCACATCTTCAGGCAGAATTTCATGCTCTTTCCCTCCTGCCCCATTAGACTTCAGCATATCACTGTGGGAAGCCCCTGGAGCTCATCTGGAGGCTCAGTCCCTCTGGTATAAAACCCCTTTAATTTAAAGGAGTTGCATCTTAGTCACCACATAAGTACAATGGGAAGAGGCACCCCATCGAACTTGGGTGTTTCTTTCAATTTCATTCTTGGTACCCTTCTTCTGCCCAATTCATAGCACTGTGTATACTGAAACTGAAACCAAGGGATGGTGCTCAGGGTGGTACTTGGTGCCAGGCATTGCCCATACTATTCATCCTCCTGACAAAGGACTGGTTCTGAATATTAATGCTGACATCACGAGGACGTATGTGAATATGAAGCAAAATTCTTGTATTATTAAATTTGCTATGATGATGATAAATACCCTGTTTATTTACTTATTACATAAAGCCTTTAAGTCTGTTTATTCACTATATATTAGGCATAAAAAGAACGCAATACAATGTGATAGCTTTATGCAGTTCTTCTACGAGTGTCAGCAGCCACCTTGAAAGTGGAAAACTAGAACAGCCTGGGTGTGATGAGGAACTCCAGGCCACCGTGGATTTGGTTTGTAGTAGCTTTCCATAACAAAGTCTTTTTTTAACTGACTTTCTTTCTGCTCACATATATTTAGATATGACTTTCATTCTGCAGTACTCTGATGCCAGATAATTTTGGCTGAAATTGTACGGGAAGGGACACGTGTTTGAGTCATGCAGTTGGCTCTCTCTAGTTAATAGTTAGAAAGTTACTGAGAAAAGATGAAGTTTGTATTTAGTTTTAGTTAACATGCAATGAGACCAAGTAAAATATTCCAAGTGGGATACATACATAATAAATAAATATACAAAATCTTATACCAGAAGGGGATGGAGTTAATTTTCTTAAACCACATGAATTAGCTACACTAATACAGAAATATTAGGATGATGGATTGACGCTTAAGAAACACGATGCAAGAGGCTTCATTTTGTCACTCCTAACTCTTGATCTAACTCTGTGGCAGCTGCTTCTGCTGCAAAGCACAAGGGTGAACTGTGCTCACATCTATTTTTGTGTGCGTGGTTTGGACCTTATGCATTTGCTACATAAGTGCTGAGATAAGCAGTGCCATTTAGTACTAAGACATATTTTTATTAGATTAAAAACAGCAGAACTAAAGGAGGTGGGTAATGACTTTTTCCTACAGTAGTTTGCACCTCATGGTTTAAAAGCTAATGAAATTGGTAACAGATACCACAATCCCCCTAAAATAGCAACTGCCGGCAGGAAAAGCACACAAGCGATAGCACTATTTATTCACATGTCGCTTTGCAGTTTCATCATTCTCCCAGACTTAACCTATTTACTAAGAGGCGATGAGTCATTCCACGAAGTGTTCAAAAAATGGAGAGAGAAAAAAAGAATGGACGGGAGAAAGCTATTTTTTACAGGAAATAATTGGGGGGTAGGAACCAAAGAACAGTTACAGCATGTACAGGATTAGCTGAAAGTAACAAGAATAGGCAATGCTGCTGCTTTTTTATTTCTGACACAAAGGAACTACCAGAATAAATATTTAAGTAAAGGGAAACAAACCATATTATCCTCCTCTTCAGGCAGTTTTGCAGGGGATGAACAGTCAATAATGTAATCTGTTTGCCTCCCTTGAGCACCAGTACTTATGTCTATTAATCCACAAACCTCTTTACTGACTCCTATTCTCTGGCATCTTATTTTCTGCTGAGTCTTAACTTTGCAAGTGTCCCTGCTCAGGCTTTGTTCTTGCAGAACCCAGGCCTCTCCAGCAAACCGAGCTGCCCTCCAAACATGTCTGAACTGAATTTTGAGCCTGGTGCTCAGAAGAAAACAGCCAGCAGAAAATCACTGGCCCAAGGTAACAGGGAAGATGCCTAGGATCAATTTTGCCAAACAAATCAAGTTCTCCTCTGGAACAGGCATGCAAATAACCTTCTGCTTGCAATTACTCTGCTTTCACAAACAACTTCAGAACAGCGAGTGCAAAGCAGGCATATGTTTCTTATGTGCTTTATTTTAAAGAGGACCATGGGCAGTAGACACACTGTCCATAGCGAAAAACACTGAGCAGGGAAACACATGAAATCACTTTTGTGCACAGATTATCTTTCTAACATAACTCCTCATCCTTCAGCATATTAATGTTTGAGGCCAGATTCTTCCTTTTTTTGCATCAGCCATTGAATGGTTTGAGCATTGAATTGAGCACTGTTTTAGAAGCCTTGGTATCACAAACTGCCTTTGCAGGTGATGGAAAATGTCTGGGGTTTTGGCAAGGGGACTTCAGGACAGCTGAGCACCTTAACTTTGGGGCTACAGTGAGGAGTCCCAAGTTAGATGGAAAGAATCCAGACCATTAAATATTTAAGTGGTTATTGACAGAGTGTTACAATTCACATATAACAATGTCAGGGAGGTGCCACGTACAAGGTACTGCGTGTCTGCCCACATCCATCTGTTTGCTTTTATTTTGCACTTTGACTGCAAGACTTTGAGGCAGAAACTGCTTTTTTTTCTCCTTTGGAGTCAACACAGCATCTGCCACAATGGAGTTCTCATCCCTGAGGAGGTTTCTAACATCAAGTAACATAATAATAAAAATACTACATAAACCTACAGAGGGTATGTATATATCAGAGACTATTATGAACCAAGAGAGTGAGCTAATTATAAGAGACATCTATAACTAGAAAAAGGGGTGCAAAAGACTATGTGGTACAGATACTGTAACCGACTTTGCATCTCACCTTAAGAAGGCCAGGAATGTCTGACAGTAAATAGCTTGAGAGAATAAGAAAAAGGTATATGCATCATCCAAAGACTTCAAACTTTCAGTTTGAGTCAATGGCACAAGCGAGAAAACTTTTGTTCTCAGTATGAAAAGAAAAGGGGATATAAATTACCAGAAATAGGACTGAGCTCCTCAACGTCCAATAGCTGTTGAGGTGACTATCTTTAGCTGAAGTGCAGCCAATGCTATTGAAGCTGGGCAATTCCCAACTTCACCACAACAACAACAACCTACATTTGTTCGGAAATAAGCCCTCAATTATTTGCAGACCTCCCATCCCAAATTCAGATCAAGATGTAGGAACAACCACCCAAAGAGCCTGCCCCAGGGAATCCTTCCCAGGATTTAATGATGAGCCATCCTAAATTTTCCAGCTGTGAGGTCTGAAATCTGCGTGTATCCCTATGCAACCCACGCAGGAGGCAAAATACTGTGCTCATTGCAGCATCTCAGGGACAAGCTGCAAGGCTCTACAAGTACCCAGCAAGACCATCCTAATCACTCCCAAGTTCTCATCAGCTCTATGACTCCTTTGTACATGAGTTTGCACAGCCAGCTCACAAGCTCTGCATCTGTAGCTCATATTGAACTTATTAGTTTGCATTTAACCATCCGTTGCTACACTTCCTGGGTGAATTCCAATGAAACAACGAAGGCTTTGGAACCACATCATGTTGAAACACCCTCTTGCCTAAAATAAAGATAAAACTCGCTTACGTTTGATATGATCTCATCTGACTACAGAACACATTCAGAAGCAATTGGCAGGCTGTCCCCTTAGCTAGGAACACAGGTTGAATGGAAATACTGTTTGTCCTGCAGTTGGGGATCTAGGCACAGACAGCTGGAAGACAGAGTAGTAGCAAGGTTAAAAGCCAAGATCACTATAACTCTTTCTGAGCAGTCTTGGAAGGAGAGTGACTGACAACACAAATGAAATGCCCCAGCTAACACACACAGCCCAATGAAACCATATGAAACCACCCGGTATCTTCCACAAGACTAGATTTTTTAATGCTATTTTGGTAGCTAATTCAACTAAATCACTGTGGATTAGACATCTAGGCACTTTTTAAAAAAATCAAATCTACGAAGAGACAAGTATGCATCACCTCTCAGAACCTAGCCTAGACTGCATCCGACATTTCCCTGCCAGATGAGATGGAACAAGCCTTGGGGAACACCAGTAGAGGCTGTCCTGTGATAGCGACTAAGGATTGTCCTTTGGAATGCCAAGTAGAGATGGGAAGGTTTTGGTTCAAGTTAGGGCTGACTCACGGGTGGGGAGGTAATGCTGGCTCCTTGCAGCAGCATCATGAGAAAGGTTTACAGCGTGTCTAGGCAGCACCACGATGTGGCACCACCATCACGGAGTGACACTGCACAGCGGTGACATAGTCTCTTCTCTAGGACCTGGGAACAGTTCTGATGCCTGACTACTATCAGCTGCTGTGCTTTGCCGTAGGCTCAGCGTGGAGGGAAAGGACAGTGGAGCAACCATGGACTGGAAGAAATCCAGCTGAAGAAACAGGATGGTTGTCCATCCTAACCTGCACTCCCTTGTACCTCATGAGGCTTGGAGACTTGGCTGTGGGCTGTAGCACGTACTGCAGAGCCTGTCCCAGCCAGCTCTGGCTCCCACAGCGTTCCTCGGCAGTGCAGGACTGCCTGGCAGTGAGCACAGGTGCAACACTTCAGACCACACTGGAATTACCTGTTGGCCACGGAATTGCTGAACCCAGCAGCACCAAAACAGGGAGGTGTCTGGTAAATAGAAGGGAATACTCTAGGTACTACAAAAATGCCACATCAAGAGACCTAAAAATGAAAGTAATTCACTGGAGGAAAAAGATAAACTATCCAAGAGGCTGGGTCTTCTCTCTTTTCAGCCAAGAAGTTCAAATGTTTAAGTGTGTGGTTAAGTCATAGTGACTTCGGAGCAGGTCCATGCTGCAGTGGGTGCTGGGAGAGGGCAGAAGAGCACTGCAAAACTGAAAACTCTCCCATCTTGTGCTGACAGCAACCAGTGACCTTGAGAGAGTCCGGTCAAGAAGACATTCTTTCACAGCCAAGCCAGCAGCCAGCATCACTGTGGGGCTCACTGGCACAGAGAGTGGCTCTGCCCTGGCTGTGCCACAGGTCACCCAATGGGGCTTTCATCTCAGGGGGTCCACTTGACACGACTGTAATCACTAAAAATAACAGTGCAGTTTACAGCTGGGCTGGAAATCACCAGTGTTTATAGCGACAGCCAGCAGACTCTCCAGAGAGAGAGTTTGGTACTGCTGACACTGGCTGGGAACCGAAAGATGATCAGGATAGAGAGGGCTGCAGCTTTTCGGCCACAAAGAAAGAGGCGATTTTTCTGGTTCAAGAGGGTTACTATCTCCAAGTGGACATTCTCCTGCCTCTCATCACCAGTGCTACGTGCCCCAGAAACATGCTGCAGTTGCATTTCTTCTTCACCTACGTGTGTGAGGCGCTCCGCCTGGCCCTGCTGCTGCATGGGGGCAGTGCTGGAAGGGGGCCAGAGAGCAACACGAGAGTGGCTGGTTTGGTTTGGGCTTTTTTTTTTTTCTCTTGATTCAGAAATGTCATCTGCATCCAGCTGTTAGTATTTTGGAAATCTGCTGGGATTTGTTTTCCTCTGTGGTTCAGTGCGGCTGATGCTCCTGCTGCAAAACCCTTGGCAGCCAGTGAGCTTGCTTAAATCAACTATACATGAAAGCCTGTGTCCTGACCTGCACCTCCTCTTCTAGGAGCACCCTGGGGCTCCCTTTGGGCAGCAGCCTCAACACTATAATGGCAATGGTGCTTAATTCCATTGCAACCACACCAGATGAGACTGTGGTGATCGAAAACTGCACAAATAGGTGTTTGTATCAAATGATGTGGCAGAGAAAATATTTTAGTTGCAGCCAACAGCATCCCGACTCCAACTCCTGAATGGATGAAATGCTTATACTGTGAGCTGCAGCTTAATAAAAACACTGTAAATCAATAAACTTCCAAAAGTTTGCTAGCCACTTTCAGGTTTTCTGCTTTTTTGTAGAGTTGTTTTTTTAAAATACCATATTGTCATGAGCATAATCTGTTCTCTACAAAACCACGGTGATTCAGCAACAGGGCAGGTTATACACGAGGAATGAGAGTAATACCTTTACCCTTGCGCCTTTTCCTTCCTATATGCTTCTCTCATGCCTATTTCAGTTGCCTGCTTTCTCTCCAGGCCACAATTATCACCTCCTCTTTCCTTCTGTCCCAGAGCAGACACACTTCTGGAGGCAGAGAACAGCCGGATCCAGGAAAGGACAGGAGAGACTGAAGCACATTATGAGAAGGTGAGGGCTTGCTGAATCTTATTTCCAAGGAATAAACGTTTGACAGGGTGTGGGTTATACATGTGAAAACATGGTGATTAAGTACAGTTAAGGGACAGGGCTTTACTACTTAAATAATTCTTCCTTTTCACAGCTGAATCGCACGTGCCCTATTTTTGTCCACACAACCCTAATTCCATGCTCAGTTACGCAGTGACATGGTCAAAATCACCCATTACTGAATAGTCAGGTAAATACAAACCTAACACAAATGTAGGCACAAATACAAACCTAAATACAAATGTAGCCTGATCACATAATTGGCTTTCCCCTCCCAGGAAATGATGTAAACAATGTTGAGTGATTAATAACTCCTGATGATAATATTTACCAAGTAAGCTATAAAAGAAAGTGTAAGTGATACAAAAACATATTTGCTGCAGTAGAGGTGTTCGGTAGCATTCCAGGGGTGCATCCCTGGCAGGGGCAGGACAGTCCCTGGAGGCAGTGATGCACTGCAGTGCCACGTTCTGTGGCACTCAGCCTCTGGGTGCCCTAAAGCCCTTGGGGGAAAGAGGTAGAGACACTTTTCAGAGTATCTCTAACTCCTGCAGATGATAAGCACACTGTAGCTGAAGTTAAAAAAAGAAGAAAAGAAAATATATACTGTGGGCTGCTTGTAAGGTGGCTAAACCAGTGGAGAAGGGATTACTTTAATTTCCCTTTTACCTGGAAAGAAAAATAAACTGAAAAAAAAGCCCAAACCAAAATAAACCCACCACCTCTTTTAAGGGTTGGAAAAAACCTGTCTAAGACGCGGGATAGTTGAAAACGCCTCGTTGAACGCCTGCTGCTTTCCATCCCCCCCAAGCAGGCCTTAGTGTGTCTTTTACCACGGCTGGCCTGGATGCAGGCGTTTCACAGTGTAGAAGAGGCGGGGCAAGGAGCAAGAGGACGTGAAGTTTGCTGTGCTGTCCAGAAGATGAAAACACTAGTGCTGTTTATAGAGGGAAACCCAATTCGTCAGCCCAAATGAATTCCTGTGCTAATCCATGCAGGCTTCATGTTTTCCACCGGCCCCAGCCACTGTAAAGACTATCTTTAGGAGGCACAGTGTGTTTGGAAAGGAGCAGCTGGAAAGAGGGGACGTTTATGCCAGCTTGGAAGGCTTTCTGGTATGGAAAAAGAGGAATGCTCTCTTGGGTCTCCCCACAAAATTAAAGCATCTTCATCCAGAGCAAAACGATGCCAAGCACAACAAACAAAAGCGGCTTTCCCCAACTCTCCTGGGCAGCCTCACTCCAGGGTTCACAATGGTTTCCATAGAACTTGTTTTGCTATCATAACAAATTCGATCTATCCAGGCGTGATGGCACGCACTCTTTTCTAAAGACAAGAAAATTCATTTCCTCGCTTATTTGTCTGCCAAAGCATTTTTGTGTAGGTGCCACAGACAGGGACTCCCCAGATAACCAGATAACTGGTGCGTCTGCCTGTCAGCTGAATGCAGCGCACACCTTGAAAAGAAAAATCCTCAAAAGGCTTTGGTCCGTGTGGCACAGTGCAAGGTGCCTTCACTGCGGAGGCAGGGCGAGAGGCTGCCCTTGGGTAATCATTGGTCTCGTTCCTCAGCCTCTAATCCACCCAAGCTGAGCTAGCCTCAATGCAGTGTGCCTGCGTGCAGCAACACGAGCTTCCTGTAATAAACCAGCATCGCTGCGTGCATCTCCCCTTGCATACAAAGGAGGAAATGTATGTCTTCTTATATTGACCACAATCTGTTGAAAAGCTAGTAAATATTACAGCCTAACTGTGATTAAGGGCTAGATTATTTGCACGGCTGGAGTACACTCCCTGAAAGCAGGAGCTGCACTGGAATGTCACACACGGGAGAGATTTCTTCCAGCTCTTCTGCAAAGACACTTGTGCTCAGCAATGGGTTTTTAAAAGCAAAGATGCTTTCCTGCATGACAGATAAAGTTGGGGGAGTGTTTAATGCCACATCTAAACCAAGACCATTATCAGAACAACCTGAATTCTTGGGAAGTCTTAATCTTGATCTAAAACTTGTACTAGTTTTGAAGATGAGAAGATCAACAAAAAGCTATCAAGTATAAAACAAAGGCCACAGTTACAAATTTATAAAACAGACGTAGTGATAGTTCTGTGTGCTTTTTATTTTAATAATAACCTATAAAATTTGTACCCAAGGAAAAATATGTATTAAAATCAATGGTTTTTTTATAGGAAACATATCTGAAAACATAGTAGAAGTTATTTGAAAACATGAAGCTGCAGCATGACCTCAGGAGAAGAGCTCTCATATAACCCAATCCACCTAACTCAAAATTGAGCCTAGAGTTTGCCTGCTGAAAATCAGTATCTTGGGATGCTTTCCAAGGAAGAAGACAAGCACCCCCCCACTCAATGTGAATGAACATGTGTGAAGAAGAAACCAGAAAAGAAAAAAATTAAATATAATTTTAAGGAAAAAAGACTCACAAAAGACAAAGTAATTAAAAAATGTGGCTGATTTGCCTCAATTCTGGTTTAAACCAAGCCAGTTTTCTGACTGGACCTGCCCAATGCCTAGGGTGGCCAGTGTTTGCAGACTATATATAAAACCTTTGCAAACATCAATTTGTACAAATTATAACTACTTCATATGCAGTGATTTGAACTTCCCCAAGTCCCAAGGACAGCTTCCTAAGTTGGTGACCATTTACCTATAGAAATGCTGGGCCACATTTTTATGTAGCTTTGACAGAGCCGTGAAATGTGATTAAAGCACAGGTACAGCAGTGCTCTGTCTGCCCCCAGAAGTGCCCCTTCCCCTGGAAAGCAGCAGCTGAAGGACTGCCTGTGGGCAAGCAGGATGCACCACAACCACACAGAACATCCGAGGGCAGGGGCCTTTCAAAGTCAGGATCTTCACAGCCACTTTTGGAGAACAGCCCTGCTCCCTCCTGGTAAGACTCAGAACCCAGAAGTGGCTGATGAAGACACAGCGTGAGCACCAGGAGGTGTTTGACCATAAAGGGAATGCAACGTTTGGTACATTGGCCAGCTTCCCCTGGCCTTGTGGCTACAGAGTCTCCTGGAACCAAGCTCTTACAAAATAACCGATGCTGCGTTGCTCATCATGGCAGATATTTAACCCATGGAGCTGTCACAATACTTTCACCATTGACTCCCATACTTCTGAAGTGGCTCCCCCTTCATTTAGTCATTCTCACTCTTTCCAAAGAAACTTAGAAACCACCTAAATAAACCAGCACCGATTGAGACATTGCAAATGTCATAAGAGTCATTCAAGTGTCTCACTATTTGTCCTACATTTGACTCGATTCATTTACGGATGATGAAGTCATTCACCATTAAGAAACCAAACCACACCACAATTTGGGAATCTTTGACAAGACTCCCTTTGGCAGAGATGAGCAGAGGGCATGATTGCAAACACTCACTCCTCTAATTTACTGCTGCTTTCACCCCGGCCCAAATTATGCTTTGCACATTAAAAGTGAAGGTTCAGAGTCCTTGCACAAAGGCAGAGCAAATCAACACGTAAGCACTGAAAAAGGACTAAAGTCTTACTTCCACATCTGACAATTATCTGCAGGGGAAAATTCTCCCTCAGATGCAACCTACCGCTCACTTCAGCGTCCATGGGCAAAAGTTAATAATACCTTTCTAACTAAACCTAGTTCAACTATGATTCCACTCTAAAGAAATCGCATTTGTTCAGTGCAGGGCAGAGTTTAGCCTGTGTTTTGGAGTGCAAAGTTTCCAAATTAAAACCCCGCAAAAGGATATGGCTTGATTAAAATGGGAACTGTGTGAATTAGGAGAATCTGCAGGAAGATGGAAAACATTAGACCAGTTTCTCACTGAGTAAAGTAGTGTTGATCTGCTGAGTCACATGGGAATCACTGGTGAAGCCCTTCTGTCCTCAGTGGTTTAACTCTAGTTACCAGTAGCTGAAGATCACAGTATCACAGTATCATAAGGTTGGAAAAGACCTTTGAGATCATCGAGTCCAACCTAAATAGTGTTATACCTAGTAGTGTTTAATCCAACTCAATATCAAGTTTTCCAGCTCACTGTTATCGGACCATTAGTCATGCAAATCATGAGATCAGAATTTTAATTGCCAAACAGACTGTTGTGTTCTGAGTAGATGTGCACCCAAACTAGAGAATATGCTCGCAAAGTTAGGAGTACTTGGGTTTAGGAGTTCTGTGCAGATCCCTTTCAGAGAAAGGATCCATCTGTGAAATTCACAGCTGGATGTATGCCTAGATTTCTGTGCTGGCAAAATTGAAGCATGGGGACTTGGAGTGATGATCCAGACACAACTGTATTGTTTATACATTTTAGATTGGCTTTTACCTTCATCTGTTTTCTTCTTGGTAAACACAGAAAAAGTTAAAATTAAAAAATGAGAGAGAGAAAGAGTGTGAAAGTCAGCACCTGGCTGAAAATTCAAATTAGGAGCTAATACGCTGGGAAGCGAGTTTTATGCTCTTCAAGTATTTGCTCCTCTTCCCCTATCTCTCATTCTCCTGCTGGCACAACTACAGATGTGCTGCTTGTTTTTCAAATCATAGAAGTGGGAGTGACCTATTAGGTCATCTCGTACCTCTTGTAGCCAGTGCAGGATTGTCTTCTTGTATGTTTGTGCAGCCTGCTTTTAAAATTCCTCTGAAAACATACTGCATGCAAAGCACAGGAGCACAGAAAGCACAAAAGTCTCTTGGAACTGGCAAGTAAGGAGCACTATAAAATGACCAGGGAATATAAGGGCACACCAGCTCCTGCTGGGCAGAAAAGTGGCTTGCACTATTTAGAGTTCTCATAAGAAAACTGATTTTGATGGAAAATTCAGATGATTCATTGTCTATTTTTAAATTTAAAGTAGCCAGGTATTTATAAATAATATTTATTATCATATTTTCATAAGAAACAAACTATGAAAAGCAGGTGGAAGAAAAATGGATTTAAAATTTATCACTTACAGGTGATTCTTGGGAGAGAAAACATCAATACAAACAAAAAGTCTCCCATAAACATCCATGGTGCCTGGCAGGATGTGACCTTAACTGGTAAAGTTCTGCTTCGGTAAATTGTGCTGAGAATCCAGCCATTTTTCTATAGTAGAAGACTTTGTAACTGGCTTTCAGTTTGCACCATAAACAGACTGTATATCTTTAAGATGGTTATTCTTGCCAGGCATTTTATTTCACAATAGTTAAAGAAATGTGCAGATGCTGTCCAAACTTTTCAAAGCAGCAGGGCTCTTTGCAGCTGCTTGCAAGATTTCAGAAGTGCAATTCAAAAATGGTTCAAGTTGTTTTTTCACTAGCCTTTGCAGCAGGAGCTGACTGCTCCCCCGTAGTATACTGTGCTTTAAGGGGAGAAAAGATCCTTTCCCTTTTCCCACCTTTGCAGGTTCTTAACATTAACATAATTTTTAACAAATGAAACTGTGAAGAGCAGCAATGCCCAGCCCAGGAGTTCAGAGTTCACGAGTCAAGCCTTTAATAATCATGAGATTGGTTTTGAAGTAATGCAATCAATCCCCCACCCCCCAAAATTGCATCATTTTTGTCCGCCTGGATTTTGAAAGACCAGAACACGAAGGATTGTATTTTTAATAGGTTTTTTTCTTGGATTGGACATGAAAAGATCACTAAAAAAAAAAGTAATTTCTATTTTGCCTCAGTCACCTGCACAGGGACTTTTAAATAGCTATAAATACTGCAAAAATTACAATGAATTTGCAAAGAACTGGCCAAAGCTTTGAGCTGCCACGTGGATGTAAGCCAAGTCACTGGTTATACTTATTCAATTACATTCTGCAAACTTTAAAGGGGAGATAACAGGGTAAACGGTGAAGACAAAGACATATCTAAGCTGCAGGTTCCATGGCTGTCAAGGATGGTACAACTCTCCTCAGCAAAGCTTCATTCTAATAAACAAACCCGGCACATCACATTATCTGTGATGGAAGTTACTAATACTGGGATTAGTTTTGAGGTGGTCAACACACAAACCAAGCAGTCTGAGCTCATGCAATTATTCCCCATGTGAAAACCCATTATATCACGCAGGCTGTAGCTACCCGTACAAGTTTAGCCAGCTTAGCCACACTGGCATCGCTGGCGAAACCCTTCTCCTAATGCAGATGTACTCATCCCAGTACAAAAGGCTTTCAGTGAAACAGCTGCTGGTGGTTCCCTGACTTGGCGTACGCTGTGCTGATTCCAGTGTTTTTACACCAACAAAGCTGTGTCTATACAAGGGCTTTTACCATAATAGCTGTGTTAGCAAAATAAAAAAAAATCAACCACCTTAACCAGCATAGCTATGCGGTGAGCTGCCTAAGCGTAAAACAAGCCTTGGTGAAGGCTTCCAGAGAGCGCTTCTCTGGTTCAATGCAGAATGGTGCTTTTACTTCTAGAAGGAATTAACCTCTTTCCCTGCTTTGCACAGTTTGGTTATAAGCCGTTTCCTATCCATACATTCTCGCTTCTCATCACCAAAGCCCCTATTTTTGAAAAATGTTGTCAAAACAGTTATGGTTTTTGCTGTACTGAAAGAATTTCAGCGTAAAACACCCAGTGTCACCCCACGCCGGCAGGAAGACCACTGATTCATTTTCCTTGTATCCTGCACGTGCTCATACAACAGCTCTGCTCTGTCTCCAGAATTTACCCTAAGAAATGAGGGTGTTTCTAATACACACCTGTTCTCATGACAGGTAGCATATTACTTGCTAGCAATAAATAGTTCACTTCTAGAAAGCAGGCAGGATTCATACACAGAGTATGAACAGAGTGAATCTGGTGGGAAAACAGAAAATGGATAGACTAGCTCTGCCAGTCCCCCACTTCGTGTAACACTTGTTCTAACAACCCACGGCATAGCCAACATCGTCCCAGCTCATCCACACCCAGCCAACAGCTTCATGTACCTTTGGTATCCACACATCTGTGCAAGGGATGCAGCTGAGGAACCTGGCAGCCTGGGATCTCCTAGGCAAGTTACAGCTTTATCAGCAACTTTTTGCATCACCTGGGGCAAGTCACTTAAAAGCTCTGGACCCTGCTTCACCCATCTGTAAGAACTGAGAGGAAAGCTTGTTTGCTTCTTCGTGCAATGGAATTAATTCATTACTGTTTCTCTGTACTGGATGAATAGTGTCACTGGACTGAAAAATGTTATTGTTGTTATCCCTTTAAATTGAAAGTGGATTGAAGGAATAAAAGTAAATGTATGGTCTATTTTGGCAGATGTCTTCCAACAGATGGGTGTCTATGGTCTTCTTTATAAGAGCTGTCTGCTGTCTGTGATTCAGACCGTCTAAGGAATGCCATGAGCGTGGAGTAAATGGACAGCAAGTCTGGGAAAGGACTTTATTGTGGTTTAGAAGCTTTCAATTCCCAACTGCATGAACAAGTTCTTTTTTTCAAGTAACTCTTTGCCCGTATTTCAAAACGATCATTGAAAATAGCTTGATGCCTTCTAAAAACTGAGCACTTTCTGCTGATAACAGTCCACTGGTTTAGCCTTCAAATGGTGGCAAGCCTTTCACCAGCAAATCGCTAGAATTGGGGTTTATTGTCTTGGTGCATCAGTTCATGGTGGGACCCTGCCTACTGAGGCACCAAGAGAGCGTTCACGTACCCATCCTGCAGTGTCAGTTCTTGGCAGCGGTGCCCGTGGTCTCCTAATGCAGTCTGCATGTTCTTTTGAACAGGAAACGCTTTGTAACACAACTTGCCTGTGGGCACTTACTGCACCAATTAAAGATTCCTGAGCTGGAGAACAAAGAGGTGCCAGTGGAACTATGGTTTTAATCATTTGATTCATTTTCTTCCTTCCTCCACTGCTGATTTTAGATGTATGGGTTTGTCTTTTTCTCTCTTTGTTTTGTTTTGCATATTTTTAGAGAGCAGGACAGCCGCTGCTCGGGAAATAGCAGGCTTGAAATGGGGCTGGATTTGTCTGAATGTTCAAAAAGCAAATTATTTCTAGAGCTGAAGAAGATCATCAGATGCCAGTCTGCCATAACAATACAAATACCTAAATCTTATTCAGGTATACAACTTTTTTTCCGAGAATACACATGAGTTTTAGTGTTATGAGGAATTAAATGCTTAACTGTACTAGAGGGAGGCATAACAGGATACATTTTATTAATGGTAAACTGAAGTACAGGGAAGTTAAATTTTTGAATTGCTATCAGCCTTCACTGAAAGTCCAAGCTGAGCCACAACCCAGGAGATCTTCCTCCTGGTATGCTGATCTTTCTACTTCCTGCCAACGCACTACAGGTTTTTAGGAGCAGAACCACCTTTTTTTTCTCTTTTCATATTGCCTCTAGAAAATCAAGACTCTGGCATATGACTGGGGCACTTAGATCCTAATGCAACACAACCCCACAGTAGCAGTGATCCAAAAATAAAGCATGTAGTGTACCCACGGAGTGCAGAAAGGTCCCAAGAGAGGCCAGAATATCTGGAATAAAGTGAGTCAGAGCTTCAAGAATGAGTCTGATGAATACATAGATTTGCTAGAACATTCTAGTGAAATGTTTTGGAGAACGTACATGCTTCACTCTTAGTCAAATTCTGCTTGAGCAGAAATGACCACACCTATGAAAAGTAGTTCTAATTAAAAACAGAGCATGGCTTTTTTTGATGCAAATTGTTGCTCTAACTGAACCACAGCCCATTTGCAAGATTAAAATTCACTCCTGTCTAAAATGCCAGGAAACAGAAACATTCTCCCCTTTGCCCTGTATTGCTATTTTACTCTGTGCGTGGACACATGATGAAAACAACTCTAAACCAAACTAAAAATGCTCCTAAAGCCACCAACTTCCATGCTTTCTGGGGATAAAATCAACACAATGCTAAGAGAGAAAAGTGGTTTCTCTACAGCCAGGCTGCAAACGGATCCCTAGCCCCTGCTAGTGCAGCATCGCTGCTCGAATGCACCAAGGCCTTAAAACTGCCTTCACCCTGCAGCTGAGGTTCCCTCAACACAGGGAAATCCCCAGCTGGCAGCAAGCTGACAGAGCTGGCTTTGTGCCATCCCATCCTCCATCCACTGTACAGGGGCTGGGGACGGCGAGCAGGATGCTCGTAACATGCCAGCACCCGAGCCAAAGCCCTAAGGACCACGTCAGCCTGAGGGGGGGGGCTATATCCTGCTCTCCCTCCTGGCTGGACTTACCCTCTCCTTTCATCCACACATGCACATCGGACTCCTTGAGGAGCACACGAGACTAGTGTGGATGCAGAGGCTGCTGTGCACTGTGGGGATGACGGCGAGAGACCAAAGCTGCCAGGAAAGAGCTCAGTTCCCGACTGCCGCTTACTCAGGGCTGACAGAATTGCTTTTCTTCTTGGGTCCCCAGGAGACCCGAGGTTTCTTGGAGGTACGCCCTGCTCAGGTTTGCGCCTAACGGCTATTGGCCTAATGAGAAAAATGCTGGCCAGAGAAGATTCTTCCTGAACACGGAGGAAAGAAGGGATTTTAATTTCATTGCACGCTACTGTGAGGACAGACTGCAGATTTTCTTGTTATTGAATGAAAGAACACAAAAAGAAAATGTAGGGACCTAACACACCCTGAGTGATGGGCAATGAGACCCATGGTTGGGGTAAAATGGTTACTGCAGTGGGGAGCAAAACTGCACAAATTAACACACTGCTTGCAGTGAAGGTGATTGAAAGTGCTGGGTGATTTACAAGCACTACATTGCACACCCTGCAGATCCATTTTCTAAAGAAATATCTGCTGTGTCTGAAATTTTCTGTGAAATGCATGAGTTCACTATAAAACATCTCTGCTGATCGGCAGTCTGATAAACCACTACACAACCATCTGCCTTGCTTTTCTCCTCCCCATTAAAGATCAGTGGTGCACCAAAAATAATTTAGAGCTGTTGTATCAAACAGACAGTTCTGCGTGTCTGATGTGGTTAGATAGTTACTATTTGAATAATGAGAACAATTTTTCTTTGTAAAGTAAAAAGCAACAACATGACAGTTGAATTGAAATGAAGAACTAAATCTAAGGCAGGCAAGTTAATAACATTCAAGACAACAGCTATGCATCCATTATTCGTATATAGAAAGAGCCTAACACCGTACTTGATAGTTAATCTCTACAAGGCACTTCCAGATCGTGTCGCATCTGAGTGCTTTAGTGTCTGTGATACATTTATTCTCCTATTGCTCTTGTCACACAACCCTCATATCTCTGTGTTGCAGATGGGGAACTGTGGCACACAGCAGCTGAGCAGCTTCCCCAGGGCTGCACAAGAAACCTTTGGCTCTGCAGCACGGGAATGGGCAGTTCAGGGTATGACCAGTACCCCAAGCCCTGGGTCCCCTTCTCCCTCCATTCTGCCCCGCCAAGGGATTTTGGATGATGCTGCATATAACAAAATTTTTAACTGGGTTTGTGCTTTTAAGAGCTAATTTGATTGCCCTGAAGGTCCTGGAGGAACTAAGTTCTATTGATCAACATATTTCCGTGGTTGTTTGTCTAACTTTTAACATTGTGGGTGGTTTTGGTTATGAATAATACTAAGATGATTCCTCGGTGCTGAAACATGTTGAACACACTCATCTTATGGCTTTCACTTGCATTTGAAGCTAATCACTGAGGTGGGTAACAAAGGTTTCTCTGCTGATTTTTCATGAAGAGTCACTTCTTCTAGGGTTTCATCTTCACACTATGGATAAATATGCTTTTTTGACAGAGAACTGTGGAGGTGTATGGAGGAATATATACTGAAGGTATATATATGTGTGGTGATGTCCAACCTGCATCATTCTCCCTAGTGGCTGCATTTCCAGATTCAACCTCTATGACTTGATAACTAGAGCCTTCCAGTAACCACATTTCACAATTCTGTCTGAGAGGGGAAAGTTGAGAAGTTGTGAGGGGGCTGCAGAGGCTGGGATGAGCAGCTCTTGCTTGGAGGTAGCACTGACAAGAGAAGAACAGAGGCAAATGCCTCCTTCCAGGAAAGCACGTGGCAGGTCTCTACATCTGCAGTACAGTCAGAAACGAGCTACAGATCCGATAAAGTTACCATTAAGGGAATCAGTATGGATGCTACCAGTGGTGCAGCTACTTCACAAAGACATCCTCGAGCATGGCAAAACCCACCTGAGAAGACAGGCAAATACTTGCCATCACCTGCCTCAAGGCCCATGCTGTTTTGGCTAACTGGAGAGCTTACAGCTTTGTGAGCTACGGTCACGCATCTGACTAATTCTCCTGTAGAGGTGGAACCAGCTCTTTACAAGGCAGGTTAAATGTGCTAAGTCCTCAATAATATGTGCCCTGTGTAGGAGTGTAGGCTCTGAGCAAAGAACAAACCAGGGTCCCAGGAAGAAGAATTTTTAATTTTTTTTTTTACAACAAGGAAGATGAGAAAATACTTAAGGGTCCTGCCAGCAGTGGAAGCAGGAAGAGACAAGAGAAACAGAAATCGTGTTAGCTATGTGATATTCTTTGGTCACTTCCAGGAGGGCAAAAAGACTGGGACAACATACCCATTCTGAGAGGCAACAGTTTCAGGAAGGAGGAACCAACAGAGCAGCGCTTGTCCCTTAAGGTCACTTAAAAAGTCTGTGGCAAGGCTTAGAATAGAAGCAAAGTCCAGAACACCAAGGCTGCATGGTAAGCACGAAGGCAGAGGACAAGAGTTGACGAGAGACAGTCACAACTGTAGAAAGGTACGAAAGCTGGACTGTCAGCAGAAATATGGAGAAAGAAGAACAAAGAAGAGAGAGGAGGAAGATGGGGGAAGGGAAGAAGAGAGAAGGGAAGCGAGAGACACAAAACCAGTGATTGCCTAAGACTGTGCATCAGCAGCAGTGTTGCACACTCATGCCAAGCCTGGCTGGAGAACCATCATCTCAGTATCTAGCTGAGAAAAATCACAGCAAGACCTAACAGCTCACTTTATCTCAGAAGAGCTTTCTGGATAAAAGGGATTTGAGGGTAAAGCCTCCATAATCCTTTGGTTTTGCTTTCTTTTAATACTATAAAGCACAAAAATAAACTTTCTAGTTAGGAAAAATATGGCTTTTGTTATGTTCTGACTCACTTTTCCCCAGCATCAAACAAAGTGGCTTTTCAATTCAAGTCCTGAACATTTCAGAATGAAATGCTTTGCAAAGTCCTAGAGTAAATCACAGTTCTCCAAGTCAATCTTCTAATATAAACTCACTGAGGTCAGTAAAAAGACTGCATGCGACCAATCTTGCCTGGCCTGACTTGGGTGGCATAATTGATAAACCAATCTCTAGTTGAAATCAATTCAGGATGATCCAGTCAGCCAAGCAGAAGCCTGGAATTCCATTATTAACTTGCTGCTATTCTGCCTAATGGCTCCTCTTAGCATGGAGGTTGAGTGCATCCCTTGTGATCTATGCTATAGTTAGGTGTTACTGCCTGATTCAAACCTCAGTGAAATTAATTTTTCAGTTCGTTTTGGGAGTTCATTTAAGTGGACTTTGGTTCAATTCTCATGTTTGTTAGCTTTAACTTCAATATTTTTTATTATTTCTTTTACATGGTTCATACTAAGTATTTTTAGAAACATGGAACAATCTCTCAGCTTCTTGTATTAAAAATATCTTAAAACGCAGTGTTCAGGTTTACTATTAGAAAGATTATCTTGCTTGTTATCATGCCCCATTCCCTGAATGGAAAGTGGATTTTGCTTAGCTACTTCCTTGCAGATCCAGCAAATCTGCTAAATCAAATTCACTGTTAAAGCTCAGTTCAGTGTTCCTCTTCAGATAAAGACACCAGATTTTACTACGATGGCAACAAAGTTGTATTAACCACATTTCAAACACAGACTAACAGGGAAAAGCATTGGAAGTCTACTGTGCCTACAAAAGCAGCAATGAAGACTGTACATGATACAGCCACAGAGCACTCAGTACTTAAGTTGAAGAATGTAAAACTTTCATGGGCACAATTTCTCAACTCCAGGTGAATAATTGCAGTAAAAATCCCAAACTATTGGGTGCTTACATAATGGTGCACATTCACAAGATCAAACCGTGCATGCAATTGCCTAGACTGAGAGGACAGCAGCAGTGAATATACGTGAAAATCAGGTCTGTATGTTCTGCATAAGAACTCCCTATATTTGCAGCAATGCGTCCAGCAACCTCACTCTGCTCCCACCAAAATCAGCATCAGGTTTGTTACTAGCCCGCATGATTGCCGCACCCAGCTGTACTATTAACTTTGATTTCCTCTTGCATGGAACACACTTTAATAAAAGAACCAATCAACCAGATTGCCAATAGCTGCCTACCTAAGAATAAGCAGGATATGTTCAAAGAACGCTTTACTCCAACTTATATTCATTCCTAAAGGCTAAATCTGCTGGGCTTACAACAAAGAAACGGCATTGTTTTACTTATCAATGTCCTACTGTTCATCTATAACATCTGCAATAGTTTTGCCTGCAGCACTACCCCATTCATTACAGGCCTTGATACACTGTTCAATGGGCTTTTTTTTGGTACAAAATGTACAAAAGCATTTTACAAAGTGGACTTTGCCCTGATATGAATAATAAAAAAATAATAAAAATGTGCATTTTGTTTCCGATTCTCCATTTTCCAAACTAACCTTTGGCAAATGGAAACAAAATGGCAACAGCTTGAAACCTGACAGCTCACTCCATGGCACGAAGCGAGGCAGAGGGTTTCTGCAGAACAGTACATTTTTTGCTCAGTTGCCAAAGTGCACTGTCATCTACCAAAAATGCAGCTGATGAAAGACCAAAATGCAGCATAAGTAAACAGCAAATACCCACACGCATCAAAAAGAGGCCACATTGATTTTGTGTTGCGAAACAGGTGGGATTTTTAAGTCCTAAACTTTCCCCCTCCCTCCAACAAACCAAACCATGCAAGAGAAGAGTGGTGCTTACCGTCATCCAGATATGCTTGGTCCAGATTTTGTTCCTGTTTAATAGTGACTCCAGCTGGTAACACTTCTTTCTGGTCGCTAACGGGTGGTCCATTTTTTGCTGCTCTCTGGCCTGAGGCTGTCTGCTGCTGAATCACGGTAGGGTATGAACTTGGACTTAGCCTTTGTGCTTGACTGACCTGGGGCTGGCTGGATCTTGCAACATTTGACGTGAAATTTTCACAGCACATGATGTGCTGAAATTCTTGGTGACTTCCACACCTCAGCTGCTGGTTGGTTGGAGAATAGTGAATCACTGGAGAAGGCTGCTGGTTGCCTGGAGAGTGGTGGAGCACCGCTGAAGTTTGGCCTGGAGAACCAGTGTGCACCAGCACTGACCTATGGGCCTCTGAAATAGCAACTGGTGTAGCCATCAAATTGGATTGCTGGTAGCCCAGTTGGCTTGGGCTAAGGCTCTTGCTTCTTTGATATATTACAGCGGATGGATTCTGCTGATGGTATCGAGAATCAGGAGAGGAAAGGCCTGAACGCAACTGCTGGCAAGGAGCCATAGTGGCCACAAGACAGGAAGGGGATTCGGTGACCATTGTATGCTGTGAATAGTAAGGCTGTGTTACTGTTCCCAGACCACTGTGTACTGTATTGCAGATTAAGGCTGGATCATAGTCATCAATGGGCTCTGTTTTGATTGATGGTACTAGAATAAAGCATGCAAAGGACATTATTTGTAACAAGCTGATGCGAAACGGAGAGGTTTTCCTTGAAGTAATAAGATATATTTAAGCCATTTACAAGATTTCATGTGCAAACTCGTATCTCGCAGGCATTGAGTTTAATGAATCACATATATGAAATCATGGCAGAGGCTCTCTTGTAAGCACTCTGTCCTAAGAGGTTCTTGAAAATCTTTAACGAACTATTTAACCAGAAATCTCTAAAAAATGAAAAACTCAATACTTTAGCCCATATTTTAATTCATTTAAGGCCCATTCAGGAACATAAGCAAAATAAGAAGCCATAGATAGGTGCTTTGTGTAGTACTTCTATCTCAAAGGGAAACTGAATAAATAGAAATCCTACGACACATAAAATTACTCGGTTTCCTGTCAAACATTTAACTAGTGACCAAAGGCAGAGTAGAACTATGTCAGGCCTTTCTTTTTAGTTAGCATGTTAATCCCTTAGTACTGACAGCTGAAGACCTTTCCGACACCATCATTTAAAAGACCACAATTTAGTAAAAGTTGTGTGAATCTTGGTGTGGATAAATGATGGTCCTCTAAAAAAAAAATTCCCACATATCTAGCAACTTTTTTGTCAAATCCTCCGCAAAACTCAGTACAGAAATACCACACAATGGAAACGATATCACGTTCATGCAACAGGGTTATTTTTTGGGAGCGTAAGGATTCCTTCTCCAAGTGGTCTATTTTAGGGCTCTTATTGAGAAAGTATTGTACTTCTCAACAACATTGCATGGCAGAACAATTTAGCAACTGTACAAAACCTTCACATTGGTGATACCCTATACAGTTCATAAATTCAGAGGGAGGACCAGAGATTTTCAGGCTGGAGGAGACTAGAATAACAATCAGTACCAGTGTTTGCCTGTCCTTAGATACCAGTCAAATTAAGACATCATTTTGAAGCTTGCATAAAATCTGGTACTGTTATTTTATGCTTTCTGGTTTTCACAAACATAATACTCCGATTTTCTCACAATAATTTTCTCCCAGCCAAAGCTGAGAAATTCTGGGAATCTCATTAGTAATCCCATTGCATTTATTGTGACATGGCTCACCAATTCCCAAGAGGAAGAACATCAGAAAAACAATCATATTTTTTTCTCAACTCGCCTCTTTCTGAAGAATATATATTGCTCATCTTCCTCCATACCAAGCCCTTGTTACTTTCCCAGATCTGATGTTATCTTACTGTTGTACATGTCAGCTGGGGAAGGCAAAGCTCATGGTTTTCACAGGGTCACATCATGTCACAGACTGAGTCTGCTCCCACTGAGGCTGTTGGCAAGCTTCCATCAAGTAAATGGGGCAGCATCAGCCCGCTGCCAAGATAACTGTTCCCTTAAATTTAGGGAAATTCCTGATCATAAATCACATGTATCCTTCAAACCAAACAGTTGTTGAGTGCTTAGCTGCACTCAGCTGAATTAAATTAGTAAAATTTAGATCCTCCAATAATGGCAAGAAAACAACATGGCAGTCAATAGAATCTTGCTCATCAGAACTAGGCAACAACTTGCTCTGACCTTGAGAATTACCTGGGTGATAGGTAAAATGTTGGGGTTGGCTTCTTTTTCTTTTCCCATTGATGACATAGAAATTCACCTTCACAGCTGTGCGAATGTGCTTGTTACGGTACTCTGGTACTTCTACAAAAAGCATGCTCTGAAACAACAAAAGGTGAAAATATTGAAGTAGTAACTGAGGCAGACTGGAGGTCATCTCCCGTTATGCGTGCAGGCATAAAGGAAGAGAAATCTTCTATAAAGACGGGTATGAGAAGAAGAATGGAAAAAAAAGGGCAGATGATGAAAGATGAGAAAATCTTTGGTGCTAAGAAGCTGCTTTCTATTGATTGGATTCTTGATGTTGTCCTGAACTTAGAGAGAGAAGTCTCAGCTACAAATTGAACACACAGAATGGTGATAAATGCAGCAGCGCTGTTAATCACACTGTGCTTGATAAACAGGTATGTATTGCAGTTTTCTCTCTTTTTTATAGAATAAACTTGATTATTCTATACGCTTTTTACTTATACACAGCTGGGTCCCACTTCCATGGAAATTTACAGTGAGTGTCCTGTTCTCTTCCACAGGGGCAGGCATGGCCCATGGCGATGCAAGTGCCAGCTCCTAAATGCACTGAACAACTACAGTAAGTTCCCATTAAGCAAAGTGAACAAAGAGGCTCATTCCCTTTAAAGATCAATGTTCATTTTAAATACTATAGTGCAAACCCTGTCCTGCAAAGTACAGTGCACCCAAGACTTCCATACGGGCGAAAGGAAGTCAGGACAGCCAGCATCCTGCAGAGGACTGGGCTGATACAATAGAGTCTTCTGGAAGAACACAAAATCTCGCAGTTATTCAGTTTGCTGTGGGTTACTGCTAAATGAATAGTTTCTTTTTGCAATACATTTACTGCTGAAGCATTTGACATTTGTTCATTGCAGCAGTAAGATAGCTGCTTTTTCTGCTTTTGAGAAGCTCTTTGAAAACTATTCCGTGAATACAACTTGCTGTCTGAGAAGCTCAAGGCGAGGACATCCAATGTTTTGCATACTTACAGGCTGGCTCTTATCTTTGTCCACTGTTGCCTCCATTTCCCAGATCTGCTGCCCATCTAGAAGAATATCACAATATTAATCTCATGGTATTTTCTTAATCATAAAGCCTGACTTCAAAAAAGGAGGGAAATCAAGGGCATCAAGTTAGCAAAGATCTCAAAACGGACTTAATTTCAAGCACTTTCCCAATCCTAACCAAATGCAACAGCACTTAAACTTATCATGGAACACTTCTCTCGCCAGGAAAAAGCTTACATACATATTAAAATTAAATGTTTATGTAGAAATTAGCTGAATTGAGGAATGAAATATTTAGCACAGGTGCAACATCTGCTTCTTACCAGACTTGATTTTAGCCGCCTTGACTGATGGAGGGCACCAGAAGGTCAGATTACTTGTTAATGGTCATATTTGGGCAGCTCAGCAGACTTTCCGCTATTTTAAGCTAAGACCACATGGCTCCCCACCAATGTGGTAAGTGGTGGAATGGGTGAGGAGGTGGAGGAAGGACTAGCTGAAAATCCAGATCTTATATGGGGTGCTTGGAGATGGAAGCAAGCAAATGGAGCCATTTCAGGGCTGATTTTTAGAGGCGCTGCACAGTGAAACTGGCAGATACTCTGAATTTTCATGGGAGCATAGGTTTTTCTAGAAGCAGTTCAACAGGGATGGATTCTTACCAAAATCGGGAAAGCCGCTATATAGAGCGCTTAATTTGTGTCATGCATACCTTCTTACTATTTATACTCGTTTCTTATATGTGCAATAAGAAACCTTAGCGCATGATATCTAGCAATACATGTTCTCTGATGGAGGAACAGGCCCAGCATGTCCAACAGTGGATCCACACCTCAGCACTGCCAGCACTGCGGGCTGTGACACCAACAGGTTTGAAGTCACTATAAGGCACTAAATATTCACCGTATTCAGTGTAAAAGCACCTCATTGCATAGGTGACAGCCTCTACCTCTGAACCACTGGAAGTCTTTCTGTTGTTAATTACAACCACACAGCTCATCTCCACTCTGTTACACAAAATTGTATTTATACAGGAAAATAAAATTTGATCCCCTTGTATGGAATACCATCAAAGTAACCCTCATGACATAAAAATACATCAGTAGCGACAGGACATTTGTACACAGACTTGATGCTTCATCTGGTTACAAATATGTCTTAAATCTACACTCGCCCACAATTCCCAGAAACATCTTTTAGCAATGCCTTCCTTATTATTTTTTCTTTTTTTAGATTTTAATCTCTACCTCTTTGATTTTTATATTCTGCCGGGCCTTTTAGCCAAGCAATTTGCAGAAGAAAAATATTGATGGGGGGAAAAAAAAAAGCCTCATACCTTTCTGAAAGCTTGATTTTAAAATGAATAGGGAACACGTATCCAAACGAACCACCAACGTGACTTGAAATACTGCAGCCACAAGGCTGGTGTTTGCTTTGGAGAGGGGCAGGCAGCTCCCAGTGGGGGTTCCCCAGACTGCACGCCCAGGTCTGGCAGCACAGGGGTGGAAGTCTCCTAAAACCAGTCCTTCTCACAGGACTTTATTTTTCCCAATTCTTGGAAATTCTGCAAGAGTTGCTTTTGTCCTCTGTTATTTAAGTACTTCTGCTTCTGGCGAAAAGGGAAATGAAAGAGTATTTTTAAATGCATTTTGCATTTTTTCTGTTGTTTTCCTCTTTGTTCTCTGCTCTGCGCAGACAATGAGCTGACAGATGTGCTTGGCTCTCCGGGCAACCTCTCCTCGCCTGCCCCAGATCTGCAGCCTGCAGCCCAGAGGTCCCTCACAGTGTGCCCACTGCACCCGACAGGATCTCACCTGCTCCAGCACCCTGCACCTCAGATACCTGTGCTGGGTTTTGGCCCCTAAACACGCGCAAGGGAGAGAAGCCTTTTCCCAGAGTCCACTGCCACGAGCGTGCCCCTTCTCCTCCAGGATGGGCTGCTCCCAGGGTGTTTGGGCAGGGTGCCTGGCTTGTGGTGGGGCAGGAGTAGGCACGCAGTGCTGGCTGGGCCTCCTCGCCCCTATCCTTCCCACTGGGAAGTGGAGACAATTGAGGGAAAGCTGGGAGTTTGGCTCCATCCGTTGTTTACCTTGTGAGGCAGAGCCTCGCAGGGGGAGAGAGAGCCCAGGCCTCCAACACCTCACATCGCTACTGCCACAGCCTTCTGGCACAAGGAGAAAACGCTAAATAATTCTGATTTCTTTTTTTTTCTTTTATTAAGTGTTTCAAGCTCCTCTACAGTGAGTCAGTTGTCTTTTCTACGCTAACGCATGGATTAGTGACAGCCTGCCAGAGCAGAGATGGCCTCAGCAAGCTGTGTAATAAGAGCCAGCAAAGCCCTTGCCTGATGTGCTGTTTAGCCCTCACATCCCAACGGACCGCTGCGCAAAGCAATGGAAAACACTCCATTATTTAACAATAAGCATTCACTTTGGCTACTGCTCTGGACTGTTGCAGGTTAAATCTGTAACCCCACTAATGCAGCTAACGCTTCACCATGGTTGAAAGAGTAAATACCTGAGGGAAGGGGGAAGCCAGCAAATATCTGGGGTTTAAGCCAGTAAATACAAACTGCGTTGTCTGATGACAAGGCAGTAAATATTTAATTCCTCTTCTAGGTGATCTTAGTGAAAAGAAGCTATCGTAGTATGTGTTAAGGAACCTGCCTACATCCCCCCCCAAAAACCCAAGAGATAATTTCTTACAGTTCTCTCCGGAAAAAAGATGGGGAAAGGAGACAATAAAATATGTCATAAGAGCTCTGATTGACACACACTGGGAACTGCCTAAGCAATGTAATATGAAGATGTCCTGACAACAAGGACAGCCAAGCAGGAATAATTGACACTGGTTTTCCTCCAGGCAGAATGCTTTCATCTTTGTTTCTGTACTGCAAAATTCAAACAGTCTGTGCAGATACAACAGCACTAACTTCACAAAGAAGGTAGAATTCAAAAGGATTTGTTGGTCCAAAATGCATAAAATAAAGGAGGAATGGGCCTCCAAGTCATGATGCTGTATTCAAAACGCCTGTGAAGCACATGCAACCACAGTCACAGTGGATTTGATTTAGTAACCAAGCCACCGAAACAGCACTAAAAGCTAAGGAAGCCAACCATAAAAATCAAATCATGTTTAGGCTGAGTCCAAAGTCTGTGGTGATTAAGAATAAGAATGAGAAAAAAACCCAACCAAACAAGAAATAAATGTATTTGGGGTTATCATTCTAATGATGATAGATGCTTCTGTTTGGATATATTCACACTCATGGCAGTTAAACATGTTTCTAACAAATCTGTCAGCAGCGGCAATCCCTGTTCTTTAAGCACCAAAGCCCTGTTGAATATAACCACTCTGCAGCTCGCTCTCTGACCTTTACGCTCAAATATCATGATGTGGCTCCATCTGTCTCACTGCTTCACTTTTATAGTTGCAAATGTACAAACTTTAGTTCGACACAATCAATATTTGCTTTTCCTTTAACCCCTCTGGATATGCACATTACGGTCAGCCTCTAGCAGAAGGATGAGGGAAGCCATGAATAAAATGCTACCACATCCAGAATTGTCTCTGATTTAACCTGTCCTTTTTCCTGGTAATGAAAAGAAATCATTTAAAACTGTACACTAAGAGAGTTAATGAAGAGCAGGAGGAATAAACTGAGACGTCTAAGACCCATCTGTAGGACAATTCGAGCAAATTTTGAACAGAGAAGGCTTGCACCAAACTGTCAACACATTTATCATCTTCAGAATGTGCATAAATGAGAATTTTTTGAGGAGAATATTAAAGTGGATGTTTGAAGAGAGTAATCAGCAAAACCAGGGAAGTAGGCCCTTTTCTCCAGTGCCAGTGTTCCAACCTAGGTGGTGCCTAAACACTGTGGATGCATTTTGCTTGGAGCACGAGGTTGGCTCAATGACTTCCTGAAGTTCCTTCTGGCCTTAATTACCCTGTAATTCTGCCATGCCACTAACAGGACAAATGACTTGTCCCCTTCTTTGCTTGCAAACTGAGATGATTAAGCCCCAGCTTGACTGATAACTCAGTCTAAGTCTGCAAACAGATATCTGTTTATTGGATATCATCAAACCCACTTTGACAGTGGAGAGTAAGAAAACCAAAAAGACCAATGGCATAATTTTTGTGGAAGTATTGTAAGAGCATGAGCACAAAGATGCAGTGTGTGTGTGCTCTGCAAGTCACAGTCAGTGCTGGACTGTCCCAGCAGTGATACACACCAGCCAGAGCACTGTGAGGATGTCCCAGGACATGCCTAGATCACACGGTCCGTGTGTGTCGTGTGTCTCAAATTCTACTTCCAGAATGGGAAATTCAATCTGTGCATAAGTTCCACAAAAGATGATAAAATATTTTTGATTTAGATCCTGAGGTCTTACCAGCCACGGCTGCCCCATGCAATATTTTTACTGTTGTGGTTCACTGCTCATTTAATGTTTTGTCTTAGTTGGCAAGTCTTTAACACCACAGGTCAGTGAAACGTTCAGGAAATAGAGATTTTTGTGCTGCTTCAGGGCTATAAGACTTAGCATTAAACCCTGATGAGAGATCTGATTGTGTCAGCACTCTTCAGAGGAATGAATGAGTTGTTGGAAGAAAGTAATTCTACCCTCTCTAACTCAAACTGTGACCATACCAGCATCTTGCTTCAAACTTTGGGGAAAATCAAAACGTCAGCCTGCATTAGGAACATTTTGGGTGATTCTCCACAGCCCCTAATAGGGCTTTTTTTAATTAGCCAATTAAAGGTTTTCTGAACCAGTTACAGCCTTTACACGTTATTCACAATTCCTTACTCATGACTCTGGGGTCAGTAACTAGTAGAGAAACAAACTTACTGCTTTATTTGAACAAGCATGACTGATGGACTGAGAGGTGCAGGAAATTTCCTTTGCAGTTCTCTCCATTTGAAGACTAAGTACACTATTGTGCCGATTCTGTATGTGATTCTGTGCCTGCATGTGATTTTATGCTTGAAAATCTACATTGCTTTTCAGTCAAGCATTACACAAATTACTTAATGAACAACCTGTTACCTTTTTCCCAGGCAACAAACCATACTAGTTCCCCAAAGAAACTGAGCCTTGTAGCTAGTGGGACAGCTGCCCCGAGTACACATTTCTGCAGTTCCCTCTTGGCTTGCAATGAATTGTCCTTATTCACCGTGTTTCTTAGAAGGTCTTCCAAAAAAGCACAATTATCTCTGTCAGCTTTTATCAGTAGATTACAGACATCACTGGAAAACAGCCAAGTTTTTTTAGAGCCACCCGAAGAACAAAGTAAACAACAACAAATGCTTTCCAGCAGATCAGACATCACTTCTGGGATGCAGAAACCTTATGGATAGGGGAACAGTCACACAAAGTATCCGCTACTCTTTTTGGGGATGAATTCTGATTTCAGCTGGGAAGTTATTCTGCTTCATGTCAGTGCAAGTTTGCTCAGCATCTGATCCTAAGGAGCTGTCCCCTTTCTAAGCTCTTACTTCAGAATAGCTTTCAAACTTCAGAGCAAACACAGCATGACTGAATTTACAACTCATAAAAGCAGAGCTATTGACTTTTTCACTGAACTTGATTTCCATGAATTTCTCTTTCTCTCTGCAGCAAGTTTGCTCACTGCAGTTAATGAAGCTCTGTTTAATGATGAGCTGAGGCCAGTGCCTTCATTTTACTGAGTTTGAGTCACCAAGGGCAAAGATACAAGTCAAGGTCTGGGAGGTAAAAGGCCAATGCATTAGTCATCTGCCATCCAGCCCAGCCCCAAATCTGACATTTGGTACAGTGAGAACAAGTCTAGAGGAGATTTCTCCCCATCTATTGTCGAGGAATTCAATTCACGCTAAAATAAAGCATACATACAGTAGTTTAGTAGTGAAGCAGCAGGGGCAGTCTGTCATTCCAGAGCTCTTCCAAATGATTCCTTAAGCGAATTCGTCAAAATAGATTTGTTATTTTTTTAAGATTCTATGTGTGTTTGTGTGTGTGTGTGTATAAATTATTAAACAAAAGCTCCTCTCAAAATAAAACCACTGGGAACCTCCATGTAATAAAATGAGTCACACCAGGATGCGATGACTAAGTGGGAGAATAGGGAATTCCATTCCTCATGCCAGCTTTCTACATGATCAATTTTCTGTCAACAGGTGATGGGAGCTTGTTTCTCTGCCTTTTGTTTATTCCGAGAGTTATTATTATTTTTTAATATTCTTTTTAAACAATTAAGATTCATAGCCAAATAATCAGGACCAGGCATACTTCCACTAGGCGCCCCCATAGTAAACTGTGAGCCAAGGAATCCAGGCCAGTAGTGGCTGCCTGTGTTAATAAGGATTTACCAGCTGTAAAATTCCAAAATCTTGTGTCATACGGGGAAACCTTCCAAAACACTGGATTCCACCCTGTCTCACTGAGTCTCTAACAGCTATGGCAACTCCATTTCTGCAGCCACACTCTTTTGCATTTTTGTGTGTGTGATCCTTAGATTTTATCCTGTTTTGCAGTGTTTTTCTGGGATCCCCAGTTTAGAATCTGACAATTGTCCCATGGGATTACGAGAACACCTGGGACAGGAAGAACATTTCAGCCGGGGGGTAAAGCTGTGGGCAGAAAGATTTGCTGGGTTTGCAGCAGCTGTAATAGCAAAGAAAAGCAGAAGGTGTCCCATTCACTCTGAAACTTTCTAATTTGCACAGCAAAGGAGGGCAAACTCTAATCCTCCCTATTAATACTCGTTACTCTTCCACACTCACAAACGGTGGGATTTGCTGAGAAACCTTCCTTTTCTGCTTAGAAAAAGAAAAAAAAAATAGAAACTCAAAGAGAACAAAACCTCCCTGATCCTTCCCAGTTCCGACATCCTTTTGCAGAGAGAACTACCAAGCAGGCCCTGTGCTCCACTTTGGTTCTGTCTTACTGCAAGGCATGATGACAGAAGATTACCCTGGAAGGTGGTCACCTTTAGGCTAATGCAAAAATCAGGTGCGCCTCCCGACAGAGACATCTGTAATTTATTCCCCTGGTTCATTCCATGGCTCTGCAGGTTTATTGGAGAACATATGCATCCAGCTTTAAATGCTGGACTGCAGCCACAGACTGCGTGGAGGAGAGAAAGTGTTCTTTCTAAACTATCAAGAAAATAGCAAGATAGCAAATTTATTGTCTATGCACTCTATAGAGCCTTGCATGTTGCAAGCAAATTGAATCACTTGAGATTTCAGTACAACTCTCCATTTTACTAATTCTATACCTATTCGTAGATATTTGTGCTTTTTTCTTTAGCTTTTCTCATTAAAAACTAAACAAACAAACCAAACCCCAAAAGTCTGGGTTCTTATCCTCAGATGCTGGGCTTTTGTCTCAGGTTAAGATGCCTTAAAAATCTACACTGGAATGCATGTTCAGCAGTGGATTGCATCTCTGGCTGAGTTACAACCCTAGTTCTAAGATATGTCTTGTTCCTCTCAGTTTTCCCTAACTTAAACCTTCTATTTCAGTTCATTAATTTACGAATTCAGTGAGAGAAATGGAGCTTATATTAAATATTTGAAGTTGTTTGCTGGGGTCAAATAGCACACTTCTCTTTTGGATGGATCTGGGAAAAAAACTGAAAGTTGTTTTAAAAAAAATCTTTGTGTTTTTTTTTTTTATCTTTAATTTGCCTAAGAAAAATGCATCATTAATTTTGCATCATTAAGTTCAAAGAGATAATTGTTGAAAACAGTTTGCTATTTTTTGCATTCCCCAGGAGTTCTGTGATCATTCATGAAACTGTCAGACTACCAACAGGCATTTAGGTCCCTATTTGGGTTATGGGGAGAAATTTCAGACTTGACACAACAGAAAAGGGGAATATTGCTGCAGACAGTCTTAACATTTCCTTTCACACCTCCCACAAAGGACCGTGATCCTCAGTCCTGGTTCCTCACTACCATCAAAACTGATATACAGGTCCCCTGCTATTCACATTATACATGTCATAATGCCATCCCACGTACAGTAAATTATCCTGGCCAGAAGACTGTTCGATGTTTCAAGTTATTTGGCTGATTTTGAGCAGATATACATCAACTTACACAACTGCAACTCATACGGGCTGTAAAAGGCATCTACTGCACAGAAGATCCCTTGCAGCAGTGGCTTTACTTATGACAAAATGTCAGCCAGTATGTGCCTCAGGGTCTGTGGTTCAGCCTACCCAGGAGCTTCAGCTTGAAGCGAAGTATCACCCCTTTAACATTCTTGCTTGTCAAGGCTGCCCTGCTCGTCTCATTGTCACCTGGCAGTGTGTAGCTGTTCCTTGCTGCACAACTGGTTGCAAAGGACTTTCATACTCCTTTAACAAAGGATTTACTCTGTTTCACTGAGCTGGGCTGCTTTTCATTGGCAAGTTCCATACCCAACACCCAGAAGCACTGAGCTCTTGCTACAGCTGCAGGCCAGAAGGGAGTGATGTAAGAAACTAAAAATTCTTTATTTTATATTTTTAAAATCTGTTGTGCAATTTGACTACATCTAAATATATTTTTAACAGACCTTCACTCTCTCCACCTATAAGTTGTGATCATAAAGTCTTTCTAGACTGCTGTGATTTTCTTTTAACTTTTGCAGGCAGAAGTACAGGAAGACTGATCACGTCATTGGGTCCAACCTATTGTGCTTTATATAAAAGACTTCCCTCTAGAAAGTGGAAATACCAAAATCAGACAGCGCTGTTGTACTTATTTGCCAGCTTGTGATGCAGCAGAAATACTGAAAATTGCAAGTTTGGGAGTAAAATTACTGTAGAGCTCCTGCTGTGCACGAAGGTGTGAAAGCTGCTGCCCTACCTGAAGCAACAAACTCTGTGAGTAATATTTCAGGTATTTTAGTAAAGCTGCCAAGTATGCCAAGAGGGTACAGGATGGAACCAGAGGAGGTACAAGGTGAAATGAGAGGGAGGGAAGAAGAAAGCCTTGTGGGTCTTGATATTCTGGCACTGGCGAAGGATCTGTGGTTGATTTCTAGGGTGCAGAGGCAAGTGCCTCCATTCAGACACAGCATTTTGGGCACTGTGCAGATGAAAGCCTCAACTTGCCACCAACACACTAAACAGCGGTCATGATCCTGCCTTGTGGTGAGCTCTCCTGAAACCAGCAGACATTCAAGCATGTTCAAGCTCACCTGCTCTAGCTATTAGCATCCTAAGAAACCACTGTCACGAAAAGATCACCAAGGTGACCGGCATGCAGAAATTCAAGCCAAAAAGAGACTATAGCTCCACTGCTTGAATCTAGAGCTGGATAGACTGATTTTGTCAAATGCACTTTGAGTGCCCATGCTTCACAGGCCTTGACAGCTGCATCAATTCAATGGGCAGAAAGAGCACCACCTCCTCTCTTTACACTGCATGGCCGAATTGGAAGGTTTGTGGTGGATCTACTCCAAAGATATACTCTTTCTGTTTGGGTTGTTCCTCCACCACCCACATTGTCCTAGGGATGATTCATGATGTCCATGTGGCCACCATAAGAGTTTGGCAGGGGAAAGCACAGTCCATTTGCACTTTTCTCCCAGAGAAACACGAAACTCCTCTATCACTCACAGCAGAGCAGCAGTAACCAGTACACAAATGGGAGTAAACACAATGCAACCAACAACATCTGACTTGCAAATTATTACATGACAATTTAAACAAATAAAAGGGGGAATTCCAAACCTTTTTTTTTTTTTTAACTGCAGTGTAAGTTCTGGGCCCCAACCAAACATTAACACCCTTGACCTTTAGGATATTCCAGATCCCTGATAGCCATAAGACTGCTTTGCAATATCTCTTCCAGATCGAAATTAAAAGAACACACACACTTCAAAAATTTCTGTCTGTACAATCTGATCTCCTTGCTTCCCCTGACCTGTATTTTTTTAGCTGGGCTACATCACACATCTCTGAGTTCAGATCTTACAACTCATTCAGCCAAACTCTGCTTTTGTGTGCTGGACTGAATGTACCAAATTCATGAGTTCCCCTGGCTTACAGCAGCTACAGATTACAATCTTTCATCAGGAAGAGACAACCTTAAAAAGAACTCAAAACTATGACGCTTGCATGTTGGTAAACCTTATCATTAAGAGAATGAATGTTATTTATGCATCACCATCTCAAATGCAAGTACTTTATTCCCCTTGCTTGCACACAGAGCTCGGAGCTCCAGCCCCTTCTGTTTGCTTCCTGCTGCCATTTCCTGTCGCAAGCCTAAAATAAAGAGACTTTTACAGTCTTCTTATTGGCAATCTCATTGCAATAGTTTGTACTTCACATAATACAATAAAGCTGTTATTTTCATAATGAAATCCAAGCATGATTTGGGGAATATTCTTTATTTTCCAGGGATTTCTAGGGGAAAATATACATATGTGTAGTGCTGCGTAACAGAGAAATAAAACCTATTCATTCTTGCCCTCAGAAGCACGCTGCATTTCTGTCACGAACATGAACAGTTCTACATTTCTCTGTGTTGCCAGTAGTGAGTGAAGAACTGCCTAGAAGATCCAGAGGAAACTGAAATAGATTTTAACTGTTCATCTGAGGGATAAAGCCTAATATACAATTGTGAGCCACAACAGCAGTTTCCTCTGTTTTGTAAGGTACTTTAACTGCCACCTTCCCAGCACCTGCTTCATTGCAGACACTGATGCCGACCCTACATTCAAGGTGCACCCTGGTTCTGGAGTCTGTGAAACAATTCATTAGCAAGGGGAATATCTCACTGCACAAAGACATCTGCACAAAGTTTTTTGGGGAAAAGAAAAAGTCTTGCTACTCTCACCTTAGACAAACAAGCCCAGCTGAGGAGCTCTATGTACAGCACACCGTAAGCTATTAGATGGTTATCTGCGCTGCTGCTCTCAGCCTTCTCATTACTAGTAGAGGTAAAAATGCTGGCAAAAGTGGGAAATCAAATACCACTTGCTAGCACAGACTGGTAAAATGAAACCCAAAGAAAACCATGTTTTGTCTGGTGTGAGCTGCTGTATCTTCCTGCCTTCACAAAGGTGTGATTCTTTCACAAGCTCTCCCCAGCAGCGCCGTGCTCTGGAGGAGGGCAATGACAGGGTCGTGCCAGCTAGCCACTCACCAGATGTTTATTGTGGCTTACTTGGCTTCTAAGCAGCTTATCAGTGCTTTCTGCAAGGTGCTCTGCAGGTCGGATCTGCAGCAACGAACTTCCTGAGGCAAAGGCAGAATCCTCCTCCTCCTTCCACCCAGTGACATTTCTAATTGATAAACTGGGCTGCAGAACTGGGCCTTTTTGTTCCGTGTTCATGCAGACTAATGCTAAAATAACTAAACGTGGACACGGCAATGATAACTAAAATCATCTACAGTTCATAAAAGAGGGAAGCTGAAAGTCACAGGTGCATAAGACCCTAATTTTCAGGCAGGCTTGGACACTCATTAACCTCTGACAACCCAAGCACAAAAGCTTAATTCTCAACCTGCTGCAGTCAGCCAGAGTCTGATCAGATCCCCACATGATTTTCACATCCAGCTCAGCTCTTTGACTTTCCTCACCTTAAGAGACACCTATTAAAGAAAGCAATCTTAACATTAAAAGCACTTCAGGGCATAACTGTAAGAAGTATCGCTGCATTATAAACAGTGCATGGACACACAGTGAACAAACTTGCCTTCAGCACAGGGCACAGCCCCCCAGATAACCCACTGCAAACTACACCGGCTTCTGATTCAGACCAAAAATTTTACTCTGAGCCTCCCATCCTCTAAATTCCCTCTCTGCCAATCAAAGTCCAGCAGACTCAGACTGCCTGCAGAGGCTGAGAGGTGGCCGGGGAAGCAGGATATGGAACACCAGCATGCAAATCCCGGCTCCAGACTGGGCACTGCCGCTGGATTAAGTCATGCCTCTCCGCTACCAGGAGATAAAAAAAGAAGGAAAAAAAAACCAGAACAGTTTCCCCAGCAGTGAAGAAAAGCTTTAGATTTAGTGTGGAAAATGTTGTTGTTCTTTTTACTTTCTAACATCTATTCCAGCCAGAGCCTTCTCTGCTCTTATATGGAAACAGGGGCAGGGCATTTTGGATGTTTCCTCGAAATGGCATTAAGAGCTGCCTCCTTTTTAGTGCATCATCCCCTTCAGTTACTGCAAAACATTCTTGGGACAGGTACTGTCATGGGATGCCAACCATGTTCCCATGCACCTTCACAATTTGCTGACACTGATGGAACAGTGGCAGCAGAGTGGGAAGGAATTAATACACAGGCTTACAAGGAAATAAAGGGTGCCAAGAAAATTGCTGCACAGGCTCATCTGAAGCTTCACAGTTCAGAGGCCCAGAGCCTTTCATTCTTGGTGTAAAATGGCATGGCTTGCTCACGATGTGGGCAGAATTTGGGACCCACAGCATGCCTTCTCCCCTGCCACGTCACCAGCTGATGCCCACATACATTAATTTTGGCTTGATTCTTACTTTTTGCCAAGAGCATTACCCTATAAATCATGCACATACTGTTCACTTGAGTTATGCAATTTCTTAAATCATTTGCAAGTCACTGGTTATATCACTTAAGCTGCCTCTGTCTTGGTTTACCAACAGAAAACTTAGGAGAAATACATTTTTTTAACAGCATAAAGGGAACACAAAGTTTACATAAAGCAGTCTGCTGCTTTTTCATACGGCAGAGTCCTTTGTCACACTGAAATCATCAGGAGTAAAAGATGGCAGAGTCTAGCGCTTCAGGTCTGCAAACTGCTTTTTTCATGCCTGGACATTTTTGTTATCCTTGCAGAGCACATTATTTAGAATACGAAAATCAAGCCTAATGAAGTGTAAATTAAACAAGTCTAGACCATTTACAAAGAAAAAAATATCAATTTGCAAAAGCCTTAGAAAATCCAATAAAACACACACATTGCTTAGGTGAGATTAAACGCCTGCATGCATATGATAATAGAAAATAAATAATTCAGCTCTGAAAAAAATAAGTAACTAACTACAGTGGAATGCATTTGTTCGCATTTCCTCCTGTAGACAAGAAAACCTGAATTTCTGTTGCCCACGTTAACCACTAGATCGTGCTAAGCATATTTGCTGGGATCAGGTATTCTTTGAGTTAGAAATCAAGTCATGTTTATTACAGCATGCCATTATGAAAACGCAAGAGGACTCAGCAAACGCAGTAAAGGTGATGCCAGGCAACTAAATAATTCCCAGTAATCATTCTTTATTCCTATTATTTATATTCATCCAATACCAGTCAGAGTCTGGGACCGTCTTGTACCAGTTCTACACAAGTTGAGCAAATAAGCAGACAAGATGAAAGGAGAAAATCTACTATCTGCCACTCAGTCCTGCTGCGTGGTTGCTCAAGAGCTAGCAAAATTATCTGAAAACTTCTGCCGAATAAGTTTTAAAAGAAGCAGCTCTACTGGAAAAATAACATTGGGTTGTAACAGGGGGGTTTTCTCTTTGTATTGTATTTGATTTGTTTTGCTACAGTCTGAGCCTATACAAAAATATCTGAAAAATATGGAAAATAAAGTGGTGTATTCTTGTATCTCAGTATGTGTATAAACATAATTTACTTTGATATAAAAACACGTTATGCACATTTCTCCCACGCAGATTTCTAAATGGAAGAAAACACAACCTTTGCCTGTAGTTCACATCAATAAAAAAATGTTCATTTCAATTATGATTTCTACAGTATTGTTCCCTAAAACATAAGATTAAAAGAGCACAGAACACCTAACAGCTACCCTATTTCTTTGATAACATATTCTGTTCCCGCTGATTGCCAGTGTCTGTATTGCTGTGAGCCTTCCCCATAACATGGCTTTGATTTAATTTTCATCAGTGCCTGAAAGGCAAATAACACAAATATTTGCTCCCAAGTCTAATTTTACTCACATGGTTAAATCAAGAGATTCGTTTTTACTTAAATGAACTTGAAGGGGATTAGTCATCTGAGCAGCGTTACTCAGAAGCACAAATCTTAGGGTGAGACCATGAGACACAACAGCATGACAGATTCGCCTTATTCCACTAGGGACAGTCAGAAAAAAAACACCTTACCTGACGTTTTCTCTGTGAACACCACCTTGGACTCTGCTGTGAAATTTTGTCCGGTCAGGATCATCTGTTGTCCTCCATAAACAAGGCAACTATCAATATCTTGTCTTTCAACCATCGGAAGTTCATGAGCAGACCTTTGGGCTGTGGACAAATTGCAGACATGAATGAAACCAACTCTGTTTTACCACGACTTTCCAAATCTTCCCAGAACTATCCACAGATAGATCTTGTCATCGTTACCATCCGTTGACTGCCAAAGCAGCTTCTCCAGGGTGCTAAATTTAGGTTTGAGAGGGAAAAATAAACTTACTCAAGGCATTTTATTTGGAAACATTCAGGAGCTGGCTGCAGCGTTTCAGCTGTGCTGGCCTTACTCCTTGTCCTTGAGAAAGGACAGCTTGGATGAATGAACTGGAACTTGCCCATCTCTGTTTCCAAAGAAATGGCCAAATTTTCAAGTGCAGGCACACTACAGCCGTGGAGCCCAAAAATTCCACCTGCAGAGAGGATTCCACTGAATAACACTGAATTCCTTCAGAAAAAAAATAAAAATAAACCTCTTCTACAAAAGCCCATTTCCTCCTGCAGAACAGGACTACGCTAGGCCTGGAACAGTCTGTTTCCCAACAAAAACAGTCTCCAAGTGCAGGCACCAAGCTTTCTGCATGCAACAAGAGGGACAATCATGAAGACGTGTTTGCGAGCAGGAAGGGTCACACAGGGACTCTGCTACCGCTTAGGTTTCTTGCAAGCATGTTTTGCAGAGGCCTGAATGCCTGCGTTACAGACTGAGTTTGATTATAAAAGGCAAGGAAAGAGAAGGTAGGGTGAAATCCATATGGGCATGTTCATGATTAAGGATTTCTAAGGTCTTTTTTGTTCTTGGCCACAAACTTGGAGGGTGAATTTGGCAAGTTATGCTCTCCCTCCCCAGCTAGAAAACCAGGATAGCACCACCACTCCACTGATTTTCTTCTCATTCCATTAAAACAGCCATTTGCATCATTATAAAAGCTTCAGAGAATCCTGTTCACCATCCCTACAAGCCCATTCCAACGGTTTGCTAACAAGCGGCAGGAGACGAAGAAAGTGAAGATGTGAGAATTGTTCACTACAATGCAGACAGCTGGAAAACATCATGAGCTTCCCTGTGACCAGACCAGGTGGGCAGAAGTTTGGGTCTGGTGAACTACGAGTTCATGACCTGCACTCAAACTCCTCCAGATTCATCCACCCCAACTGGAAAGGTCTCTAGAGGATGCCGCTCATCTATTTAGCAGCTGCCTTGGCTAGATTTTAACTTTCTTTCACAAAGAGCCTGCTCCCAAGAGACTCTGAGCGCTTGTGTCTTCCCTTCACTGAACACCCTCGGCTGCTGAGCCAAAAATAAGGAAATGTTATCCTATATGTTTGACTCTGGGTCTCCACTCGCACACAGGCGAAGCTGTGCTTTCAGTGACCTGGTCCAGGCACACTTTTACTGCTGTGCAGCCTTCAGAAAGATTAAAAACCAACAGCTCTTGGCTGCAGTGCGAGCTGTACAGATTCTCTCACCACAAAAAAGCTAGAGTATTTGGTGGGAAAACACAAGCATTACACCTTTCAGGTCTAGCAACGACAAGCTCAGCTGAACCCTTTCCACAAGTCACGACACAGAGTTTTTGCTCTTATTAAAAGGATAGATAATTCAATATTTATAACTGTCTTGTGCTGTTTGAGAGCTATTTTTTAAAGTCTGTTTCAAACAACCTTATGACTCATTGTTCCCTTCAAATATATAATAACAGCTTGGGCTAAGATACTGCCAATTAAGAATATATATTCAGATTATTTTCACATGGCTCTGTGATTAATTCCTTTCCCCAAATACTCTTATTTTTGATGAGTTCATAATTGGATTTATCACAAAGACAGATTTGTAACCTCAAAGGTTTAAAAGTAAATAGCAATCATCTAGAACATTAAGAACATATCTACAGTAGTCAAGAGATTTAAGCTTTGCCCTGGACACAGTTTATTCCTATCCAATCCCCAAATTTAACTTCCAAAACATTCCAAATCATCAAAATTCCAGATTAACCTACATCTCACTTAGTAGAGAGTTAGTAGAGAGCTTTGTACCTGCTATCCCACAGATTAGTGGTTTTCAAGGCTTTTTCAGGACGAGGAAGGACAAATTTTAGCCTGGAAACAACCGTCTGACTCATCATAATTATATTTGGATCTCGGCAAGTTGGAAATCGCTGCTGAAGACCAAGCCTCTGTCCAACTTCCATAGAGCGCAGTGTTTGTGTACACTGCGACCTACCAGGGAGCTGGGGAGGACAGCCGCTTCACCAGGAACGCGCCTCCCAGCTTTTAGAAAACGCCAAAAACCCTTCTGCCATCCTCAGCTGAGCCGGGGCAGCCTCAGCAGTGCTGCCTGGAAGCCTGTGATGGGCAGAGGTGTTCTGCAGGTACCCCAATTCAGCTTCGTGCTGCCATGGCCCCGCGGCAGATGCAGAGCGCGCCATTCAGGCACGGATACAGCACGAGCAGCTACGGGCGTCTCCAAAACTGCTCTCACCCAGACGTGGTCGTGCCTGTAGGTGTACAAAAGCCATGTGCGCACTATTTGTGCTGCAGAATAATACCCTTTGGAAGTGTTTCAGTTGAGTTTTTCAATGCAGTTATCATGCTAAAGGGAAAGTTGGAGAAATACAGGTACCTACTGAGCACTGGGTTTCCTCTGCCCTGTTTTGCCTGCACTCTCTTCCCACTCGGTGGTTTGCAAACCCTTTCTTTAAAAAACAAAAACCACAAACTTTTCATTTTCAAAGATCTTTCTTTGTTTTCACTGAGCTCTATTAAGAAGGTTTCACCTCATTCCCCATTTCCACCCGTAAGCAGGCTCAGGGTTCAGTGTGGAGCTGCCTCAATAGCATTACTTTTTTTTCCCTCTGCAAGAAATATTAATTGACAATAAATCCCCTTCCTCTAAGGCCCATGATGGGTGGACTGCATCCAATAATTTCACACTATTTCTTCTCTTCCCCCAGGGGTTGGCACTTCATAAAGTGACCTACAGCTACTGGAGTTTATGAGCTTTGAATAAACAAAACACTGTTGATTTAACCAGTTGGGGTGTTTACTTTCAATAGCAACAGTTACTGACATAAAGCAGCAAAGCAAATGCTATAGAAATACTCACACTTGGTCTGAAGCAGTGTGTCAGTCTATTAACAGGGGACATTATTTTTCTATTTTATTTGACTGTCTGCAAATCAAGATGTCATGGACACATGGTGCCAAGAAATACAAGTCACGCAGCGACACGAGAAAAAGGGAGCTGCTGTCTCGGGGTGCTGCACCACCATCAGGGAGCCTCAGCCTGGGAGGGAAGCAGACTCTGCCCTGTGTCCCCCTGCTGCAGGGCAGGTCCACTGTTGTTCACAGCCCACCCAGGCTTGTGCGTACCCGTTGCAGGGGCACTGGGTGCCTCACCGAGGGTGAGCCTTTATCCCCTTCCCTATGCCAACAGGTGGAGGGAACGTTAAGACAGCCTAAACCTCTGGGCTAGCAGGCTGAATGCATCATAGGGGATGCACAAGCCTGGAGGCTGAATGAAAGGAAGCATGCTAAGGCAGGGCTAAGGCATTTCTTACTTCCCCACCTGCCCACAGCATCCATAACTGCTCCTTCTGCAGCAGACAGGCTACCTGGTTTCTAGGGAAAAAAGGGATATTTTGGGACAACTGATTACCTGGACGAGTCCGTTGCAGTGCCAAATCTCCCTCAGGACAGTGTTGCCTGTAGCTGCTAGCAGGTTCCAAGTGATAACATCAGTCATATTCTCTAATGCACTCCTCAGGTAACCTCAGCTCCACCTGAGAGCCCCCTTCCTTCTGTGCTGCCCAGCTCTCCCCATCAGCGCTCCTGCAAGCACCTCCTGAGACGAGCGTTTCTAGCCCTGCCTAAGCATAGTGTTTCCTTCCACTGGCTTGGAGAGCTTCCAAGTGCTGCCTTGTCTTGCCCAAAAGCTGACTCGTTTTATGAGGAGTCTTAACTGAAGCTAAACATCTCTTAAAAGCCTCCAGAGAGAAATGAACTCAGCAATCTCTCTCCCTGCATGTGCAATAACAACAAGCGCTGGATCAGGTAATGTAGGCAAAGCACAACATGATCTCCCTCTCAGGAGGAACAGGCTTGTGAACTCTGCACACAGCAGCGAGGCTCTGACTGACACTTCCAGAGAAGAGATAATCTACAGCCTCCAAGTATCAGCACACTATCTCAGTGCTGCCTTCTGCTAGAGTGAAATCTGCTCTGTGCCATTTTTCTGCCACCTGCAACACTGGATCCAGAGCTTAGGTTTATCTGCCGTCCCCGTAGCTGACCAGAGTTCAGGAGAGATCTTACTCTGGGTGGTCACAAGAAGCAAGATTGAGATTCCCTTGCAGTTCAGCGAGGACAAACCTCTAATTACCTCTAAGTGCCATCACAAGCCAAGTAAACCAAAAACCAGAGCTACTTAAAAGAGGTGGGGTCTCAACCTCTACTCCCAGTGCAGCAATCTCCCCAGGCCAAACATCCAGGTCCCTCTTTGAACCCTCCCTGTCCTTATCCTGCTGCGACCCAGCTCACCCCAGCTTGCTGGAAGCCTTTAAGCTGCGACTCCCCACTCCTGACATGTCTTTCCAGACCCCCAAAGGCTCTTGGCTCCAGCCACTGATTTCTGTTAGATTTGAGAAGAGCAGATAGATTTGGATGCCTGGTGCTAAAACAAAAACCCTGACTCTAGAAGCAATAGGAGAGGCATAATTTGTTGTGGGATTAATTCTTCCACCTCAGTGCATACCTTAATGAGCCAAAGTAAATATTTCATTCCTCCTGTCACACTGTGTTTATTTACCATGAGCTGCCTGCCTGAGGCAGGATTGATAGGAGCAGAGCTCCCGTGCCCAGCGCTTACCCAACGCATTAACGTCCTGAGAGACTTTGATCCCATCCATCACACACTGAAGCACCCTGGTCTCTCTGGTGGGAGGAGAGACAAAGGCTGGGGAGCTGCAGTATGGGAGCTAGGGAAGGATCAAAGGCAGGAGGCAAGTCTAGCAGGCAGGTAGACATCAGTAAGGCACCCTAGAGAGCAGCAATCTTCAAATCAGAGGGATAGGAGGAATTAATTCCTGGTAGGATTATGGGGCAGTGGGAATCAAGTAAATAAAGCAAATTTCCAACCCTCATGATTAGATGGGAAACACTGAAAAAGTGATCTAAACACTATGAAAAGAAGAACCTGGTATGAATGACAGCAGTTTACAATTTGTTGCCAGCAAGACTTAATCAGCAGTTTGTGCAGAGCCATCCAAGAAAAAAACCACCAAAAATAGAGGGCTTTCATCCACCTCGTTCTCTGCACGTAATTTATTTTATGATGTCCTCGCGAAGGAGGAGTGACAAGCACTGATGGCAGCAGTGTCAGATAAGTATGATACTTTCTATGAACTGCAGCCAGCTCACCAAACCAGCGTGTGATTAATGACAGGAAAACCATGGCCTTGGTTCACTTCTCTGTCAATCATCTCTGTGGGTATGCACAGCATTTCCCTTTAATCCCTTGTAGAGGAGATCTGCTGAGCTTAAATTATGCTCAGAAATCCAAGCTCTGTGTAATATGCTGGGGTGCTTGCTTTTACCAACAGCAAAGTAAAGACAAAAAGTAAGCAGGAGTTTATCCTTACAGCAAGGCTTGCAGCCTGCAAAAAAGGCAGGCGTTTTCCTTCTGTCTGACTCAGACTTTCCAGAATAAAATCATCTGGTTGCACATTAAAAGTGACAAACGTTGTCAGAATTAACTTTTCAATTCTGTGCCTTAGGAAGGAGAAAAATTTTACTTCACAAAAAGCAGCAGGTTTTGTGTCAGTTGTTTTTATGGCAAACTGTGTGACTGTCTGGAAGTTGAAATGAAAGTGGGGGAAACTTCCTTGAATTCAACTGCTGCTCTCATAATGATCATAGTTATGGTTAAACTTACAAATTGATATCAGCCAAGAGCAAAGATATCATTTATTTCTTCTTTATCTTAATAAACCAGGGCTCCTTCTTGCCTGCCATTGTATCCCAACCAGTGCAGCTCCTGGCTGAGGAAAAGCACTCGCTGGTTTGCCAAGACAACATTCTTTTACATGACTAGCTCTTTCCTCTGTTGTTATTAATGTGTCATGTATCATAGGCTCAGATTGTCTAATATTATGGGAAAATCTACTAGAAGGAGAGAAAAATAAAGGAAACTTCCAGGGAAATTGATTAAAGGGAAATAAGATATTTGACCCAATTTAGTGGAACAAAATATGGTCAATAATAGAAACTATTTAAATTCTTCAGATGAACACACAGTTCTTTGGTAATAAGTTTTGTTTGTTTTGTTTTTTTACCACCTCAGAATATCTATTATAAGAACAAGATTTTAGACTCCCTCTCTCGTGCCAAGTGCAATCATTTGCATTTTAAGGGATTCAAGAGCACAGTTTAGTATTTGCAAACACGGATTATACAAAACAAGAACAGTGAGACACTTTGGGAAAGTTTAACCAAGATCCATTAGAATAAAAACCGTGCCACAGTGTGGCTGATACTCCTAAGCCTTATCCTCGCACCTCGCAGACACTTCCATAAAGCGGTTTTTGGTTGCTGACAGCATGGAGTAAAACAAGCTGCCTCGCGGGTGCTTATGTGGCTGCTCTGAACTCCCTTCAGTACTGCTCCCTCTCTGCTCCGTGGATGCTTCAGCCAAGGACTAGAAACACAACTCCAGAGATCAGCCGCTCACCGAGAAATGCTCATAGTGAAAGCCAGATCAAAGCAAACGAACAGAACTAATGTTACAGAAATTGTCCTAACGGTTTGAAAATGATTATCAGGTCTGCAAATATCAAAGCCCCGCATGGGCAATTCTCCAAGTGGCTTGTTGTAATCAGGGCTGTATTTGAAGGGACAAGTTAACTCAGTCATGCTTCACATCCGTAATATCATCACCTTCTGTGACAGCAGCTCTGTGATAGCCCTTCACGCCCCAGCAAGAGCCCGGCTACACGAGCTGGCTTATGCCAGTGCCTGAAGCACAGCCCTGCGCAAGCAGGGTGCACACCTGCATGTGCACCACCGCAGGGGATTCGCAGAGGTGCAGGCAGGGAGCCAGGCCAAGCAGCTCACTGCTGCGAGGAACCTGTCAGCTGGGGATCCTGGGGATATCTCTCATAGCACCTGTGGGGCTCGCTGCTACGTCAGGGCCTCAGCACGGAGCAACACCCAGAAGGTGATCTCAGAGGTCTCTTGCAACCTTATGATTCTATGAGTCTAAGGGATTTTTCTCACCTTTCCTGCACCACACCTATAAACCAGTGGCTTTTTCTCTCTAAGTAAGAGATGGCCTGTTGCTACAATTACCAGAGGGCTTTCAAATGCCTTTGCCTCCTCAGTGGCTTCAGAACTAACCAACAAGTAACAGGAGAAAAAAGCTGCGAGCTGCTGAATGTGCAGGCTTGTCTGGATATGAGGTCCACTTCGAGGCATAACTGATCATTTAACAACATATCACCTCCTCGGTCCTCCCACACAGCTGCCTGGGGAGGAACTCGCTCCGGATGATGCTTTGAACCTGTGAAATCCCCTCCTAAAACCTGTCAAGTGCTGAATGTGACACAGATGAGGTGGAACCAAATCATGCCGTGAAAAGCAGATACTTCACAGTTCTTGCTTCATTGCAGCTAATGATCTGCTGACACCGGTGGGAGTTTTCAGCCAGGATCTGCTTCTGCTGAGGAGAGTGCTCAGCTATTCTGTTGGTAGCAACAGTGCTCTCGAGGGAACCCCACTGGTAGGGAAGTGGCCAGTTATCTTAAAGCTGCTACTTACTACATCTTTCTCGACAGGATATTATTAACAGCTACCAGACAGGAGAGATCTTAAAGGAGGGTCTCTAGGGACAAGCGTTCCCAGGTGGCCATGTCAGAAAAAAATGAAAAGCAAAGGAAAGAAAAAAAGAATCACAGCAGCACACAAAGGTGGGAAACAAGGTGAAAACGTTACAGAGCCCCAGCACGCCCCTTCTCGGCGCCTTACCCTTCTCAGCCTCTTACCTGAGGCTGTGAGCTCTGCAACACGGGCAGATCGTCTGGGAAAAACTGAGATTATCATCGCTAGTGCATTGAGTCTGCACTACCAATGCTGGCCGAGCCAACTACTGTTTTTAACCATCTTCCCAGAACCGGACTGAGATCAGGAAATGCTACTGAAATGCAAAAATATTGCCAAATATGCAGCAGACTTTCTAAATGTAATAGGTCTATTAGACCAGATCACTTTTTACTCCATTTCCATGAGTTCAGAAAAACACAGTCCTTAACATATCTCTCCAAACTGTCAATATAGGATTATTCCAAAAATAAAACTTTCAGGGTATTTTTCTTGGGGAACAAATACATTTTTTTCTTGGAGGACCTTTGCTGTCTGCTATGCATTTGACATCTTCATATTTTAATTTTAAAAAAAAACATAAAAATTAGCCATTTATACTCATATCTCCACCCTTGGCTTTTTTATGCCCCTAAGACTCATCAAAGCAAATACATCTCAGTATAAATACCTTGACAGTTTAAACAAGCCATTGCAAATAGCAGTCATTGTACAGGCAAATTAGGTGTGCACATGCAATTCATAAAATGTGATTCTGTAAACCGTGACTGGATTTCTGCCTGAACATTCTTTGATGATGGACATAAATACCACATGAGATTGTGGAAGGGTCTTAAAAATGCCTGGCGAACGCGTATTTGGTTTTCTTGGAGGAGAACTGGGGTGAGTGGGGTGTGATCTGTGGGGCTCCCTGCACGGCCTGGGGATCATCCACCCTCTGCTCTGGGCTGGTGTTTTTCTGTACAGTGGATATAGGAGTTACACCTGGGGTTTCCCCAGCCAAGTAGCTCTCCATTGCAGGCAAGAATGGGCTGTTTCCACTTGGAAAAAGAAACTCAGGGAGAAGCCAGGTGATCATTTGCCACCATTCCCTTCCTACCCAGAGAAGCTGCAGTTCTATGAACATTTCCTTCAGCAAATGGGCCTTTGTTTCAGCAGGGGCACGTTTGGGGTGGAGGCCGCTATTGTTTCAGCCATCTGGTCCCATAGAGGAGCATAACTGTTTCCTATGGAGAAAGGTGGTGGCTACTCCCACTATTCTCCCTTCCCCATCACAGTGCCCAGAGACTTCACTTAGCTACTAAAATGTTCTGATAGTCCCTATCATCTCATAAACATTGACAAGAGATCATACGTACCCATCACCCTATCCTTAGTCTTGCCTTGTTTTATTAATTGCTACTGTTATATTCAAAACTGCCACCAGTAATTCATTAGCCACCACTTCCCTTTATTTCCCATCCAAAATTGGTTCCTTTCTTATTCTAAGCAGTCGTTATTTAAGTAAAGCCTGCATCTCAATAAATAAAACTCACACATGAGAAACTCTTCAATGACTTTCTTCACATGATTTATGGCAAAGCAGGTTCTGCTAAAGGGATGAGTCATTCAGCAAAGGGAGAGGAAAACTGTTTAGTATGTATTTGTGAAATCCCCAAACCACTGAAAAGGCACCATGTACCAACAAAAAGCATCACAGGATGCACATGAACCAGCAAAGTGGGTGGAGCGCTTCCAGAAATGACTGCGACATGGGGGGGCACCCCGCGGGAGGCCTCTCTTTCTCAGGATCCAGTGCGTTAAAATGAGTAGGAGGTGCAGGTTTCTCAGCTTACATGCTTATAGGATCTGCCCCTCAGAAATCAAAACTGCAAGATTTCTTCTGTCCCTCAGGGGAATACCAGAACAACTCGGGATTTCCCTGGTTCAGCTGCAGCCTCCTGAGCTGCACAGGACTTTAGCAGACAGGACTGGCTACAGTGCTAAGATCTGAACCAGGTTTGAATTCAAAACCTCTAACCATCCACCAGCTTGTGGCCAAAAAGTTCTGGCTGTGCCTCCACCCAAAATAAAACCATTCCAAGGAAGGCAGGCAGTTGCACGCTCATGCACAAACCGGGACAATGTACATACACACCTACACACACATCCATACTGGCTGCCTGCTCCCAGAAAAGACCTGCTAGCCAGAAAGATCCAGCAGCAGCACACTAATAAATAAAATTTGCAAAAGCCCCAAAAGCTCTTGCTGTCCTTCACAAGCTCTAAGCAGCATCAAGATCCATCTGCTGCCAAAGCTTGTTTCAGGAAAGTGGGTGCATATAGGTAAGATCTGCAGGTCACTCAAATGGTGTCCCAGACCCAGCCAATACAGAAAAAGCAGAGCACCTTTAGGTTTGTCTTGCTGAGCTTTTTTCCCCTCAGGGCCAGCCTGGAGGAGAGGGACGAGACAATCGTTGCAAGAGACAGAAAAGGAGAAAATCACAGGGGCTACTTACAGCATTCAATGGGGTTTGATGCTGCTTGCAGAGAAATGATCCTGCCGTTGGACTCTGGGATGTGCACGCGGAAGACAAGCCGGACACGAGTGTTCTTCCTGCCAATGTCTGTCTCTCCCTTGCGCAGCTCGATGTCTGCGTTCCTCAGCTTCAAAATCCCTGCACAGTCAATGCTGCCAAACACAGACAACACTTAGCTTAACATTTCTGCTCTCAAACAGCTTGGAAATAGGAGATGGTCAGGCAGATTATGCTGTTTTGCTTCAGTCTCTGGGTTAAGCTCCCAGTACTTGCTTTGTTTAGCATCTAGATATTGCCATATCAGCAGTTACAGCGGCCACACCCCAGACACACGGTGAGTGAGGGATGCTGCTGGTCCCCTCCCCAAAGAGTCCGGGCCCAGTGGCTCAGCATGTCCCGGGCGTATTTCAGCTGAGGGTAGGAATGGCCTTTACTCTGGCAGAAGCCACTCTCCAAACATTATAACCCCAAGTCTTATTTCCCTTCTGTGCTAAGCACGAGAGCACTCATGGCAGAGCCCACCCCGGCACAGCAGGGCAGGGAGGGTGAACCAGAACAAGCAGTGCGCCCTGGGACAGGCAGTAAGCTCAGCCTGTGCCGCAGCCCTCTGTGAGCTAGAGAGCAGTAAAGCCTCCATTGTCACTCCTCCAAACAGCTCAGTGTGCAGAGACTGCACAGCAGCTACTGCCTGCACGTGGGCAAATTAGTTCAGCCCCACGGGGAACCACAGCAGTCGAACCAGCTAATTGCATGCACCATCCAGGCGTGTTTTCTCCACAGTTTGTAACGCAAGCATGGAGTTCAACTCCAAAGCCAAAACTGACTTGCTCTCTCCTCCTTTCAGAGAAGGGAGGTGTTACTGCTAGAACTGGGCTCTCCAGATCTGGCCCAGTTCACCCTGCTATCCCTGAAAGCCCTGGGATGCTGTTCCTAGCCAAGGCAATAGCCTGGCAGGGCAGAAAATGGTCCTATGGTCCCATCTGCTGTGTCCCTGCACAAAGGGAGGGAGTAGGGAGCAGGATAGCGTTGAGCAGCAGTGAAAGGATTAAATCAGCATTGCACCTTAATATCGGTATAAGTGCAGGTTAACTTCTTAAGAGCTCAGCGTAACCTAGCAAACACACCTGTCTACACTACAAGAATGTGCTGATTGATATTTACAGAATCTGAGATCAACAACACTTCTTGAAGGGTGCAGTGAGCACTGTTATTAAACGGGCCAATCCATTTTGATATCAGTCTTAAAGATATATAATTTTTCTTCTTTTGATATGAATTAAATTCACATTTTGGGAAGCATAAACCCCAAGCTGTTTTCCACACCCACTCTGTTCCTTGCCATTGCATGTGTGCAGGGGTTTATTATTCCAGGGTTACTCATTAGGAACAGACAATCGTGTTCCATTCAGTACTTGGCTGCTTAAGTTTGAGATGAGGACTTTTATTTATTTCCTTGGGTGCAGAGGGAAGGAGAGGCACGAAGGAAAGGGAGGAATGAGGTATATTTTCTGAAAAAAAACCCCATGTATAAAGAAAGAATGTGGATTTTGCGATGAGGTAGGGGGGCTTAAAAACATAGCTGCTCTGCCAATTTTGTCAGTAAGCTCTGAAGGATGGAGATACAGCTCTTCCCTCTGCAGAGCAATCACTCTCGTGCTGCCTGGCACGCATTCAAACCTGCAGTTTCAGACTGGTGCCCACTTCATCCCTCTGCCTCCATAAAACTGGAAGGAGTAATACAGAAAAGATGTGCCTGTACTTGTTTTTCTGCTAACCTATTACAACAAGAGAGTGCAATTTCATGACCAGAGCACTTGGCTGAGTTCAGAAGAGATGTTTTCTATTCCATTAAGTGCTGTAAAATGAATCCTACACCTTTACTCCACTGTCTACTGCTCCTTGCTTCACACTGTGTCCCTGCAGCATATGGACTTCAGATTCGAGCCCTGTTTTTCTAAGTGCCCTACCGGCCCATTCTGACTTTGAAGATGACAGATGATTACGATATAGTCAGTGCAGCAATTGAGGTAAAGAGCAAAAATGCCTACATGCCTACATGGTTAGCTGATGAATGTTAACCCTTTAAGCAGCTTTAACCCAGGTGCTTATAACTGCTGCTTATGTGTTAGTAAAGAGGGTCCTACACTCACAGATCATCCCAGTGCTTTGGAAAGGGAAGATCCTCCAGAGCAGGCATCATTATCCATTCAAGTGGCTCCTTTCCAAAATGAAGGAACTTCACATGTTGATTTAATCCTCTTTACCTTTGCTAAGAAAAAGGAAATATGCTTACGTTGCTTTCATGTTGGTTTTGGGTTCCAAAGGAATCTCTAAAACTTTGGTGTTGCCAATGATTTTTTCATAGCTGGTGGTGGTGACAGTTTTTCCCGTAATGCGATGGACTTGGTAGAAAGCGTGAGGTTTAAGTATCCGTTCGTCTGCTGTCCCAATGAAGATCTGAAGACCCAAAGGTTTGTTCTCCATGTAACCGTGAAGCTGGCAAGATATTAAAAATCTATTAGCACACACAGGGCTTGCAATGCTTACATGTCAGGAAACCAAATAGATCTACAGACATATATACAGATATGGACATAGATATAAAGATAAGTGTAGTACAGACTCTTTCCTGCTCTCAGAGACAGGCATTCTCTTAAGAGTATTTGCTGGAGTCCATGATACATAGGGAAGGGAGCTAACGGAAAGCATGCAAATAATGGTTATAATACTAAATACAGCAAGAATTTAAAAAGACTATTTCAAGAAGAAAATACTCCAGACAAGCTTGCCATTACCACAAATTTATTAATTATCCCCAAAACAAATTGATAAATTTCCTCAAAAGATACATTTTTGTTCAACTTGCAGTGACTGACTCCTCAATGAGGTTCAGAAGATTTCTCCCTGTGGTGTAGATGAAGCTGTATTGACTCCTCACACCTCCAGCCTTGGGCAGTGATTCCTGCTTCCCAACATCAGGAAACACAGCAAAGACAGAAGAAAGTCCCCCACTTGCATTCCTACAGAACTACGTTGTACTCCCTTATGCACCTTCTCCAGACTTTATCGAAGCTAATGGAAAATGTCCATTGACATAGGGGGCTTAGAATCAGACCCTATGTCACATCCAACCTGCAATGGTAGTTTCTGTTCAGCCTAACATTCAGTAAAATGACTTTCTCTCAGTCAAGCCTGTGATTCCTACTTCAACTGCAGTTAAAAAATAAGGTTTTTTTCCCCCCTAAACAGGAAGTATCTGCTGAATGTGTCTGCAGTTTTGAGAACTGAAATGCTAAACTACGTCGAGAGGTTTCAGAAATTATTGATCCCTATCACATCCCTTTCTCTGGCCTTGGCACATGCAGTCTTGCACAGCTCACATCCATTTCAAACCCAGCTGGAAGGACTGTCCTTCCAGCCCCTCACTTTGCTCAAGTCACTCCGAGCCTCATATCTCTGCAGCTTCTCCTGTGTCCCTCACACCAGACAGAAGCTGCCTGCCTTCATCTTCAAAGCTCTGTTCTTCTCTTTACTCTCTCACCTCTCAATTTTTACTCAATTATCAACACCTATTCCCAAACTTCCCAAATTCAGCCCCAAACACCAGCATTAGCTTCTTAAACACAACATTGTTTTCTGCTCATCAGCCTCTTCCTCCAGGGCAGATGTTCCCTTTTCATACCCACGTTTCCACCCTACAAATCTCCCTGTCTGCAAAATTTGTAAATAGTCTTAAAAGGAAACGTGTTCTTGCTCTCCTGAAATCACTCTGTGGACTAGCATTGGTTCACTGCTCTTTGAAACTCATCCTGCCCCGCACTTCAGCCATTCCTCTTATATTGCATTAAAATACTATCTCTACAGGAAGAGGTGGCAATTTTGGTTTCTGATTGTGTAGCACCTGGCACAAGGAGATCTTAGTTGACCTGAGAGACTGGGGTCTTTAGGGATCAAGGCCATAAACAGAATTTTCTGTACTAAATAACATATTTATAAACAGCATTTGCTGCAAGAGAAGTAAGAAAGTCAGAATGGCTCCATAGGCCAGGAGACAAAGAAATTTCTCCTTCTTTATTAACATTCAAAATTACAGATCAAACCATTCTAAATTTCTCATATAACAACCAAAAATAAAAACCAGACATTTATCTACCACACAGCCAGTGATCTAGCTGAATGGTCTGAGACATGCTAAATTTGTTTTCAATTATTCTGTCCACATACAAAACCTTGATGAAGCCATACAAAGCAAATAGTACCGGAAGATCAGAGAAAATGAAGATTGAGCTAATGGTATTCATGGCCCAACCTTTAATTTTTTTTCTTTTTTCTTTTCACCAGTCAGCAGGAGGTATCTTTACATAGAAGGATTAATTCCCCCCTGGAAGGGGACCACATGCAGCATCAATGCAATCCTGGCAATCTTCCTCCAGTATGGCAAATGTAAAGCGACACTCACTCTTCTGAGCTATCATTACTCATCCAGTACATATTTGCAAGGCAGACAAAGACAGGGTCTACGCCCCAGAGACCCTGCAACCCAAGGGCCTGAATCTGCAGCCTCCGCTGAAATGAATAGCTCTCTGGAAGTCAACAGGTCTTAAGGAGAGCTTCTGCAAGAAAGAAATACAGAATCCAGCCCAGCTGCAGCTCAGATAACCCACTTGCACAAATGCTTTGGGAGAGTGTGAGGAGGGAAAACAGGGCACGAGGCTTCGTGCAAATACACCAGTTGGCTCTAGGAGCGAGACGGAAGAGGAGTGGAGCTGGACTCCACACACAAAGTTTGGTACTGGAGAAGTAGCGTCGCCAAGAAGGTGATAAATACGATGGCAGCCATGGGGAGATTTAGAAATGTACAGAGTGTACGGAAGACTAAAGGAAACAGAGGTCAAAATAAGAGATCTGCTGGGAACAGGCACGAATGTAGGAATCACCCCCTGTTTACCCATGGAGCCCCATTAAGCCCAGGTCCTCTGGGAGCCATACTGAAACTCATCCTAAGTATGGTACTTCCAAATTCCAAGATTTCTTGGCCTTCAGTGAAAAGCTATTGTATAACCAAAAGCCATCTTGTCTTTACAAGGAGAGAGGGAGAAGAGAAGAGTAGTTTTTAAGTACTGAGCATGTTTATTGTCATGTCTGACAGAGTAATTCTTTATAGATCCAGCTAAGATGACGAGAGGATCTTTTGGACTGGAACAGTTATTACAGTGACAGCAAAGCAGCTTTCACTCTACCCTCTGTCCTGGCAGACCAAAACCCCAGAGTTATAGGTGGGAGACTGGAATGGAGGAAAACAGATAATAAATTACAGAAGAAAATTTGCCCCCAGTGAGCAGCAGCTGTAACAGAACTGGCTGCATACGAGGTTTTTAATACTGGCCACCTTTAAAAGTAATTTAAAGTGGTGTTTGCTCATGTACAGAATGAGTTCCCAAGGCAAAAGTATTCATGGTCTTATAATATGTAGGTCTGCGGGTGTGTAAGTGTATAGACTCTTAAAGAAGAGAGCGACTGCCTGTTCATATGGCAATGTTTGTATCATCTGCTGGATGAGGGGGTATGAAACACATAGTAAAAGGCTTTCTGGTCCTCCGCAGGACCAGATTTTAAATCAGTCATTTGATCAATGGAAGAAAGTTGGTAATTTAAGGCATTATGGCAATGCTTTGGAATGGCATCACTGTAAAATCAAAACAGCATTATACAATGCAAAGACAAAGAGAAAAATATATGTAAGAGTCAAGTATCCCCATTTAAAAGGGTGTGTCCTTAAGTTAATTGATTACATTTTAAAGGATGATATAGGTGATCTTTTAACATAATCATTTCCATCTACCTTTCACTTGCTAAGAACACATCAGGATGACTTCAAAACATTAAATGAAGGTACACAGCCCACAGAAATGCTCCACAAATTTTAAAATCGGAGTTTTACAACCAGCTCTGCCACCGATTTGCGACATCGCTTCCGGCTACACAGCTTTTGGGAACAGTGATGTTAGCCCTACTTTGCAGGGACCGAAATGAGTTAATATTTTGTGTCTATTTATATAGATAAATTCATTGTGAAGTAGAAGGAAAGAACACATGAAGGCTATGTTTCAGATATATATCCCTCATCAAAACTGAACTATTAGAGACTGCAACTCTCCATAAACACGTCCAGTACGCTAGGCAGCTGCTTTAGTGTTTAACCATAACACTGAACTTTACTTTGCCAGAATAAAGGAGAAAGGTGACCCTTAAAGAACTCTACAGAGAAGTGAAGACATAAAACATTTTTTTAAATAATAACTTTGCAATTCATTTTTTCCTCCCTTAGTAACAACCAAGCTGCTCAAAAGTCTCAGAATTGCAGTCCTACGCTTCTGTTCATCTCACCGGAAGGGACACGGCAGCTCACCCCACGGTTGCCTGAGGGAAAGGCACAAAGCCCTGCAGCGGGAGCTTCAGCAAAGATGAGAACAGAGGACCAGCTCTGTGCCAAGGTGTTCCTATACTCTTTTTCACCTTCTTTCATCGAAGAAAATGAAATCATCTGGATTTCACTTTCAAGAGAGTGAGAATCAAGAAAGATTTATGAATACAGAACTCTGGGAGGAAATATTTTTGTGTATTATAAGGTGACCTATTCACAATAAACCTCCCCCAAACTGTATACAGATTGAGCTGGAAAAAACCCAACTCCTTTGAATCACATTTGCCACAACGGGAAAGAGAAGCCAGACATGATGTGTACCTTTCCATACTCTATTTTGGGATTTTAAGATCCTATGTCTTTCAGTTGAAAGATTTTTCTTAAACTTTGCTTTTGCATAACTGTTGTAATATTAACACAGCCAGACATGGGCTGGTCTGTGACCTGAGGAAATGCAAAGCACTTTGGCAGATAAACAAATAACATCATTCAGAAAACAAGGAGACTTTTCTTGTTTGGTTTGCTGCTATGATTGGGTTTCTAAACAAAATGGAAATGTGTGGCTTGATTAAAATCATTGGCTCACCTCTGCATAAATAAAATTAATTCATTCTGCGCTCCATCCGTGGATCAATATCAGCCAAATTTGGGGAAAGGGGGTATTTAAGGGCCATTTTCAGCAAAGCATGTTTAATTCTGCATGTAAAGGGAGCAGATGTACCTTTAGCTGCTGTCCAGTTACCCACCTGAAACCAGTTTCTGTGACAGTACCAGCAACCACAGCCACCAAGACCACACATTACGCATACAAAATAACAAAATATTGTCCTGCAGTATTTCAAAATTCAGGTCTTCTTAGAAACTGAGACCCCAGCTCCAAAAACACAAGTGTTTAAAACCATGGTTTTAAAGTCACATCTATATCAGTCCCTGCTCCACTCTTCAGGTGGACCAAACCTGCTGGCATTGCTTCTGGCCTTGGGGATTTAAAAACACAGGTTTCACCTTTGCTGTGCTGCATAAATAGCAAATCTCTTTGCACAAGTGAAGCCTGCAACACCGCTTATTTACGCTGTCTGGTAACCAAGTGATAAATTGATAGCAGAGTCAGAAAGAAAGGCACGTTCCTTTAAGTTTCTGCAGGTATTCACCTATAGATAAAAACATATGCATATACAGGGGAAATCTAGTAAAACCTTCAGAAATTAGATCTTTGAATCTTGGATGTGTTTCCTTGAGTTTAAATATTATTATATTTTATCTAGAATTACATTATTAGCAAGAGGAAGGAGAATTCACAGGCGATAATTAAGATTTTTTTTTGTTCTTAAATGGGGAAGCCAGGGCAGAGAGGTGCAGTGATTTGCCAGGTCCCACAGTGGACGAGCAGCCAAAGCACAGTGAGAAACCTGAGAGCCCCTCCTTGCTGCAGGAGTGGCCAACCTCACTCTGCGACAGCACAGATGTGCGATAACACCGCTTACTGGTTGCAGCACCTTACTTTCCACTAGTATTGCAAGCTTCTGCCTTTGCCTTTTTAACTGATGGCTTTCAGAGCCAAGTTTTCTCCGTGATTTCTAGTTTGGGTGCTGCAAATCTAAAAGCCTGCATGCTTTGGTGATAGGCTTTGTGAGGCAAAAGCAGGAGGATCTGCAAGCCTTACAGGCACCTTTGAAGAGCCCCAGTGAGAATGCTGCCCTGTGCAATACAGATGCCAATCGCCTTAGAGAGTAGAAGGGACTAATTTGTTTCCCATTCTTGACAAGCAAAGTTCTATTGGGACGAATTTAGGTCTTTCTCTCCTGGAAGGTATAAAGCTGCATCTTTGAAGCTGATTGCACACATCTTCCTGTCTAGACAATGCAAGCTACTGCCAGAAGGAAAGTATAAAATTAGGGAATTAATTCACTAGTCTTGGTGATTTTATTTGCTTGAACGTAATCAGCTGTCTTGCTTGTTTCAGCTCCCTGTAACATGAGGCTTAGTCCATTAACTGCTGCATATTACTTGCTATCCCCCTGTGGAAGTCACTCCAGCCTCCCTGTGAACAGGAGTCCATGTGTGTGGTCAGCTTTGAGAAGAGCACGGGGGTGATTCAGATAGACCATCCCCAGCCGGTAGTGAAAAGCAGGGAAAACAAAACTCAACTGGCAACATTTAATTAGAAGAAAATACAGAGCCGCGTGACAAATCACTTCCTCCTACTGCTTCCCTTTTCCTGCTGTACACCAGAAGATAAGAAAGCACTGAAAGGCTCGCCAGGAATGGCACGTGGTTGTGGCACCGACTGCCCTAGGATGGAGCTCGCCCAACGCCCACCTTCCTCTAGAAACAGTGAGGCTGCAAACTTCAAGCTGTCTCTCAAGGCTCTTCACGCCACAAACTATTCCCCTCTTCGGACTCTTCACCAGCCCTGAGGCTGTTTTCCATGCCAGCAAGTGTTTTCAGACACTCCACAACGGACAAGAGGAAGATGTGCTTGTCAGAACAGTCCCTGCTTGGCACAGCATTTCTGTGGCATCTATTCAGCTCTCTTCCTGGTGGAAGGAACTTTGCATCTTGGATTCGACCATTAATTCTCATCACGAATACCCTTGGACTGCAACAATTTCAAGGACTTTTGCGGGCGAGTTCTTTACTCAATAATACTCCTAACCAGTTGGAAAATTTAACTGTATTGTGTCGGGGCGAGTGGCGTATCAATAGCTGTCAGTAATTAAGATAAAGACCTCATCCAGACACCATATCATGTAGCAGCTTGCCTGCCTGCTTCAGTTAGAGCTGACATTGAGCAATAAAGTTGAATATTGTCACATGTTTTTGTTCAATTTAATGTACTTGGGACACAGAAAAAGAACGTAAACCAGAAGGAAATCTCTGCCTCGGTTCTTTTTGCTCCTTACCGAAGCAGTCTAAAAACCTTCCAAAGATAATCCTTTGAACATATGATTCTGCTAAATGAAGAGGGTTTATTATACTCAATTTAAAGTGTTTCTTATTTTGGTGACAATTTTGTCAAAATTCCAAGGACTGAAACTCATTCGCTCTGCTGTTCCTTCCAGTGAATGACAACCAGACTCCCAGTGTCTAACTAGATTTCTGCTATCACATGGGGCTAAAATAGAGAGATGGCAGCTCTTGGGAGAAAGCAGCCGGGGAGTTTTGTTCCTGACTCTCCTGAAACTGACCTTACATTGCAATGCAAGTTGTTTCCTCTCCATGCCTTGGCTTCCCTACCCCCATAAAAGCTGATCCCATTTTCAAGATGCTTTGACTATTTCAACTGAAAGTTTAAAAGAAGAGGCACTACGCCTCTGACTACTGCACGTGTACAGATACAGGGCCTTGGAGATCAGACAGTAGGAAAAAATTCATATATTCACCCAGCTAAGAAAACCAGATGTGTAATTAAAGAGCCTCCATGAACATTCACAACAAAAGATTTAAACTTCCCCCAGTACGACAAAACTCTCTCTGCCACAAGTAAATCAAAGGGTGCAACTTTGCTTATTTTGACAGAATTGCACTGGGGGAATTTCTCAGCGAGGGGCTCTGACAGGAATTCACAAAGTGGTTTCTTTGCCAGCTGTAGGAGGCACTGGGAACCAGCCTCTCAGCCCAGCAGGAACAGAACAGAGGGTGACAAGCCAGACAGCCTTCTGATCACCTAACCTTGCAGCTTCCTCTGTCACACTCAGTTCATCCTTCCTGGCCGACAGGAGAGGCAGCGATCCTTCAGGTGCAGCCCTGGGAGCATCACACCGTGCAACCAAGATGTGGCATAAACTTGAGAGCGGCATGCTGAGAAGGGGGACGATGGGACAGCGGTAGCAGCAAGAGAATCTTGGAGTTACTCACTTCAGCCTGAGATGATTGATTTGATTGCATCAAACCAAAAACTCAGAGCTGAGCCCTCTGCTAGGGCTCAGGGCTGAGCCTCCTGTGATGTGGGTTTGGGGTCCAGGAACTGGGGCCTTTGCTCAGGCACTGGCTATTTGACTAAATGTCAGCCAGACTTTGAAAAGGACTTGGCCAAAAAGCATTTTTGGGAAAAAGAGAAAAGAAAAAAAGGAAGAAAAAGAAAACTAAGCAAGCCCCAGGAGTCCCTCTCCTCCCCACTTTCTTTCTCATGCTGAAACCTCCAATGCGAGTCATGCTCAGAGAGAGAATAACTTGGGTCTGCTGGAAGCATCAAGGTTTCAACAGTTGTTTCAGAGTGAAATAAGAGACCCTAGAAAATTTTCACGAAGCAGCAACAGACCGGAGGAGTCCAGTTCCTTTCCCCTGAACAGCCATTAGCCCGGCGAACTCGGTGGTCCCCCTGGATGTGGGAGACCCAGGTGCGAGTTCTCACTTGGCATGAGGCTCTTCCAAATAAATAGACATTGGTTTTGAGGGACGACAGGAGGAACTAGAGGCTTAGTTGGATGGTGAAGCCCGTGAACAGAGAGCTCAGATGTGACTTTACAGGACATTATACACCCTGTCTGAACTTCTCTTACAGACACTTGAGTGCACCCTGAACAGGATGAGTTATGTCAGTATTACTGCTGCACTGGAAGTGTCCACATTCATGGCAAATAGCCATAAATTTGAACTCTGATTTACTGCACACTGATTCCCCCATGTACAGTCCTGCAGGGAGATCACATGGAAGAGCAGCCTAAATCTTGCATCTGCCTAATCCAGGCATATTTCTAATCTAAGGAATAATCCAGGCTGCCTGCATTTTACAGGTATCACACTCAAACCAGCTGATATACTCTCACCTCTGCCAAAATTACTTTCCATCAAAAGCAACATACTTGTATTTTGAATTGGTCTCAAAAGTTGCAATGAGAACTTTTCATCCATCTTTATCTCAAAGCAGATTGACCTGTGGGAAAATTGCAGAGCTCTATCGAGCTCTATCGAGGTACACATTTCACTGATCATCTGCCCCAAACATCTACACCCCAGCTGCATCCCAACCGTAACATGGAGCAATCCTGCCTGTCCTTCTCTTAGGGGTGAGCTGCACTTGCTCAGCCATAACATCTGAGTGACCTTTCACACAGAGTGCAGGTCTGGTTTAAAGACTTTAAGCAACAGAGCAACTTATCTCTGGTTAAATTTTCTGAGTAGCTAATTATCCTCACTGTTACCCAGCAATTCTCTTCTTGCATTAGTTAGAGAAAGCATACAGGTTAGCTCTTCCTCTAATCTTGATTTATTAAACATCATAGTTGATACTCTTGGTTTTTCAGTCCAGTTTTGCATCTAAACAAAAGCATATTTCAGGCTGTTTTCCTACGCTACTTTTGATTTATCTAGCAATTTCATTTCCTCAGTGTCTCCACTGAGCTTTCACATAGACAGATCTCAAAGTACAACCACGCTACCAGCACACTAGCAATGCAGTGTGAGGAGTACAGACTGACCTACCCTTATATTTGACGGGATATCAGTTTTGAGGAGAATTTCCCAGATGTACATTTAAAATCTGCATTTTTGGCATTGCACATCTCTCCCTGCATTAGCACATGTAACAACAGTAAATACATCCATGACCTAACAGCTCAAAGCTCCAATCACCACAGTTCTGCAAACAAGCCCGGTAGTCCTGCAGGTGAATCAGGCCTGAAACGCGTGGTTTGCCACAATGCTGCTCTCAAGATGGGGGCAGAAATCCCTGCCAGAGCCAAAGGCTGCTCACAGCCTGCATAAGGCTCCTGCTCACTAGAAAAGGGAAGCGAAGGCCATGAGAATGGTTCAAAGATGTTGCACAGTGCACCAGCTCCGCAGCACAAGCCCAGCACAGCCTGCCCACAGAAGTGCAAACATGCAGGGCTTTGTCCCAGACCTTGGACTTCCTCTTCGCTGAACTGGGGGACTTGGGAAGATGAGCAGAAAAGGACAAATGCAACTCCTCCAACGTGCCCTCAACAGTAAATCTCACTGTGTAGGCTGGTTTAGGTTTCAGAAGTGCATCCCTAGCCTAGCCCTGCTTGTGAGAGTGTAAATCATGGCATCAAGCTGTGATTTGGTTTTCAGCTTCCATCAAAGGTTCTGGTTTTACTAATAGGCAGAGGAATTAGTTGAATGCTGGAAGTCACATACAGTTAAAAGCCAGCGCTCCATGGGAAGTCTAGGTTAGAAAACAATGTCTCCTTTGACTTAGAAACCACAAGAAAACACATATGGCAAAGTACAAATATAAAAGGAAAGTGGAACATACTTTTGATATTGTAAAGCAGCTCTTGTCTGCTACATTAAGAAGTCCAGATTCCTTTAGTTAAAAAAAAAAACAAGGCAGCAAAAGTCACCCAAATTCTGAGAGCTAAAACCCAGGGGAAAGCTGAGTCAGCTGTGCTGAACAGGAGCTCCTCTCTGTACAGCTTTCCTGCATAAAAGAGGAGAAGTGAGGAGAAGCCTCGGACACACAGGCATGCGATGGGTTGAGGGTACCCTGTGCCTTCCACTGTCTTCCAAGTAAACACTGGGCTCTGTAGACCTGGTCTACATTTGGATGTTGTACCAAGTTGAACACTTGGGTAGTGTATTTAGTGATACCTCATAGCAGAATTATCTCCTCCTCTTTGTTTCTGAAATTAAGCTCTAGGAGAGTCATCCTTTTCCACGGTCACTGCTGCCAGCTGAAAGCCAGCTTGTGCCCAGTTTGCCCACTACTGCCATGTTGGAGGACTGCTCCTGAACCTCTGTTAGAGGAACTGTCAACGAACAGAACAGACTAAAGACCTCACTGATTTCCAAGACAACTGCATTGGTAGAGCTTTTGTTAAGTAAGTACAACTCCTTGGGTGATTTTGGGATAACAGCACCAGGCAGGGACTGAAGTCTCAATCCACTTGTGGTATCTCCTCCTCCCACTACAGGGAGGAGATGGGGAAGGAGGATTCCATGATGCTTTGACCTGAAGGAACTATTTCCTCCTCTCTCCCAGCCCTGCTATTTAGTTTAACCCACAGCATTTACTAAATAAGACCCCAGAAGTCAGCAGCAGCGGAGGCAGGTTGCAAGGATGTTGCCTTCTTGTCTGCAGCAGACTATGGCTCTGGTGGGGGCAAAGAAAGCTGCTGTCCATCAGCCCACCATGGCTGGGGAGCCTGTGAGAGCTGCAGGTTGAGCCCCACTGGTGGAGGAGGGCCGGAGCACGACTCCCACTTCCTGGGGAAGTGCCTAAACCACTGAGCTGTTACCTAAAGGCGGGAGGCACCAGCCACTCCAGCCACAGAGACTGCTCTCTGCAAAGGTCCCAAACAATGCTCGCCTCCGACGCAGGCTCAGCTGGCTCGGTGCCCGTCTGCCCGAGCACCCAAAACCTTGTGCAAATGCTCTGGCTGAAGAGTGAGTTTTAACCACCTTGAGTCAGAGACCATTGATGCAAAGTGTGCTTTGGAAAGATCCTACCTTGGAAAACTGAGGCCTGAGTGACCAATGTCCTCAGCTGCTTTTGAACATTGCAGCCTCACTTTGAGCTGAATGGATTCAATTATCTGACACAAGCAGTGAAAAAAAGCAGGTTTGTTGATGAAGAACTGAGTTAACGCAGTGGAAGTGAGAGAAACCAAGTGAGACATGCAAATGAGTTACTGATTAATTATGGGCTGGTTTTCATTCAGAAGTATTTGAGACTTTTGTAAAGATACACTAGAGAAGCAATACATCTGGAAAAGGATTTGCTAAGATGGCAATTAAAAAAAAAAAACAACAAATGCCAGAATTAGGCACTCTCCTTTGAGAAAATTACTGTGCTGAAGAGCTGTGTAAAAAACCAGGTTCCCCAAGGACTGTTTACAGCAAGGTAAATCCAAAGCACATAGGTGTTTGGGGAAAAAAATAGAAATAATAAGAAAAAAGAAGAAGAAAGCCTTATATTTACTCTTTGACCTCAAGATTTAGCCGAGTTCTCATAGACAGATTTTTAACAAAATAATATACCTCAGCCTTTCCACAGTCTGTGGCAGATGCACATCTGAAATTGATGCCCTGTGTTACTGTTCTCAATTATATGAGGTGAATGCAGCAGTAAATCACGCATTAATCTAGCACTGATTACCTCCAAGCACCCCAGAGGACTTCAGAATGTGGGAAGATTATGATGTGAAATGGGTTTGTCTCATTTATACCCATGGGCTGCAACACGTGTAAATGTAGCCACTTCTAATGAAACATGTACAGATCTGCTATCCAGAGTATGTGGACAATCATTTACATAAATAGAGTGCTCATCCTCCCTAAAAGCTTTTCTTTTCCCTTCCACTTCCCTTAAAGGGTTGACAAGGGTTTTGCTTGAAATATTACACAACCCTGTGAAATATCATTTCCATCTTGAAAAAAAATCTAGCTTCATGCAAAGCTTTAGGACAAAATCAGAACCACTAAGCTTAATTAATAATCTCAAAATTATATTTTTATGGCTTTTAAGAGATCATAGACTCTGCTTGATCATAGGGTGAAGCTCATCCAAATCCAACCTTTGTTACTGAAAAGACCTTTCCTTCTCATCAACACCTTAAACAATTCAAAGACAGGAGAAACTTTGCTGGTTCTGAAAATCTGTGTCTTCCTGAGGCAGAGAGATTCTTATTGCCACCGTGGACAGCAGGTGAAAGCCACCCATGCCAGCATCCAGTGCTACTCAAGAAGTACTGCATGCCCTATTTCCCCTTAACAGCAGGACAGAAAACAATGCCAAAACCCCCGAGAATTCAATACTTCTAAGAGCTGGGAATTCCTAGAAGGATTATTGAAAACAATACTGGGAGACACTTCAACGAATCACCTAGTCCATCTCTCCTGTCCTAAGAATCCAAATATACCCATGTCCTTCCTAGTAGATGTTTGCCTAAAAGCATGCAAAGATAAGAGATTTTACCTCTCTGGACAGGGTGTGCTGCTACAGGGTGAACCTGGACAGAGACTGGTTTGCATTTGGATTGTTGCCTCTATCCTAATAACATCCACAAGCTCTTTGCACAGCAGCAGTCACTGTCTTTCCTAATGGACAGTTTCTTCCAAAGCCTTGACTGGAGCAGCTGGCTACAAATAAGCGGTTGTCCATCAACATCAAAAAGAGTTGGAAAGGAGGAAAACAATCATGCCTACCCCTCTTCTGTGGTTTTAGTGACCAGACAGATCTACCAGACTATGGGCACGCAAACTTTAGCTTTGTCCTTGCTATACAGGACTTCCTCCCTGTTCTCAATGATTTAACATCTAGGGCATATTCACACTGGCATTTAACGTACGTGCCAAACCCAGTAGCCTGAGTTCATCTACAGTTAATAGCAAGCTGCAGTTTTCTCCCAAGAGTAACTAAACACCTAAACTGGGAGCCCACGCCTTTCTATGTGACTCTAGATGGTCTCTGAAGTTAAATGGTGCGAACAATTAAATGAGACGCATGGCTTCTCTCTTCCTCCCACAGGCTAAGAAAGTAAAAGCCCCTTTGTGTGTGGCCCATCTAGCCAGAGGTTTTGGTTAGCAAGACTCTTCTCCTGCCATACTTGGAGTGCACTACTGGTGTAGAGCCTTGTGCACAAACTCTCGGGGCTAGACACGTGAAGAAGAGGAAGCAGCATCAGAAAGATAAACCACAAGATAAGGCCTGGAGGATATGAGATCTGCTGGTCTGTAGCTTCAGAGCACTCAAAAGAAGAAACTTGCAGGCAAAATGCAGTTTTCAAAGCATAAATATTGCAGGCCAACACATCTCTTCCTCCAGAAGGTTCAGCTGGATAATCAGTCACATGGAGGGTTAATTTAATGGGAAATTAGAAAATTCAGAAAATAAATTAAAATAAAATAAATTATATTTTAGAAACAGTAATCAAAATAGTGGAATAGCACTCTATCAAAAGTGGTTGCAAAATGTATGTGACATGAATGGGACACTCAGCCTCAATATAAATCCCACCACCTTGGTGGACCCCACTCGAGACAAGCTTAGTTTCTCAGTATGAAAGTCCAGGTGTTTGAGACACGGCACTGGATTCAAAAAAGTTGCCAGGGAGAGGTCCCAGTGCTCCAGAAAAATCCCGTGTGGTGTGTTCACATCTGTCATTTGAAAAGTGCTGTGGGTGCCCAGCACCAGGTCTGCAGCCTGCAGCAACCCCAGCCCTGCCATCCCTGGGTCAGCACTGCCACTCCTGCTCAGGGGCCAAACACAGATAGCACTTGCCGAAAACTAATCCAATTTCCTTACAACCAGTTGCCTTTAACTCATGCAAACTTTCCTCAACACAGCCTCTACCTTTTAAATATATCTCCTGTTTCCTTTTCGCTGTCTCTGTACTGTTTGCATCTGACAACACCACAAAAGTTAAAATTCACTGAGGGGAAAGAAGAAAAAAAATTCTTTTGAAGCCAAATAACTTATGACATGAAAGCTTTGGATTTTACTAGCCCCCCTGAGTTTCAGATGTCATAAACCATACAGGTGCAACTATGTCACTGCTCTGCAGCCATACAAACCTTGTTACGTTAAAATGAACACAAATCCAATGAATACTTCCAGGTTTATAATAAGCCTTCATACAGAAACCGACCATATTTCCCCCATATGCGGGCACAGCTGTGCAAACGCACATCTGCTTGGGAAACTACCACGGCTATTTGAATTTAGAGTTTCAGACCCTTAAGCTTGATGGCAAATTATGATAAAACTAGGAATATCAGTTCCTGTCTGCAACAGAAAATTTAACTCCTTCTTTGATCGATATTGAAAGAAACAAAGCACCTGTGTTTCCCCATGTCACAAGAAACTCCTTCACTGCAATAAACATCCGGTTGATAGGAATATCTTGGGAAGGTAAATGATACTGTATTTGAAAGCAAACTGAGAAAAGAGCAAGTGCTGATTGGCCATATAGCTTATACATCCACATGGCTTCAAACACACCACAGAAGGCTATGAGTTTGTCAGATTCATAAACTAAAAAGATTGCATATATTAAGTTACGTCAAGTATGATTGCTATTTATTATTATCCTGCACCCTTTACTCAAATATCCAGTCCATACATGTAAGTTGAGCGCAACCAAAGTAAACAAATTCATTGATTTAACAATTTATGGCTTGATTTTAAAAGGAGGTGAGCCTGCAGGGAATATCTAGCACGTGTTTGAAGTTAAACACAAATCAGCCCAGAGAAATTAGTGGTATTGATCACAGGCTTAAAACATTTTCCTGGTTCACACTGAGCATGACAGGAACATCTGTAGGATGCACCCCAACTTTGCTTAGTGAAAGCTGGAGCCGTGGCTGACCTGTACAGTTACCAGCAATATCACACCGACACCTTGCAACCCTGACCAAAAGCTTGGCTTTGCTTCCTAAATAACACTGGCTGAGATGAGGAGGAAATGAGTGATAGCAGAATAGGGGTTCAGCTCGTGGACCCCTCAGGTCAGCAAAGGGACAAATCTTGTTATCTCCATCGCTGTCACCTTGGATTTCATTCACTGGTTTGAGCGGGGTGAATTCCCTTCCCACAAGCATAGCTAGGATCAGAACTGCACGTTTTAGGGCAATATAAATGATATCTCAAAAGAGATGTAAAATTTTGTTTCTGTGATAACAACGCATCAAATCACAAGGAAGCTCCTGCCTAAACTCATTCACCCCTTCTCTATAGCATTACAAAGCTGGCAAACATGTCCTTTGTCTATACATAAGCTTTATAGAGGATAAATTTTTCTTCAGATCATCCCTACTGCTATGTAATTATCTTGCCTGTTGCCTCTTTATCACACAGCCACTACAGCCAGTACAGGTTTCCTCTTGGTGGTGTACACCCAGGACAAAAAGAAGGCAGCGTAACCACAGATGACAAGCGAACCGCATGCAAGGTGAGACACGGCGTCAGCAGGTTACATATAAACCAGGTACTAGATTGAAACGGATGTGCCGAGAGCTTGAATTACACATAGGTGAGATTCTCTGACCTAAATTTAAATGGGCTTAAAATTAGAAGTTCTACCATGTAAGCAGAGGACAGAAGAAAAAAAAAAAAAAGAGTAAAATTTATAAGGAAAAAGCAAATGCATGGAAGACAATTCTAACAAAAGGCAGATGTTAACTCTGGGGAAACTGCAATTTAACATCCATAACTTCCTAATCCAACTCCCACCAAGGTTAATGAAGGTTGCTTTGCCTTTCTTTAAACTCCAAGTGAATCTGTGGGGGTTGTGAACAGTTTGGCTGTACAGACCAGAGAAGCGCACAGATCAGATACAGCCAGAAACACAGGTAGCACCTCTGCTGCATGGACTTGCTCTGAGGGAACCTGGGGGAACGTGGCTCCAAAACCCTCCTTCACCACTGGCAGGGGGACATGGTACTGCAGATCTAACATGGTCTGCTATTTATTTTAAATCTGAGGTTGGTAGGTCACTGAGCTACACCGAGTTTGAAAGGCAGGCTTGATGTTTGCACATTTTGAACCTCACAAAAAGCCCTAGTTTACACAGAAGAGTCTGTTGTCAAGAGTTGGGTCACAGTCAGTTTAACGTATAGCCCAGAAAAGGTGGCAAATATCTTGCCTAAATTTCTAAGCTTTCACCAGGTAATCCAAACCAACTTTGCAAACATCTAGAACTTCACCACAGTTGAATTTCAGTCACATCTACAAGCACAATCAGGTTCACATGGTCCTCCTCTCTCATGGTCAACTTCCTGCAAAGTATTCAGAAATGAACTCAGTCCCCACTTTTCCTCTATGGAGTTGTTCTCCAGTCCCTTACCTGGACAACAGGATGGCCTCCAGTTGGTGCCTTGACGGCCCCTCGGCTTCCCTCTGTCTCGTAGTGTGCCCGGTGGTGAGGCTTCGGCTGTACCTCAATCCGTAGCTCGTAGGAGCCAGACTGGCTGGAGAGTGGCCACTCAAGGGGCGGGAGTGACTGGACAGGCAAACTGGGCAGAGAGAGATCAAACCAGCTCAAACTCTTTAAAATGTTATTTCTCAAAGCCCTGATCCATTCTTCCTCCAAGTGTCCCACTGGGGCTGCTCTAGCGGAAACGTTTAGGAGTCTGTTATGAATTTCAATGAGAATATGCTGTCCTGCTCCTGTTTGATTACAAACTCTCTTGAACCACAGGGAGAAATCAGTAATTTCTGTGGGCCTATCTCCTTGCTGAAGAGAATATTTCTATTTCTTAAATAGAAATATCTGCAGCAGTTACATTTTTTCAAAGATCCTCCTCTTTTCCTAGGCTTTGCTGTGCATCTTAAATAGAACATATCTTGTGAAATATTAACTCTATTTACCATTACTTACCAGTGGCGTAAATAAATAATCTTTATAATTTCCATAAATATTAGAAAGCATACAAATAAAATGCTAAATATTCTTACCTGGTGCTAGTTTTCCTGTTACCAATATACACAAAGGTTTATAACATAAAATTAATACATTGAAACGTATAACTAGAGCTTGCACTAAATTTTAAACAACTCTTATTTTGTTAGTGTTTAAGCTGCTGCCAGGACTGATCTAAACAAGCCAAGGAAAGACACAGCCCATGTTCTTTCACTCACAATTTGTGTTTAGCAGGTTGGGAGCAGCAAGGGATAACGTTGCTGCTGAGCAGGATGGCAGGGCTGGCAGGGTGCCAGCAGTGACTGCAAGTGGAGTCACACATTTGGCAGATGTGCACCGCTTAGGGTCCACACTTGCATGTTGCCAGTGCGAGACAGTGGAGGGAGTTAATGAGAGTAGTGCCAATGGCTGAGATTTGTGTTAAACAACAACAAAACAAGAATCAACAATAAGATATCTGGGGCTGACTGAACACTCTGACTTGGAGTAGCATGCTCTATTTTGAATCAGGAAATAAAGTACTTTCATCCTTGCTGGAAATCGGTAAGCAAGACATTCACTGAATATAGAAAAACAACCAAACCATTTTATTTAAAAGCTGCAGGATGGATTAAGAGTGTTTATCCTTTGTCAAAGTCTGTTTGCAATCTGCTTTTCAGGCAAATAATTTGGAAAACTTAATTTGTTGTGTGCTGTACTATTAATGAACCACTTTGACGATGTTTCTTCCAGACACAGATTTTTTTAATCTCTCGGAATCGTAATGGATTGGGCTCCCATTAACCAGTGCTGTCCCTGAGCGCTGAGATCTGGTCTGCAGCAGGATCTGCCCAAGGAAACACTCCCTAGGGATCACCATGCATGACCGAAGACATCACACTATGAGAAAAGACACAACTACAAGAAGCACTACATACCTGCAGATCGGTATTGCAGGCACCAGTTGCTTTGTCCAGGATGGAGGTACCAACAAAATTGATTCTGGGGCTGAGTTTCTCCTGTCCTCCTGTTCGCAAGGCCCATGGAAGTCAACAGTCTGAAAGACGTGACATGGAATGCTGTTTTTGTGTGAAGGCATTGATGAAGGATCAGGGCTGGTTTTCCAAATTTTCGTGGGAACACCACAGGAAGGATCCGTAGGAAGGCTGTTCATAGCATCCATGGAAATAGAAGCACTGGGCAACTGTGTGTAAGTAACTGAAGAGTTGTCTTCTCTCAAGGGGATGCGAGGAGAGGATTGTGGAGAGGGGGTCCTTGACTGTCGTGGCGAAGCGGAAGGCAGCTGAGTACTGTAGAGCTCAGTGCAAGAGTACCTCCGTTTTGCACCTGGTGATGAAGACCTTGAGTTGGGACAGGGTGATGGTGATTGTCGTCCCAAGCAGGTTTCCTCCGTGATGCTTGTTCGTGGTGACATTATTGGAGAGGTTCTAGGAGAATAATGAGTATGGATGTTTTGAAACTGTGGACAAAGGTCATCACTAGGACCATTATTTGGTGAAACACATGGTGATGTGCAAGGAGATACATTTGTCTCTGAAATGAAACTTGCAGAGGAGCCGCTACTAGCTGGGCTCAAACACAGTGGTTCTCTGTAGCCCTCAAAGCCAGGGACAGGCAGGGTAACCCTTGGGCTAGCGGTAGCTGAGTTTGACTGATGTTCTACCAAAAGAACATCTGTGTCTCTGCTGCGGAAGGGACCCCCTGAATGAATCAGTTCATGATATGGAGTAATTTCAATCCTAGGGCTCGGAGCAGAGGGCCCTGCAGTGTTGATAGGGTGTGTAGGTGTTGTCCCTATGCTATCTGGCTGTCCATATCTGCCCATGGGATCTGCAGAAAGGCTAGAAAAAGGCAGGGGGCATGGCTTGAGGCCACAGTCCAAGACATCATGAGCGTATGTTACTCCAGAGGGTGGGCTGTTGGTTTTATGTGGAGTCGGTTCTTCTGGAAAAAGAAGGGTCTTTTTAAGACTATAAATATTATTACAGCAGCTGAGCAATCATGGATTAAAAAAATGCATATTTATAAACTAGTTGTGATCTGATTAATATCAGATGTAAATATTTGTTTAATTCTTTTTAAGTGCAATTAACGCTTGTGAAAAGTACTGGATTAACAGCCAGGGAAGCTCAAGTGCTCAGAGCAGATGCAGTGTGGACAGAAGCACTGCAAAAACCTCCACACTGCTTGCCCAGGCTCCCACTACCTGAGCCCTGAGCTAGAGGGATCACCTGGAAGGGTCAGTGCCACATCAGCCTCTCTGCCCATTTGAATGCTGGCCTGCCTTCTCTTTCTGCCAAATACACCCCTTAACGTCAATTGGGGTGTTGTGACTTAGGTCAACTTTTGTCAACTAGGAGCTGGACTGAGACCACCATGTCACAAAACCACTTCCAAATAACTCTATGTAAAATCAAAAGGTTGAGGAATAGCTTTTGGTGAAGGAGAAAACCTTTCTTACACAGGAAAGTCCAGTCAGAAAAGGCTTCAAGAAACCAAAATTGAGTTCAGGCTCTTAAATTAAAAAGTCAGTTCTGTGTGATGATTTGTTTGGCTCCTTATCATGTCAACAAGTTTCACATGAGACAGCACCAGGTGATCAGAAAATACATTCACAAATATGTGTTAGAAAAGAAAGAGAGATGCATAGAAAGGATTCACCCCAACGTTACAGGCAATCACTTTCCAATTTCAGCTCAAGGAATGTTTTGGCCAGAGAGGGATCATAAAGTATAGAATTACAGGTAAGTGTTCAGTGCAACCCTCTCTCCTAGTACAAAAATTCCTCAGTTTGCAGAGATTCTCAGGCTTGCAAACTGTCCCCAGGTTGCAGACTATTGGGATGTTTGCTAGGCAATACAGAATTCCCACCAGCATTGCTGAGCCCAGCTGGGGTCTCATCCCAGCACCCTGTCAGGTGCTTTAATGCCAGCAGCATCCGAGAGAGCAGACTCATGCCTGATATTCTCAGGCCAGGCCCCTCAATGTATGTCAGCTCCTGTAGCTTCCCCAGTCTGGGAGCTGAATAACATTTGTCATTATACAAAGGCATGCAAAAGACTACCAGGGTTTTTCTATGGTTTCAAAGGTTTCAATGTATCCAGCAGGAAATATCAGCTTCATAGTTTGAGATTAATTCGCACTATCTGCTTATCCTTGGGCACAGATCATGTGTCAGAGGCAAAAAGGGTTTCACTGACTATTTAAATAACTGCTCCAGCATTTTCTCTAACTTCTACACTACATGAGGCAACATTCCCCATGAGCAAATAAACTTGTAGTGAACCTTTTACACACAAAGAGATTGTGATTTAATTTCAGAGGGGGTCTGTTCATTTTCAGTTTTAAATGCTTCTTAGTGTGAAAGCAGTATCTCCACTGATTTTTGACCACTGCTTTTTGTTCTCGATGTTTTGCACAACCTGAAGAAAAGTCCACAAAAACAAAGGATGTAGCAGAAACTGCTGAGCATTTGTGTTTAGTGGGAAACCCCGACAGCCGACCAAACAAACCAACACACAGAATGTCTATGTGACAGGATGGGAGACGACTGTGAGAGTCCAGCTTGCAGATTTCTTAAGGTTCCCTCTGGCTTTTAATCCCAGCACTTTGGGGGATGGGGAAAACAGCAAGGAGTAACTAAATATTGAGCCAAACATATTTTTAGCATCGTTGATCTTGGATATCAGAGCTTTGGCATTCACAGGATTAGCAAGTCATTCATATCAATCAAACTCTGACACATCAAGCTTAGACACTGATGCTACAATTCTCTTTGAATAAAATTCATCACTCCTTCAAACTCAACACCCCTCTGCAGTCACACAAAACATCACTCCCACTGCTTTTGAAAGAATCACTCATTTAAAATGATGCACGGGAGCAAAAGCAGCACCAAGCAGAGCAAAGTTTTACACCAGGACTTGAGGCAGGATTCGTACAGTGACCAGCAACCGCAGAAAAGCCCCCCAGGCTGAAAAGATTCACATTAAAGAACAGGCAACCGTTTCAGATCCCCGTTCAACACACCTACAGTGAAAGTCGCACCCATCGTGCACATTAAACCACGTTATCTGTGCCAGATACACAGACAACGGGGAAAGAATTAGAACTCCTCACAACACATACAGGCAGCAAAGCTAGTGTGTATGGATTTGTGTTAAGAGGTATGGGAAAAGCAAACATATTTGTATGTGCATGTGTAATTTTTAAAGCGTTCTGATTAACAAACACCTACCATCACCCACGCTTTCTGCCCATTAAAAATTGGGCTTTAGAGAACCTAAATTCCCTCTGCTTTTCCCTGAAACACTATGTTTAAATGAGCACTTTCATCTTTGGCATTTGCTCTCCAAAAAGAATCCATGTTTCAGATATTAATAACAATGTTTACACACGACAACAAGCTGCAACCTGTCCTTGCCTTCACACATCACTCTCGCGGAGCACTCCTCTGCCGCGCTCTGCGGGCCATGCAATGCGGGATTGCTCACCCAGCACTCACAGGCAGCAAGTGAGGCAGGCACCCTTTGCCAAGCAGACAACACCCACAGCCTTCTGTAGAGCAAAAATATTTAGTTTCCACCCCCCACATGGCAAATTATCAATAAAAAAGGCAGCGGCACTGGAATGTGGGCAAGACTGAAGATGAGAAAACCTCGGCTCGTTTGAAGAGTGCCTGGGGAACCGCACTGGGCAGGGATGCCTAGAGGCTGATGCGGCGTCTCAGGCAGGGGAGAGGCTGCTGGTCCTGAGTCATCAGCACAGCTTCGTCAGGACCCATGGCTTCGGGAGATCTCCCAACCGAGTCCCAGCCCTGCATAACTTCGGAGGTACAATGAAATCACTGTCCCGGGTGCTGTTGCCCACGCCTGCGATGTCATGGTCTGTCACCATGGAAATGCTGGTGATGCTGCAACGCAAGGCTCTGACCTCACCGGGGGGGGAAGGAAAAGAGGCCGTTGGGTGAAGCAGTAAATGCTGCTCTCTGGAAATAAACAGTTCTTCCATCAAAATCAAGAGAAATTCTGCTTTTTGCTTCAGAAGGAGGGGACTGGCTACCTGGCTCCTGGTCAACTTGGCTAAGGCAGGCAGGGGTTTGGAACCAGCTCAAAGAAGGGGCAGGCAGGAGCCAACATCCCAGCTTCCCCAGGCGAGAACCATGGGAGCTTGGTTTCGTAAACCATGTCAAGATCCTGCCTTTGGCAGGGAGCAAAGGGGGATGGGGAGAGGTTGCTACCCAGCAGCCCAGCTGCTTTCTCTCTGCATTTGCAGATACCAGTGGGAACATGGAGCAGCCCAGGGCACGGAAATGGCTCCAGGTAGATGGCCACAGTAATACCCATGCTTCTCCCTGAGCAACCAAGGTGAGATTGGTTAGGGTAGCAGGAACTGAAGACAGCAAACCTCCCACCTCTGACCCTCTGACATCCCTAGATGGCAGGGAGCAGTCCAGCCACCCCCCAGCTGGGCTCCCCAGGGAGACGAGAGGTCATTGCACTCCCTTACAAGAGAATAATTACGTGATAGAGAGGTCTAGCAAAGGCATTTTTCAAGAACTGAAGCAGCTTTCAAACTTTTTGCAGATGCCCCTGAGGTACAGCTTTGCAAGGGTTCATCTACTTCCTGCATATTGCAACCCTGAACGTAGACTGGAATACTCCTGTAAAGGATTGTCCACTGCTTTTCTGATGGGCATCTTTGAGAATGGCACAGCCGCTTCTGCACAGCTGCCCTGACATCCTTCTGCATGAGTAGTTACAGCGCTTCCCACCTCACTTCACTTGGCCATTTCCCAGCCTGAGGTTTCACTGCTGAATCATCCTCTGGTTCAGTAACAAAAGATCCTTCTTGTTTGAAAGAGGGTTAAAAGAAAGTGAGCTTCACACCCAAACAACACTGGCACCTCCTCATGTTCTCCGTCAGTTTTACTGTCAGCCAACAGCCTAATCCCGTGTCACTTGAGCCTCATGAGTAGAGAAGTCCCACTTCTAAGCCCCTTAGGATCTCACCCAAACTGCCTGCAAGCTGCCAGCTCTTATTGCCCCCCTTTTTCCGCAGGTACTAGTACCCAGTTACTAGTTCACAGAACCATCTCTCCTCTTCCCACAATAAGGGATGGGAGCAGGGCTCTCTGTGCTACCATATTGAAAGCAAACAGCAAACCAGCTCCTACAGACACAGGGATGCCACACGCAGCTCCACCAACCACCTGGCAGGTGAGCAGCCTCCCCAGGTGGGTCTGTTTAGCACTGCCCTTCGAACTGATTAGCCAAGTGAGTTAAAACAGGGCTGAAAAAGATCAAGGGATTTAAGTTTCAAAGGACTTAACCCCTGATTTTAAAACTTCTTTTCACGCATCTCCGAAAGGCAGGAAGGAATATCCACGGTGGGCCCTGCTGGGCTCCAGAGATTTCCCAAGCCAGATGGGATGCACAGCAGCGTGCACGCACGTGGCTCTGCAAGGGCCCACCCTTCGCTGTTTTTTAAACAAGGCAGTAACTTCAAAGCCATTCAGTCAGTCAATGTGACCTTGACAATTAGCATGAAATTAGGGAATAACAGACCACCCCAGCAAATGCATTCCACAAAGGGGCTTACACAAATCATCATCTAGGAAAAGCTAAAGATAGTTGTGGGGGGGACAAAGGAGAGAAGTTTTGTTTTGACTTCACATCCATTTTCTGCAGTGCAGCTCCTGCAATTTAAATGGAGTTCCTTATTTGCATAAGTCAGAGTCCAAAATTTTTTAAATTAATTTGCTTATTGCAGTTTGAAGGGGCCAGTCGGGAGCTTTGCTTTTTTCAAAAGCCTGGTCATCTGTTTTTTACACTAAGCTGCCTGGAAGCTCAAAGTGAAAGTTGGTTTCCTGAATGAAATGTGGTATTCGCTGTTACATGTATGTATTTGTTTCTTCACTTCGGAGCTGCCGCTGAACACTGCCTCCTGTGTGACTGAGCCAGTCCCCAGGACTGAGCCGCAAGCTTTTTTTTCTTCTTCTTTTTTTTTTTTTTTAAAAAAAAATATTTTAATAGCTTTGTACTGGAGAGAAAAAAGGAAGGAATAAGTCAACTTATACAGCGCTTGACACCTACAAGATATGGTAATGTCCCTCAGAGCCTGTCTACATGCAAACAAGCATTTAGAGGAATATTAATATTTACAGATGCTCCTTGCTTCCCCTCTCTATATTACGCATACATAGACCTTGTAGATTTGTATCTCCAGATGCAACGCAAGAGTCTGCTGAGCTACAGTAATGGCCTCAGCCTACAAAAAACTGCTGCTTCCAATACCCATTCTCACCTGTTGCCTTAGGGCGGGATTTTGTCTGGAATATCATTTAAAGATGGATTTTGTTTGGACTAAGTTTCAAAACACCCCTCAAAGGATCAATCGTCGGAAGAGTTAACCTCAAATATTAAAAATTATGTGGCAGCTTTACCTATCAATGGATAATCACATGGTGAACACAGAACAAAAATACATGCAGTGAGCTGCTGAAGCAAAGCAGTTGTCTGGCTTTTCAGTATTTTGTCTCTCACACAAAGCAGCTATCAGAACTACTCATTGGATGGCAGAGCTACTTCAAATTCTCATTGACTTTCCATCAGTCTTCTCCACTGAGAAACAAGGATATTTAGCACCTTTCAAGTCTGAAATAAGGCAAACCTTGCAATACCACTAGCAATACCTTCACATTTATCTCTCAAGGGAATGTATCCAATAAGTTTTTTTAAAAAAGAGACAGAAAACATCTTCAATGTCCGAGTGAAATCACAATTTCAGGGTATCTGCTTTGCCCAGACTTCCCAAAGCCTGTTCACCTGGGCACATCTCTCAGTTCAGGCTGCTGAAGGCAGCTGTTTCTTGTTTGCAAATGCTGAGAAGTTGGTAGCTAATTAAAGTCTGGCAAGTAAGGGTGAAAATAAAAGGTACATGGAAAAGGGCACTTTGTACAGCACTCCTGCTCAAATGGTTGGCTTAGAGAGGAATATCTAATATTAATAATATTGACTGTGGGATTTTTATTTACTCTTTTTCCTCCTGTTGCTTTTATAGCAGGCCCTGTTCCTGTTGTCTCAGGCACACATAAGCACTACTGAATGCCAACTGCTTTCAGTAAGGATATTTCTGGCATTTCCATGGCAACAAGTTGTGATATAGATCCTACTTTTAAAACACAAGCTTAGGTGGGTACTGTCAAAACCCAGCCTTTTAAGAGATTGTTTATCAAACATAAACTTTCATCTGAATCCATTCCTAGAGCCCCAAATATATATTTTTTCCCTTAAAAATTTAAATATCACTTTTAGCATGTTTACAGAGATTTGTTATTATAGGACTTGTCATGAGCAGTGAATGGAACACGTCAGACTTGGGGGAAACGAGAGCCTCTTTCAAATGTGCTTTGAATGTAGGAACGAGAGAGACTCAAGTGCTGGGATCCACAAACACTCCTATGGTTTTGGTTCCATTTTGAATCCTCCACTGAAAAGGAGTTGTTTTCTCAACTGCAGTTCAAATGAGGCCAGAATCGCACATGAACAACGAGCATCATTTACCACCGGCATGTGGATAAAGGCCTTTCTCAAAATTTGAACATTTTCTGTTCTCCTGTAAACATGCTTTAATCTTTTGAACATTAAAGGTCACAAATGTATACTGGATTGCTTACAGGCTCTAGCTGGTGCCTTTTCAAAGCAAGGGAGAATGTTCTCCAGATTACAATGCTAGTATATATATGGTTGTGATCTTTTTTTGTTTATGCTAATGATTTCCATCTTTGGAACAAATAAAATTACTACTAATTATGGTTTCCAGTCATTCAAATGTGGAGAAAGCAGGCTCAAGAAGGAAGTTGCTTCTACTACAAGCATACGCTGCTCTGCGTTTATGCGGTTTGAAGATTAAACTTTCTACCCCCACCTACGTACTATTATACTCTGTGGAACTTCCCACTCAAGGCTTCACAGCAGTACTCTCCACCATAAAGATGTGAAAAAAAAGACCCAGCATCTGAATCTTTCACTACGATGAAATGTATTTTCATTAAAGTTGCTGACCTCTCCCCATCGTGGATGTATTTTAGCATGGTTTGATCTACATTAAACCTTGAAAGAAAATTCAGCCTTGTACCTTTAACCG